>JAUOZQ010000014.1:0-1200000 GCA_030710315.1 Anomotaenia brevis | reverse complement strand
CCCTCGTTTTTGACAGCAGAGGTTTTCTAATAGCAGCTCTTCCTTGGTGGAATCCAGCTTTTTAAAGCTCTCAATGCAGTTTCTGGGAAAACTTGGTTCTGTGGGTTTTATTTGAACTCTGCTGTGACTTTAGGAGTAATGGTCTTGCGATCCTGTCTAACAATTCAATTTAGAGTCCCAGCCGACAAATTTGACTTCTGCCTAAACCTGTGCTCTGCTGGACTCGACGTTTATCCTTACACGTGATTTCGCTAACATTTTAAATACTAACATTCAACTTCTAAGCTCCTTTGAAAACCGAAGCAGCCAATATGGAGTAAAGGCATTTCTAAAATGAAAAAGAACGATTTTGTAAACATCGTTATGAACTTAGAGCCCTGCTTAACTAATAATCCACATAATTGTACACATTTCGCGATAATCATATTCATGAATTTCAGTGTTGATGATATTAGTATCTCTGATACTGTGAGTTTTGAGCTCAAATATATTTCAAGTACCTATAGCATTAAATGCAAAGGCCTTAAAAATCATACATCATAATTAAGATCCTCTATAGCGCTTCTCAGTCATTTCCGTTTTATGTGTATTTAAAATGGAGTGATCTTTTCTAAAAAGTGATTTCTACCTTCTCATCCAGTGCCGCTCCCTCTTCCAGTCGCATACTTAGGGGAAGCATAAAATTGTGAGAAGTGAAAGAGGCGTAGTGGTGATTTCAGTGTAATCTTTAAGATCGTGATTTCAATCTCCACAGGAGCAACGATTTACTAAGCAGAGAAATTTTGGAAAGGCAATCACGTAGATACAATGTTCAGTGATAATAACAGGTAAAGCGCAATTTTTTCAGATGTGAAGTCTGCGAGATTTACCTTTTCGAGTCACTTTTTAACCCGAACAACACTCCAAACGCGCAGCACTGTTTTTCCAGAGAAGAATGTGATAGGCGAGTCACCAATAGAGGTGTTGATGAGCCGAAAAATTGTCTTTTGCTGCTTAAGAGCCGGAAATAGAATAACCCAAACGCATGTTTTAAAGAGGATTGCAAGATCTTCATTTTCCTATCCGCATATTTAAGGGTACCAAGGGTACCATATAATACTATCAAACATCCCGTTTATCTAATTAATTGAAAGGTATCAGGAAATTGAAAAGTCATTGACAAGCAACGCACCAAAGAAAATAATTGCATTGGAAATCAAGCAGCATTGAAATGAAACACAATTTATGACTTTATCATTTACCTTCAAAACTCGTGTTTAGTATTTGGGCATGATTTGGCTTCATTATTGACATGTAAGACAGAGTTCTGCTCATCTGGGCTGTCAATAAACGTCTGTGTTGTGGTGAGGTGTTAGCCACAAGCCTTGGTCCACCGAAACTCCCCTCGTTCCTTTTAAGGCGTGGATATCTTTATGAAATACGCTAAATTTAAACGTTTGAACGCCCTCTCAGCCATATGTGCCATCGCGAGTCCTCATATCTGAAAAAAGTATTTGTTAAGCACTACGAAATTCTGAGTAGTGTGCTTCTATTATGAGTAACACGTCTTGCATATTTAAGCTTTTGCATCCTGTAAATTTTGTGATATAATTGCTCTCAACGAATGATTTTGAAAATATCAAAGGGTCAAAGATAATTACCGTGCGAGGATAAATAACCATTTTGAACTAACAATGAAAATCCACAATGGATCTGAGGTTAATAAGTACATAATTTGACATGCCTGCCGTGACCTGGTTAAGTTTCATTTCTCATACTCAGCGTCACGTGCGCAATTGAAGAATTGACGAGCTTTGGCCAAATAGCTCCGTGAACTCGCACAAAGCCACGCACACGCTGCGCTCACGTTACAGATGAGCTCGACTAACCTAGTCGTCCAGTGAGACATCTTATTAGAGTTCCTTGTCCCGATAATATGTTGCTCACGGTCAGGTCTCAGACGGATTCGAGTGGTTACTAAGATACGCATACTCTAGGTATAGGATTTTTTCTATTAAATGAATTACCCAACAAAGTCTCTTCGTAAAGCCATGAGAAGAGAGACATATTTCCCTTTGATTGGTGATTTCAGGGTTAAAAAAATTAAAAATCAACTACAGAAATAAATATTCAGTTTTGCAAAAATATGTGCCAAAAGTCAGATACGTTGACTTTAATCCTATTTTTATTTTACTATTTCTCTTGCCATATTAAGCCAAAAAGTATTCTTGATAATCGCCAGATCATGGCTGGTACGTTAATTGTGGCATAATCGCTAGTCTCACATGTAAGACGCTTTTTAAATGAAAGATCTAATTACTCACAGAGACTGTCGTTTTGGACCAGCGCAATATTCAAATGAACAAGTGAAATAAATAGACCTTTATTTAAGCACACCTTTCCTTCAATTTAACAATGCAGTGACCTTGTCTGAGGCTTCGTAAAAAATGCCTTATTCTAACTTTCATAGGAACGTTGTTGCCCATTGCAGGAAACAAATAGACTGTCAATGCAGAGCGTTCAATTACGCGACCTGATCATGCCAGTCCTTACATGGTTAAGCCAAGCTCTGGACATCACTGCGCGAAGGCGTACTGCCCAACCAGTTGACGATATTTCTTTCCTATGAATTTCAGAGGCACAGTAAAAAATGTGTTCAGCACTTGAACAGTATACCTGGAGGAAGGATACTAGTCTTCGAGGTGTCGGCCACCAGTTCTGACCCAAAGGCCTGTACAAAGTAAGGAAAACACCAGCGAATTCGAAGAAGTAATTTTCCCGTGACTGGTCATTTATTCGTTTGAAGTAGAAAGTGTGTGAGAAAGGCTAGTACCAGGAGTAGACATATAGCTTGAAAGTGAAATTGACAGTTAGATTGAAAACATTCATTACTAGCCGAGAAACTGATTAGTGTGTTGATTCGTGAAAACTAAGTTTGGGTTTGACTGCTTTCAATGGTTCCGATTTTACATTGCGATACCTCAAGTCAACGTATATGTCCACTTGCTCATCCCATGGAATCACTTCGTGGTGTCGTTGAGAGCCAATGAGAGTTTCAGCTCCGATAAACCACTGATCTTGTAAGTTAAGGGAATTTGAGCGGTAAGGCATGTTCAGCCTGATAATTACCGATAATAATTACGTGGTTTTATTTGGGCCACGTCATTGTATCTCCATTTCTGGACCCGAGTCGGGCTTTACTTCAATGGTTAGGCCATTTTACTGAACGGTGCTCACTGAAGATCCAATTACTGTTGATAATGAACAGCAAAGTTCCCGTGAAAGCAAGAATTCGGTATTTCGGACCAGCAAGATATAATGTTGATACCATCTTTTAGTCGATTTTGAGTGAGAAGTTAAACGAGGAGTGTTATATAAAGCAGATTAATTTTTCAATAGGTTTTTCGAATTGGAAGATGAGTTAGAAACAATAAGTTGTTCACTCTACCAATGGAAAATCGTCATACACTTTAGCATTTCGATTCTACCATAAATTTTTGGCGTCACATAAGTAAATGTAAAGGAGACAAAAGAAAATCTGAGTCAGTGGTTTATAGACTACCGAATGTGAAGCTTGATAGATTTTTTAACAAGATGCGCAGGGTTTTGTGCTCTTTGAGCACATGGAGCATTAAGTTGCTGGTTTGTCTCGTCTGTATTGCTCACGTGAAGCTGAGTATGCTCAAGCTAGTGATGGGGATAGATTTCTAGATCTCTGTTTCATCTATAGTCGTATTTTAACCAGGCAATCCAAAATTTTAAATCTCTCATTGCTAAGTTGACCGTGATTGTTCGTAATAGTATAGACAAAACAGCATTTTTTTTTGAAAAAAGTCTTACAAAGTGTTAATTTTGCTTCATTTTAAAGATAGGCGATATCAGATGGAGTAGAACTTCTCTGAATCGAAGCATATTGTGGCGTTTGTGATATGAAAATTTTCGTGTTAGATTAAAAGTGTACTTAGGTAGCAATTTAGCGCAATCAAGCGTTAATCGTAGCTTAAAAGCTAAAAATAAAGTCGATGCACAACTTGGCAGGTCCCTTTTTCGGTATGTATTCGGCTGGGTTGTTATAGACCACCATGAGGCACCTATCCCAATCGCTTGTTTTTATGGCAAAAAATTTTAATGATTTAAATTTGTAGTTGTGGGTTTCGTGAACATACAGCTAGTTCCACTAACGCATCAATTAGCAACTGTTTAGATTCCAATGCAAGATCAATTTAAAACTCTCAAAATATTGAAAAAATAAAATGATTTTTTTTCAGTATGCTTTTATCTTCAACTAGCTTGCTATTAAAAATTTCCTTGCTGGAAAGGAAATAATGTGGGAAAGATATTTTCTCCGAAACGGATTCTTCTATCTTTTTTGCTCTGTGGTTGGCTCATGCTGCATTGTCCTGATGAAACATCAACATTTTTCACATCGAAGATGCATATTAAAGAACACCTAGGTCACACTGTGTATGATGACCACTTGAAGCGGAGAAGGAAACTGCGGCGGTGTCGGCAGCGACGACCGTAGGAAGTCCTGCTTTTCGACTTTGCACTTTTCTATAGAAAATTGGTAACAGCGACTGTAGCAATAGTGCGTATGTGGAGTTTATATGAGTGGGTAACGCAAAACGTTGCCAAGCCAGTTATGGTTACTGGGGTAGCACTCTAAATTGCAGGAAAAGGAGAAAATGATGCGGAAAGGATGAGGAGGATAGTGAAAGGGGCATATGGACTGTTTGATACTGAAGTACTGCGAGAAGAGACATCCACATACGACCTAGTGGCGGCAAATATGAAGTGGTGGTGTTGGTGGCTGTGTTGGTGATGGAGCTGTTGGTTCACAAGAAGTCGTGATGCCAGCTTACGGCGGAGTTTATGGTGGTAATGGAGCCACCAAAATGGGCTGCGAGTCTTCATCAGCAGCCGAAATAATCAAAAATAGTCTCGTGAGCCTTTTTATTGACAATCACACTAACTCCCCCTTTTCCAACTTGCCCTTTACTTTCTATTTTCCATGTGCATTTACCAAAAATACAATGTCCCAGTGCTTAAAGAATACTCTTTTTTATGATAATTTTGTTTTATTTGGTCTGTTTCAAAAGCCTTTTTTCCACTTGACTTTCCTGTTAGAACACATCGATTACTGCAATAGTAGGCTGATAAGACGACACCTTTTTCTTGAAATAAAAAATTCCCATTTTGATCATGTCCTGAGATTCCGGTGGCTTCTCTTTAGTCTCGCGCACTTGGCAAAGATCGATTGGGTGATGATGATGTCTATTTACCCATTTCTTCTACAAAGCTTGTGAGAACGCATGGTGGTATCGAAAATCACAAGGTGGTTTATCAGCAGAGTGTGTTTGTTGCAAGGTGCTCGATGCCATGCTTCAATGGATCACTGCACCAGCGGAAGCCTTTTCGAAAAGCGGCTATAACGGGGGCGGTAGATGAGACATTCGAAACGTAGGTGTTATTGATTGAATATACATCAATTTTTTCTTCTGCATTTATTACACAAGCTGTAACTTCAAAGAGGCATCAGTTGCATTTGCGATAGCCCAGATATTTTGCAAGTGTTTTTAATTGTACAGATGAATCGGGGTCAATGTGCCTATAAACAGTACAATGCATTATTCCTCTGGGCATAGTGACTATTAAAATGAATAAATCCATAACAAATTATAGTGTCATGATAAAATAAAGACCTAACTATCTCTTATCTTTGAACATGAAATGGGTACCTTTGTGGATAACCACAAGTTTTTATTCGATTCCCAATACATGAGAAGAGCTGATATGAGATTATTGTTTTTCTAAGCTGGCGATGAATTTGCCGTCACTTGGTGGATTTGCAGAGTGGGTTTGCTGGAAAGCGCTTTCTTGTTTATATGTTCTGTACTATGCTTTTCTCGGTCGGTCATGGTATGACTCACGGTTAAGAACTCTACCGAAAGCTGAGTCGCCAAGCAACTGCGTGACTGGGGTAAGTTGATGAGTCAGTCCATGCAAAGATGTGCATTTGACGGAATAAACCAGTCTATAATTAAGTCAGAGAGACATAAAATAGGCAGGAGTGGTTTTATCAAGTATGCAATTACTGTAGAAGCTATGCCTTCAAGGGAGCATGGATTGAAATCGTGACAACTTAAAAATGCAATTTTTTGAAATAGTTTTGCAAAATAAAGTATGCTCAGATTTTATTATAAGAGCCTCAAATCAGAAATCGAATCCTCTGAAAAGTGCAGTAGAAATACACTACACGATATCTGGCGTTTGTAGGTTGGAAAGGATGAATATGGTGCAATCTTTGAGCCCACCAGCTCACGTTTGAAGTGATGTCCTTGTTTGTCACATTGCAATGCAGGTACATGCATCTTTAACAAGAGAATTCCCCCAGCATTTAGACTGAAGTCCAGAGGCGGTAAAATCAATTATTATAGCTACAACTGACCACGGGTGGGTTGCAAGGAATCTACAAAGACAAATTTTGAAGGTCGGGAGGAGCTGTGATTGTCCTTCTTCTCGATTTGGCAGAAATCGAGCGACTTAATGCCTAAACTGTGCAGCCTCTAAGTGTCTCAACGTCTCCTCATGGCCACTGGGATAGCCGTAAAGGCACCGAGTTGCGGGAGAACCTGATTAATGAACAACTGGAAGGTTTGCGTGGGATTACGCTGTTGGCTGTTGGTATCTGGCTGCATTCCTCGACGGGATCGTTCATACGAAACAACTTCACTTGAAGTCCTGGTTATGAGGAATCGGGTAACTGTCAGGGACTGTCACGTTATTGGGTGAACGGTAGTCACCACAAAGGCGCCAGTCTCCAGCGCTATCGGAGGGCCGCTTGAGCGCATTTCAGCTTTTCGGGAACTAGACGTTGAACTTAAGTGGAAACCTACGGGACATTTGCTTTTTATTTGGTACAGTTTCACACGTAATCGGTGTTCCGCAAGGGGCAGTGTTTGGAAATTCCTGAGCCAATAATGTTGGGGATCAATGAGCGCAGTCGGTGTTTGGCGATTCAGGGGAATACAGGCCTGCAATTAGGTGCTGGTGTGATGAGGCTCCCGGGTCAACTAGGGAGTGCGATATTTTTGTCATTTCATCACAAGAGACATTCTGCCCCAGCGACTGGTAAATGCTGCATAGAAGGGTCATTGTAAGAACCTCAACTCTGTTACAAGTGAGTCATCGGCCATAGATAGATTACTCAATTAATTGAGTCCCAAAAACGACCCCTGTGCACTTTGCGACCATACGATTTGACAAACGTAAACAAAAGAGATTTAAAGAAAATTCAGTTTGTACTCAGATTTATAATTTATAATTCAGAAAAAGATGAAATAAACACAATGAAAGGCCATTTTTTAAACTAATACACTTAATAATTCGGTATGGCAACGAATAAACGCTAAATCGAAGGATTGGCTTAATAATTATGTGTGGTCATTTTTGACGTAGAAACTAATATACAGTAAAATTCAACCTAACCTATTCTGGAGCAAGAAGTATTGCTTAATGCATGGCATATAGAGTAAAAAAGCCACGTAAACCATCTTCATACTTATAATACCCCGCTTTGTTCCGAAACTCACGTTTAAATGCTACAGAAACTTCACAATTAATGCGTTAAGACAGAAAAATTAGCATAAACTTCAGTGAAACTGTGTACATGGAGGAATAGGAACAATGAACAGAAGAGGGAATTATTTGCCATCATTGTGCTTCCTGCTATGACTAGCAGTGGGTTTCTCAAACATTTCTACAATAGCAGCCAACGAACTCTGTTCAGAGTTCCAATTCAATGCATTTGCTTACCATAGCTTGCAAACCCTTCTCTTTCGGTTGAGTCTCAAGAGCCCTGAATTACCTTCTTTTAGATCCCAAAATCTAAATTATCACTCAGTGCAGAAGATGCAGCTTTTCTTGGGAGGGTTCGGAACTGTCTCACAGAAGATGCAAACCGCTCAGAATACTTCAACAACGCTCATCACCAGCCGTGGAATTTACCCTGGTGAAAGTTTTGCGGATAATTCCATTTCTACCATAACTACCCGTCCATTTCTTAACCACGCAAGCAACAAATGCAAAAAGAAAGGCCTCAAAGATGGGTTTTGCGATTAAAGCTAACGAAAGAGCCACACTTCGAGCCATCGTACGGGACGTAAAGAAATGCAGTTCAGTCGACTTCGTGCCAGCCTATAGATGATCAAGAACAGAGAGACTTGTCCCTGTAGTCATTAATGACACCAAACGCACCTACAATTGGACGCGAGTTCGTATATAATGGTTATATCGACAAATTTCCACAATAAACCTGAAAGACCGAGACTGGAAGACCCAAAATTTAATCTATCTATTGCTTCGCGTAATCTAATACCACTAGTAAGGTCGATACGCGGTCGAGTAAGCTTTATTAATAAGTCCTTCAATAGGAAATGTTACGTCTCTACTCAAATGGCGAACTTCCACCTCACCGGAAGGAATCATGCCAAGAAGGGGAGGAGTGCCGTATCTGTACAAAATTATATTTGTAATTTCCTGATTATTTCGAACTATGATTTATTTTTCCTCCGTTATTAGCTGCATGTTATGTCGCTGCTATGACGCATTCCACTTCTTCGAAATTGTTTTGAGTTACTACGCTTCCCGACTCTTATGTAGGTTTGGGCAGCCTTTTGTTAGCCTGAGAACATGAATTTATTAGGTTGTATAAAATGGTCATCTAAACTTAGAACATTACATAGTGTTAAACAATTTGCAAAATAGCGCTAAATTCTCCCAGGGTGAGAATATCATTAAATAAAAGTCCGAATCCTGAAATAATGAGTTAGGTAAAAACTGGATTTCCTTTTTCTGTGTCCCAATAAATATGGTGAATTGTGACTCCGCTCCCCCAAGGTCATAGGATAAACCTATTCGAATATCAGGTTGTGTAGCAAGATTTTACTGGTGTTAGATAGAGTTCCAGTGATTGAGTTAAAGATGATTCCATTGAAAGTCACGACGATTGTTCCGCAGCGAGAGGGTCAGAGTCGACCTGTAGTGACGGCGAAGGTGAGGGATTTCCTTCAGCCTCAAGCGCACGAATCCGTCGCTCGTAGCTCTTCACGAGTCTCCGCAGTCGCTTGGCTCTTCTGCGAGCTCTCTAAAGATGCGTTATGTTTTATAAAAATATTGAACAATTCATGCAAAAGAGTGTCATTTTGCCAACGTATAGGGATCTCCTATCGATGCCATGCACACCTACTAGGAGTTGTTTTAATGAAACAAAATAACAAGAATTACAAGCTCTATTCTTTGATTTATCTAATAGACAAAATTTTATCTATCTATCTATTTATCTATCTAATTAGAAAAAATCTGATCCAAATGAAGAAATTATTAGCATCCAGAAATTTCTAAATGGAACCAAATGATATTTTGTTGCCCTTATTATACATCAATGTTCTTCGTTTATAAACGTCTAAAGCTACAACATTCTAAAGTACTTAGCAGTTTGAAAAGCAACGTTAGGTTTTCTAGCTTTAGAATTTAGAAATTATGCCTCCTCTATAAAGATGGAATAACTTCCTAGTTCAAAGTACAAGTAACTCGTATTACGGCTGGACTCATTAAAATGCCTCTTCTACGAATTTATGAAAAACTGCCTGACCTACCTTTTCTACCGTTAGATAAGTGGCCAAGGAATCGTCTGAGCTTGCATCGGAGTCCTCATCTTCAACAGCAATGCTGACACTTCTAGGAACACCACTCTCAGTGTCGGACTTTGACTTGGCGACTGGTGGTTCCTTGAGGTCCATCTCCTCAAGCCAAAGAGCAGCTTTATCCCAAAGCAGGTAGCAGTTATCGATCGATGTCGCACACCACTTGTCAGTGGCTTGATTGAACTTGAACACAGACTTGTAGATGATGGTCACTTCTGCTGGGGCAAAGTACAGGCCACCCTCAATCCCCAGCAGTTCAAGGGACATGCTGTTGTCTTTTATCTCTTCCTGTGGTGCGGCACCACGTTTGAGGAAAAGTTTCACCGTTGGAGCGCAAACTGGAGTGTTTCTTCTGAATTTAACGTCAGAATTTAACATGAATACCGATAAAATAGGGCAGTTGATTATTTTATTAATATAAACCGAACCGAATAACATCAATCAGCAAAGCTCCGGTATAAAATGACGGCAGAATTTCGTCAAAGTGTAGAGGATGAATGCGCAGGGCTGCCACGGTAGAATTTCGAAAATATACGCGGACCCATCTTTAAAATTAAAATTATTTTAGCTCTACTTAATAATGCTGCGTAGCTCTGTAAGGGGCGTTAAAACTTACCTAGTTATCGGTCTTACCAGCGGTGATGGAAACGACTTCATAAGTTTGCTCTCCTCATCTTTACTTAAAAGAATATTTGCAGATTGATGATGAGTGGCTTGCAATTTAACTCATAAAGAGTTTTATTAATTCCTGTTACCAGAGATCGTTAATGCCAGTTACAAATCTCGTTATTTCAATGGAGCCATCAGTATCAGGGCCAAGGAGGATCGTTATGATGTGTGTTTCAACCTTATTAAAGGGGGCCTTGAGATCAGCCAAAACTATAAAAATTAAAACAATTTGTATTCACAATTCTGTTTACTAGCTTTAAAGCCATCATAGGTTATGGATCCAACTTCGTCGGCATGAGTGCTGCAAATAAAGTCCCATATCGGCTTCAAGTTCGATGAGAACCAATAATTTGCACGACGAAGAAGCTCAAAGTACTGAGAAACATTGGATTGGTACTTTTTGGCCGCTTTATTTAAGGCTACCTATTCCAGTATTACTACTGTAAAAAGCACAAATACTATTTTTCGTGCTGTCTTCAACCTTGATGTAGGTCTTGATTTTCCTGCCGAAGATTTTTTGGTTGTTCCGGATCGAGGTTTCCGCTTAGTCCTTCTAGGTGCGGAGCGACGTTTATTTCTTAGCTTTTTCCTAGAACAGACAGTGACGATATTTGTGTCGTTGAACACAAATGGTTACTCAGAATTACAGACACATAATGCAATGAATTTCGACATAATCTTAAAAAGGTTGATAAAACTAGATACAATTTCAGAGCACCTAGATTTAGTTTTCTTTGGCATTTCATAAACTTGTGAGCGTCACAATCAACTATAACAACTAATCACTGAAGGTTATAAGCTTCTAGCAATCTGTTGATTATAATGTAGATTTGAAATTTTATTAATTGCAAAAATTCTATTAAAATATATGTTTTTATTTTAAGAATTGCTGGTTTGTTTTCTATTACTGACCTATTTTCAGTAAATTTAACAGTTGTGGAGTGTTTTAGCATGGATAGAGGACCTATCAATATTTTAGCCAATGCATAAACTGTATGGTTTGCTTGCGTCTATTCATCGAATATTACCTACTACAAATTTGCCTCTCCAACCTCGTAAACTTTTCTCTCACCTTTGAGACCTATTTCCAAATTTGCTATCACTGATTTTCGCTCCTTGACTATTGAGACCTTGACACGCTTCCACATCGGAGAGAGACCTACTGAGATCTGTGATAGGATTCAGACCCCTGTTCATACCGAGCAGTTGATGACATGCTCCCTTCATCCAATTATAAGGATCAATCCATTTAACGTGAAGAGAACTACCAGTAACCTTTCCAATAGAGACATCTAAGACACTGGCAACCATCAAAGCGGAACCAAGTCCCAGCACCCCTACAAGCGGGGAAGATCTATGTTGCTCATCAGTAACATTTACTTCAATTTACACATAAAAAATGCCTAGAGTGGGTGAGGGTGGGGGCGGCTAAAGTTGGAGCTCGCCGAGGAAAATCTTTTTGTCCGAGGCAGCGGAGGCGAGAATGGGCTCGATGGGGTGGAAGGCAGCGTCGTTGACGGAGGCCGAGTGGCCCGGCAGCTTGTAGAGCAGCGCGCCCGACCGGAACTCCCAGACGTGGGCGTAGCGGTCGCCGCTGCCGCACGTCACGTGGCGTCCGTCTGCCGACCACGCACAGCGCAGCAGGTTTTTTTCGAAGGTGTGCATGTGGCCCTGGAATACCTGCAACCGCACACAACCAAGAGGGTTAGGTATGAGACGGCGTTTGCTATTCCGATATGTTGAGGCCAATCCGCAGAAGAGTGCAGCTAGCAACCCGATAATTGATTTATAATACAACCAAAAAACCAGGGGTCTTTTCCCTTTACGACCCTGTCTGTATCAAAGAGGCTTAACACCTCGATAAAAAATCCATTTTCGCTAGTCACCCATCAAAAGTCTATCCAAGAAAAAAAAGATAAAACAAGTTGGTGAGAAGGAAGAGAAGGATAAATGTGAACTCGGGATTTGAGTTTGCTCTCAGACACCCATTCATCAGGCACCCATATCCGAACTTTCCAGGGACGACCAAGAGTTTTACAGTTTGAAAAAATCTTAGACTGTGACACTGTTCCAAACGCAGTACCCATCAATAGAATATGAGTGGGTGAGGGTGAGGGGGTGCTTACGCGGACAAGGCGATCGGGGCTGGGGGAGTAGGGGCGGACGTCCCAGGCGCGCAGAGTGTTGTCCATGGCGTTGGAGAGGAGGTGGTTGCCGTCGGGCGACAGCGCCAGCCCCGTCACGCTGTCCGTGTGCCCGCTCAGCCGCATCACCACGTCCAGTTTGCGCAGGTCCCAGCCCTTGATCTCGTTGTCGATGCCGCCCGAAAACACCATCTCCGCCGTGTCGTTGAAGGCCACCGATAGCACCTGGTGTGTTGGAAGGACAACACGGTTTGATTACGTCAGAACTTGCTTCCAGCCACTAATTGGTGCCCGCTTCATATCCGTCTCATATTTTGACATGTTATCCTCATCTCAGCTATCGTCCCAATCAAAAACCACTTTTCACCAACTCTCATAATTATTCAGCCGGATGCACTTCATATTGGCCTTGATGTAATGGCATTGTTTCGCTGTTCCTTCCTCAGCCTTCTCAACGGAAACCACATTACTTCCTCAGACGGACACGGACCCAATCCCATTCAGACTGTCTTCTAACCGCCAAATGCCATCTTAACTGGATCTACGACAACCAGCCTCCTCAAATGCCAGACACACAGATCCTCGATGCTCACATTAAACAGCACCTCAAGCGGATCAACGACCACTAGCCTCTTTGACCAACTCATCGACCGATCCACGACCTGCAGGCAACCTACCGACTTCCAGGAAGTTCTCCATTTCGACAAATGTACAGGTAACCAGACATCTTTATTGACATTGTCCCTTTTATCCCATATAACAGTTCAAGCAAGCTCCCACGCTCCTTATCCGCCTCATTCAACGGCTCTGAGCCACCAATTACCCTACATTTAATTCTGAAAAATGTTGATTTCCTGGAACATCTAATCACATAATTTTCCCCTAAAAGACAATGAAAAAACGCGTACTGAAATCAGCAAATCAGTAGGAGGCGTGCAAATCTGGCAACCCAAAACAGGTTCAACTATAATGGAAAGTGAGAGCAAAAAACAGACCATTTTCACAAGGAGATATTTTTAAAATCGCTTGCCTTATGAATAGACCTTCTATAAATTTGAACAGTATTCTGAATTAAATTGGAAAGTACTAACGGCACCACTAGTTTAACCTTCACTAACAAAATCCAACAACACTACCTAAAGGAGTACGAGAACGGCCAAAACTTAGCAAAAAGGCTAACAACGTAATGTGACATAGATGGTGAATAGAGAAATACGAAACGACGTGATTAAAACCAAACAGGCCAAATGCCCAATTAACATTCAGCTAATGTACGAAGTATGAAAGTCGTTAATACTCGCAGCGTCATTCTGTTTCACTGCTCAGAACAGATACTCAAGTCAGGCAAGATTAAAGGGTACGAGGAACTGAGCGCCAGAAACAGTCTATTTGCGTGGCTAAGCGATCCGGATATGCTTAATATACCCTTCTAACGGTTTAAAAGGTATTATTATTGCAAATACTAACAGTCGTTACTATCAAAATCCGAAATGCTACCGAAAGGAGTCTGAGAACGGCCGCAATTCAAGAAAACACTGAAAACCCGATTTTGACCTGGTAGTAAACGGAATAGGTCAAAGTAATACCAGTAGAGAGGGAAAAAACAACCTCAATGTCGAATAAGTATTCAGTTAGTCATTAGTACTAACCGTTTCATTAATGAACTTGATTCAAAAAGCTCTGAGTGGGCTTAAATTATGCTAGAATACAGCGATAAACAGGGAAGAATGTCTAAAATGTTTTAAAAGACTGGAATTTGAGTAGGTGACAAAAGTAATTAGGGTAAAATAGCACGAGAAGGGAAATCTAACAAGAGATACCTTAAAAATTCAATAAAACTCCGAGTTCCACATAGAATGGAAAAGTCCTTATGATGGTTATCAACACACAATCAATTTTTGATAAAATTTACTTAAAGAAGACAAAAAAATAGTAGATGGATTTAATCGTTAAAATTGACATTCATTTTAAAAAATGGCTTAAGAAGCATTAACGATAACAAAATGTTTAAGTTAATCTCCAACCAAATGGACTGAAACACAGTAGGAATAGCAAACACAATATACAGAAGTAAACAGGGGGTTAAATCACCTGTTGAGAGCCTTGAATAGAACATCAAATCATCAGGCTAATTAAAAATTCAAATAATTGATATGGCTGAAACCGACGACAAGGATCAAGTTGTATTAAGGCCACAAATTTAATAAAATGATGAAGATACTTACCTGGAAGGTGTTTTGGAAGTTTTGCACTTCAGTCTTTTGCCGCCGATCCCACAGACGAACAGTCCCGTCATCGGAGCCGGAAACTATTACTTGAGGGCCACGGCGTGCGATATCCACGCTGTTGACAATGTTCTGGTGGCCACGAAGCTTTTTGATGCGTTGACACACGTTGAGGTCCCAGATAGCAACGGTTTTGTCCGAGCTACAGGAGTACAGATACTCCCCGTCGGTTGAAAGTGCCAAGTCAAGAATAGCACCACCATGGCCTGAAAAGTGACAAAATTAGAAGCCACCAAGAGAAAACGAGGAGTCGAAAAGAAAAATCACTGCAAATTCACCAGGCATGACGGCGATGTTATCGCATTCGCCATAAGTTTCCCAAATGAATATCCGACGATCGAATCCGGCGCTAACGAGATAAGCACCTTCAGTAGGGACAAACTTAACGCAAAACACTTCGCTTTCGTGACCAGTTAGAAGCATGTTCGGGCTCAGCAAGCTGGATGTCCGCTCAATGCTTCCAGGTAAGCCAGCAGGAATAACTTGCCCTTGGGTATTCTTTTGGCCTTTCTGAACAAGAGCGCGACTGTCATCTGTTCTTTGTCGCTTGTTAGGTACAGGGACCATGGACATTGACGGGAATGACCGTTTTAGATCCATATCAATGAGTCTGCTAACGATACACTACGACGACTAAATGAATGAACGTAGCCGATACTCTCAGCGGGAAACATGTGGAGAGTTAAAACAATTCACTAATATATATTATTTTTATACTTCTCAAGACATTTTACAAAGATAAACTCATTAATTTTTCTTTTGATTGTAAAAGATTTCAGTGCATGAATATAAAATCAACGTAATAAAAAAATATGATTTTCAAGCTAATTCCTGACAGCATAGGTGTCCGTAATCATCGGTAATTTTACCAATCATCTAACCTTATTTTTGTCATTTAAACGACCATTTGTTCGGGTCTAAGCAAACTGAATGAGAAAACTGAACGAAACAGCTCACCACCTATCCAGAGGCTCCAATCAACATTTTCATTAGCATTTGAATGGGTCGTATATTCTTGACTCGTGACAATTCATTCTTCAAAAACCCAAAACCGAATAACTATTATTTTGACCCTAGAACAGTGGATGTTGAACAGCTCAATGTAATTGATCAAAAATTTCGATAGCAAGATTCATACTCTACCTAGTTGGCACATTTTTGCAATAAAACATGCACCCTACTATGCGTCTACTAAAGACTTTTAGCTTTAGACTGAGAAATTTAAGTGAATGTGTTTTTCACAGGGTTTATTTCCTTCTTTTACCGATTAATACAAAATCTGAAGGAGCCTACTCATTTTTCAAAACGATTCCGCTTACTAGGCAGTTCCTCAGGTCACAGGTACAAATGTACCCAATAGTTTATTCGAAAGCATAAAAAAGAAGTTTATTTTATGGAAAACTAAAAGTAAATTATCCTGCACGTTGACTCATTTTTAACATTCTAAAATAACGAAAAAACATTATCGTAGTTAATTTCAAGTAAATGTAAACTCAGGTACCAAAACTGGCCTCTTACCGAGTTCGGAATCCTATATGAAATATCCATTGGCATTATTCGTGGTTTCTTGATCCGTTTCTCCCTCAGGAATATCATTCAGTATGGCAGTCGCCAGAATAATCGGTGGAAGTGGTGGCAGAATTAAATTTGGCATCGAGGATTGTCCGAATTCCGAAACCATGGGAGGTATTCTAACCGAACAGCTATCATTTCGATCGTTCTGTTTACTATTATCGAACTTCTTAGAGGCCTGTTCCTCGTTACTGTTATTAAATGTTTCAGACACTGGCTCATTTTCCCACAACTTATTAGACTCATTCACACCCGTGCTAGAATCGACATCCAGCAACTGTGGCAATTCATCCGATTCCTCGTTTCCGAGAGTAGCAGATCCATTGCGTCCAGCAACGGTTCTCGATCGCGTTGTCTTGCCCAGAGAATCCTGGATGCTCGAGGCCGAGTGGGTTCGCCTCTCAGAGGAGTATCGCGAGCTTTCTGACCGACTCGTGTGTCTCCTCGTCAGACCGGTTGAAGAAGAACGGAACATGTGATTCGGCTGAATTTTGGGTAGGTGGGTTGAACCCTGAGAAGCACTACTCCTTGACGGGCTCAGCCTTCTCGAAGTAGGAGCCGGCAAAGAGGAACCTCGACTGCTCCTCAGCGATGGCAATCTTGGCACAGAAGAGGAGGAGAAGTGTGAGTTCCTCGAACTGGTGTGTTTGACCACCAAACCGGGTTTGGGGATGGGCATGGCCATGTGGACTTTCGGTGGAGCCCACAGGCGCAGCGGAATGCTGTAGCTGCGAGCCTGGCGCGTCTTGGCTGCAGAGAGGTTCTCGTGGTAGAGGATTTTGAAGGCAGCTGGCAAGCCACTGTTCGCCGTGGATCTAGGGGCGGAACGCAGGGAAACAGTCCAATTGGGCGTATCACGGTGGGTCTCTAGGTCATTGGGATCTCGAGGACCTATCCCCATAATCGGCAGCAGCGGCAGCCAGCGACGGGCCTTTTCGAAGCATTCAATGCTTATTTCTATAAATTAATTAAGAAGTAATGAATATAGGAATCATTTTTAATCATTCTTAAGATTGCATTTTTGCAAGTTCGCGCTTATCACGAGCATACCCAAGTGTACCGACTTATTACTTGTAATGAATTTCATTTTTATATGTTGTATTGTTTAATAAAAATGGATTCCGGATAGTTTATAAACTTCACTTACGGATAAATCTAGTGACAACGGGTGGTATGACCCTTCGAAGAACTTCACAATTGGTATTCATAGCGGGATTGGAGTTTATTTCAATGAGCCACAGCTAGAATTTGAATAAAGTAAGTGATAAAATCAGTACTTTGGGTCATACCTTCATGTTTTCGTCAATCATGAAGTCCATTCCGTAGATTTCGAAGAAGCCAGTGCGACAGGCCAGCTTATCCTTGACTGCGTTGAAGACGTGCATTGTTATGCGGTGCATTTCTGGCTGATGTGTAAGTGCAGGAATAAGAGCGGTGCAGTGTGCATCGTCATTATTTCTAAGATTTTGTTTTAGGGTTAATATTATTCTTTAGAGATATTGGGTCAAAATTGTCCTTATTTAGCCTAGACTTCTTTGCCCAATTCGTACTAAAAGTTAGCGTTTCTTTGAAAAACCTTCAAGCATTTTCGAAATTCGGTCTATCAGGTCATCTCATAAGTTCTACCCGAATATTTCCTTTTTATAAATTTTGTGAAATTTAAGAAGTAATTTATTTTAAATGTTCAGATTCATACTAACTGATCAAATTGTACCTTGCAAAACAGCGAATTAAAATTTGCTTAACTAAAACCAAGGTGTATAAAGGGTTCAAGAAAAGGAACTCTGCAGCAGCCTAAGCGTCTAGAAATAGTGATTCAGTTTACGAAGTGGATTGTATGAATGAAAGAATGTGTTCAGACGATGGTTTGCAAAATTCAGAAGTGGAGATGTCATCCTCCACGAAGATAAAGATCGAACCGGACACAGTCAAGTAGAGTTTGATGATAAGCTCCTTGAAGTTGCCCTTGAAGAAGCTTATTCGCCTTTATCAGTTGAGCTGAACATGGACACTAAGCTTGGTTGATAACCAACAACTATCAATTGTCATCTTCAAAAACTTGGAGAAGTTTCTTGGCTTGGCAAATGGGTGCCTCATGAAAACTGGGGGTCTGAAAAATCTTAGATCCGGAGTTGACATCTGCTCTTCTCCCCTCCCTTTTTGCCAACTAATTTCGCCTTTTTAGATCGATTTTAGATCGGAACTTCAAGATTCGAAGGCGGTGGCTTCGTTAGCGGGGAAAGACCGCAGCCACACACAACGAGAAGAGAACTTCTTGGGATAGCGTTCTTCTTCTGCCAAGGAAGAACTCACACAACAAGAATCACGACAACACAAAAGAGGGAAGAACTTATTTGGGTAGAATTTCTCAACCTCGCTCCTTCGTCTGACTACAGTTTATTTCGCAGCTCACAAAGTTTTTTAGAAGAAGTAGCCGTAGGAAGATATCAAAACTGACATTTGCATTCTTGAAATAATAAAACAAAAATTATTTTGCAATAGTAAGGACATTAATAAGGTAGGTAATAGATGGAAGGAATTCACAGATAATCATTGATAGTACGCTGATGATTGATTCGTTAGTTAAATGCATCATTCAATCACTTGCTGTATTTATTCAAAATTTGGACAGAACTAATGGGATGACCTCGCAATATCTGACTGCTTCCGGCAATGTTGCTAGTGTGAGATCCTTGACTTCTGCCAAAAAATATGCTTGGAGAATTTATCAAATATTATTATATATCCGCTCATATGTATAAATCAATAAATACTTGCATATATATATTTTTAATATACATGAACTAGCTGACCCGATTTTATAGAAAAAAACTTTATTGGTGGAAATATCCACGTACAGTTAATTAATAGGTTAGTCAGAACATTTTTTGTTGCACAAACCTTACCAGCATTTGCCGAACAACCCAGTTCTGTGTAAGGTGCTTGTTCGGTGCCACTTTAGTATTAATGTATTCGTTCAGTTTCCTAAAAGTCCACACGGAATCCTCCTTCGATTTGTCATAGCTCGGATCTTTCTTTTGGATGAACTAGTTTCAAAACCCAGGAAAAAATAAGGAAAACAGTTATACCCTACAACTATTAATATCAAGCAATTCATACTAAATTTGGACTTTCGATTAACCGAGAATGCATGAACCCACCTGATTTGTGAGATGGGTGATGAGATTAGTGTCCGAGAGGCTGTATTTGCGAAGGGACAGCCGAATGTAGCCAGGCGCAAAGAGGACCAGATAGGGCATCGTGCTGACTATCATTAGGTAACAGCGAACATCGAACTTTCTGTCGTCCAATAGCAGGGGAGCGGTGATGTACCTGCAATTGGTTTTATGAGGTAGTGGTCGTGCACAATTTGAAAGATGACGTCAAGGGTGAAGCTCTCTTTCCCAAACCGTCCTCTGAATATATCCGGTGTTTAAATTAAATTTTACAGAATATTTTTGTTCCATTTTCCGAAAATATACAGAAATAGGTACTCGAGGAGAACTCTGGCAACGAAACATGGGTCCTTTCGATTCAATTAAGTGTTTCGGTTTCTAACATGTTTCCTGAATGAAATAAAGACCCCAACTAGTTATGCAATGCTTCACGGAGGTCAAATTTTCAATGGAAACGGTTGTCGTCAGCCAATCTTGATGAATACACTAGTCCCTTCAGTGCTTGGTCTTGTAATTGATAGGCTAAACTTGGATTCTCTCCAAGATGGAGTTACTTCCCCGTAAAGAAGGTCCCACTACCAGAGGGGGAAAAGGAGACGTGTGAACCCGACCGTTTAGATTGGAGACGGGGGCGTTGGTAAACCGGGCTGCGTGATTGGGCAGCTATTCACTGTCTAGTTTGTCGCGTCTGGGTGGCTGACCTCACGCTGAGCCGGCGATTAGAATAGGGGCCTTAGTCAGGCCTCCAGTTTCTACTTAACTTCCCCAGATCTTAATCCATCAATGTACTAATATGTACGGGGCATCTTGAGAAGGACAATATCCACAGCGCGAGTACTAAAAAGCCCGGTTAAAGGACCATAAAATTAACTGTATAAATTTTGAGGCCTATCCCCTCCTCTGGGAGCTAAATGCGACGGTTATTTTTTGGGTAAAACTTCTTGTTAACAATACCTAAACATTCTAATCTACCGATTTTCATTTGAATGCATTAATTTTTATAATTATTAGTGATTCGGTGCAACCGCAATGTACGATGTGATGAATGGCAAAAAGCAGTAATAAAACTGACCCTAGTTGCTTTTACCTCTGTACAATTCTTCCCCGTCTAGTTTCATCTTGACGAGCGTCATCCAGTTTGATGAAGTCGGATCTCGATCTGATCAGGTATATGCCCTTGCCCTGATTCAGTCCACAGGGCTTCATTATCCACATCTGCTTGTCTGTTCAAGTGAAAACCCCGGCACTCAAAGTAGTAATTTGTAAATAAATAAAATTTCCTAATGAAATAGTAAACATAACAATCGGTAAGAAAGCAGCTCATGCGATATGCTTGAAATCAACCAGACTGATGAGTATTCGTGTGGCCGTTTGCCTATTTTCATATTATAAAATGGGTTTATAAAGTTTTAAATATTTACCATGGCTAACAATCCCACAATTTGTATCTATATTTGATTTCATTATAAGGCTATTTTTGCATAGCACACTTCGATCAATGGTAATTTTTATATCTACACGAAATTATATTTATAATTTTATAATTATTGTGGACTATATTTTACTCCTTTTCTGTTAAGAACTGTATATTTAAGTACTTAGTTGAATACGCGTTAGTAGTTACTACGCATTCCGTTTCTGGGGTCGATATGACCCTCGATAACTCAACCTCGAATCATAATGGAAGGAAGAGCTTATTAGGTGTAATGGGATTTTGTGTGATGCTCGACTGGGCTTGCCTTTACGCTTACCAGAGAGCTTGGAGAGAAAGTCGTGCCTTTCGCGAGGGTCGTCAAGCCAGTAGGTCTCTGGAATGAAGCTGATATCAACCTCAGTTCGCCCATTGGCTCTGGCTTCTTTTGCGTAGTTTCTGAGACTCATCAGAAGTCCCAGCTTGTTCGTGAAATGCCCGCAGTTGGGGATATGGTTCACCTATGAGGAAGGCGTTGAACTGTAAAAGAAGGCAGCAAATCAAGCGAAAAAGAACGGTTATGAGTCGCCCACCATCTGTTCGAACTCTCTAAACGTCTGGTAGTTGATTTGATTCACCGTTTCCGTCCACCGAAAGCAGCACTGGCCAATGTCTCGTCTGTCCACCACGCGACTCCATTCCAGCCGGCTCAAAGCTGGGAGGACTCTGCATCGAAACATTATTTGAGTCAGGAAAAAAGCACGACTCGCTCATTCCAAAACTGCATCTAAAGGATATTCACGCGCACTAGGCCTATTCCCTTCAGAGGTTACCAGCAGCCTGATGTGCTGGTTGAGGAGTCGAAATCATTAGATGTTGACTGGTGGAAATTTCCAAAGACCAAGACAAGTTGGATCCTCCACCCGAGATTCTAGAAGACCTCCGCTTCTCAACTTTTCACTTCCATAAAAGACTAACATGTATGAAGTCACCCAAAAATATCTGTGCTAATTTTACCTTCCAATATTAAACTGGTGAAATTTAATTTACCGAAGCAATAAATTAAAATGTTTGATTAAACCTTGAAGACATGGAAGTACCACCCAACAATCATCCGTATGAGAGGAATGTGTAGGTGGTTTGCGAAATTCAGAAGTGTAGGTTTCACCCTCCGCGAAGATACGGATCAAACCGCACGAGCAGCGGGGTTTAGTTGTGAGTTTCTTGAAGGGACAGCCTTGAAGAAATTCTTGCTGTATTGTTTGAGGAATTGGCAATTAAACTTGGTTAAAATCACATCATCGTCATCTCCAAAAACTTAGAAGAGATCCTATACTTGGAAAATGGGTGCCTCATGAATGGGTGTCTGAAAACAATCTAAACTCTCTAGATGACGAAACCTACTCTTCTTCATTCTCATCAACCTGTTCCACCCTTTTTGGTCGATAGACCTGAGACTGGCAACTGGTGAAAATGGATCTTTTGTGGAAATATTGTTGGACATCGTAGACAGTGATGGCTTTACAAATGGGAAAGACCCCATCTATAACCAAGGAGGTTTTTCTTCAACCAATCTGGTAGGGTAACGAAAGAATAATAAACTTTGAATTGTTATCACCTAATAATGTAGCCATTAATACTTAGAATTACTGGCAGCAACTCGAGAGTTTGGACCATGCTTTAAGGAAGAAAAAAGACCAGTTCTAGTAAATCGAAAAGGGATTATGACATTTCATCGGGACAATGAAGCACTGCTCCCACACAGCAAGAATCACGTCAGAAAAGATAGAAGAAGAACTGGATCTGGAGCGAATTCCTCATCCATCGTCTCATTTCTCACCGTAAGAGATTAAAAGTGGCATTTTCGAGGCATTTCAATTAAAACCAAATGATTTTTACTATAATGAAGATATGAATAGCATGTTTTATCTATTCATTAATGCGGAATATGGAGCCGGTTAACATTCAGAGGCTCTGGCCTCTAGATATCTACTTTTCTCCGGTAGGACACTAAATAGATTTGTGTACCTCAAAACCCAACACCAGCTCCACAAAATTCACCATGTCTTCTTCAAGAGATATGAATACTACCGACTCACATGTGAGCCCCGTTGAAGCAGTTGATGAAGTACTTCGGTCTCGGCACGCCCAAAACGTGCTGCAGATGCTGTTGTGACTGCGTCTTCTTGAGTGGCTCCGACCCCAGCAGATCGAGTGGGACGGGCATGATGCAGAGCAGGGGTCCCTCCTCGTCGCTGATCATGTTGAGGTTCGTTAGAGACTGCTGCATCTTGGCCGTCAGCGCCGGATCCACCTTGTAGCCGGCCGATTCCATGGCCGCGATGTGGCTCTGGATTCGTCGCGACGGCATCTGACCCATTTCGGCACTGGAGGGTGAGGTGGAGGAGGTCGAGGTGGTACCGCAGGTGGAGGAGGCGGAGGAGAAAATCGACGAGTGCTCCGAGGGCGTCTGGGGCCGCGCCACAGTGTCTGAGGCAACTTGCACCACCACCACGGGGGTAAGCGTGTCGTGTGTCACGTGGAGGACACGTTTGAAAAAGCGGGTCACTGTCCCCATGGCTCACTGTGTATGACACCTGCACTGAAAGAAGAGTGAAAAAAGGCATCTGTATTTCTTCCTAACGTCCGTCTTTGCTCCAACTGTACCCCTACCACTGTTGCATCTACGATTTGAGCATTGATTTTTCAAACTATCGCCATTTTTTGAGGTAATGGATTTTTAAGAGTCAATATAAACTCCACCCTAAAGAGCACGATATTACCAAGATACTTGTCACCGAATTCAAGGCGTTACCAGACCGGATCCATGGAAAAAATATCGATCGTTGGGGTGAGTTTGCGTACAGCTGTGACCTCTGCGTGATCCCGACAAACAATCAATAATCGCCTAACTTCATAGTCCCTTTTCAATACAACTTGTTTTGTTAAATAAGTTAAATAGGTGTCTAACAACTATAACATAATTCCTTTTCTTACGACTACGTATTTATCAGGCCATTTCATAAGCTCTGTTTAAATTTTGAATAAATAATAAAAGGAACCAAATGTTATATTTATTAAACAATTCAATCATCTACTTGCTTGAACTGATTACCCATTGATTAATTCCATCTTATAACGACCTTAATAATTTCTTCAATAAAGTACACTTCTTTCTTCTTTTTCAAATGTCAGTTTCAACATCTTTCTGTGGCGTGACTTAGTAAGCTTCGAAACAAATGGTAGTCTGAGATCTTTAGTGACGTGATTCTTGCTGTGTGAGCCATGTTCCATTGCCAAGATGAAGCATCAACACTATTCTGATTACTAGAGCAGGTATTTTTTTTCACTCTCTCTCTCTCCGAATGGTGACAGTAGATTCTAGTATTAGTTATTGCACATTTAGAGGGTAACAATTCTAGGTGTAAAATTCCCACCAAATTGAAAGATAGACATATTTTTATAAAGGCCCTTTCTCCGCTGCGGCTTGCGCCACAACACTCCGTTTTCATAGAAATCAATTTTTCCTCGACAGTCACAAGTTGTCTATCCAAAATGGTGAAATATGTTGGGGAGATATCAACTCGAGATTTGAGTTGATTATTTTTAGACACCCATTCATGAGTCATGAAGAGCTGCATTGTTTGAACTAAGCTTCAATTGCCAAATCCAACTCAACTGATAAAACAGGATAAACTTCTTGAAGGACTTCTAAAAGCTCATCACTAAACTCAACTCGCTGAAGTACGGGAAGATCTTCATCTTTGTGGAGAATGAAATCTCTACTTCTGAATAATTTCGGAAACCATCTTCTGCTGCACGTTCTTTCAGGCACACATTTCTCTCCACAAAATAAATTTATGTTTCAAGACACTTCTTCGGCTGCTGAATTGCCTTTCTTGAACTCATAAAGCATTGCGTACCATCAATCATTATTGGTACTTCCAAGTTAGCTGGGTTGTAATTAAACAAATTGTTATTATTCATAAGATAAAATATGATCTGTTTGAATGAATCAAAATTTAAAATATGGATTAGAAAATATCCTTTAAATTTCCAGATTTTTTCTTTGAAAAATACACAAAACTTGTGTTGTGTTATCGATCGCCATCAAAGCACAAGGTCATACTTGCGGAACTGGATCATACCCTTCCACACCAGAGTACGACTAGCCTTTGCTTTCAAGCATTTCGCAAAAATATGTTGCAAACAGAACAAATATAGCACTAGCATTCCAATTCGGGATCCATCTATCTCAAAATTCCGCCACAAAGCCCATTTAACTGCAAGTTGCCCCAGAAGTAAGTAAAAGCATCCAGTGTAAGGCGAAAGAAAGTTTTGGATAAATATTAGGTCGCTTAAACAGGAAAATGGCAAGGATTCACAGCTAAATTACCAGAGCGATTTCACCGTTTTAATCTACGGAATCCAAACACAAATCCAAATGGTGGGATCATAGTCCAATAGAGAGCAATTTCTTACCATTAGAGAAATATGCAATGTAAATTTAAGTAGAGAAAAGTGCGAAACGGAGACACCTTTTATCGGTTCTCAAATATTAGAATACATTTGTATTGGAATAAGAAAATTGAAGGAAAAACACAGCTACAAAAATGAACCACTTCTAATTATCCGATAGACTCCGAGTAGGGTTTTAAGAGATGGAAGACGGGTGCAAAAGGAGCTGCGAGGCCCAAACTATTCATATCCACTCCAGCAGTCCTTTTATCCTTTTTTGAGTCACATTATTCCACACTCGAAAACGACTAGCGCTTGCTTTTAAGAGTCTCATACAAAAGTTGTAATATACACCATAATAGTGCATTGTTAACTTCTCCGAAAATTAGGCCACAAAACCCGTTCAACAAAAAAGCAACCGAGTCCGTAGCTAACACCTCATCGATTCACATCAGAACAAAGGAAATACTGAGCTTAAAAGTGAGAACTTCAAAACATAGGCGAAAACAGGGCCACTTCTGAGCACTCAATCAGCACAGAACTCAGAATCTAACCGGGAGTGATAGGCACAAAGTAGAGCTGCCTGATGTAATCACAGAGAGGCTTCTAGGGTGAGGTAAATGCAGATATTCTTTCGTCGAGGACCCTTCCTCCTCCAGGATAAAGATCCTGCTCATCTCCATCACCAAGACATCCCCATGCCAACACTGCTGGCCTAGGTAGGCAACAAAGAGCGCACAGCCCCTGCAGCACCCTCCGAGCCTTATTCATATGCCATCATCCAGTCTCTGCAACGTACTGGACGACCGTTGCGAGCCCTAACATCAATTACTGATTGACAAACTCTCTTGGTAACTCCATAGTTCATGCTCTCCTACTCGAAGGTTCAGGCGCCTAAGAGGCAGCAGTTGCAACGCCACGCTAGACATGACTAAGGCCTCGTCCAGCTCCTTCACAGACTTTTGTCTCCGGGACCACCAGCCTTACTGACATCCGCTTAGTCGTGTCAACAAAGGCATTCAGCTTTTTGTCATCGATGACCCGAACGACAGTCGTCCAGAGACCCCAAAGCGAGACCGGTTTAACATATGTCTCTATGCAGGCGGCTGCAGAGCTATTATTACACAGATCTAACTTAAAGTACATTGGGACCCATAGCATGGCAAATCCCTCCCAAAATTCAATCAAAGAAACCCGTTATTCAAGGAATGAGTGCACTTAATTACAAAAGTGGAAAAGGTAATAGCGCGTAAATTCACAGGTGAGAGAGCTTTTGAAAAAGGAGATGTATAAACAAAAAGATGGTTCAGTCTCACAGCCGAGCCACAAACTATCGACCATGAGAGATTAGATGATTGAATGAGAAACTTGGGGAAGCAGAGCCGGAACATAGAACTAGGGCGACGGAAAGGAAGGGGTGTGATAAAGTAGCACCGTTTCTCCTCCTCCAGTTAGAGGGCAGCGGCCTGCCCGACCTGCTGGATGAGGGACTTGGTGGAGAGGACCTGCGAGGTGGCCACGAGGAGGCGCCAGCAGCGACGCGAAGCGGCGAAGCGCAGCGCCGCCACCTCGGCGTAGGTGCAGCCGCCCACGAAGGCCACCACCACCGTCTGACCGTGAGAACGCATCGCCGGCGCACCGCCGTCGACTTCCCCGTTGGACGACGTCGCGGAATCCAGTGACACCCGACCGAGGTTCCTCACAGCTAGAGAAGGCAATAGATGAACCACTCATACTACTAGGTACTTCCATAGATCCAGGGAAACACATTTTAGTCGAACAAAGAGTACATTAGATGGTGTGGCAATCCATACGGCCAAAAGTTCTGACAAAATTTAGAATAAATACAACAAGTGAGCAAATGCTACATTCAAATATTACATTCTACCTAGCCATTAATACCTTTAATATAGCAAAAATATTTTGGTGGATAAGGAATTTTCTCAAAGTTCTTCGACGTTCTTTTGTGACCTGATTCCCGTTTTGTGGGGGTCGTGCATTGTCTTGATGAAAGATCGACGGCTATCAGTTCACAAAAAAGGATTCTTTCCTACTCAAAGCTTGGTTCAATCACTGATTTACTTTAGGTGGTAACAATTCAATGTGGATTATGCCTTGGCGGCACCACCAGACTGAAAAAAGAACCTTTTTTTATAAAATTCCCTTCTCCGGCGTGGCTCGGCACGAATAGAGAGGAGAGTAGACGCTTTCACACATTTCACGATGCACTCAGTTGTCAAGTATAGAAACTTTTTCAGGATTTTGAAGACGAAGACGATAAGCAGTTGAATGACGAATGGGAATGAAAAATTGGGGAAACGAAGGAGAAAACTAGGTGCCGTTCGACAGATCCCAGCGACCAAAGAGGCAGTAATTCAACGATTGAAAGCAGTTAGCCCGTAATAACTCCTATCCCTTCTTGACTCACATTGCCATACGATCAAGCTACACTTTAAAATGCTCCTCGTGCTGCGGCGTTCCCCTCCGAAAACAGGTCTTGAACAACCACAGGAGGATGAGCTTGGTCACCCAGAATTCCTAAATTGTCTTGGCTGTTAATTTTTTTCCATGAAGGGAAATCATTGGCCTGGCGATGGATTTCCATGAAATAACACCCCAGATTATTAGCACAGAGCACCTGCCATGTTTTACGGTCGGGAGAAAGCAACAGTCTGGATTAAGTATTTAGGCTGTCTCCAAACGCAGTACACTCGCTTGCCGGAGGTCGGAAATAAGGTGGTAAACGATGATTGGTCAGAGGAAATCTCATTTTCCACTGCTCGGGGGACAAACCAATTCTGGAGTCTTCTAATCCACCAATCTAAACAACTCGAAACATTCTTCGTCTTTGAGAGCAAAGGTTTTCCAATTGCAGCTCTTCCGTGGTGGAATCCGGATTTGTGTAGCTCCCGACCAGAAACAGTTTTTGTAGAAACTGGGTTCTGTGGGTGTCCAGTGATTTTAGAAGCCGTGGTCTTGCGATCTTCTCTGGCAATTCCATTTAGAGTCCCACGGTCTGTCTCAGACGACAACTTCGACTTTCGGCCTGACCTGTGCTATGCTGAGGACGACGTTTTACCTTCTCTGCTTCAAAGGCGGCAGTCAGAATTTTTGAGAAAGTACCTCTGGGTACGCCAAGCATTAGGCGGAAAGTTTCTTTTACACCAGCGCCTGTCGCCATACGAGCACCAACAATTTTACCATTTTTATAAGTCTATAAACAGTTTTTAAATATCTATAAAAGCAGTAATTTTAGATTAACACATTGAATAAAAAAATAAACAAGAATTAAGACATGTCAAGTTTTGACTGTTTATAACAATATACTGTAAAAATATCAGACGTTTCCACTATTATGTTCAACGACTGCTGTTTCGCCCTATTGGCTTTTCCCCTCTCTCATCAAAATCGAAGGGAATGAGCACACAAAAGCAGGAGGAGGAGATAATGAGGAGGATGAGGGAGGAGGTCTTACATCTCTCGTCGACATGGAGGAGGGTGAGCGAGCGCCTGAGTTGTTCGGCGGAGAGGAGCTCCGGACCGCTGAGGAGAGCCGACCTGTTGGCTGACGTGGTGGTAGAGAGGCCCTGGGCCCACAGGGACTCAGCGAGACGTACCACGACTGGCGTGTGCTGCCCGCCGAAGACGTAGGACGGCGAGACTGCAGGCCGGTCCACCGAGAGCGCCGCCTGCGAGCGCAAGCTCAGGTGCATTTGCCGGTGCAGCCGACTGCGTCACAAAAGAGAACATAACTTGCCGGTCCGAACACAAACGAACACAACGGGGATCTCGGTTGACTACTCGCGGGTTTCCTAACAGGCTAATATACATACCATGATGGACATTAGGGACGCACTCAGAAGCTCGAGCCAACCCGAAATAATAATCCTGTGGACCCTCAATGTTCAACCAGCTCACTCGGGATTAGGAGGCATAATTTAAATGGGAGGTTTCCCAATTCATCCACAATGAGTTCGAATACAACGGAAAGCAACCAATCACTTGTAATGGTAATTTAATATTGCCTCAATTTGGTAATGAAATCACTTTGTCGCATTTGGAACAAACTTGATGACAGGCCCAAAGCAATAACTCGTTGCAAAGGCATTTGTTACATAACTATATTAAAAATCGCTCACTTATGTACTGATTTCCAAAATTAAACATAGGGTTTATCGACAGTAAATGAAGTAAATGTATCAGAGAATCAATAATTTTAATTTAAATGTTCAAAAAGTAGTCGAATGTACATTCCCCGATTATCTAGAATTTCCTATCAGCTATTAAAAAGCTTATTAATACCTTCATTATTGTAAAAATTTTTGAATTTGATTCTAGAATCTCATAAATCCCAGCTTCGACCGCCTCCTGTGACTTTGCAAAAGCTGATTCTTCCAAATGATTTTGTAAGCTGCGAAACGAACGGTAGTCTGAAGGATGAGCAAGGTTGGGGGAATGAGGTAGTGGATGAGGCATTTTCTCTCAACCAAGTTCTTTTTCGATCTTTTGTGACTTTATTCCTCTGTTCAAACGCTCTAATTAACTATTTAGGCATAAGATTTTAGCAAGCCACAAGATTGAACAAAAAGAAACCATTTTTCCATGACTTTACCTTCCCGTCGGCCGCACCTGTCTATGAGGCTTAACATCTCGATAAAAATTGATGAGAATGGAGAAGTGCAGACTCTGTTAACTCGCGACTGGTTCATACATTTCATGATTCATGCATCCATTTTTCAAGTTTAGGGACTTTTCCAAGATTTCGAAGATGAACACAGTGAGCAGTTGTTTAGGTTGAAGTAAGATTACTTGACACTTCAAACTCAGCTGATAAAACCGCTTCTACAAGAACCCATCTGAACCCGTCTCGATTTTCATTTTCATGGAGGATGAAAGCACCACTTGGGAATTTCGCAAAACTGAGTGAATTTCTACAGCCGCTTCATCTCGAACTCATGAAACATAAAGTACCTCTAGTGCCTGTTGGATAATTCCACGTTAGCAATGTTTACTCAAGCAACTTTTCAGCTTACTGCTCTGAAAAGCAACTTTGATCTGTTTAAATGTGTCTAAATCCAAAAATAAACGTTCAGATCCAATTGATACTATAGACTGATCGTTAGATTTTGATCAACTTAAAAGGCAAAAATCGTACAAAACTTATGACATTCATTGACAATGAATATTCCAACTAAATCTCTACTCTCTTCCACTCTCTCTAGATGGGGAATGGCGAAAAAGCTTGCTACATAATACAAAATACAGCCTCACTTGTAGGTTGACTTCCTCCTCCTAATGAGGCGCTCGGTGGCACTGGCGATCTTCTCCCTGCCGACGGGCGCCAGCGCTCTGCGGAGGGCGGAGCGTTTGGTGCTGGTGGGCGGCGCCTCGGCAGCGGCGTCGGTGGGCGTGGAGCGGCGCGGGAAGAGGAGGCGGAGGCGGCGCAGCGCCACCAGCATGGGGAGGATGGAGAAGCCAACGGCGTGCTGGATGTGCCGCGTCACCTGGGTGTAGAGCTCCTCGCTCAGGCCATCGTGCGTGATACTCAGGAGGCAGAGCAGCCGCACCGCCTCTGTTAGACGATCACCAAACCTGCGAGGGCAAAGGAAAGTGACGAAACTAGATGCTTTGGGTCCAATCCTCACCAATGGCCGATCTACACTCCCGTGCTCTCACACATAGGCTTCGTTCCTTTTATTCAAGTTTGCCATTGAACGTATTACCTCTTAAGGAGTGAAACCCAGGACGAACTAGGGGAGATGATGGTGATGAGCGTCCGAAACTGTAAACGGAGCTGGACGCAGTGAGTCCATGGGAGAAACCAGAAGTTTGGGCTGCTGTACACCGACGGGCGCACCTTGGTAACTTTGTTAATAGTTGAAAGCAATCAGGGAAGGTGATACTTCGATGATTGAATGTGATTAAATATAACGTTGCTTTACTCAAAATTCGGACAGAACTTATGGGATAACCTGGTACGTTTCCCCTTCAGCTTATAAGTAGTCACAAAAAAGTCTCAAATAGTCTACTCCAAACACTCTAGATATGGTGAAACCCCCACCTTGTAGACAGCCACTCCAAGGCCAGTCTGACGGGCTGAGAGGTCGGGTCGTCACCGCACGTGCCCGTGGCCGACTCCGGTGGCATCACCTCGGCAGCCAAGTCCTGTGAAGAGGAGGAGGGGGAGGAGGAAGGGGCCACCGCGCTGTTCCCAGCTTGTGCCGACGGTGGCGGTGGTGCACTGGGGGGCATAGCGAGGGCTCCGCCGCTGCCTGACTCAAGGATGGTCGTCTGCGCCGACAACAGGTCCTCCACGCGCTCCTCGTTCGCCATTTTCCGCATCACCTGACAGGGAAAAGCCGATCTAGTCGTCACATAAGACAAAATCCGATCGAAAAATGTGGGGTATTCGAGATATTTACTATGCGACAACCGCAAGGACGAGAGGCCAGCTTATCAGGACAATACTAAGATCCCCGGTGGTCAGCTGCTTGTGCAGAAACGTATGTCAAGCCGGCTTTACCTTACGGACTCTCAGCGATTGTCCTTCGGGTCCGCTAAACGGATGGCACTGGGCTGTTGGCCCCAGAGACAAAGGTCTGTGTAAGAGCTGGACGAGAGACCTTGGACACGTCGCAGCTGTTTCTTAGACGCCTGAACCTTTGGGTGAAGGTGAGCAAGAGTTCTGGGGTCAGACCAAGAGAGAGTGTCAATCCCCACCTAATTTTGAGAGTCGAACCAGTCTTCCAGTACATCGAAGAGATCAGACACAACAGCTCCAGGAGGATTCAGCAGAGGTATTTGGCTCGAAAGGTTGTACGATGACTTGGATTTCCCGTCCATGTCGCATGGGGATACCACCTAATACCCACTTGCTCATTTCACGTGTGTGCTCCTTTGCCTGCCTAGACAAGCAGTGTCGACGTATGTTTGCCACGGTCAAGGAGATGAACAGGCATTTGAGAGTTGCGCAAGTTAGAGCTAAAGCCATTTGTTTGTCCTGCGAGGTCATGCCACAAAGATTGGCTAGTTCAACACATCGAACAATGTCACTCAGGTTCCGAGTTGGCAAAGGTAAACTGAAGTGCGCTTGGTCAGAGATAAGGTTGATAGTGTAAAGCAGAAAGGTGCTACGGTTGTCCGCTGTCCTCTAAAAAATTGCCAACTCCGAAGGGCACAGTGAAACACCAGTGTAGTTTGAGAAGGGGAAAACATGTGAATGAAATCAGTATTGTGACGGTAACAACGTCGACCTGTGGAACTGAGCCTCAGTGAGTGCCTCGGTTTGACGTTGTTTTCTTCCAGCTTCGTTTATCTATCATCCCTCTTAGCAGGCCTTGCCAGGCTTCACCCACTCAGACCTTTATCGAAAGGAGGAAGGTCCCACTATGCAGATGAATAACAGTATGTTCTTCCCGCTCAGAAACACTAAGACGATGATTTGATAACGCCTGCACAGCCGATTTCTTCGATAATAGGCAGGAGTAAATGCTGAAAGACGCTGACGCCGACGTCCGGGCTTTGCCGCACCTGAATAGAGTGTTTCAGCCTCTACCGTGAGGCTCAGCACTCAATGCAGACCTCTGCTACTACTCACGCAAACGTCGAAGAGATCAACTTCTCACAGGAAGGAATGCAAGCCAATTTTTACGTCGACGACGAGTGATACCACTGGAGACTACGAAGCTGGAAGACAGCAACATGGTAGCAGACCACCTGATTGCTCTTGAACAGCAGATTTCCCAGAAAACCCATAGAAGAAAGGCGTCAGTCGATTCGACTCCGAAACTTGGGCTGCCCTCTTACCCCCAAATGTCAAAACCAACAGCATATTTACCGGAGCAACGACCACATGACTCTTTAACCGGCCTAAACAAAGGTCCTACAATCAGTCAGACATCCATCTTGCCAATGCTCCTTCTCCATATTACAGCTTTTCCAGCCGACAGCCTCCTGTACCAAATTTGACCACCTTAAAAAGGAGACGTATCAAGAAACAACCAATTTATTTTCGCTTTGCTGAAATAAGTCCATCCGCGCCTGTAAACGTCATGGGGAGTACTTTAGTGGCCCTATAGAAAACTGAAAGTACCATTCGTACCACTAAACTGAAACGCGTGAATCAACCAACGGACTGAGTGCTTTGGCTCTAATTTAATCGGCCAAGTTTCCTCAATGTTTAATCAAATCAACTAAATCTTAACACACAAATTGATTCGGGCACACCTTGCTAATACACACGCTTGGGTAGACGTCTCGTCTCCTCTACTAAGAGACCATCTAATCTTGGGTTATTGATCCATCTAGAGAAAGAATGTAAGGCTTCAACTGAATGAAGACTTTGCTTCTACCTATACAAGCGCCGGAGAGGTTAACTTCTCACAGAATTGATTTGAAGCAGACTGTCTTTACAAAAAGAGTTGTCAAAAGGGCTCACTTCCTCTAAGCAGATGAAAAGAGCCGTGAGTTCCTTCCTCTGAGTCAGAATGGGTTTGAGCTGTGAAGAGAGGTCATTGAGACTGGCTCGGCTTGGAATACGCGGTCCCTGGCCAGGACTAGGCAGATCCCTATCCAGCGCCGCAAGGGAGAAACCCAGGCCCGTTCTCGAGTCCTCTAGGTGTGAACGCTGCGCCTGCAGCCACTTGTGAACCGTGGAGATGTGCGCGTTCCTCACTTCCTTTAAAAATAAGCACTTTCTACTTAGAACAAATTAAGTAGGCGTTTTAGTTTAGACTAGGCAGCCCACCTTGAAAGAGGCGATATTGGAGCTGCTGAGATTGAGTTTTGAAGGCACCATGTCTTGTTGCTGTACATTGGGGAGTTCAATGACTCCTAAACAAGGAAAAGATATGAGGAGGAAGCGGGAAAGAGGCCTACCATTGTCAATTCCGATGACTTCGTGGATGAGGGCTTCGAAGGATGTTGGGACCATGAAGGTGCTGAAATAGTCCAGATCTACAGGGAAGACAATAGGCAATATAGATAAGATTAAGTTCGGGGTTATTTCTTTCCCCTCTCAAAATCCACTGAAAACTTTTAGAGCGCCATACCCACAGTCGTACAAAAAATATTCCCATTCATTGCTTGCAATATATCAGCTGTCCCAAGCTCAAAATACTAAAGCAATTAATCCCACCCACTTGGCAAGATCTTGCGGAGAAATGGTTTGAAGTAGGCAATATATCAGACGAAAGACATCAATGTACTTGTGCTCCTCCTAAGTCTTTCCCTAGAAATTTTTCGGGAATTTCGGAATTACTCTAATGTTGCCAACTCAATAACTTAAAAAGAAGGTCCTTCGACGAAACGGTCTGTCCAGCAGATTTTTCGGCAAGAGGCACTCGGTGACCCTAGACCATCACAGCTTTTGCTTAGTATGCAGGTTTAGCCAACGGGTCTAACAGACGCCGCTCATACGCGCAAGCAAGCCTTGATATCCTGGGCCTACTCATTATGGCTAATTTGGTAGATCAAATTATGGGAATACGAGCTCCATCTACCCTTATTTCCCAGCAGGCTCAAATTTTTATATTAACGCCTGTTTAGCGGAATGTTAGAACGCCTATATATCTAGGTCTAAATCATCTCAAACGGAATATTTCCAAGTCCAAGAACGGATGGTGCCACTCCCGCGGCTCACAAATGCGCCAAGTCCTGCCCATTCTTGGAAAACAGACCGGCCAGAGAGTAATAGCGACGACTTCTTCTTGCCTTAAAACCACGTCGCCGCACCTTCGTCATTTTCGACAGTACTATTTGAAGAAATTTCTTGGTGGATAGCCAAAGCATTGGATATGACGGGAGGCTTGGTGTGCACAATGAAACGCTAGAATTGAATCGGAGGAATCTCCTCTGTCAGACCTCGATAACTACATTCCATCTAGGTATAGGATCAATGAATAACTATCCGCTAAAAATTGGTGACCCCGACTTGATCGAAGGGGATTGTTTCCCCTCGAGGTGATTCTTTTCCACATAACGGATCGCACTACGAGTCCCTCAGCTCAAACAGGATTCACACAGCCCACTAGGCCGCTGCCGAATCGCAAAAAAGGCTTCAATCGCCATCTGAAGTCCACCCGACCATTTCCCCAAACCGCTCCGGCCTGGCGACTACCCTACACCTTGGATCATCGATCATATTACCGTCCAAGCCAACCACAATTCTTCGAATGTCTCCTCCATTCAGCCACTTTTGACCTTGGTGTGTGTGTGGGGAGTGTGCCCTACGGTTACCTGAGAGTACCACCACACCTGAATCACCGAGACATCAGGTCAACTGTAGGGTCACTAGAGCAGTTACATAACTCAATAAAAGTTGAATATTGTCTATGGCTCAGTTTGTCCACACGAAGTGCCAACATTAACCCTTCACAGCTCGAACCCAATAATTCATTGATAGTTATTACATTATTGTCATTCAAACCGTGAGATAACCTAGAACAGCTGTCTGAAGGCTACAAGCGAGCTCTACAACTGTCGGACTCACTTCTACTGAAGAGGATAACCAGTGGTCGGTGGTGGGAGGCGTTTGTCCGCGAATCTTGGCAAGCCGAGTCCAGCGTCACCAGTTTTTTGTCCTTCAGGCGACCGATGGCCGAACTGAGACCCGCGGCTGCAACCTGAGCTGCACTGCCGAAAGCGTAGAGCTGAAATGAATAAGTCATCAACAGCTCAGAGGAAACAGTTAAGCATTCACAAAAATGCCATAATCAAAGCTGAGATGAAAACCTGACAGCAAAAGGACACATTAAAACATCCCATAAGTTCTGTCCAAACTTTACATTTTTAAACGGAATAAAATTCAAAGGGTATTTTATAATGTCTAATTATTATTAGTCAAGTTCCAGAAGATAGTTTGCAAAATTTTTGCGCAAATGGAGAGGATGAGCTGATGATGAGCAGCTCCTTGAAGCTTATCCTGATTTATTAGTTGCGATGGAATTGGAAATTAACCTTAATTCAAACCATACAACTTCAAAACCTTTGAAAAGCTCCAAAACATGGGAAATGGGTGCCTCCTTACATTCTCGCCGACTTGTTTAGTTTTTCTGGTGGATCGGCTTGAGACTGGCAACCAACTGTTGCAACCAATCTGATGCAACAGCCAAGGAATAACCCACTATGAATTATTACTGTCGGCAGAAATTAAGGCGGCGTTTGAGCCAATTTTTGAAGACGTAAGAGAGACCTGCTCTAGGAGTAAAGTTTCATCAGGACGACAATGCACGGCCAGAATCACGTCACGAAAGATCTTCTACCTTATTCTACCAGCATTACCCCTTTCTCGGACTACCACTTCCTTCGTAGCTTACAGCTTTTGCAAGGCCAAAGGAAGAGATTGAAATTGACATTTGTAAGTTCTTCCAATTAAAACAAAGAGAAGATACTAATAAGCTAACTAATAGATAATCAGAGAAAGTACATTGATGATTGTACCTTTAATCAAATTTGTCATATAGTCACTTCTCTCACTTACTCAAAATTCGGACGGAACATGCTACATGACCTGATAGAATGAATGAATTTCTAACTAAGAGGAGCGAAGTCTACTTGAGTAATCTCTTCAATAATGTTCGGGATAAGTCTTTATACACAAAGAAAAAAACTATCCACTTACGATGATATTACTCTACATCAGCTGGTCATAGGGCAATATTCGCAACGATTCGGTTACCGACACACTTTCTGGGGCGTTTATTTATTCACTAATTGATGCGATTTCGAAAATAAAATATTAATATCGAGAAACTCACATGGATATCAGTGGGTGATTGTCCCATAGGCAGAACAGACTCAAGAACCTCTACCATCATCCTCCCAAAGTGGTGGGGTCCAGTGGTATCGCCGTGGAGAAAGTATCCGGTGAATACGTCAGGATAATTGAGTGAAACCAAGTCGACGTCGATTGGAATCCATCCAAACGACAGGTCGGCTATTTGAAGATCTCGCCCAAGGACACCCCACGACTCAAGCAGAAATTTCACAGCTGCTGTCTTAACGAGGAAGTTAGTTACAAAAACAGAAAGATATACCTGCTTAGGAACGAACGCAACGAGCTTGCTCCTTTTGATGTCCGATTTTCGATCAACTTCTGCATGATCAATGATTGTTTGCACTGACTGCTTACTAGGTGAGACTACATACACAAGTCTAAGAACAGATTCAAAAGACAAATATTCCAATTTACTTGGAAAATGAAGCCTCTGGGGGAAGTCCCTGGATTTTGAATACTTTATTTACACCAAAACTGGACAATACACGCATAGAAACCGTCCGATCCATGGCTCGAAGTAAACCTGGCTCAATGAGCATGAATTTATCACCAGGAAGCTAAATTATAATAGTAAGGTTGATGAGATGTGAGATACCTTTTGCAGAAGGTTTTTGATGTTTGAGACAGTATTCGCCCTGAGACCGTCTAGAGGCACATTCATCGTTAAGATACTTTTTTCGAAGAAAAATAAATCGAGCTAAAACATTAAATATTAAGCTAGATATATGCAAAGACGATATTAAAAATACCAAAAGCCTAGGCATACATGCATGGACAAATTAATTTGTGTGAAAATATAGTGTTTATTGACTAAAATTATGATTTCAAATAAATTCAATAGAGGCGGAAAGCGTAATAATAGAAACAAAAGTTCAAGTGAATATGCGTATTAAATTTACACGTTCAAGTCTTCGATGCTAAAATAGTGCCTGCGTGTACACTAGTGGCGTTTACTAGGTCATTTCAGTTGAGCGGTGTTATTTACAATGACCTATAAACTTAGATAACAATAAAAATACGTAGTTCTGACGTTAGAAATAATAAATATGACATATAAATAAATATAACATATTTAGTTAACATAAATATGCATTAATATCTGAACTGAGTGAACATGTATAACTACAATTGTAACCCGAAATATGTTTTTCTGAGAAATCCTTGACTTCATAAATTTATTCACAACTAGATTTGCAATTTCTACGGTCTGATTTAAGGTTTTTAATTTTTTGTGCTGTTGCAAAGAGAAATCCTTATCGACCTTTAGAGCGTTGCTATCGAGCACCCTGGATAATGTTATATTAAGTGCACTTCAGTCATTCTAAAATTAAAATACGATTTCGTGCAGCTTATATTTATTCTAAGTCTTGACACAATGTATCCTGTTAAGTAACTATTTTTAACATTCTAGATTTTCGGCCTCTGTTTATAAAATGGGTTTCTTCCCGGCAAAGAACTAAGCAATATGCGTGTAATTGTTGGCTCTATATGAATCATTCAACGGCCTATAAAGCTTTTTTTAGTGTTCCTATTTAACAAATAAGACCAATACCTACTCAGTTAATATAGCAGTTAGACTATTCGCACTATGATAAATGAAAAAAAACATTCACGAGAAGCCTATCAGTAGATAGAGCACAAAGCTTACAATCCTAGTTCATCGAAAACTGCCATTCTTAGTCAGCCTCAAGTTAAAGGGGATAATGCTGATGTACCAAGTACCCCCATATGCATCGGCAAATAGCAGCAGTAAGTTGCCCTAAGGTGGTTATTCTTAAGTTCTTACATGAAGTGTGCAGTATTTGCCAATTGAAAAGTATGAAGACACCTGCGGATCTATTTATTAGAGAGAGGATTTCATTTGGCTTTAAATTTCACAAAGAAATTCACTCGTCTAGTGCCAACTTAATTTGGAATGAGCAGTAAGGTATTGCGAAGGCGAGCAATGATGGACCTAAAAGAGAAATCATGATATATTAACAAAAGAACATAATAAAGCTATAGTAGAGCTTAGTGGATTTCTTGTTTAAATGATATTTACTTCTTCGAAAAATGCCTGATTGTTTTTTTGCTTATTGAATAAACGATCACTTAGTAGCAATCATTAAATCTGCTCTCTAAAATAATCTGAAGCAACAATTTAAATTAATCCACAATAACTGAATGATCAATTTTGTGACAGAAAAGTTCCAAGAGCTTTTTATTTCTAGCAGGTAGATGAGATTAGTTTAATAACTCTCTCATAAAGTCGAAGAAAACCTACCATGCTGCGTGAATAACAGCCGGAAAAGGAAAATAGCACATTCGAAAGATGTTACGAAGCAGAGGAAGCTGATTACATTGAAGATTTGAATTACTGACAATGCGACACATCTGATACGCTCTTCCCAGGCTGGCGATAGCCAAGTGGCCTATTTAAAATTAAAAAAAGCTGTATCTGAAAATGAAAATGTTGATTTATTCAATTTGATAACGAAAATGCTCTTACCAGAGCGTTGGAAATACCAAATTTTCGGTTCGCCTGCCTTACGGATCGCTCTGTTACCCACAAGACAAAACTGATTGATGCCCAGAGACCTACAAAATATATTTTTTTAACGAAAACCTAGCTATTTAATCTCCATTAACACTAACTAGAGGGTGCCCTATTTCATTGTTTAGCATTCTAAAGAGAGATAACGATACCCCATACATTTTAACCAATGGGAAGACAGCTGGTGCCATAGACGTTGAAAACACTGAAAAGCTCCAGCAGTGAACTCATTCTGTCAATTATTTTAGTAAACTGTCAAAATAAAAGAATATTTAAACAAGGGTGTTTCTTATAGGAGATAAAGTAACAGTTTAAATATATGGGTACCAAGGACACAAGAGCAACGGAAGCGAGTCATATGTTAACGGAACTACATGGAGTGATGTGTATTTAACATCGATGGTCACATACGCTGCTAATCTAAGATAATTTTTTTTTAATTTTTTAGCTAAATAAGTAAATACACTTTGAATTCTCTCCAGTTTCACAAAGCACATGCTTCTCCTACGTTTAGAGACGACACTTTAATGTACTGTTTTCATGAATGAACGATTTTTAGAACCCACACTGGAGCTTCGTAAACTGCGTACTTCTGTAAAATCTTTTCAATTTTCTAGTGTTTAAAGCATCTATTAAAATCGAACAGGTGATTTCAGAACACCCCCATCAACCTATAAAAATCACGATTTTATAAAATGACTTGTGTCAATCGATTGCAACTTCCCTGGGAATTAGGTGAAATCGAGATAAAAATATACTCTCTTCCTAAGCTCAAATTGATTCATTTAATCTGAGCATTAGCAAAGTACCATCGTAAAATTAAAGTAAGTGTTACACTAAATTGCTAAAGGTTACATTTACAGAAAGATCTTAAAAATCTCCGATTAAAAAAAATACATGCAGAGAAACTTACCGACCGCTTTGTCCCAACCATGGAACGTGAGAACAAAGAGGAATGTTAGAGCTGACCCAAAAATAACGACCAGGTTGTTGGCTAAAGTATTTTTTCTCAGGTCAAGTTCTTCCTTGTCTTTGACGAAGAGACCGGCTGCAACCCTCATCCATGGCACGTAAATATAGCTTGAAGTGGGAGGAGAATTGGAATCTGTTGACGGATTTTAACAAGGTATATGAATGCATAATTCACGATTCGATGGTCTAGCCACCTTCCTAATTGCAAAGGTTTTTCTCATGTGTGTGGCTAGCAACTAGCAAATTTTTTAAGATTTCACAGACTTTTTCCATTCACTTTCCATTATCTGGAGTTGAAGTAGAATAACATGGATGAGGAAGTGTACCTTTACGAAACGATGCAAACACATCCTATATTTCAAATGTCCAATCGATTACGAGACGTGCAAAGGAGCACACCCACCTTACAGAGCATTGATTTTAACAATTTCCTCCATAAATTCGAATCTATTAATTTCATTATATTAATTGCATATATTGTGTTTCCAATTATCTCTGCTCAGCATACCCAAGATTTTAGGAAAGTTGCGTTACAATTATAATGCCATGATGATCATAACATATGGGATACTTGAATGAAACTAGTATGTTACTTTGAAACTTACTGCTTGAGAACGTTGTATAATCCGATATCAAATTTCCTAAAAAAGAATAGATACATGAAAAGAAAATTAATTCTTTGTAGAAGATAATTATAAATTTTAAAAAATCATTCCTAATTAAAATTATAGAAGAAGTCGCATTTTAAAGCCCATGAAAATTATTTCACTTTCCAAGGTCGATTTCAAACGTATCGTGGCATATTTTTAATCTGATTCGCCTTGTTAGCATTTTATATTGCATTAAAGCATTATTTGTCGCTTCACGAATTTCCCATAACTTGGAAAGTAAAAAAGAGGAAACAAACTTTTTTGAATACTGGTAAAAAATCACCTCACACGTACCTCCAAATTTCCGACGACGTGAGAGCGACTATAACGCAACAGGGTCCCTCGGGCATAAGACACTCCATCTCGATTTCCACCAGGCACCATTTTTTGAGCCAAGAGGCCTTTTTCCAAGCCTCCAGTGCGCCCTCTTCGGCCTTCACAATCTGACCTGAGTCGGGACTGAATGCCGGTGAGAGCAGAAACTGGGTAATGTCACCAACCAGACGCGAGAGCTGGTAGAAGAGGACGTAGTAGACGTTGAACCGAATCAGCATCATGTTGGCCGCAAAGCAGAGGACGAACCAGTCCATCGTCTCGGCGCGGTTGTGGTAGATCCTGTTCACGATGGGGGGCAGTGGATTCACAGGATTCAACTCGCAGATGATGTACTTGTGCACCAGACACCAAAAGGCCAGTCGCAGGGTTCGGAGGATCAGATTTCTGACGGACAGTGTCCGCACCACGGTTGCTTTGCCCAGTTTAGTTACGTGGGTAAGCCTGAATGGGGCTTTCCATTCATACTATCAAAAGAGGGGAGGGGAGCTAATCAAATTCCGGATCTTTCCTTGGGAGTGAAGTACCTCCTATTGATTGAGTTTCTCCGAATCGGTACCAACTCCCCTTCCCCAAGACTCAACTGGAGACCACAAGCTGGGGACCACATCTACCCACTCCAACACCTGTCGCACCTCGACGAACAAACTTGTGCTTTCCCCAGTCGGTAGCTTGTCGAATCGGTTCTCTCGTGGGTTTGGGATATACCAGATCACCCCACAATTTCTGCCCAGATTTTACCTTTTTTTCAAAATCAGCGAAATTTACAGGACATTTTATTCAGTCTAATGAAGCCGAACGAAATTTCTTACATTTGTATGCACTTAAACCGACCATTTTTAACAAAACAATAACATTGAAATTTGCTTGATTAAAACCATTCACTCAGTTTATAGAGAAAATAGTTTGTGGAATTTAGAAGTGAAGATTTCATTCTCCACGAGGAAGAAGATCGAATGCGATGTCAGTTAAGGAACTGGCTATTAAGTTCAGTTCAAAACATGCAACTATTTATTTTTGTCTTCCCCCAAAACTTGGAGAATGTATGCTACCCATGATTTTTCTGAAAACTGCTTCAAATCTCTAGTTAAAACCTGCTCTTCTGTCCATTCCTCCCAACTTGTTTCCTCCTCTGATGACTAGACCTGTGACTGGTGAATAGTAGAACGGGAACCTTTTAACGAAAGGTTAGACATCGTAGACAGTGGTAGGGCCGTAAGGGAAAATGGTTCCAGCCACAGATATAGCCTAGAACGGAATTGTTACCACTTGATGCGGCAACGAGTGGTGCTCCAATCCACTGTTGCCCAGCAATTAGGGTGGCGTTTGAACCAGGCTTTGAAGAGGAAAAAAGACCAGCTCTAGTGATGTTTCCTCAGGGCACTGCATCACGACCCCACTAAGCAAGAATCACATCTCAAAAGGTCGAAAAACTTGGTTGGAAGACGATTCCTCATCCACCCCTATTCTCCCCCACTTTGATCTTTCAAACTACCATTTGTTGCGTAGAAACACTTTTTGCAAAATAGAGAGGAGAAGGTGAAATCGACATTTGTAGGCTCTTTTACTCAAAGCCAAAAGAACTGCCCAATAATGGCTGAAATCCATAGATACTTAGGGAAAATGCGCTAGCAATTGGACCTTAAACCAAGTGCTACATTTGGTCATGTGTTTTATTTATTCTAAATCAGAAACATAAGTTATGGGATGACCTAAGACTCACCTGGTCCTTGTCGTTCCTCCAGCCCGACCAATCAGTGAAGAGGACAAATGAGGCGTGAGTGTAGACATGAGGGAAGGCGACGAAGCCCAGACACTCCGAGAAGAGCCGTCTCCAGCCCACCGGGCCCGTCTCGCGCGCGTAGTCGCAGCAAATCTGGATGCCGCGAACCAAGTGGGCAAAGAAGCCGGAGTAGGCGAAGGACAACCTTCCTAGCTCCTTGTTGATAAGCTGAAATCGGCAAAAAATCGCCAAGGTGAATCGAACTGAAATCATTAACTAAGCTGTTTGTGGGAGGTCTGATTATAAATCAAAAGGAAATATCAAATGTGTTAAAGCTTCTTTTAAAATTATAATCTTATCCGCATTCAAATAGATGATAACAACGAAGAGAATGGTTCCTGATTCATCACGAAATAGAGTAACTGATATCTTAAAGAGGATGAGGGCCGGACACCAAAAACAAGGTGATTGTGCTAGTGGCATGATCTGGAGATCACGACGCTCTGTTGGCAGAAGAAGACATCAAAGCACAGCACAATGCGACCGAAAATTATTTTTATGTTAAGATGCATAATAACTAATCAGACTTTGTTTTACAGAGCAGTAAAATTAAAACTTGCTTGTTTAAAACTCTGCTACTATGGAAGACGCACCCAAGAGCCATTTGTGGCACACAAAGCTTTTTATGAGTTCAAGAAAGGAAACTCAGCAGCCGAAGCCGAAGAAACCTCAAAAATTCACTTCGTATTTGGAGAGGGAAGCGTGAATGAAAGAAGACGGCCTCGGAAGATGGTTTGGGAAATCCAGAAGATGAAGTCCATTTGAGTTTGATGATAAGCTTCCCTTGGCAGCAGCCTTTGAAATGCTTATCCTGTTTCATTAGTTGAGTTTAAGTCATACAACTGTTCATTATCATATTCTGTAACTTTGAAAAGTTCTTAGTACCTTAAAAAATGGGTGCCTCTTCTGTCTCTTGTGTTGAACTGGTCCTCTATTGACCAAGATACAAGACTACAGACTTGTCCTTAAATGGACATCTTCGATAAGGAAAATACCAGAAGTTTTTGAATGGCGAGGCAGAAATCGAGAAGTTAAATTGATCTTTCAAGGCTTGATTAATGCAATGGTAGCTACCCTTTATAAGGAGTCGAGATTACTGATTTTGATCTTGTAGAAACTTCATTTGCACCACGGTGACAAACCTCTTCTTTCTTGCAGATATTGACAAAACTCCACCACAGTTTTTTCACTTCTACTAAGCAGCTAGACTGAGTGTGAAATGAACTTTTCAAGAAGCACTTTAGTTGTGTTTACTAAACTTCGTCCATTAAATATTCATCTTTTACGATATGTGACGAAGTAGCAGGGTTTATGGAATGCCCCTGGCTACGGTGAGGGTTATAATTTTTGCTAGTTATCGAATTAACCTATCATTCGGTGTTAAAATCTCCGACTTTGGAAATAATTCAGTTGAAGATAAACTAACCAAAACAGTTCCATTTTTTACACAAAACAATACCACAGTACTTTTACGGTCTTTCCATCTAAATGATCAAACCCGATTTATTCAAGGTGAAATTTCAAATATTTGTAAGTAAAGGGTAAATTAACCAACTAAATTTCCTAAATACATGTTTAGGAATGTCGACTCCGAAACCGATCTAGACAAGTCGGACTTACTGATGGATTCGATCGATAAACTATCGCTGCAGTAACACTCTGATCCCTTTTCTATGAACGTTTTACCAAGTAGCATGACTACCGGGCATCTCTACTGCCTATTGTAGTGCGATTCTATATTTCAAAACTTGAGATTTGCCATCTTAAAGAATTCGCAAGGCAAATATTTAGTGATACCGGTATGATTAAGTCGATTGCAGCATGTTTCGAAGAGGAACGCGGTAACCCCGAACGTTTATTAAATGAATGCCAGTCATATTGATAACTTAAACGACTATATAAATATAACATCCTAAGAAAATCTAAATGAAACTAGCAATAATGGAACTATAAAAGTCACTTTTTAAGTCATAACTAAAACCCTTACACGCGATTCGCTCCCGGGTCACTTTGAGCCAACGACCTATTTAATTGTGAATTTTCAATAAATTCCCGTCTGTTCAAGGTCGTTTAAACCCTTTAAGTGAAACAAATAGAAAAGCAGACAAAAACGTTGACTCACTAAGTCAGGATATTCGTCAAGAATTTCGGAGATTATTCCAAGTGCTAGCATTCCAACTAGAGGAGGTAGAAACTTAGATCCCCGTAGAAGGCATCCAACCATTGCACTGACAATCACAATGGCTAGTGTAGTACCGACAAAGACCATCCCGTACAAGTGAGTCACCATGGCTATGGCTATCACCTCAGCAACTTGCTTTTTCTACAAAAAATTAGTCTCATGAAAATCCGAAATGCACAAACATACGCGATGCACGTTGAGGACATTGATGAGCAAACATAGCACAAAGAATGGAATATAATAATTTGCCATCACGTAGCAATTCGCGAACTTTTTGTAACTGGTCGATAAGGCATTCTAAATTAAATATACGCGAATTAAAAAGCTCTGTTGCATTACATAGAACCCCAAGATAATGACTCTTATTTCAGGTGGGAATTCATCGAGGGATGGAGTATCTGAGAGACGGTGATGAAAAACTGTTAAAAGGCGATCTTACCCAGTTTGGAGGTGTATATATACATCCCGACAATGAATATGCAGTAGATGATGACATAGAAAAGCAGCTCTGGTTTACCTATGTGACTCATGTTGCCGGTTGCAGCGAAATGATCCTCTGAATTGAGCGCGCTGGGTCAGTGAAAAGCCTGCTCAAACCAGCAGGCTGCGTGCGTGCGTGGAGTTGCCTCCACCTCCTCAGCACGTTTTGCGTGCCATTTGAGGCTGAAGTGACCTTCTGATGCATGCGCGAGGGTGATGTTGAAATAAGACAAGTGGTTCTCACGGTAAATTAGAGTTCGCAGCTCTAAAGGAGATCAAGTAATTGGATTCTTGATCTTCCAATGAGAAGGGCATATAAGATTGATTGGTTGACGAATGGTTATGAATAAAAATCGCCAATAAACGTTCTTTTAAAATTGCGCTTTTGCAGCTTTTTGACTTTAGAAAGAACAAAGATTTTTAATGAAAAAAAACGTTTTACGCGTATACGGGTTATACCTTGGTGAACCCACCAGATTTATGGAAGAGGAACATATTTAACGAGAAGTTCCCTTGAAACTTTGGAAAATTTCCAAGTATTGTAGGTGAAAACGGGCACTTATCTGACTTGAAATAGGTCTAATTGCCAATTACAACTCAACAAATAAGGCAGGATGGACTTCTTCGACTGCTGCTGCTTCAAGAAGCTGCGTATCGTTGAACCGAGCTGGACCTCATCCTGTTCGATCACCTTCATCTTCGTTAAGAGTGAAATCTCCACTTCTGCATTTCGCAAACCCTCTTCTGCAACCATCTTCTTCCATTCACGCAATCCTCTCCACAAACTAGGCAATTTTTTGCCACTTTGGCCTCTGAGTTTCTTTTCGTGAACTCATAAAAACATTGTGTCCCTGTTAGCAGTGTCTTAATCAAGGAGATTTTAATTTTATTGTCCTTTTAAACAAAATTTTATCGGTGCTATTGCATCTTGGAGTGTTAATAAATTTCAGCTTCATTAAACATATAAAAAACCTTTGAATTTTGTACAATCTATAAAAGGTAGAATTGAAACGGAACTCATTGAAAGGAGGAGAATGCTGTTTAAATTATTGATGGTTGGAGATTCAGTAATGACCCTATTATCACGACAGATAGGTTCCAAGACCGCTAAGTGAGGACACAGTTTACACAATGTCAGTTTAAAACCCTACCTCTACCACCTATAACTCACTCTCTACAGTACCCTTCATTATTCCTTAAATAGCAAAAACAATTGTTAAAACGCAACATTCACTGAGACGTGAATCAGCGTTAGCCGAACAGTTAAGGATGCAGGGATTACTGCACCCCAATGCGATTTATCTCGGAAAAAAAAAGAATTTTTTTTGAAAAGTTTGTTACTACAAAAATTTAGAGTTACTTATAAAATTGAAGTAGTAAGTATTGTTCATGGCTGACAATCTTGAACACTGTATTTATGGCTGTAGTTGGGGTTCTTCCCCATTGCGAAGCTAGTGTTTAAGAAGCTGAGCAACATTTTATTGAAAAGACCCATTTTTTCGTTGCCATTCATTAATAGTCTATCCAGAAAGGCTAAACGAGTTGGCGAGAACTGAGAGAAGAGCAGATGTCGACTAGAGATTTGACATATTTTAGGCAATTTACGTGTAGCTACCCATTTTCCAAGCTTAGGAGATTTTCAAAGTAAGAAAAGCCTAATTTCCTATTCCAACTAGAATGAAGAAGCGGATAATCCTCTTCAACGGCTGATTCTTCAAGAAAAACCTTACCAACAAGCCTAGCATCCTTCATCTCCATCTTTGCGGAGGGTGAAGTCTCCACTTCTGATTTTCGCAAACCATCTTCTGTATCCTCACATTCTTTTCCATATACTAGATGAATATCTCAAGCCAGTTATCAAATATTGTGTGCCTCAAATGATTCCTCGGTACTTTTGAGTTAACAGGACTAATCAATATTTTAGTGTTGTACAAAATAACGCCATAAAGTAGCCGTGAAATTTCATTCGATTTGCAAAGTAAATATTCAAACAGAACTTCTGAGGTGATGTATTATCCAGCCTCATGCTCACTCAAAATTTCTTCTTGATCGCATCGTGCTTTCATAGAAACAGCGCCTTGAGGCTCATCGCATTGCCTCATGTTCACTGAACGACAAACAATATTTGATTTATATGTTTAACTAAAAAATTTCAATTCCAAAGCAGCCTTACCTGGAAAAATATCTCATGATAGTTTGACGTCGCAAACGACGAAAAACACAGGAGGCTCTTATTTTACCCATTGTCGCGAACTTCTTTTAGGCAGACTATTAGGAAGAAGGCATCACTAGGTATTGATTTTCTGCATTTCTAAGTCAACCATTAAGCACTTAAAATCGTTTGGACAATCACTTCTCTCCTCAAATCTGCAAGGAAGACAGAAAAGGGGTTTGAAATTTTTAATCGGTACATTTAACTATCAAAATTAGTATCGGTTTAGTTTAGTAATAATTAAATAAGCCCGAAGCATTAGTAGGAATTCAACATCTGTGAATGACAGATTACATGCTAAATTATCTATATGTATCTGATACTGTGCAACCTCAAATTGCTATGAAAGGGAAACTCAGGAGCAGATAGAAAAGGAACTTATATATATTTAATCAATTCTAATAGAGTGGTAGGTTAACCCCCACGGGAAAATTTCAGTAACTTTATTAAAGATATTTTCTTTATAATATCATAAAGCGTGTTCATGATAAATCAGTTAAAAAAATACTCAAATGAGCTTATTCGAAAAAGAACCACCTCTTGTAAAACAGATTCTAAAGGATGAAAATATTAGCACTTACAGGTGAAGGGTAGCCTAAGCCTTGCTGGAAATCACTCGACGAGGCTCCATGACTCCAAGGGGTATAAGATACCCCAAAAGATTGACCTATTATCACAAAAAACTATCACTAGCAGTTCAACAGGGTGTAAACGTTGTGTCAACAATATTTACGCCCTACTGACCCTCGGGATTTGACGTACCTCTGTGAATCAATAAGTATAATTTTAAACTACTTTTGAGCTATGACAGCATTTTAAGCTAAAAAAACATTAGGCTGCTTTTTTAATCGCTATTAAATCTCGCCTTAGTGGTTTGACTGCAGAAAGAACGAAATTCGTTTGTTGATCTCTTACATTACCACAAAAATTGCCACAATTTGGCTTTAAATACGTGTTTTTGGACTGCATTTGTGTCATTACTTTTTCTTAGGAATAGAATATAATAGTGGAGAAAACACGCTTCAGAAATGCAATCGAATAAATTTCTGACCCAAATTGAGGACAAACGAGATTTTAGAAATGTTACAGTACCTCTTCGACTAAAAGGACGGAAAAAATTCAATTCAACAAAAAATGAAGATTAGTGAATTTTAACGATGAAAACACCCCTTTTCCATTCACTATAGCAGGTCTTTTTGCCTCCTCAGAGCTTGCTTCAACCGCACTAAATTGCGGAGAGTAGATTAAAGCAGTAATTATTGCAGAATCAGATGGCAAAAACAAAAGAGCATTATTTTTTGGGGATTTCACCAGGCTGAAGTGAGAAAAACCCTTTCCCATGTTGTCCCCTTCTAGGAGGATGTGGCTTAACAGCATTTTAATAAAAGATCCACACAAGTTTATTCACCAAAATAAGTAAAACAAGACGACAAGAATAGAGGAGAGGGGTGCAGATGTCAATACGAGATGTGAGATTCTTTTCAGACAGACATTCTTGATGCACTCATTACCTGAGTTTTTGAAGATGAAAACGATGAATGAGCTTCTTTAAGGGCTGCTTCCCCCACGAGCTTATCTTCAAACTCAACTTGAGGTCGTCCGATTCGGTCTTCTACATCGTGGAGTGTAAAATTTGCACTTTTAATCTTGCAAATCATCTTCTACTGGCTCGTTCCTGAGAATTTTCCTTCGGCTGCTGCTAAATTGCCCTTCTTGAACACAAAATGTTATGCAACTCAGACGATTCTTGAGTGTTCCCACGTTAGCAGGATTTTAATCAAACGAATTCGAATTGCACTGTCTTGCTTGACCAAATTGGAGAACATAAAGTGCATCTTTGTATATTTTTAGCTATCAATAGTCGTTATAAATAGTCGTTATAAACAGCACAACATATCATACAGATAAGAAAGAAAGAGAATTAAATTATAGTTCGAGATAATCAGATAATATTTACATAATTATCTGAATGCTCCAATTTGGATGTATAGAAAAAATTTTCAGTTTTAATGATTGGCATTTTTTCCATTAGTAACTTTCGTATCCTAATATTTAACCTTCTTTTTTTAACGGTCCTCTTTTCTTTATCATAATTTGACTGGTAAAAAGAGAAAAAACCTTGTATCTAAATGCCATTCTCTCAAGTATTACTCTCTCATACTTCTTTACAAGAAGCTATCACGTCCAATAAAGGCTTCATTTAAACAAAAGGCTCTTCGAACCATATTGAAATCCAACCTAGAGCTCGCGTTTATTGGCTGATACAGTTCACTGTAAACACGCAGCTACGCTTAAGCACACGCACGCACACATCCACCCAATGATTGTCATCTTACCTCGTGTTTGAAGAATAAACAGGCCAGGCCACCCTCGCTCTAAAAACTCGTCACGAACATCCGACATGGGCCAGATAGGTCGTCTCGAACTGTGCCTTTACTCCACGCTCTATGTCGCATTCGTCACCTCCTTGCATATATACAGCCGTAGGGGCATCGGTTGGCCGGTATTCCAGTTGACGCTTTTTTCTCCACTTTTTAGAGAATGACGATTACTGGGATTATGGTGCTGAGACCAGGCAAATCATCTATGGACTTTACGTGAGTCCCGTTTTTATAACCTCACTGAGCCAATTTTAGCCAACGTCAACGTCAAGTGATCGTGAGGTAGCCTCCTACGTAACCGTACTACCTTACCTGACAGCCTTCTACGTTGCATGTCTGCTACTAAACTGCCTGAATGTGCCTTACGTAAGCCTATTTAAGCAGTAAATTGCTAGAGAAAACAAATGAGCGAGCTGATTTCGATTGGAATGATGTGGCATTTCTACGGGAGTGTCATGACCGGAGTCGCCCTTGTGATAGTGGCTGCTCTAGCTTCCATCGGTCGGTTACTGAGGGGTATTCGACTGCTACCTCAGTTCGTGGGAATCCTAACACTCCAGTTGTTTGCCTCAATCGTCCACAAGTCGGAATGGAGGGCCCTATTGCAGTCTTTGAAAATCAATTCATTGTCCTACTCTGGATTCTTTGCACACCTAGTGCGGGGCATGCTGTTGTGCTGCGACTTCTCCAAGGAAAAGGAGAAGTCAACTTGGCTGAGCCTTCTATCTCGCTCAGTTGGGTTCGTGGCCTTCACAAACGTCTTTACACCGGCGTCCTTCATAATATTCCAGGACTGGGTGCAGTGGAGGGACGAGAGGTATGAGGTAGGTGTGCTTATGACCTTTCTCCAATTAAGTAGTCAGTTGTGCTTTTATTAACGTTTCTAAATTGCCGTGTTTTTTGGTCTCCTAATGGGGCATGAAATGACCATAAAGTGTTTCTTATGGAGTTCTTCACCGGGACTCTAACTGTCCATAGGTGTAGGTGTAGATTTTATCGGACAGCAATGGCTTAAGGTGGTCATCTCAAATGAGGCATTCGAGGATCCAAGAGGAATTGAGAATAACACTTTTACAAAAAAACGAATTCATACCAGTCATAGCAACATGTTTTTTGCCAGACTTCATAGGAACGTAATCGAATTTGGTATGAGTGGCTCGATATTAAGCACACGTGAATGATGGTAGCTGGATCGCGTATTTTCTATTCAGAGGTTACTATCAACGAAAAGTAACTGCTGTGAGGTTGACTAGTGAGGAAGACCTACGCATTCGGTAAGGATTCAGTAGTTCCGTGATATAAATATTATTGGGCTCAAGAAAGTATCGGGTACCATTTTTCGTTATTTAAAAGGTAGTCGTTGATTTGAAAATAATTTTCGTACTATTAAAAGGGGATGCAGGGTAGTCGCGACGATTTTAACAGTTTTCAAAGTATCAGTCTGTCCAAATTTTGAACAAATAAAACAAGTGACCGTATGTTACATTTAATTACAGATTCAATCATCAATTTACTTTCCCCGATTAGCTAAAACATCCTCCCATTTTTTAACAAGTTTATTATTACCTTCATCATTTGTTGTGATTCGAAGGACTCACGAATGTCACGTCCAAAATTCTCCTGCTGCGTTGCAAAAGCTCTTTCATTCCGATCGATTTTGTGGGCTAAGAAAAAAAATGGCAGTTTGACGGAGTACGATTGTCAGGAGAATGAGGTGGACGAGGAATTTTATCATAAACAAGTTCTTCTTCGACCATTTTTAAAGTGATTAATCTTGCCCTAATTACAGGCAGTAGATTTGAGCATTAAATGTTGAAGCGTAGGGTGGAAACAGTTCAAAGTGGATTATTCTTTGGCTATCACGCCAGATTGATTAAAGAAAAAAATGTTCCTACGAAATTTCTTTCTTGACTGTGGCTTAGATCTTCTCCACTTACGAAGCCACTGGCTGCGACGCCTAATATTTCAATAAAAGATCCATTTTTTTGTCAATCGCCAGCCTCAAATCTATCCGCCGATTTGGCAAGAATGGGGGTGTGAAGAGCAGATTTTAACAAGTGATTTTTTTGTTTTAAAAGGCAAAATTCAGACAGAACTAATGGGCTAGTCAAATACAAGGAAGAATCCCAGAGTATGAAAGTTAAAATTAGCAAGGGAATTACAGTGTTTTCATGGAAATCGGCTCGAAATAACCGCTACCACTGGCGTTTATCACAGTCTCACTCCTCCCTCCACGGAATGGAGCTGGAGCACTGAGGTGACTGGGAACTAGTGCAGTCGTAAAAATTGGTTACCAACCACTTGTGAATTTCCCCTGAGGTGGGACAGAGAGCGAAATTCTGCCTCCACACATGTAGCCTATCTTTAACCCCCACTCTCCAGTTACCATCCAGGGTTTAATTGACGTGGTCCGCAATTCCACGTAGGCATCCCAAATCAACTTGTGCTCCGTAATTTGCAAGATAAGAAGGCATCCAATTATCCTGGTAGGACACACAGAGCTCCTAGAATTCGAGTAGGAGTTTCAACTGGACGGTAATCTAGTCAGTCATTTTGCTTGTGACATTTTTGTCTTGGTAAAAAGTTTCTAAAGGCCCTCGTGAACCTCTACGAAGCTTGTCCGAGTGGTATTGAAAGTTGTCATTAAGAGCACACTTCTTTTTCTTCTTATTAGACTAAAGAGTCTCCCAACACTCAATTCTGGGGGTATTTTAGGAGCGCAATTAGTTGGTCGTGGCTAGATATTCTAGCCACTGCTGCTTCTACACTTCTTGCAACCAGATAGTCTAAAAACGGTGTTCAGGGGTAATCACAGAGATGAGGTAATAAACTCCTTTTTAATGGCTAGATTAATCATAATGTTATTGACTATTCCCTTGCATGATTCTTCAATTGGTCTCCATTTATCATCTCCTCTTCTCGTTGCCATCACAAGTGTGACTGATCGAGAAGGGTTTGAACTCAAAAAGCAGGCTATTAGGGCAATGTTTGAGCCAGACTTTGAAGAGGGAAAAAGACCTGCTGTAGTGAGTCGAAAAGTGGAGATGATGTTCAAGCAGAACAATGCACAACCCCCTCATACAGCAAAAATCACATCAAACACGATAAAATAAGAACAGGGTTGAGGGAAAACTTCCCCTCATTACATTATTTTCTTGTCCTATGCTTTGTTTCGTAGTTGCAAAATAGGCTTCGAATAAACAGCTTTACAGAGCTGAAAAAGTTCGAAACTAACATCTATGGGTTCTGCGGATAATCAAAACCAAATATCTGTCAAAAGATGGATGAAACTCATAGCTGATAATCGCTATAATTAAATAATCATTTCTTCCCTTGTTTTATTTATTTGGAATTTAAACAGAACCTAGTGGAATGATCTGATAGATGTTAAAGATGGAATAAGAATTGAGAATAACAGCTATGGTTGATTCCGATTATTGGTCAGATGGAGCAGGTTTGAGCATGAACACGATACAAGCAAGAGTATACCTGCAGCCTGGCTTCTAATGTTAGTAAAAAATTCTTTGGGTGGTTTAGATTCAAGATATATGAGGTTGTTAGATGGAGCTAGCTTGGATACATCAAAAAAACTTCAGGCCTATCTTGACAGTCGGAAAAGTTCCCAAATCGCTTGGGATAAGATGGTAGATTAAGTTGTGTTGTATGCTTCGATAAATGCATGAAAGCAATTACCGCAATCCATGATTTGATGAAGCAGCCTTTGAAAAAGCCCTATTTGCTCTATCAGTTGAGAAATTGGCAGTTAAACCAAACAACTCTTCATCGTCTTGAAAATGGTGCCTTCTCATGAACTGTCTGAAAACAATCTCTTAATTTGGTTGGATCACCTTATGCAGCAACAATTAATACTCAAATCGACTCTAAACAGGGAGGCTGAACTGTAATTTGAGAAGGAAAAATACCTTATCTAATTAAGAGAAAAGGAATGATGTCTCATCACTCATCAGCCAACTTTTTTGAACTTACTGACTACGTTTTTCCATCAAATAGCCTGTGAAATTGAAATCTGTTGTTATAAAACAGAATCATTCCTTGAGCATACCTTCACAACTTCAATCAATTCTTATGATTATCAGTCTATTATAAAGTCCATGCGCAGCCTGCCTGTTGTCTTCATTTCCCCTTTCAGTACGAATGGAAGGGTCCTTTTAAGATGGCTTGCAAGAGAGTCATTGGCAAAGCCACCGTCCTTAGAAAACTCTCCTTCCTGCGCTTGCTACTCCGTTGTCTCCGAGTCTTCTTCTGGTTCCTTGTGCATCGATATATTCTCTTTGCTATCAATCCCGAAGAGATGCTCTTGGAAGGTGTTGAGAGGACTACACGACACCGAAGTCGGCCGGCTGATTGCGCTCTGTTGGCCTACGCGGCGTACCTCCTCTGCGCTCAATTCAACACATTCTACGTCATCTTCTACAACCTCTCGAGACTTGTTGGTGACATTCAACAGTTCCTCCTCTCTCCGGCATTCAGTTCAAACACCCTCCAGAAGGTGAAAGGCGATCCAAAAGCTGAGAGGGCGTGGAAAGAGGCCTCCTTCGTGGAAAGGTGGGCGAGAGTGGAGGTGGAGGAGGAGTGTCTTATGCCAGAGGGCCCCTGTTGCATCATGGTGGCATTTAACTCTTCCGACATCTGGAGGTAAGTCGGTGGTGCTTTTTTTCCACAAAATATTTCGTTACTAAAATATCAGAAATGCTTTTTACCCTTCCTGTTTTAGACGCTTCGATGTCGGGCTGTACAATGTCTTGAAACAGTAAGTTGATGGTCCATATTAAAAGTAGGGGTGTGAAGTGCAAAAGCAGCTGTACTTGCTACACAGTTGCTCGTTCATGGTTTCGCAAGCACAAAGGGAATGAAACGGAGTTAGTTTATCACTAAATTGCTGGAATATAAGCAATGATTACTAAAAGTACTCAATTTCGAGACATTGTTTATTCACTAAAACGGTTGATGATCCACCAGTTGAGTGAATTGAGTGAATAAAAAGCACATACTGGTCAAAGGTAGCCGTTTTATCCTTTTCACTAGGTGTAAGGAAAAAATCGCCAAGTCAAATCACTTATTTCAAATGTCGGGCGAAAGACCACATCGGATTATTACAAATACTTGTCAACTAATTTAAAATGCTAAATACCAATTTTTGTCCCTTTCAAATAAGCCGGATTCTCTTAGTGATAGACTGTTCTTAAATTTAAATACACTTGTTTCAAAAAACGCTTGAGGATATCCAAATATTTAATAAGATATTTAGAGTCATGGAAACGAGACATATCATTGAGAAGCTGCAAAATGTTATTTAATTAACAATGCTTGATATGAAGAAACCTAGCCGTATTTCTGCCATTTAATTTACATACTGATGTTTTCCTTTCAAATCGCCTCTTTCCATTCTCCCCTAGAATGAAAAAAGATATATAGAGGGTTTGACAAAAATAGAAGAAACGTCTAGGTTTTTTGCATCATAAGCCTTGAACACAAAATAAGCAATCAAAACCGGGCATATATTAATGCTTTTGTTTGTTATTTTGGTTAATTGATGCGCTTGTTTAAAATAACCGTCCTTACAGATATTTAAAAATGATTACAATCATATAAAACTGACAAACCTCTCGGACTTTCAAAGGGCCCAAATTGTTGGTGCTCATCGTATGACAGGCGTTAGTGTAACAGAAACTGCAAGCCGAATGCTTGGCGTTTTGATAGGTACTGTCTCATAAGTAGTGAAAAACGACGTCCTCAGCAAAGCACAGGTCAGGCCGAAAGTGGAAGTTGTCGGATGTGAGACTGTTGGACTCAGAATCGAGTTGCTGTTACAGAGGATCGGAAGACCACGGCTCCTAAAATAACTGCTGAGCTCCTTAATGCACACATATGGAAGAAAATTTCCACAAAAGCTGTTCATCTTGGGAGCTGCACATGGGAGCTGGATTCCACCACGGAAGAACTGCAATTGGAAAACCTTTACTCTCATAGACGACAAATGTTTCTAGGCGTTTAGAGAGGTGGAGTAGAAACCTCCAGAACTGATCCCTCAAGCAGTGGAAATGGCATTTTCTCTGACGAATCATCGTCGCACTACGTTTGCAGACAGCTCAAAAGGAGCATTCAATCCAGAATGCTGCCTTTTCTCAACCGTGAAACATGGCGGGGGTGGTCTAGGGTGCTATTTCTTTGAAATCCACCTGGTGAATGAAGGCTTTCACTTCATGTAAGAAGAATTAACAGTCCAGACAATGTATTTAGGGATTTCGAGCCACCATGTTCATCCTCCCATAGTTGTCCAAGGACTGTTTCCCCGGAGGGGTACCATCTTCCATTTGTTAAATAATGGCTGCACGAGAAACATCCTAGTAAAGTGGAGCATCTCATCATCTGGCCACCACAGACCTCATTAAGCATTTAAGGTAGATTTTAGAGATCCAAATAAGAAGTTATTTTCCGCCACAGCCATCGTCTCTGCATGAACTGAGTGACAGTGAAGAATGAGGGAAATTCCTTTGGAAATAATTTACAATTTAATTGGATCAGTATCTCGAAGAATTGAGGTCGTGCTTCTCGCAACAGGACTCCCGTATAATAGACTGTCTTTGATACAATGAAGTTGGCGACGAAAGATTCGTTATATTGTGCATCATGAAGGAGACAATTACTTGTTTAATTTATTAGTTTATTTTCAAATTCACGATTTCCAAAACATTTTTAATGAATCCTGCAAACGCGCAGCACAAATTTTAATGCAAGTTGCCTATTTTCGGTCTCAAAGTTGCTTGCGGATTCAGGAAAGAGGCAACCAAATAACTGGCGTTATCTGGTTTGATGGATGCTAAGGCATAGGTCATGGAGAATAAATTAAGATTGGTTAAAATTACTTACGAAATACGTCGTGCCTCATTGGAAGGTAATATAAAAGCACACATTAATTAGAATTTCTTTTAACAGATCAGTTCAAAAATTAAGAAAATTATTGTCTAAAATAAGTGAATGGAAATAAAATCATACCTTCCTGTAAGACAAAATTTATATCTTATAAGAGTCAATGATCGACAAATAATATTTCTTTTTTCATCTTGCTTTAAAGCTACATCTACATTCCATGGATGCAGGCAGTGGAGTGGATGTTCGGTCGTAACGATGCAGCTGAGAGCGGGAGTACGAAGAACATCCAGCCATGTGCCTTCGTCAAAAACTTTGAGGCGATCCTCGGTGCACTGTTCACCTTCATCTTCGTTCTCACCTTCCACAAATGGACGCCTGGAAACTGTGAGTGACTTTGGGCGGGCTTATGCACGTATCAAAATAGATTTAAGTAATTTCTTCATGTAAGTCAAGTTAAACAGGCGAGAATTTTGAGGCAACCCACAACGTAGAGTATGAGCTCAGAATTGAAGCAAACCAAAGTCTTGTAAGGACACCCAATATCGCTAGTTGAAATTTCCCAATTTTCATGAATTTAAATTAAGTATGGTCTTTCCTCAAGTGGATTTTACGTTAAATCCGATTTATACTCCATATTTCACATTCACTATCTTGATGAATTTTAATATGTTATGCAGAAAGTTACCTTTTCTTTTCTGTGAATTGGGCTCAACAGGTCAACTCAATACGTTAAATCTTAATTAGGTGTATTTAAGCAACCTCCAGAGCCAAAAAGGTTGCTATTTTTACCTCATTTCTTTCAAAACTCTTTCATGTGAATTTTTTTATCCATTTTACTAGCATAGTCGATCAGTCTATATTGGGGAAATTTTAAGAATATCATTTTATAGCTATTAATTCGTCCAACAAGTTACATTTTACTGATGATTGGTCAGTAAAATCCTTATTGTTTTGATTAGGAGAACTCACAGTTGTCACTTTCAATCTCTTCCTTGTATGCAAAAGCTATTTCTTCCTAATTATTCTGTAAGTTAATAAATAAATTGTACACGGAATGAGCAAGGTCGAAAGAATAAGGTGAATGAGGAATTTCCTCCCGGCCAAGTGATTCTTTCTTCAGTTGGGATCTTGCATTTTCCCGATGAAACATCATCCATTGACAATGCATTGTTGCTGCATTAGGTGGTAATAATAATTCAAGGTGGATTATCAGTTGGCAATCCCTCTAGACTGAAAGAATGAGAATCTTTATCCAATGAAGTTCCCTTCTCGTCGACTGGGGAATTTCCCAGTGTCTACAATGTTTAACAACTTTTCCTTAAAATATCTATTTTCGTCGACAGTTGCAGGTTTTCAGTCTCAAAAAGATGAAAGAGGTAGACGAAAATTGAGGACAGAAGACCAGATGTCAACTCGATGCACCCTTTATCTACGTTTAGGAACTTTTCCAAGTTCTTAATGATGACGATGAACGGTTGTTTAATTCAAACAAAGCTTGGTTAGCAATTCCAAAGCTGGATAGGTTTCTTCCAGGGCTGATTCAAGAAGCCGCCAATTACTAAGCTCAACTAGTTGTCGTTAAGTTCGATCTGAGTGAAGTTTCTATCCACTTCGGCTGCTGTTGAATTTCCTTTTTTGAGCCTCAAATGATTCTTGGGCAGTGCTTCCAAGTTAGCAGGGCTTTAACCAATCAAATTGTAATTACGAAATTCTGCTAAACAGACTTGGATCAGTTTTAACACATCTGACTCCATTTTTCCGCTTTTCAGCAGCCGTTATACTTGTTTATTTTAAAAATTTCACAATGACCTTTCTATTAACAATCATATGTTTTTTTCAAGAAATATTCCAAGTTTATGCTAATTCAGTAAATTTCTTCAAAGCATCAAGAGCTTAGTTAGTGCAATAAAAGCTTGTTGAACTTTATTTTCAGTACAAATTACAATGAGTGCCCAAAAAAAAGTTTAGTAATCATATTAACGTCCAAACTCTGTAAAACCAAAAAAGTTGATCTTTTAATTTCGTGAATTTATCCTAGACGGCGAATTGTTGGCCTGCCATTTGAGCCGAACTAAGACCACTATTAATGAAGACGCACAGTCAGGCTGTTTGTAATCGATGCAAATTTTTGACAGGTCTGTGGGTATCGATCAGCTTCACCTTGTGGGTGATTGAACGCTTCGTGACACAAGCCGTGAGTAGGCACCACATCTGTGAGACAATCGTGAGTGTAAAAATCTTTTTGTTATAGAACAAAGCAAAAGAGAACGTGTTCAGTCCCTTGTTCACTCTTTCCCTACAAGAAAACGCGTCTTTCCCCAGCTTGGGAGCAGCGAATTCGCTGTGCTGTATTCACATTTGTGGAACTACTCAACTGCTCCAGTTTCCTGTGCTTCATAACGAGTTACACAACTGGGATCTTCTTCATGAAAATGCTCCTTACCGAACCACGTAAGATTTATAAGTACTCGAATTGTCATACTTCATAAAGAAATTGAAATAAGTAGGATAAGAGCAGATCTGATCTTCAATGCAACATTTTTATCCCTAAGAAATGATTTAACTCTCATAGGCGAAGCTTGCAGACATTGCCAAGTGTTCCAACTCTTACAAAGGCATTGAAATAGCAATTAAGAATACGATCAGACAATATAAGTAATAACACGGAAAGTGTCTTATTTAAAACTTTTATTTGTTTAAACGACCCCTATTTAACAGATATAGGAGTGTTGGATTTAATACAGATTTGCAAATGTCCTTTTTTGAAGGTAACATAGAGGCAAAGTGTGTTGAAGTTTAAAAATGTCTAGTGTTTTAAATTCATACAAGAAATATAAATAAACAGTCGGGAATTCTAAGCACTAAGATAACTTAGGCATAGATTTACTAATATTTGCATAATATTGGATAAAATATTTTAAAATTGCAAATTCGTAGTTAAAAATAATGCTTTTGGCATTTTCAAGATTTAAATTCTGTCGCATAACGGGTTTTTGAAATGTGAAATCGTAACTATGTCATTGAACTTCAAACTAGAACTACGAATATAAGATTTGTCCCTTTTACTAACTCTTTTTAAGTGTTAATTTTAAACTCACATTTAAATTTTTTATCTTTAGTATGCACACTGACATTCTGCCTCATGCTCTACACTTCCTTTCACATGAAACTAGCACTGAAATCGTGATACTGGCCAATTTATATGCTACACTTTCTACTATAAAGGTTGTTACTTAATTTTTGCAAAATATAATTTGTGGGATTTCAGAAAAATCATTTATTTTATAATGTGCAAAATTGTTCCAAATTAAAACAGCGTTGTTATCATTGCAAATGCTCCGACATTTTTCAATCCGTAAATAAATTAAGAAAGAACAATGGTTGAATATGCTAAAGAATGTTACATGCAACACTTCATTCCGCATTTTTTTGCAAATAACATGAAATCTGGGTGAATTTTGGGGTCCCATGAGGTATGAGTGCATAATTTATACTTTACTCAAGAAACTGTTAGAGCAATTAGGCTGAAATATTTAACTAGGTGGTATTATAGAAATATCTAAGACATCCTTGTAAAACGTCCAAGACAATGTGGGGTCTTGCGTTAGTAAACAGCTGCCCATTAATATCCAATCTCAACAGTCTACATTACAGAAATACATAGTACTAAAAATAGACATTTCTAATAATGTATCTCATCCAGTCACAAGGATTATTAGAATAAAATTCACAAGGATTATAAGAATTATATTTATTATATTACTAATAAAAATTGGTCAATATATAGAGTCCCGCACTGGGAATGGATATTTTGGGGTTTCTGGTACCCAGAAATCAATATGGGTATACTCATGGAAATTAAATGATATTTTAACCATGCAAAAAGCGATTTGCTTTGCATGTAAGAGTAGATATGGATCCCGAACTGTGCCAGAACTGTCATTTATGCCGTCAACTTTTGAAGATATCTCAATGTTATATTGTTGTGCTAAAGTGAAGAATACCCAGATTAGCGATCAGTCATTTAGATGCTAATCTCAACCAAAGTTGCAAATGTTATTTGATGACAGTTTTAAAATTTTCCATTAAAGAACTGGCTGATAAAAATGAATAGATCCAGAGAAAAATTTTAGGTTTGAATGAATGCCTTTTGGAAGTGGCCATTTGTTCAAACAAATACGTTAAAAAGTTGTAATTAATAAATCAGTTGGCTTTGGCAACGATTCTCTTGAAATTTCATCTAAAGCGTATGTAGAGTTGTAGCAGAGAATTTAGCACCCCAACACGTCATCTTTTCAAATTCATCTAGCTTTTGTTTGGATTCTTTTATAACTACAGAATAGGTATTTATATTTTTTTGGAATAATTCTTTCTATGGTAGTGTCTGTCATAGGTTAAGTTTGAATTTTACCTTTATATACTTAACGAAATTTAATTTTTTATTAATGTTATTGGAGCTGAGCATTACGTATGTCCAGATGTAATTAAAATACAACAATTTCACTTTCCAGAACATTAAAAGGAAAACTTGCTCGATTGAATCCCTGCTTACAAGGAAGTATCAAGGGTTCGTTAGAGGAATGTATTACTTTATGAGTTCTTGAAAGGTAACTCAGTGGCAGATGAAGCGGATAGAAACATTCACTAGGTTTATGGAGTTCACGAAGATTCTAAGAGCTGGCCTGAGAAGTTTAGAAGTGGGGATGAAAATCGTACCGGACGACGTCCACTTTAGTTAATACGGCTTATCTTAAGCCACAACAAATTGGAAATGTTCTTAAGCTTTGAAACTGGGCGCAGGTATCATAAATAGAGTGAAACTAATCACAAATCTCGAGTTGAATTCTCTATTCTTTTGCCCTTTCTTGCCTACCAGTTTCATCTTTTCGATGGAGAGACCTGTGACAGATCACAAAAAATGATTTCTTATCGAAATGTTGAGTGTCGTTGAGAGTGGCTTCGTAAACAAGGGGAAAGACCTCAGCCACAGCAGCTGTTATTTTTTTAGTCTGGTGGGTTCGCCGAAGAATGAATCACTTTGAATTTTAACTACCCAACGCAGCAACAATTAATGCTCAAACATAGCCACAGCAATTAGGGATTTTGAACAAAGCTATGAGGAGGGAAAAAGGCCTGCTCTTGGAAAACGAAAAGGAGTGATGTTTCATCAGGACGTCAATGCACAAATCCCCTCCTTACACAACTAGAATTACGTCAGAAAGCATCGACGAAGAACTGAGTTGGGAGAAAGTGCCTCACCCGCCATCTTACTCTCCCGATCTTGTTTCGTAGGTTAGAGAATCATCTGAAAGAAAGAGTTTTTGCGACTCCCCGGAAACGAGTTAAAACTGAAATTTGTGCATTTTATGAATCAGCATTAATGAAGCTTGCAATAATTGTATTAATGAACATGCAAATAAATGGAACGGAGTAGACAAATGTTTGAATCTTTAATTAAATACAGCATTTGGTTACTTGTTTGATGCATTCAGAATTCATGCAGATTTTTCAATATGACCTGACAATTTTCTCGAGTTGTATTTCATCCAAACCGCATAACATCATGACATACTCTTTCCACGCCTTTCATGAATTTCCATTTCATCTATTCTAGGAAAAGTGGAATTCAAAAACTAGAAACTCTAAATTCCAATCACCCGAAACTGTTAAATTCCATGCACCGCCATTACTCGGCATTCATTATTCATTTGGATGAGTAGAAATGGACGATGACGACGAGGTTAACGAAGCTATTGCCGTGTACCTGGGAGCGGTCGCTAAACTTCGCGAAAACGGGAATACAAAGAAGCTCAAAAAGTCACCGAGTCTTTATAAGACGGTGCTGCTGACCAATGTCATGACAGAGTGCTTCCAGTGCATGGTCAGAGCGAATAGATTTTCGCGAAAAAGTGAATCGGACGAGAATGCAGAGGAAAATGAGACGACCGAAGCCAATGAGGACACAAGTAGAAAAGATGATTCAACAGCTGGAAAAGCGACTTCCAGTGACGAGCCATCGAGTGACAAAAAGGAGAAAAATGAAGAACCCAGAAAAGATGAGGTGAAAGACAAACTTGAAGAGAGGGAGGGAAAACTGTGAATTAAGCTGAGATGAGTGGCAGGTTGTATTTTTTATATATATTAAAGTTATATTTGAAAGTACCTGATTGTATGTTTGTAGCTGGGAAATTAAGGAAGGCAGATAGTAGTATTGGAGCATAAAGCGATACACAAGTAGATGAAATTGCAATGTGCAAGGAAGTGTCTAAAAGGTCTCGCTTATATGAAATAATTCAATAATTCCTGCCAAAATTTTGTAGCATCACTCCTCTTTTCGTTTTACAAGAACATAGCTTGATTCGAAAGCCCTAATTGCTGAAAGCTCATTTGAGCATTAGTTGTTGCTGCATTAGGTAGTAATAATTCAAATTTTTTTCATTGTGTCTGCGTCTGGGGTCTTTCCTTTTACGACCCTGCCACTGTCAAAGACACTTAGCATTTCGTTAAATCATCAATTTTTCGCCATTCTCCAGTCAGAGGTATATCCAACAGAAAAGGATGAAAAAATTTGGCGAGTATATAGAGAAGAGTAGGTGTCAACTCCAGATTTGAGGTTGTTTTCAGTTACCCATTCATGAGTCTCAGCTTTTTCCAAGGTTAAAAACTTTTCAAAGTTCTTAATCATGACGGCGAAAAGTTACCCTGTTTGAAGTGAGCTTAATTGCTGATTCCAAGTCAACTGATAAAGCAGAAAACGCTTTTCAAGGTCTGCTTTAAGAAGCAGCTTACCATCAGGCTCAATTGGACGTCTGATTCGATCTCCATCTTCGTGTGAGGCAAAATCTCCACCTTAATTATAAGTATTCTTTAAATTTTGTTCAATTTAAAAAGGCAAAAATCGAACAGAACTTATCGCAAGACCTGATGCACCTGGTTTAACAGCATTCATTTTTGATCAATAAAAAGCCCAGGACTTCAATATATTTTAGACTCGAGAAATGCACAAATGAACACGGAAAATCCGTAGGCAATATTAGAATTTTTCCGTACTTTAGTTGCGGGGGTTCATTTCTAAATGGAATCGATGAATCTTTAATCATGAACACATACACCTCCATTTTGGTAAATAGAATAAAGCTTTTTTTTACACCGAAAAATCCAAACATTTTAGGCATCTTCCATGAGGTTGAAAATGTAAATACCTGTTTTGAGAGCTAGTTTAGGAATTCCCAAACACAGATCAAGTTACCTTCCTAATATTCAAGCAAGATTCAAAGAGATGCAGATTTCTTCCAAAATCTGGACAAAAATTTGCAGGGAAGCAGACTTTGCCACGTGAATTGAATGATTCAGCCTCTCACACTCAAGCTTCCCAGAGGTTACATTCTCACTGATAACGTTCTAAATTTATTTCTAAGATTAATAAACCATGCTCTCCAAAATTTCGGGCCTTCGCTGAACTCTCTAGGGGATAATCCCTCAGTGAACTACTGCATATGTTTGTGCACTAACCTGTCAACAATGTGAAAATCTTGGACAGAGTATCAAATTTCGATTTCAGAAGATTTTTTGATTTACTTATGAGCCTGTAAATTGTTCTCGAACGTCCTGTTAAGTTTGAGGCCAGTGTCTTAATGTTGGGTTGGAAACAAAGCCATTTAACACAGTACAATTAAAATGCCTATGCTTTTCAGAAGAGACCTAAACGAAATGACCATGATTTCGATACTTAGATGAAAAATTGTTAAAATTAATTAATTTTTTGCTTGGATCACTATGATGCTCGTATGTATGAAAAAAGTTCATCTAAGCACTGTCGGTTGAAAAATGGGTTCAAGAAACCTAATGGTGGAAAATATTTCGGGCTTGCAAAACAGTGAACGAAGTATACGCTAACAGAAAAAAAAGTAGTGTGCTTGAAGGATTGACAAATCATCAAAAGTGGACCATCGAAGTTTCAGTCACCGATTCATGAGGTACCCATTTTCCAAGTGTTGGAAATTTCCAAGTTCTTGAAAACGACGGTAGACAGTTACGTGGTTTGAACCAAGCTTAATTGTCCACTCCAACTCGACTACCAAGGCAGGATAAGCTTCTTCATCATCTTATCATTAAGCTCATGGAGGGTGAAACCACTGCTGAATTTCGCAAACTATCGTCTGTGTAACCATTTTCTTTCATTCCTCAATTTCGCTCCATGAAGTGAATGGAAGATCCTGGTTATTTAGGTACTAATGAGTTCCTTTTCCTTAACTCATAAAACGTTATGTGCCTCAAATTTTTCGTGGGTAGAACGGCCATGCTAGCAGGGTTTAATCATGCGAATTCTAATTTTACTGTTCCGTAGAACGAAATTTTATTGGCTTACATGTATCTTACCAAATATAATGTTTACCTATATTAAACAATATTTCATATCACTTCGTAATTCATGTTGTCTTTCTTCCATACCGATTCAGCTTTGTCGTATTAATTTTCTGAATGGGTTAGAAGTCCTTGGATGAGATTTAACTACAATAAGATAAGTATGTGGCTTTTTAAAATACTTTAATTTCTTGTGAAACATGCGCTAATAATAGAGCCAACTTTGTATGTAACCCAGCATAACCCCAATTTAATCAGGTTATTACTTACTAAATTTCAGCAGTATCGATAACACTTGCTAGCATCAGAGCAATAAAAAATAATATCCATTATTGACTAATATGTAACTCAGTAGCCACCGGATGGTTCATTTTACCTCCACTTTTAAATTTAGTTTCACAACTTTGAAAAAATAGGCATTTTGCAAAATTAGTTCCTCTAACGCACTTTAATTCAGTTTTCTTTCACTTGTTGCAAAAGGTTTCATTTGAATTTTCGCTCTGGAGGTCATTTTTTAATAATTTACAGGAAATATTATTGATGCTATTATTAATTTACAATTCGCATCTGTATCAAATTTAATAAGGTCCTTTGACAACAAGTCGTTTTCAAAAATCTCGCATGATTTTCAAATCCACACCTAGTTAAAAATTTATTTCCGATTTGATTCTATTGTTCGTTAAATCAAAACTATAACGTAAGGTTATGATTTCACTGCGTCATATACAATTTTGAACCTCAGTCGTGTTGTATTCTGAATGTCTCTTTCAAAGTCTAACGGAAAAGCACTCAATTCGTTAACATTTCCTCTTATAGCCGCTTACTATGAAAACTAACTCTTCAGTAATTAGCTAACGATACAATCTTAGTTGAATAACACTTTAACTTGCAAACCAATATAACCAGTTCATGGTTTCTTCTGTTTACCTTTCTCTAGCAACGCCATTAGCTCCCATTTTCACATTCCTCATCAATCACCCAGCAAGCGGGCAAAATACACAATATCGATGCCAAAAGATAAATAGCAAGATTTGAGTTATAAGAAATTGAAAAAAAAACAGCCGTTTCCATCGTAACCCAGGCACCCATGTAAGAAGTCGCTCCTATTTCTTTAGAGCAAGTTTCAAGTTGAAAGTCAAGTAGAGGTAGGTTACGATGGCCACCAGGCATACTGAAATGAAAAATAAATAAAGTATCAGCTGATTTCAATGTTGAAAATAGCTCCCTCCCTCTCCTCTGGTTACTTTCTCAACAATTTATTTGATTTGCTTTATTTGCGAGCACACAATACGGAAATTCCGCTCATTGATTATTGACAGTTTTTCCATAGTGGACCACCGGGTTTTCATTCAGACCACTCGATGCTGCAACATCGATTGATACACCCACTCTCTGGTTTTCGAATCCAACGCTTCCTATTGCAGAAATCACGTTTTTGCTCTTGGTTTCGATGTGGAATTCAGATTTCACCTGATCGAGTTCATAGAAAATTTCGCAAATTTAGACAAAAAATTTAGTATTTTGGATACGGGAGAAGAGATTGCATCAATCAATGCTTTAAAGAATGACGTTTTTACACTTTTAATGTAGATAGAAGTCTGGTAGTTTTTTCATTCATAAGTGCTAAATTTGTGTAGCTACTCTACATTCTCTCTATCACACTCCCATAACGTTAAATGTTAGAGTACTTTCGGTTTATCATATAGTCGCTTTATCACAGAGCAATAATTATTCTCAAACTGTGTTAGTGAATTTATGGCACAAACTATCAACTTTATTATAGTAACGTTAACTCTTATGCTGTGCTTCCAACCTCATGATTATCTACGCTTGCGTTGTCGCCATTATTGGCAAACGCAATAATGTTCTGGCTGCAGAATAAGAGGTAAAAACAATATCTGAACTTCCGACTTCCAAGAATAAATAAGCAATAATAAGATTTCAAGCCAGGATATCAATCCATTTAGCAGAATTTGTAATTAATCTGCCAATTTAAACCAGCATCCACATTTCTATACTGGTGGAACATGCGTTTCTCCACACATATAGGCAGAATACTAAGACCACTGAGCATTAAATTTAGCTTTGGTGCTCTTAATCGATAAGACTTTGCAAAGGTTTATTTTATTAGAATGTAAAGCAATTCCAAGCTCCTTTAGATAGATCGGCCTACTGTAGAGCATTGTGTTTACACAAAGGAGGCTATGCGACGTGGAAGTATTTGAATTAACCGATTCAGTGCAGTCTTTAAACCGACTTCTGTGAGCGTACACTGTCTGCTGGAATTCGATCTTATCAGCTTCTAAACATTATTTAATGTAATATCCCTCGTTTAGGATTCATTCGACTTAGAATGTATTCTACATTAAACGTATGTTTTTTGCAGCAAAAGGGTAGGGCAATAATGGATTTATGAGTAGAACATTTTCTGATCTGTTGATGGAAATCTGGGCCAAATTAACGATATAGAGGGTACAGGACATAATATTCCCTTCAAGCAGACTGCTTTTTCTATTCACAATGATTCTATTCTTCAAGTATGGGGCTTCCTTTTTTCCCACGAAAGAAAGACAGTCTCTATTTGTATTTTATAGTGACGTGGCATTTCCAGCCTTCTGTGGAAATTTACTCTGGAATTTGAGGAAAGCCAAACGCTTTTATTGTCCTTACTTTTGGAATGGAGCATGCAACTACGACTTATTCTATCAATTGGATAAAGCATACATTGAGCCGAATAGACGCCAGCTTCTCTATTGTGTATCACTTATAAGATTGATCGTTAAATAATAACATGGTGTATGGTTTATCTTAATACTATTAATCCAAAATTGTCTATTGACTTGTTACTTTTGACTAAATCGTGTTTGTAGCAATTAAAATATGGCATTTTATAAAGGCAATTATCGTCAATTAAGAGACTTATTTCCTCTACAAACATCATTGTATTTCCTTCATTGTTGCCCACTTCATTGTTTCAAACGAACTTTTTGATTTCTAGTAGGGAATTCAAGTTTCAGAATAATGCCATATTTTATGCATTCGAAATACTACCGGTAGGTACAGAGATTGCCAACTTTACAGCCACTTCACTAGTGACTTTCTACGCCGATTTTTCAGCAGTGGACCTCCAACTCAAAAACTAAAAAAGTTAGAATGGAACGTACGGGGCCGGAAGAGAATGTTGTAGACGTAAAAGATGCCACTTTCGTAGGTGGACTGGAAGCAGAGGAAGCTGCCCGTGTTCACTGACTCGAGAAGGGCGAAGGCGAGGCATCGAATCCTTTGCTCCCAGGCCGGCGACAGACGCTTTTCCTGGAGGAAACGGAAAACCAAATTACTGGGGGTTAGTCAATTCTAATTAACCTATTTACCATGACCCGTTGAACAATACGATACAACCGAGGAACCTGAGACACACTTTCTGGGTGTGGTAATTGCTGCTTCAAAATGACTCTCAGAAAACGGTGAAGTCCGTCAGATAGAGAGGCAGTAGAGGTTACAAGATATCCACATAATTTCCTCAAAAAATGACAATTGAATCGGTGGAGGGGCTAGGTTGAGTTCAGATACTTTTGAGTAATGGCTGACGAGTTAGGTCCTGCAAAAGAGGCATCCCGGTAGATCCAGAAAATCGTTACCAGCCCAAGTTCAGTATTGCACCGATCTGTCCAATCTTTGGCCTTTCCAAACTCCCAACTTTTTGTAATTTTGGACTATGATGCTGAAAAAGTACAGATCTACCGAAGTCCAGTTAGTTTGAGGAGCACTACTTCACGAAAAGTGGAAAGTCCGCCTGCTCAAGTCTCGTTCTGGAGCCAAATCGATGCTTAAACTCTTTCCTTAAGACTATATAATTTTTCCCTTAAATAAAACAACACCTTTTAAGACTTTTCTTTCAGTTACCAATCAATTCTTGGTTTTCCAAATGAGGATGCCAAATTTACCCAGAATACGTTACACATTTTACTCCTTAATGGTAATGGTTTATAACCGACAGTAGCTGTAATCTAACCCTTATTGGTCCTACATGGTAATCGCAAGTCAGAAAACCAATTTAATGTTTCCTTAAGTGTGTCCCTATCATTAATCCCGTAAAAACCCTAGATAGCAAAGGCAATATTTTGCTTTTGTTAGCAACAAATCTGAAATTTGTAGTGTGTAATTTCTTCCAATGCATGCCGCTTGAACTAAACTTATCCTTAGTCATTCCTTGATGCTTGTAGATTTAGCCACAGAAATTTCAAAAAACATAAACAAGTGTGAATATACATATACAAATTATAGCATATATATTATTAAAAATAAATTTGAAGTGGAAATGGCAACAAACTCACAAGGTTTTCACAGATTCTGTAGTTGCGATTGGCCTGCACAACGAACCTTTCAAGTAGCCAAAGCGAGAAGCTAAATGACACCCACACCACTGAAATGAGAATATTTGGAGTTAAATCGCCGTCATAAAGATACGTGATTATTATTTTTATTGACCTCATTGCTGAGAATCCCTGTGTTTCCTTACTCTTGTCGTATATTTTTAATAGGGGTCTTGCAAAACCGGTCTAGACCGCGATAACTGGTCCTTGTATGAAATGGAGTTTAATTAACAAAGATCTTCGTCATAGACACCATTAAAATTTGAGTAGATATTGAGTTTCTTCCTTCTGGATCATGGATACCGTTGAACAGCTTGATTGAGGGGATATTGTATTATGATTATTGCCGTAATTAGTATCCAATTTGAGCGGGATTTCGTGCAACTGAAAGTAGGAGAAGGATGTGTGATGGCAACATATTATTGACATACTGTCTATACCGTATTCTATTTTATGACCTGAAATAGGCTTATAATTGATCACAGACAGGGAACTTAGGAGCTCTTGTCTCTGAACATAGGCAAAACGCATGAAAAAGCAGATCTTTTGTATTCTCATCGATTTAGACATTATCTAAGACCATATATCTTGAGGGTCAAGCTCGATATGCAACGTTTCTCTATTCTGCAACAGCCACTTTGTTGTAACAACGGTTTTTGCTTTTGAACACCAGTTTCCTCTCATCTTGCAGTGAATTTTTCAAAAATATTAAATATTGTAAAGGCAGAAATCTAGATATCTGGTAATGGAATAAATGGGGCTAAAGTTCTTCCAAACGCACACTCAGCTGGTTAGCCAAGTGTTGCATAGGGTTGCTTAAACGATATAGACTCACTATTCCCAGTGGTCCAGTGATGGAATGTGAGGACAAAAATGAAGGTAATAGCAGCTCCGACAACCGCGGTGAAGTTGCCGACGAAGGGACTGAGCTTCGCTTTCTTGTCCTTTTCCGCTTTGATTTCAAGCATCCACTGCACCGTCTCAATCCACGGAATGTAAATGTAGCTGTTGAATGTTTCATCATTAGACATTAGACAGCATGGCAAAGACTATTTACAAAGGGTTGAAAATTGGGTTTTACAGAATCGTTTAGGTAATTTTTGTGGATAGGTTAACGGTGTTCACATCCTATACGCTTTCTTTGAAAGTGCATGGGCCTCCCATCTGTAGCCACATCTTAGGAAAAAGTTATGAATGTTTGTTAGGATACTTCTTTCAGTGTCAGTCCCAAAATTCCCAGTTAATAGGTTAGAGAAATGAAGCGGTTTCCAATGAGACCCTTCTACGAAACAAGTCGGTAGAATAAGGTGGTGGCTGAGACTTCTTGGTAGACTTCTTGGTAGATTCAGCGGCTATTTTAAAAAAATCGCCAATCAAGCGAATCAAGTCGAATCCATTTTAAAATCAGAAAAACTATTAACAGACATGCATTCCTAGCCCAAATGCCAAAATATCCATACGATTTTACTCATGACGAAAAATTAAAGAGCTCAGGTGAGGAAAAAACCTGGAGAAATCTATGGTGGCATGTTTTTCTGATACTAATTGTTACTTCTACCTGATTTCCTTGAGTGTTTACATGCATGCGTAGATAATACCTGCAAACGTGGCATGCGTGTACAAAAGCTAGGTTCCAATAGAGAGAATAGCATGGCATCAACTCACTGCTTCATTACGTTGTACAATCCGATGTCAAATTGCCTAAAATGAGGAGAAAACAATCTCATGGTAGGTCAGGCAAAAGCATTTTATTGCTAATTGCACTGTTGGGTAGAGAGGGAAATACCTCCATATGTCGGACGAGTTGAAAGCCGCTATGATGCAGCAGGGCCCCTCTGGCATAAGGCACTCTTCCTCCACTTCCAACTGTGCCCATCTTTCCAAGAAGGAGGCCTTCTTCCAGGCCTTTTCGGCTTCTGCATCGTCGCCACTGACGATGGCCAGGGTGTTCTGATTGAAAGCCGGGGAGAGGAGGAACTGTTGGATGTCCCCGACCAGCCGCGATAAGTTGTAGAAGATGACGTAGAAGACGTTGAACTTGCCGCAGAAGATAACGGCACAGAAGACAAGCCTTGCACCGTCTAAGGGGGAGCCAGCATTGTTGGTTAGCCTTTCAACTGGGCCCGCAATGTAGCTGAGTGTGTCGAAGCGGCACAGAAGGTGCTTGTGCACCAGGCACCAGACGAAGATGCGGAGAGAACGGAGGATGAAGTTGTAGAAGGAGAGAGTGCGCCGGACGGTTGCCTTGCTGTTAACCACTTTGGCTGCCAGTTTGAAGGGACCTTTCCATTCGTACTAAAAACAGGGGTCATTGATGAACCATTCACTCGATTGGGGAAACTAATAATTTCTAGAGAGCAGTTTTCATAATACCAAACTCCAAAAACTTTGTTATATTCCGTCTAGGTAGTACCAGTTGTGATATTCCTGATGTGGCTGCTTAGGTTCTTTGATTGAAAACTTTTGAGTCTTTAATGGATAGTTGAGTATTTCCATTTAGAGAGCTGGAAATGTAAAGTGGTTGGAAGGCCTTTAAACCAGTTATTCTTGAAATAGATGAAGCGTACAAAAGAATTTTATAAAACTCTGCAATACGTATAGCTTTCTCGACAGTTAAGTTTATCCAAGCACCATTCAAGGCTCAAGGCTCCCTAAGCACCTTCTGTTGCATTTTCTCGCTTAGTTTGGTAACCATAAGGGTTAGAGCGAAATTTACTGGGGACCAGGGTATCGAGAATTGAGCGGACTCTAGAGAAAAGGATCCTCTTGAAATTCTGTCTATCTACACACAGACAGATACAGGAACTTATGAATCAAAGTCAAGTTAATTTGTCAAGATTATTCACTAGTGTGTGGTCGAAATAAATATTATAGGGAGAAATTTGTCTAATTTTTTGAGATGTGTTATGTGTTCCCAGTGCATTTGGCTTCATTAATAAGTTTAAATTCGCCTTCGTCACGCATGAAGGCGATGATAGTGGATAGAGGATGGATCAAGACTGGAACCCAATTCATCAATGAAGAGAAAAAATTCCAACATGATGATTCGCTTATGAGATTATTAGTGACATTGAAGTCTCAAAAATCGCAAAAGAAACTCCGAGTCGGCTGTGGCTAGAAGTAGGCACTATAACAGTCGATTCTGCAAACAAGATGTGGATGCCCTTGGAATGGGAATCAGTATTTTGCCAAGGGACTTGAATTCTTAAGTCTCAACTATAGAGTTTGCCCTCTTTAGCGGCCTTTAGGGCTACTGTTGTAAGCGTTGCAGGGGTCAGCCTGTCTCGGAATTTTACGACTACACTGGTACCTCAATGCCACTACTCCAAAAAGACCTGTAATATACAAAATAAACGGGGCGTCTTTGTTTAAATCCAACTCCAAGATTCTTGCCTGGTGTTAAAAATTTAATAAAATCTTTGACGTAGTAGAGTACTTTCTTTGACTTAGAATTTTGGTTAAATATCAGCCGACCCATAAGTTCTGAACGATTTATGAACAAATAGAACTGATGATCAAATGTAAAATTTAATAGATCGAAGACGAAAAAGAACCTTTTGGCATGAAAATCCCTTCCGCTGGGGTCTTTCAACTGTCTACAACGCGTGGCAACATGTTATACCAGTCGCCAGTCACAAGTCTAGCGACCAAAAGGGTGAAACAAGTGGTCAAGGAGGGAGAGAAGAGCAGACATTAACAACACGCGGTGTGGGACTGTTTCCAGACACCCAATCATGAGGCACCCATTTTCCAAGTGGTTGAAGATGACAACGACGAATATTATTATGGGTTGAAATAAGCCATAAAGCAGAATGAGCTTTTTCAACTCAACGTCGGGTTCGATCTACATCTTCGAGGAGTTGGAAATTCCCTCTTCTGAATTTCACAAGTTCCTTCAGCAATACACTCTTTTCCATAAATTGAGCGAGTGTATCTAGCCACTTCAGCTGCTGAGTTTCCTCTCTTGAACTCAAAACGTTATGTACTTCAAATGATACTTGAGTACCTCTATGTTAGCAGGGTCTTAATCGAGATTATTTAATGGTTTTGCAAAACTAAATTTGGTCAGTTTAAATGTATGTCAAAAATGCTGCTCAGTCCCATAATGTTCTATTTAAAAGTTTAAATGCATGACAAGTCAATCTCATATACATTGACCATTTTGCTTCCTTTTCTAGAGGAAGCTTTCTCATTTGTCACAAATACCCTGCGTTCCACATTTTTCATCCTGGGTTCTGAATTAAACAGTCATTCGAATTCTCCGATTTGAGAACTTTTTTATAATGATTGTTCTGTTAAAGTAAAACAAAGCCACAGTTTCAAATACCTTGGTTTCACCCGCACGCCACTGTACCCAGTCGGTGTACATGATGAAGGAGGCGGGTGTAAAAACGTTGGTGAAAGCGGCGAAACCAATCGAGTTTGAGAGGACACTCTTCCAACTGGAAGGCGTGGTTTCCCTGGCGTAGTCGCAGCATATCAGCATCGCACGCACCACGTGGGCGTAAAAACCCCCATAGGTCAAGGAGGACGTCAGGAGATTTGCTTTTAAATCCTTGAAATAAAATCATTGCACGAAATGTTATGGGAAGCTGCCACAGAAAAGAGTAGTTTTTAGAAGTAACCGAATCGCTGTTTTCAACTACTCCTCGATCGTTAGCGTGGTCTTTTTCCTAGTACCGATTTTATCGGCTCTGCATTTCCGCGCTAACTCGTTCGCTGAGAGTTTTAACCGATAAATTGCCCGGTTTAGTTTATTGATTTTCCGCTCCCAAAGTTGAATAAGCTGATCGATCAATTGGTAAACAGGCTGTAATTTTTCCACCGGAAGGCCTCTGATTAAGGTACTTTAAGAGAAAAAACACTTAACTTTGCATTAATCCCAAAAAGCCATATTCCTAGAGCCTTTAAGCTCTTTTGTTCACAAAACAATTCCCTCTTATCGATTTTCCACGTTAACTCGTTCGTTAAGACTCTTGACTGGCAAACGGTCTGGTTTAGTTTGTTGATTTTCTGCTCCTGGGGTAAATAGTTTGATCGATTAATTCGTGAAAGCGAGACGATCTTTTCAATCGATGAAAAACAACACTTAACTGCGTTTCATTCACAAAAAGTGTAAGGTATCTAGTAACTTCAGCTTTTTCGATCAATAAATGTTCCAGCTTTAGTGCTATCTTAAAAACTCATTAAATTAAATTGTTTATCGACATCCTATTTGGCATGAAGCCCATCAACGCAATTTTAGGAACTTAAGTTTGTAAAATGAATTTTCTTGAAGTTAGAAATTAACGTTTTGTCCTTCCGGCTTGACCCTTGATAAGTTGTGGTACAGTTGGCACAGGTAAATACCTTGTAGAGTCTGGATTTGGAGGAATAAATAAAAATTCATATTAGAATTGAATCATTTAATTCAATTTTAAATAGCACGAAATACTTCATTCCTGAAAAAAAAACACTTAGGAACTGACATGTTTCTTCAAGTCCTATTTTTACCGTTATTATTATTGTTATTATTATAAATATTAATACTATTCTCAGTCCACTATGGTGGAATTGGAAATTTAGAAAATCACTTAGCTTGAAGACTGCTTGATTTGTTTATTTTACGATTCACGAAAACATGTGTCGTTTTTTTCTTTTAAAGTTCCTCTGATTAATTTGTCAAACTTAGAGCTCCAAATTTTGGGTATTTTTTACGGTTAATTAAATATTTGCTTTAGTTGGGCATGATGGCTAAAATAATGACCAAGAACTTGAAAAAATGAAAAAAACTGTCCTATAATTTTTGCTCTGACTTTCTTTCAACTATTTTTTATCTATCTCCAAGCTTCTCGAACATGTTTATTTTATAATCAGCCTAGAAATAACATTCTTAAACTTGTTAATTTAATAATTAAAGTCCATTTTTACCTGATAGGTAATTTACCAAGAATACTATTTATTTATACTATTCATTTTGCAAATAAACTTAAACAATTTATGCTTAAAACAAAGCAACTTACAAACCATGAGATTAAACCCAGCACCGTGCCAATGTGTCCAACTGTTAGGATCCCGAGAACCTGGGGCACAATTTTCACTCCCCTCAGAAGTCTCCCGACGACCGCCATGAGCACAGTGAGTGCGAAAGTGACTCCCGTGACGACCGATCCAAAGAGGTGCCACATCATCGCAATCGAGACGACTTCAGTTACCTGCACCTTCTACCACCGAGCTTAGTCCACGAATTCACAAACTCACATAGGGCAAATCCAGTTGGTTCACCAGGAGACATATCACCGCCAATGCCAACAGATAGGGTAGCGTCTTAAAGTGCTCCTCAACTTGAGGGAAGTCCGTCGATTTCGTGAACTAAAGAGAGACAGTAGGGGTTGCTCAATTTCACCCACCCAAAACCCCAAGATGGTGACCTTCAGGTCGTAGCCGAATTGCTCAAAATCCTCTAGCGGCTCCACTAGAAGGGTTTCAGCACTCATGTAGACCAGGAAGACGGTCACTAGTATTGCGTAGATGGCGACTTCAGTGTCGCCTAATCGGCCCATGTAGTCGTTACCTATGTGTGTGCAAGGGGGTTGGAGAAGGTGTTATATCAGAGCCGTGGAGGCGCGTGTGTGTCTTTGACCTTGACAGGGGCGGGACGCAGTTGGTGGAGTACAGCCACGCAGTTGGCTGATTTGGCACAGGTGTGTCTAAGAGCGCACAAGAGTGCAGGTTAGACATCAAATGCCACTTGTTGTTCGCGCTCAACCAATGTGACCCGCCATTTTCACCAAGTCCGGTTCATGAACTTTTATCGATCGCAATTAATCATTCCGATTTTATAAGCCCTTTCTAACTTCTTAGTGTGTCTTGCCTTTCCAAGTTGGAATGAATACTTTGTAATTAAATGTAACTTAAGACTATATCGTTATTTTGCATAAAGAATCTCTGCCAGAAAGACTACTAATTCTATGGGTTTTTTTTCTTTTTGGCCTTTTGTAGCCATTTGGCCAAATAAATGAGATTTCCCATTGCATATGGTAAAACTGATTTTTAGAAATTCTCACAAGTAGCCATTAATTTGTAGCGGATGGCTAAGATGAAGAATCCCACAATGAAAAAGATGAGAGAAGACGTCCGTCCAAGAAGTGCTTGGGTTTAGTTGGCCGATTTGTCGATAAGCCGACTTTGCCGATTAGATTAGGGTCAGAGGGGATGATTCATGCGATAAAACTCTTAGATCACCGAAGACCCACTGCAAGTCTATCTAATCAAGCCTGCAAGCATGCCACGACGCTTAAAATTTCCACAAAAGATCCATTTTTCGGCGCCAGTCATAAGTCCATTTTCCTCGACCAAATTAAGTAAAAAGAAGTTGGTGAAAATGGAGGAATGGGCAGATCTCGTCAACGCGGAATTCGATTTGACTGGTTTCAGACACTTCGTGAGGAGGCACCCGTTCTCCAAGTTTATGAACGTTTCCAGGTTTATGCAGATGAAGACGATGAACAGTTGCAAGGTTTGGGTTAAGCTTAATTGCTGATCCCAACTAAAACGATAAAGTAGGATAAGCTTCTTTAATAGCTGCTTTTCATCAAACTCAACTGGACGTCGTCCGGTTCGATCTTCTTTATCTCCGTGGGGAAGGGGAATGAAATCCCCACCTGTGAATTTCCCAAGCCACCATCTTCAACCATCTACTTTCATTCACACATTCCTCTTCATCAACTTAGTGAATGTTTCTAGCCTCTTCGCCAGCCGCTGCTGAGGTTCTCTTCTTGTTCTCATAAAACACTGTGCCTCTAATGATACTTGGGTGGTGCTTTCATTTTAGCGGGGTTTCAATCAAGAAAATTTTAATCCTATCGTTCTGCGAACCAAAATTTGATCAGTTGAAATGTATATTAGCATATAATCAATTTCTAGTTCCATTAGATACCGTATAAAACTATTTAATTTCTTTCTTACTCTAACTCTAAAATTTATCTCTACATTCCTGCGTTTTAGAGTTTCTCTCCTAGGTTCTGGATTAAACAGTCAATCGCATTCTCCTATTTAAGAACTCATTAAACAAGAAGATTTCTTTTAAAGAAAACAATGATACGGACTCCCACGTCTTGCTTTGTCACTTTGAATTTTCCCCTTCTCGTTCTCGGTTATTGGCCTAATACAAACCACTCCCTTATTATGCTGTTCAGTCGCCTAGATAAATCATGAATAGGCAAAAATGGCTTGTTTTAAAACATTTTCAATTTCAGATCGAAGCTTACCATTTTTGAAAAGTGGAGAAGACCGTTTTAAGCAAAGGACTCTCTCATCGTAATGGCTATCTTACTACGGGGGCAAATATCATAGATTACGCGAACAAAATTTAATAAGAGGGTAATGGTTGCTCTCATTTCTTCGATAAAAGAACACTCACAGCCCGATATGGACTCTACTGAAGGCAGGATAATAAGTTGACTTCCCCGAGCAGATTTATAAGAAAAGGGGTCGCGTTACTTGGACATTGGAGTGTTTTATTCATCTCCGTGCAGGAACTCAGAGCAACTTTTTCTAAAAGAGTGAGTTGGCACCTTAGAACTCACGGGACTAAATCTTCAAACTAATTGCTCCATATTTTTGTTAAAAGACGACGTGTTGTTTGAGAATTTTCTAAGAATATCCTTTGCACCCATTTCCAGTTTTTCTTTATACTTAGCATAATATTACTCAGTCCAAGTCTTAAAAATTTCTTTGCTTAAATGTTGCCCTATTCGGCTTGAGTTCGGTAGTTCCTACCATTATGAGATGACCTACCTTTCTCGAGATGGGAAAGTGTTAACTATCGAGGACTTTTTACAATTTATTTAGCCAATTTCTCAAGGGACTAAAATGCTCGATAGGCACGGGACCTTTCATAAACTGATTCGCACCACCTCGAGAATCGTCGAATAAGCTTTTGTGCACTTTATTAACTAGGGTTTAGAAGTAATAATTTAATAAAAAGGACGCTCAGCTCATAGCACGAGTGAATTTGTGGTCGTTGACTATAACAGCACTTGAGAGAACTTTCCTCTTGTTATGAGAGGAGAAACTTTACGGACAAGCCTAAAACTCCAAATAAACCGTTGAAACAGCCTAACTTCCAAAAAGTAGATACCTTAATGTGATCTAAGTCAATTCTAAAAAAAGTTGAACTGCCTACTTGTTGCAACTAAGTAGCGCGGTCGTGAAATACTTCGTAGTACTCCATTTGGAGAAATAAACGTACTTCAACAGCCCAATTATAACCGTAGTCCAGGGTAACCACAAGACAGAATACTGGGAAATCAATACCCCTCCCAGATATGCAAGATTAACCCAAACGGATCACCTCACCAACAGGAACACTACCATACCGTCACGAGAAGCCGAATTCAATTACGTCAAAAGAAAGCCCAACTCAAATGCCAAGTTCACAAACCACACAGTACTCCAGTTAGAAACGACGAACACCCTATTAATTGACAACCCATCACGACTACATCAACCAACCTTTAATTAATGAATCACACACACACCGAAAGAGTATCCCTAAAAACAACACACAGGTTACGAAATATTTACTTTTCAAAATGCAAACGTTAAGGAGGCAGTAGGACGGCAAAAACATGCATCGATTCTTGTTCCAAAAAAGAAGCAAGTGAGACGAGGACGCCAGGAGGTAAAATTTATACAACGAGCATTAGGGGAAATAAGATTCTACAGGCTGCAATTCTGCCACTCACGCCAGACGGTGGGTGGAAGTAGAGAGATTTAGAAAATTGCAATATTGACAATCATAAAAAGAGGTCAATGAGGGGAAAGGGCTTGAACTAAGACTAGTCAAGAGGCACTCATGCCTCACTTCTTTTCATGACCCTCAGACTTTCCACTAGTCGTCGGCTGGGCGTATCGACGTGGGGGATAGGAACGGGGGTAACGATGCAGGAACTTGACATCGATTATCTCCGCGGCGTAATTCACGCGACTCATTAGGTCCTCTGAGATGCCGTTAGCCCTTAGCAAGTGGAACCTGTAGGTCTTGAAGTTGCGTGAGGGATCAATGTAAGTCACAGCTTCCATCAACGGACACAGGATGATCTTCGAGTGGTCGCCGAAGAAGTTGAGCTAAACGGACAAACATCACGAGAATCAACGGAATGACTGTGACCAACCTGGAGGGTTCCGTTGCTCAAGTGTAGAATAATCGCGGTACGAGTGCGGAACCAGGTCCGGAGAAAGGGCAGTCTAGCCATGCTTTCAACCTCCCGACGGGCAACATTCTCACCGGTCTTGAACGAGAGAAGGGGGCAAAAAATAACAAATAAGCCGTGTCATTTAGGTCATCAAAGCCTTAATTGCGCACGCAATACCATACAAATCAATCACGACTAATTAAACGCGATGAGGGAATATAGGGAACATTCAGGCACAAATCAATTACGCGATTTAACCGCACCTTAATTAGTTAACAACGGACTCAAGACCACAGGGACTAAAGTAATGGGGGAATTGGAATAACTACGAGACAAACTTACATGGAGCAGGTTTTCAGCCATATAGTTGGTGAAGCACGTGAGCAGGGTGTACTTTTTCTTGAGCGAAGGCGGGTACTCGTCCTTAGTGTAAAGGAACTCCCTGCCGTCGCTTTCAATGTACTGCAGGTTCTCCTTATTTGCCGTGAGGATGAGACGAGTGTCGTCATTGAAAAGTACACCGTTAGAGAAATCACACAGGTGGTAGCCAATGCCATACTTGTCAGAGTAATCCACCCATTTAGAAACCCAGTAAATCGGGATAGATGCGGGGTCCTCACTCTCCTCCATTACTCTCTCCACGTCAGTTTTCACCACAGGAGCAGTGAGAAGATCTTTGAGCTAAAGAGGAGGGGCTTAGGAAGTGCTGCGAATCCAACTAACCTTGTCATACAGTGAGGTAAGCCAGCAATCATCCGACATGTACTCTCCGTTGCCCTCCACACTCACAGCAGACATGTCGTTCAGATTGTCGTCAATGGCTTTGAGAGGCTTACGGCCGCCCGAGCCACTTTGAATGTTGTCGAACCGGGGACAGGTGGTAAGGCAACTAACTGGGAGACCAGCGGGAATGAAGCCCTGGAAGAAAGCATGGTCCATGACGGTGAACATGCTAGGTCGCTTCGATGGATCGGGGTGAAGGAAGGCCCGGATGAGGGATGTAGCTGCCATGCTAATGTTGCTTGGAATCACATAGTCTCCGCGCTTAATCTTGTCATACGTGTCTTGCAGGCTGGATGTCTCAAAAGGTGGTCGGCCTACTAGGAGAGTGTACCTAAAGACAGTTAAAAAAGGACATTTGCTTACAGAATGCAACCGACGGACCAACAATCCACTTCAAAGCTGTGGCCGTGTTTGCACAGGATCTCCGGCGCAATGTAATTCGGAGTGCCGCAGAGTGTTTTTTTCATCTCGCCATCTTTCGTGATCTTAGAAGCAAGGCCGAAGTCACCAATCTTCACAACCAACTCATCGTTTAAGAACAAGTTAGCCAATTTTAAGTCGCGGTGTATGACACTTTGGAGGTGAAGGTACTGGCAACCGTTGACGATTTGCCTTATGAAATAACGAGCTTCTGCCTCGGTAATTTGACGACGCCGTTTGTGCAATTCCATGAGAGTCTTAAAACTTATACATTAAGCAAAGACTCACCCTTCTAGGGCACAGCTCGAGCAATATGTAAATGTTGTTTTCATCCTCGAACGACCGGTGAAAACCAACCACATTTTCGTGCTTCAGGGATGAATGGATTGTAATCTCTTGCTGCATTTTCTGGCGCTGAGATGGTTTGACCAGGTCACTCTTGGCGATAACTTTACCCGCATATTTGACTCCGGAACTTTTGTCAACTAGTTCCCAGCAGCGGGCGAACCCACCCTTAAAATTGAAAGAATGGAAAGTGTAGTCATACCTTTCCCAAAAATCTGCCTTTACTATAATGCATACCCGTCGAGCTGTCATATACGACGGCGGGGCAGTCCTTCAGTTTCGACTTATCCATAATCAGCTAAGAAGTCAAATAGCAGACTTCGCGCCAAATGTAACAGGTACCACTTGTCACGGTGATTAAATAAATAATATCTTGTTTTTCTAACTTATCTTTTGTTAAACTTTCCGTATTTTCAAATATAAAGTTTGCTTAGTTAGATCAATATCTTTAATTATTTTTTTCTGACACAAAAATCTTGATTGATAAATTAAGAAGACCTGAATATGTACATATTAGATTCTTCTAGCAGCACGTTAACTTCAAAACAAATTGACCTTTATATATACATTAAAAAATTGCATGATAAGGCTTTTTAAAGTAATTTGCGGACCAAATACAGAATTGATAGGCATTGAAGAAGATCAGAAGGCCAGATATCGAGACATAAACTAACCATGTTATTTTAAAGCATACAAGATTTCAGCCATGTGTTGGGGGACATCTTCGTGATCCAAATGGGAATAATTGCCTTTCAATATTTCTTTTACTAAAATGAGTAATAAAGTGCTTGATAAAACAGAATCTTAGGTTTTTTTGTGTATCATTAGAATTCGCCCACCATAATGATCATTACTCCGCAGCTTCGAACCACCTTAGGCAAAAAATAGTTATAAATTGACTGCGAGAAATATTTATTCTTTATATGGCCATTTTCTTTCCAACTGATTCAGTTAGTCTTTAGCTACAGTACATCTATAGCTGCAATATCGTTTGGATCTTGAAATGTACACAGAATATACGGTTAAATAGCGTAATTTCAACGAAACCAGCCTTTTTAAGTAAATGGGCATTTTATAAAATTTCTTGATTTGTCAGTGATTCGAAAGATCCTGAGAATTCTGCCTTTGGCGCATTGAACGCTCTTTTTTTGTTAATTTTCCGTCACTTATAGTCACTAAAACAGGGTTGCAGGAAATCTGAGGATGGAGGACGGGGAATTTAGCACCGTGACAGTAATTTTTGGTGCTTCGGGGCATTTTTGTGTGCTTGATTCTGTCGCTTTCTTTAACGTATGGTTGTAACATTTTTAAGTTGAGTAGGTAGAGAATTATCATTGAGGCAGCACAAGCGGATAAAATATAAACGATTAACCTCAAGTTATTTTTCACAAGAGGTTTCGAAATGTTATACTAACTTTTATACTAAGAGTGTTTCTGGAGGACATCGCCTACTGGATATCTGATTCTACACCAAATTGGCTGATATATCGAAAGAGGGCTAATAGCTGGATAGCATGTGGTATTTTGCTAGACGGGAGTCAAAATGAGCTTTTAACCGTAAGCTTCAATACAGCAATTACAATTGGGTTACTTGAATGACCGATGTCAATATGAATAATGGAAGAGAGACAATGGAAATTAAGATAACAAGCTAAGGAGTGAGTAAACAAATGTTCGCCTTTAGTATTATTACATAAATGGAATAAGTAAATAGTTTCTAATTTTGCTTTTCAATATATGAACATTGAATTGCTATAAATTATTTAATGGTCTTGATCTTTGTCTTATCAGTCGTTCCATAAGGTATAAATATCAGCTTAATGTCTAATTCATATTATAGCAAAAATATTAAGAAAATGAATGAATCAATTCCTGGGTTTTATTAAATGATATAAAAGCGTAGTGCTGATGGACACTCATGGACATTTATGCAAATTATTTTAATCAGAATTAATTGCTTTTAAAACGTTTATTACACTGTCATTAAGTTTATAAAAAATGAAATAATATATTATAGCTTTCCTGAGATTGTTTAAAGCTATACGTGAATAGTGGTTGTTGTGATTTACCTTTTAATTGCTTAGTCAACGTATCTTTGGCGCTATGTCTTCAAACCCTAAGTGCGTATCATCGAGTTTACTGTTTTATTTATTTATGTAAATAACAACTGCACTTTTTTACAGAGAAACGCCAGCAACCACAAGTCCTAGACGGAAGAGGAATCGTCTCATTGTCGCCGAAGCATGTAATGATGACAACTCGGTAATTGTACTGAACACGGTACGTCCTACTTGTTTCCTTATTTCTTTAGAATATCATGAATGATTTGCATCTCTTCCGAGGTGACACCGTTAGCGTTACTGGAAGACGCCGAAAGCAGACCGTGTGTGTCGCTCTTTCAGATGATTCTGTGCCTGAAGAAAGAGTTTGCATGAACAGATGTGTTAGAAACAATTTGCGCGTTCGTCTTGGTGACATTGTTTCGATCAAGGCCTCGCCGGATTTGAAGTATGGCGCAAGAATTCATGTTCTGCCTATTGATGATACCATTGTCGGTCTTACTGGTGACTTGTTTGAAGTTTACCTGAAGCCTTACTTCTTGGAGGCTTACCGACCTGTCACAAGGGGTGATACCTTCCTTGTTCGTGGTAATTTACGAGCTGTTGAGTTCAAAGTGATCGAAACTGACCCGTCGCCGTCCTGTATCGTGGCGCCTGGAACGGTCATTCATTCCGAAGGTGCCCCGATTAAGCGCGAAGAAGAGGACGAAAAGCTTACTGAAGTTGGTTATGATGACATTGGTGGGTGCAGAAAACAACTTGCGCAAATCAAGGAAATGGTTGAGCTTCCCCTGCGTCATCCACAACTCTTTAGGGCTATCGGTGTCAAACCACCCAGAGGCATTCTTTTGTACGGGCCTCCCGGCACTGGAAAGACTTTGATTGCTCGTGCTGTCGCAAATGAAAGTGGAAGTTTCTTCTTCCTCATAAACGGGCCAGAGATCATGTCGAAATTGGCAGGTGAATCCGAGTCAAATCTTCGCAAGGCGTTCGAAGAGGCTGAGAAGAATTCTCCAGCTATTATTTTCATTGATGAATTGGATGCTATCGCTCCTAAGCGTGAAAAGACCCATGGTGAAGTCGAGCGCAGAATCGTTTCTCAGTTGCTTACTTTGATGGACGGTCTGAAACAAAGAAGCCACGTCATTGTTATGGCTGCCACTAACCGACCAAACAGCATTGATCCCGCACTTCGTCGCTTCGGTCGCTTTGATAGAGAAGTTGAAATCGGTATTCCAGATGCAAACGGTAGACTTGAAGTTCTGCGTATTCATACGAAGAACATGAAGCTTGCTGATGACGTCGACTTGGAGCAAATTGCTACCGATGCTCATGGCCACGTTGGCGCTGATCTCGCTTCTCTCTGCTCAGAAGCTGCTCTTCAGCAAATTCGAAACAAGATGGACTTAATTGATCTCGAGGATGATACGATTGATGCCGAGGTTTTGGATTCTCTGGCTGTTACCATGGACGACTTCCGCTGGGCTCTCGGAAAGAGTAACCCATCTGCCCTACGTGAGACCACAGTTGAAGTTCCCAACGTTACATGGGAAGATATTGGTGGTTTGGAGGGTGTCAAGCGAGAACTGCAGGAAATGGTTCAGTACCCGGTTGAGCACCCAGACTTGTTCCTCAAGTTCGGCATGACTCCAAGCAAGGGTGTTCTCTTCTATGGACCTCCCGGCTGTGGTAAAACTCTGTTGGCCAAGGCTATCGCTAACGAGTGCCAAGCTAACTTCATCAGCATCAAGGGTCCCGAACTGCTGACTATGTGGTTTGGTGAATCTGAAGCCAATGTTCGAGACATCTTCGACAAGGCTAGGCAGGCCGCTCCGTGTGTGCTGTTCTTCGATGAGTTGGATTCTATCGCTAAGGTATGTTTTAGATTTGCTTATCGTTTTGTGAATGGCTTTTTGGTACTTACCATCCTTACAACTCGTAGGCCCGTGGTGGTAGTGTTGGTGATGCCGGTGGCGCCGCTGATCGTGTCATCAATCAACTCTTGACGGAAATGGACGGAATGTCGTCCAAGAAAAATGTCTTTATCATCGGTGCTACCAACAGACCCGACATTATTGATGGTGCAATTCTTCGTCCTGGTCGTCTCGATCAGCTGATTTACATTCCCCTCCCGGATGAAAAATCGAGAGTTGCTATTTTCAAAGCTAATCTACGCAAGTCCCCTGTGGCTAAGGTAGGTTTATTGCCTTTAAATTGTCTTATTGTTACGTCCATTATGATAAATTAAATTGTTTCTATAGGACGTTGACATCAACTTTTTGGCGAAGAACACTTATGGTTTCTCTGGTGCTGATCTGACCGAAATCTGCCAGCGAGCTTGCAAGCAAGCTATTCGTGAGTCTATTGAGTACTCTTTGAAGTTGGAGCGTGATAGGCAGAATAAGGTCTCTGCCATGGAGGAGGAGAGTGACCCCGTGCCGGAGATCACAAGGCGCCACTTCGAGGAAGCCATGAGGTTCGCTCGCCGTTCCGTTACGGACAACGACATCCGCAAGTACGAGATGTTCGCTCAGACCCTGCAACAATCGCGCGGCATGGGCGGAAACTTCAGGTTCCCCGCGGAACAGGGTGCTGATTTTGCAGGCAACGCTCCAACTCCGGCTTCCAACAACCCCTATAATCAAGGAACCGCCGATGAAGACCTGTATTCATAAACTGCGTGTTTTGCTCTAATCCGTGAACCTCCTTATGGTCATAAATATCTTTCCATCAGCTCTTACTTTTAAGCACTCCCATTTATTTTGGGTAACTTCTCTGTCTCAGTTGTATCGATCTTGTATGTTGCGGGACGGTCCGTTCCCCGCTTAGTCGTCATTCGTGCATTGCCGCTATAAAATTGCCATTATATGTTTGTTTATAACCAATGCAATCGCTTTTGAAACATCTGGTGTAGTGATTCATTTAAGTCTCACTCGTGAGGCGACGTCGCGTTTGATTGTGAGTACTTTGCTTTTCAAGACAGTGTTTACCATGCCTAATTTATCAAGCGGCAGTTAGTGCTGGATTTGAAAGTTGCTAATGTGACTTCGAGACAGGTCCGGATGTGTTCGCGGGCTTTGATCTCCTCGATGTTGACTTGCTGGGACTGCACGGGAGCCATGTTGCGATTAATCAATTAGGACTTGCTCGATCTTTGTCGGACCTCGTTGTGCCGGATCAGCTCTCCGCATTTGACGCTAATATGCTTGAGACTAAGACCTGGGTGCGTGCTCTAAACAAGTGTTTGTAACGCTGTTTTTGTACCTCAAATGCGATCGATTAACTTTCCTAGAGGTGTCAGGCACTATTGACTGCGTAGGAAACTCTTTAGACCTGCATTATTTACGCCTGTGTAAATATACGGAGGCTTCTAGATGCACAAACATTCTGAATTAGCTTGACTGTGCAGAATTGTTGAATGGGAATGCTCTCGCACGTTGTACAAAGTCGAGCTGTACTTTGGATGACAGCGACACTTCTCTTTCGGTGTAAACAGAACTCGCCAAAGCGTGTTCCATGATGGGGAGAATCCAGTATACCTGGTAGACCACTAGAATGCGAGTCTCGAAATTGTATGGTTCCATAGATTACGCATAGGATTCTTGATCGATAAACAGGGGTCTTGGATCTTGTTCGTCAGGATAGCCCTGAAGAATGAATGGCAGGTTCAGGAGAGAGTGGTGAGTTCAATACGTGAATTACTGCGGCATTGGAAATTTGCTAAGGTAATTCACCATTGCCCGACATCTTCCATCTTACCAATCGAATGGCCTCGTCTCAGCTAAAAGGAGAACCGCAAACTTCAATTTGATCCGTAGGGTAATGTAGCAAGAAAACTATCCACCATTAACCAACTCAATTGAGTAAATGTTCCCTTAATATTTACACCCTTTTACCAGCCTTTGATCGATAGGTTTGAGAGTTAGGAATGATTTTGACTTAGTAATAAAACGTCGCTAGCCAAATTTATGCACACTACGCTCCATTTAAAAATAGAAGCACTTCTCAATCACTCGCACACAGGTGACGCCACTGAGAATCGATGATAACTGGAATCCATCTGATTACCCACGAAAAGACAACTTTTGCCGTGGCGATTCTCGAAGAACAGCTACACTGAACACTGTAACAAACAAACTAGTGGGTAAATGTGGAATTACAATGGAGAAGACAGCAGCTTAGCAACAGAGGATTTGATTATACTCGCATAGGAGATTTCCTCCATGAAAATCTGACGAATAAAGTGTAGGAGGAGCTTAGGTCGAATTATGACCACTTTGGTTGAGTCATGCATACCGAAGGTTGCAAATTTCCAGTCATTCCATAAGTTCTGTCTGCCTTTTAGCATTATCAAATTGAATGGATTTCAAAGACTGTTTATAATGCCCAGTGGAGCCAAGCATTGTTTTATGTTTGGAGCATTTAAGCAGCATATATTTTGTTTGACAGAACAATAATATATTTAAATTTGCTTGGTTAAGACCTTGCTAACTCAGAGGTATCGCCCAGGAATCATTTGTGGCATATATTGTCTTATGATTTTCATGAAAGGAAACTCAGCTCAGTAGTCGAAGCGACTGGAACTATTCACCAATTCATGGAGAATGTGGTAATTGTGAAAAAAGATGATGGTTTGCGCAATTCTTAAATCAGCCCTTGAAGGAGCTTGTCCTGCATTGTAAGCTGAGTTAGAACTGGTAATTAAGCTTAGGTCAGACCACGCAACTGTTCACCGTCTTCATCATCGAAAACTCGAGAAAGTTCATAGAACTGGAAAATGCGTTCATACATCAAAAATTGTCTGAATACATGCCCAAATCTCGAGTTGATGACATCTGCCTCTATTCTAGCCAACTTGTTTCACTTTCTTGGAGGCTTATGACAGGCGAGTGGTGACAAACTGATCTTCCACCGAAATGTTATGAGTCGTATACAGTGGTTTCCTAAAGGGAGGAGGAAATCTAAGCCACAGAGGAGGTCATTCTTACTCCTATCTGGTGGGATCCCAAGAACTATTGGTGCTACCACCAAATGCAACAACAGTTAAAGCTCTTCAGTTCTACTGCCAGCATTTAGGGCTTTTGAGCTAATCTTTGAGGAGGGAAAAAGACCTATTCTACTAATTCGAAAAGGTGCGTTGTTTCATCAGGTGAATGCAGCACTACCCAACACCGTGAGAATCACGTCGCAAAATATCGAAGAAGAATTTGGTTGGGCGAAAATTACTTGTTAGCCCTGTTCTACTACGAATTTTACTCCTTCATACTACCACCACCGGTTTCGTGGCTTACAAGATCATTTAGGAAGAGGTTGAAACTAGTATTTGGGGGTTTTCGGGATTCAAAACCAAATGAATTTCGAAATAATAGTATAAGTAACCTTGTCAATAGATGGAAGGAAATCAGGAAAGGTACACTGATTATTGGATCTTTAATTAGGTGTAACATTTGGCCACTTGCTTTATTTATTTATTCAAAATTCGGGCAGAATAAATGGGATGACCTGATGATCGCAAGGACTGTAAATAATGGTTTGCAGCCAACTTTTACGACCCCATGGCTTGACCTTTGCCAAACTCGCACAGGCTTTAATCCATCGATGCACTTTTATGTTCAGTTCGGAGATGTGATCTAGAAACACTAACGCAACAAGTAAAGCGGTTTTTTAAAGACCCTTGCCCAAAGGAAAGTGTAAAATCAGCCAACTCTTGCCTTTAGCAGGTGGCGGTTATTTTGAGTAAATAGGGTTATCGCCGTATTTACCGAACTTGCCATTTTTATCCTTTCGCTCTTAGCAGTACCTTTTGGTACCTCTCAAACTGTCACTGAAATAATATTTCCTTGTTGAAAGCAGTGCTTAGAGATGTGTTGAACTCTCTTTTCGTACCTCTTTCGAACCTTCCGTACGATAACTAAATAAACTAAAATCAAAATTTTCAACAAAACTGTTTTCATGAAATGGATAGATTTTAATTCATACGGCGGAGAAATAATACCGTGAGTTTAAAAGCAAATTTCGCTTCTTGATAGAAATTTATGGTGTGTGTAGAAACGATACTCGGCTCTTTCTCAGTATGATGCAAGATTATTTCATGATGCCGATTAGGAATTTAACGATAAATTTCTTTATGCAAACTATCACAAAAGAATCAATTTGATCAGCTTAAAATCGATTAAGCTAACCAACCGCAGATATTATAATTTCAATTTTATCGTTTTTATAGCGATTTAGGTAGATTTATTGGTTGACAAAGAAGGGTATGTAAGTAGTCTACCGGAAAATAAGTCAGTTTACTCCAACAGCTCATATATCAAACGATCTGACTTGCATTGTAGAAGTCCGGTTAATTCCTTATCCTCATTACCGGCTGGCGCATGTTCAGCGTAACGAGAGCTTTGCAGACGGATTCAGGATAACTTTTCATACTCACACAGTCTATCCGAGCATGTGTCTTGACACCATTATCTCCCAATCGGAGTACTTATTAGAGTCCCCTGTCCTTATAAAGCAATTAATTGATTGCTTGTGTATACCCTGGATGGCCATAAATGCATTAAGTTCATTTGTCCTAAATATTTATGAGTTAGCTGCTAACCAACCTAAATCTTGGCACACATTCTTCCTAAACAAGGTGAGGGAGCACTGTGAAAAGGGTATACTTTGAGTCACGTGACGAGTTCTAATAAAATCAATCCAATAACAATTTTACTAAAAGACAGAACATTCCAGAAAACTCCTTTGTGAACAGTTTCCAGTTAATCGAATATGGTCGGTTAGATCATTGAATTGTGAGTCAACTGGCTAGGTCATTCAGTATTTTGAGCCTTATTCGGAGACATTTCAACAATATTAATATCTGATTCTCAATAAATTTATATAAATTCAGTTTTATAGGTTTTCAATCGAAATATCTTAGACAATGAACAAGTAGTAACTGCCTTTTAAATTCCCTGGAATTCACCAAGTTAACAGAATGTTTCTTTTCCCTCTTACAATGCTAGATTCAATATAGAAATTGAGAGAGACAGAATTCTGGACAGTTTCTCATACAAACCGCGTGATTCGTGTCTCCCGTTCTCTGAACAGCGAACTGATTAGAGTCCTTTGTCCTTATACAGCAATAAATTGAGTTCGTGGGTTACCCATTAATAATCATAAATGGATTGAGTTCATCTGTCCTAAACCTTTCTGGCCTTTCTGTTCACCACTGAATTAGGTGAATTTAAATCGTGAAACACATTTTCACTCATAAACATTTTTCGCATACACTCTCGGGATAGGACATATTTTTTTTCTAGCATTGGGATTCCTCATCTTTTCCCGGGTGGTAGAATTGACAACTCTTCATGGGTATTTCAGTAATAACTTGAAGAATGGTTAATTTTTGTAAACTGCCCACTCAAATTCACTTTGATACATCAAATCAACATTGTTTAATAAACCCAATTTTAAAAAGCCCAATTTTTAAAACAAAACTAGGCAGAAATTTGAAAGGGGTCTACTTTCAGCCACTTGAGGAATTTACAAAAAATAAGTCAAGTGTCAATTTTATTAAAATAGAGGATCTTCCAGAAAACTCCATTGTGTAGGGTTTACTTTAAGCAGCTGACAAAAAACATTTCTAGTTAGCCAATCAGGTGAGGAGCCGAATATGATCGGTTAGATCATTGAGTTGTGAGTCGGCTGGCTAGATCATAGTCTTTTGAGATTTATTAAGGGGTATTTCGTAAATAGTTATGACAAGTAAAACATATCATAATAAATACTTATTTCCTTTATAAATTTATCTAGTAAATGGATAACTAGCAACCATCTTTCAAGTTTCCTGAGATTCGATAAGTAAAATGAGAGAAGAATGCATTTAATACCATCTTTTAGATCTTCATATGAGAAGCGCTTAATTGGCCTATCTTGCTGGTAGTGATCCACTGCAGTGATCGAAAACAATGGTAGCGAAAGGCACAGGCATGTGTGCATGCATTACTCATTGCAAAATTGGAATTATTTGTGTATGGAAGGATATTCGATGGCACTAGTAATAAACAGGCCAAGAGATTAATCACCACAAGCCCTTGCTCACAAACCTCGTGACTCAACCCCCCTCTTTTCCCTATCAGTGAACTGATTAGAACCCCTTGACCTTATACACCAATAAATCGAATGCATGTGCTTCCCCTGAATAGCCATAAATGGAAATAGTTCATTCGGCCTAAATCTCTCTGACCCAGCTGTTGGACAAAGAATCACACCAAACTAAATCGCTAAACAGACTCTCGCTCATGAAAAATCCCTTAATAAACACTCCCAGATTTTCAAGGGTGGTCGAACCTTTGTGTCGCCTTAGGTCAGATTCTTTGCACTACCATTTTAGTAGAATTAGTTGAATTATGAATTTTTTGTAATCATCCCACCTAACTTCAAGTTAATATATGGAAGAAACACTACTTTTGAAACATAAATCCTCGCACGGTTAACAACAATTTTTCCTAGAAATGGCTTGGAAGAGCTTTGAAAAAGGTCCACTTAGAGTGGCGCAACGAATTTGTAGTAAATTATTCGAAATAGTACAAATCTAGCGAAAGACCGAACCTCCTAGAAAATTCTATTGTGTGGGTTTTGCGCAAAACGCCTGACAAAGCAAACCCTTTCCAGTTGACCAATAAGGTGAGGAGCCGAATGTGATTGGTTGGATCATTGATTCGTGATTCAGTTGGCTAGGTTATAAGGTGTAGGGTATTTCGAAAAGAATGATAACTGGTAATTAATATCACCCTAAATAGCAGTACTTTTTTAATTGTCAATTTTATTGACTCTAGATCGAAACATCTTAGTCCATGTATGGATAGGACCATTCTAGAAACTGGTGTTTCAACCAATAATCGATTCGATCGCTCTATCTTTCCATAAAGCAGCTGACAGAGTAAATCCTTCAAATTAATCCATAAGGTGAGGGGCCGTAGATGGTTGGTTATATAATTGCACTGTGAATCAGCTGGCCGGACTAGTAAATCTTTCGAGATTCACTGCAGTTATTTCGTAAATGTTGTTGACCTAGACTCAATACTATTTTAGCTATCGATACTTTCATAAGTGCCTGCAGATTAACTTGAATTTTTACGCCCTTGACTGAGAGGCATATTAAATGAATAATTTGGAGTTACTTTACAAATTCCCAACGATTCGCTAAACCAACTGAGTGTTTCTTTTCCACTTTACATTTCTAAGTTCAATGAAAACACTCGAGTTTGATTGAGTCGTACGCATTTATTCACCTTTTAACTGCCACATCAAGATGGCATCGACCGATTACATGGTAGTTTTAAATAGGTAAAATCGAGTCCGGAAAAACCTCGCAGTGGACAGACACAGGTATGTATGCATGCATTGCCCCTGGCAAAATTTGATTTATTTATGAATGGGAAGGCGTTTGGCAGCACAAATAGCAAGACAAAGGCTTTAACAGTTTATCGAATTCTACCAATTTTGCATTTATTAATCGATTATTGAAAAGATAGAGTTATAAGTTAGCGCCGACGGATTTGTGGGGGTGTTGCCTTATAAATTACGAAGTGGGTGTAGAGGTGTACAACTCAGCGGGTTATGGTGACCCCGGAAAGCTTATTGGATAGGAAAATTCTGGAATCTGGGCCGTTAACTAATGTTCGCCTCGATAGCTCCATCTGGTTAATTGGAACGATGATTCAAGTTTGCTTAGCGTGGTGCCCCTGTGTGGGCATTAGTCAAGAGATAATAAAAAAACATGAAATTGATACCATTACCTAGAAGGTCACCCAATAAATTCTGTCAAGATTTAGAATAAATAAACCAAGCGACTGAAAATTATAGTTAATGAAAGATTATCTACAGCTTCTATCCACACATTAAACAGCTTATTAATACCAGCATTATCGTACAATTATTTTGGGTTTGATTCGAAGGACTAACAAACGTCAGTTTCAACCTTGCAAAAGCTGTTTGTTCCAAATTATACTGTAGCAGTAGTCTGAAGAAGCTAGGTCAGTGAGAATAGGGTTGATGAGGCATTTTCTCCCAAACAAGTTTTTCGCTATTATGCGACGTGATTCTTGCTGTAGGGCGTTTTGCTGCATTGTCCTGATGAAATATCACCCCTCTCCCAGTCACTAGAGTGGGCTGTTTCCTCCTCAAAACTTGGTTCAAACGCCGACCTAATTGCTAACCGTAGTTTTGAGCACTAAATTTTGCTACGAAAAACATGTCATGAAGTTCCTTTTCCTGGGCTGTGGGTGGGGTTTTCCCCTTTTACGAGCCTGCTACAATGCTTAACATTACCATAAAAAATCCTCTTTACGTCGATGGACCTAAGTCGTCTATCCAAAAAATTTGAAAGATAGCGAGAATGCAAAAATCAACCATTGTCCCCTCTACGAAGACACACACTCATCAGTTGTTGCGTCAAGGCTCTACCTCCTCCTTGATAGACTCTCTTTCCTTGCATGCCCGTGTTTGCTTTCACTGCAATTCGCCTGTAGGATAAAATGGATTAAGTAGATCCAGATCAATGAAGTGCCAATGGGCCACTCAGGTAGTGGTCTCTTATTTGGACTCCAACGGGCAGGAGCGGAGCAAAGTACACGAAAAGCTTCTTCTGGCTATGCAGAAAGCGGTGCTGAGTCATGCACAAAAAACCACGCCGCCTTGTAAATTTGAGACGCTAGAGAGCGAGCAGGGTTATTGATTAATCGGGTGCGAGTCAATTAGTATGGCCGCACTTAGACGACACCAAGGTGATCGATTGATGGCCAAACCCTGGAGCGTTTACCGACATGCCTCGATTGTCATGGCAACCTAGAGTTATTACACATAGGGTTTGATCTGATTTTCCTAATATATTGAGGTTGCTTTTAAAATCCCAAATACAATTTTTGAGTCCTTCTTTCTAATGCGGATTTTCATGAGGACCATAACAGATAATTTCCTCACAAAATTAGCCTCAAACTAAATCATATTAGGTGCTATTTTTAGAAACCATTTTACCAGGTTTTTTCCGCACTAAATCACACAGCAAGAGTCAAGACGTCACAAAGAATAACTTATTCTCCCGACTACCTTACTCCTTCAGACTACCGTTCGTTTCTTATTTTGCAAAATCATTTAGAAGAATGGGCTTTTCCAACGCTTCAGGAGGAGGTTGAAACAGACCTTTGTTTGTTTTTCGACTCGAAACCAAATAAGATGCTACAATAATGGTATTAATAAGCTTGTTAATAGATGCAAGGAAGCATTTGATAGTCAGAGAAAGCACATTGATGACTGAATCGTTAATTAAATTTAACATTTGTCCCTTGTTTCGTTTATTTAAAAATAGGAAAGAACCTATGGGTTAACGTGATTCTTTTTAGAAATAAACCCACGTATATAAATTGTTTGCTGTAAAATAAATTATTTCCTCCAAATTCTTTGAATATTTAAATCCATTCTCGTAGTAGGTTTGCGATTTACAACGTTGGAGCCTGTCTACCTTACTAAGTCGTATCATACGAGCCGGCTTAATGGTCATGTCAAGCAGTGTCACAAAGCTAATTGGTTGATTATAGTTTGACTAGTGATAAAGGACCACCAGAAAGGTGCCGCGTTAATCTCATGGCTCTAGAGCTGCGTTAATGCTGTAGGTGCTCACTCTGTCCTAAGACATTGCTGATTCGTAGCTACTGCTACTCACTGAGTAAGAACTGGGTAGCAGGGCTGTTTATAAGAATGAAACTACCACTAAGAGGCCATCTACTTCTGCTGTACAAGGAGTGTAGGGCTCCGAGGACTCAGTTAAGTAGGTATCGATCCCTCAGTAGGCCTCAACAGGCTGGGACATGATCTTCTTCTTGCTGCACAGTGCACCTCTACCTCTCTCTCATTTCCTCTACAGGTCTTTATAAAATTTGAGCATCAACATACTTAAATATTCATTATTTGTGATAGGGCCCTTTCGTGACACAAAATCTCCTTAAAAACTTCCTAAGAGCTGCAAGAAGTGAACACAAAAGGGAGTTAGTTGGTAATTAAATTAGTGTTTATCACACAACAATCCAGAAGCAAGATAAACAGGATATAGGTAGGCAAAAATATCAGGTCATTCCATAAATTCTGTCTGGAGTTTGGTTCTATAAAACAAGTGACCAAATGTTGCATTTAATTAAACATCCAATCACCGATTTCCTTCTTTTTGACGACTAGCATTTTTTCAGTCTAATAATGAGCTTATTAAAGCTTTCACCATTGTAAACTTCCTTTGGTTTGGCTTCCAAGAACTCACAGATGTCAGTTTCAACCTCTCCCCGCTTTGCAAAGACTCCTTCTTCCAAATGATTTTGTAATCATCGAAACAAATGGCAGTCAGAGGAAGGAGCAAGCTAGTCGAGGGGATAAGGTGGTGAGTGATAAGTTTTCCCCCAACGAAGTTTTTTGACGTGATTCTTGATCTCTGGAACGTGCCACATTGTCCTGTTGAAACATCACCTCTGCAATTCAGTTTCATAGGACATTTTTCCCATTCAAAGCTTTGCTCAAACTCCGCCCTAATTGCTGACTGTAGATTTGAGCATTAGTTGTTTCTGTATTATGTGGTAATGACAATTCAGAGTGGATTATTCCTTGGCCCTCCCACCAGAAGAATCCTTTCCCCTTGAAATTCCTTGAATGGCTGTGGCTGGGGTTCTTTCCTCTTTATGACCTTCAACCGTCCACTGAGCCGCTTAACACTTCGATAAAAGATCTGTTTTTGTGCCAGAACTGATTGGGTGACCTAATCGATTAGTGAATGTTACAAAACAAACTAGAGACACAATAGTTGGGCATATCTTGAGTAAACATGATAAAATAGTTTTATTGAACTAAACTTCAAGGTCTTTAATTGTTGGTCGCCGGTGGTAGACTGGAATGATTTTTTCCCCAAATATAGCAAATGAAACAATTCACAAACACATAACTTCCAGCCTTTGGTTTCTAGCTGTAAGAAAACACGGCCAATTACTAAAACCTGGTTCAAATATGCGGAAATTAATTATTTTTACACGTACTGGTAGTGCTGTGAACACTGCGTTTGGCATGTCCCTTCCTCTTCTAGGACAAACACCGTACCAATTACCAATTATATTTTTCAGTGATTGTAGGGGAGTTTTACGTTAATTTGCATGTTTTACGCTCGAACTACGCATCTGCGCAACAAATTAATAGCGTCACAAACCACTTGAAATGATTCTTCTCACATCGGCGAAGTTATCGGTGGATACTCAGCCAAAACCCTTGATGCAATTAACCAATGAAAGAGCAACCGCACCTAAGGCAGTATCTTTTTGATTACTTGCGCTATTAAAAATCGATAACGTTAGATCTAGAAATATTGAAAAAGTTGGGAGAAAGCCAAGACTGAAAAGACTGAATCTGATCAGCAGCTATCGTGTCCAATGTGAATAGCTTTATAGCCTTGTACTTACATGGTAGATGGCATAATATGTTAGGACCTGGTGAAACACACTCATATTTACCCATTCAGAATGCAGATCGATCATTCTGTTTGAATATAGCTTAGCTCGTTAGCTTTTGGAATGCCATCATCCAATCACTTTCCTGAATAGAGTAAATTAATATTCAAAGCTTAGCAATATTTAACTAGCACTCTGAACACTGCCAAGATCACACGTTCACACATGCCGCGATGAACGCAGACCCCACCCTCTCTTCCACGCTGTGTAACTGAATCTCGCTGAGAAAACCTCTGCTTCTTCTTGTGGATCTGTTGTAACAGACCACACCATAAGTTTTGTCCATCCATTACATTAAAACAAGTTAAGGGTACTTTAAGCGTATTTTAATGTCTAATGAACATTATCATGTTTGTTTAGTGTTGAGATGGTTTAAAACTAATCAAGTTTTATTTTACAAAAGAAATAAAAATAAAATTGGCTTGTGTGAAACCTTGTTATCATGGAAGTATCCACTCAAGAAAGGACACAAAACAGCTCACGAGGTGGGTAGAAACATTCACTCGGTTTATCGAGAGGACCGTGTGAATGAAAGAAGATGGTTGCAAAAAATGAGAGTGGGGATTTCACCCTCCATGAAGATAAAGATTGAACCGGATACGGTTCAGTTGAGTTTGATGATAACCTGTTTCCTCAAGCAACAGGTATTGGAGATGCTTTTCCTCTTGATCAGTTGAATTGGAATGGGCAATTTAGCTTACTTCAAACCATACCACTTTTAATTGTCATCTTCAAAAACTGGGAAAGTCTTTTGAACTTGGTAAAAGGGTGCATGCACCTGAAAACTATAGCAATTCTCAGACAATTCTCTCTACTCCTTTCTAGACAACTTGGTGCACCTTTATGAGGTAAACGATTTTTAACTGGTGTCTTTCAAAAAATGACTCTTTTACCGAAATGTTAAGCACTGCCTAAGCAGTGGAGGATCCGTGAAGCGGGCGAAAGGCCCTGGCCACAACCATTGAGAAGGAACCTCATAGAAAAAAGGTTCACCCTCGATCAATCTAGTGGGATCACCAAATGCAGCAATAATTAATGCTCAGATCTACTGCCAACAATTAGGAGGCGTCTGATCCAAGCTTTGAGGAGGAAAAAGACCTGTTCTAGTGAATCGAAATAAGTTGACGTTTCATCGGGACGAAGCAGCACGACTCCACACACAGCAAGAATGACGCCATCAAAGATCGAAGGTAAACTTGATTTGGGGAAACTTCTTCACTCTCCCGACTACCTGGCTCCTTCTTTAGACTATTATTCATTTCGTAGCTTACAAAATCACTTGCAAAAAAAACAGATTTTACGAAGCCGCAGGAAGAGTTTGGAACCGACATTTGTAGAAATTAAAAGAATGCAATAATAATGTTATCCATAAACTTCTTAATAGGTGGAAAGAAGTCATAGGTAATCACGGAGAGTACGTTGAATATGTGATCTTTATTTCAAGTTAATATTCTGTCACTTCCCTTATTTATTCACAATTCTGTCGGAACCTATGGGATCAGCTGAAACAACTGATACTCTCATGATTTAAAGAAGGAAATCGGTTAAAATGCTCTAACCGTCTACTATTAGGCACGCTTTATGAGATGTAAATCCATTCGCGAAGTGTCTTTTGCCACTCCGAGTCGAAGTTAGACTTATCAAGGGCAAATGGGAAATTCACTGCATTTTTAACAATTTACCAATGCACTTTCATTGGGGCATACCTTGAAAACAGTGTTTAGATGGGTAGACATATGGAGTGCCTGACACCACATCTATAGAAATACCCCACTTGAGTTATAAACAAACTTCAAAACATGCAAGCTTGTACTTAAAAAAATTAACAGAGGAACAATGGTAGAAAAAACAGTAGTCTACGGTTCGTAGAATACACAAATGGTTTCAACACACACACAGACAATACTCAAAAACCCTTCCGGATCACCGTTGAGAAGTTAAATCCACCTGCACTTTTTTGTCCCAAGTCTCTGGTGTAATGAGGGCAGAGCAGATGACATCGAATCGAGTCGAGTCAGGCTGTATCGTCGACCTCTGTCGCCACGAGAAGTCCACATCCTCACCCTCGTCGCTGCTCACAGACGAAGATATCGGTTTCTCGCGTGACCCTGCGGTTCTGCTGGAGCCCCTTCGAATTATCGGTACACTGGTGTCCTGGGTCATGGGGTCGGTCGAAGTGAACTGCCTCACTTCCATCTTTGCAAGCTGACCGTCTATGCTGATTACCCGGGTTCTTTCCGAAGCGGTAGAAAGAATCTCAGCCTGCGCCATTGTGCCACCGAGGGTGGGGGAAAGGGAGACTCTGGCGTTTCTCTCCACCTCGTACTCCTGAATCATACGTTGGATGATTGGATTGCTCCTCACTTCTGAGTAGAGGGACATGCCATAACTATGATATGTCTCTGCTCTCTCCATTGCATTCACAACTTCTGCCACCTCGGGAGCATTGCTGGCGTAGATGTCAGTCTGCTCACAGGCGTCCCTACTCCAAGTTCTTTGGTAGGTCTTATAACTCTCGCCAATCTTCACGGCCAGTTGGTTGTGAGCCAGACTCGGGAAGAGACTACACTGGCTTCCAATCTGGCGTTCAGAGGTGGCCACCACCTCGGCGATTTCCTGGGCTTGAGTGAAGAATTTGCCATCGACTCCGTGTTTGTCCTTCTCGTAGTCTGCAATCACCGTCTGGATAATGCGGTTATCTTTCAGGGCCTGGTAAAGAGATTGTCGTTCCCACGGCTCATCCACGCTGCCTAGGTTCTCCTCCGTTCGACAAATGTGGGAGTAGGCTTCTCCGATTTCCTTAGCTCGCAGGTTTGCCACGGCTTCAGTGCCAAGAAGACTCGAAGTGCTTGTTCTGATGGAAGTGGTTATTTCGCCTGACGTGTGTTCTTTGTGACCCGAGGCACTGTTCACCTTGGTACCCTGACTACCCAGATACTCCACGGAGCCAGTCGAGTGCCTGCTCGAGTCCCTGGTAAAGAAGCTGCGTCGGAAACTCGATTCTCTTGAAAACGAAGTCGATTGAGAGGACTCAAACAAATCGGACATGGAACGTCTGCGAATTCTAATCTCCACCGGTTCACTGTCAGCTATTGTGGCAGCTTCCTCAGCTAACATAAGCTTGTTCGGGCAGTTTGCACGGAGAGTCTCAATATTGTGCTGGAATCTAGATTCAACTGATTGAGTTTGTCTCTGTGGACTAACCGAATTCGCTCCATAAGCAGTTTCAACATGCCTTTCGGTGCTAGGGGCGTCTATAATTGGGGCGCATTGAGTGCTAGCATGAACAATTTCCTTCTGTTGCGTGCTCATTGTCGCCACCGTGTACTCAGACTGTTGTCTCGCAGTTCCACGAACCAGTTCCACATCAGGTAACGAGTCAAACTGACAACCGAAATCGCTGCTGTACAAGCGAAGGTTTGCGGTGAGACGTTTTGAAATCATCGTTGGTTTTATGGTCGCCTCACAGGAGACGTGATAGAAGTCTTGGTCGTCCGTGGCTACGTGTGTCTCGGTGCGAGGTACGGTTTGAAGAACTAGTGATCCTGCTGCTCCACAGGCGGTACAGGCAGCATTCACCATGTTCTGACCTAGCGAGACAGCAGAGTGCTCGAAGGATCTTAAAGATTCCTCTTTTCTCGTGCTTATCGAACGCTCACCAGCAACTGAATCAACGACCAGGGAGCCCCTAGCGCCACAATCTGAGCAGGAAACATTCCCCAGCTGGCGTGTGGGACCCTGAGATATTGCCGATTCTTCAAGAGTTCTCGAGGGCCGAGTAAAGGAGTCTGCTTGGGTCTCAAAAACGGGTGGGTTTTGAACAGCCAGAGATCCTGTCGCTCCACAGGTGGTGCAGGAAGCATTCACAATTTGGCTGTCTGGACCCAGCGAGACAGCTGATTGATCTAGTGATCTCCTCGGTACACCCGTGCTAATCGAACGATCCCCAACAATTGTACCAGCAACCAGAGAACCCTTTTTGCCGCAGGCTGAGCAGGAAACACTTCCCAATTGGGGTGTGAAACTCCTCACTACTTCCGATTCTTCAAGGACTCTCTGTGGTCTAGAATGAGCCTGGTCTGCCTCAGCCAGTGATTCGTCATGAACAACCAAAGGTCCGGTCGCTCCACAGGAAATACAGGCAGCATTCATAACTTGGCTGTTTGGATCCAACGAGACAGCTGATTGATCGAGCACTCTTCGAGTACCAAACTCAGCTGTGATCGAGGAGCGATCTCCAACAGCCGACCCAACAACTAAGGTTCCCTTTTTGCCACAGGCTGAGCAGGAAACATTCCCCACTTGACGCATTAAGCTCTGTGAAATCGCCGATTCCTGAGTGGCTCTTTGTGGCACAGAGAACTGAGGAATCGTCTGGTTTGTTCCTCCTATTGCCTCCTCTCTTATGCTCAGTTGAGGTTGAATAGATCCCTGCTGCAGTCCAGAACAAAGTTCTCGTAAACCGGGGTTCTGATTGAGAATAGTCTCCGCCTTTTGTGACACCTGGCCTATCTCCTGGTTCCTCGGGATTCCGATGTAAATCACCTCGCGATTTTTGTCAGTCGTTACAGCTCCAGCATTGAAGTCCCTCGCTGGTCCAAAGGTGCCCACAACATAGCGCGGAGGTGGTGGAATCACATCGGCTACGTAGACCTGATCCCCGATCTGCAAGCCCAGCATTTCCACGTCCTTCATTTCAACCATCTGAATGCCACTGGTGTTGGTGATGACTGGTGTCAATTCCGTGACCGTTGAAGCCAGGATGGCACTAACGTCCACTTCTGTAGATCGCCACTCGGTAAGAGGAACCGACACTGCCAAGTGATCAACGTCGACCTTGTCCATGCAGATCTTAGTTGGCACAAGAAGGGTGCCGACTTGGGAAGCTGTGGAGACCATATTTCTCTCTCGTTGAGCTGTCACAGTGGACTGCTGCATATCGCGAGGCCTTCCATACTGTCCGTCGTAAAATTCCCGTAATACCGACGTCTGAGTCTCAGATATCTCCGAGCTGCTGGGTTCCGACGATAGATCTCGATCGGGCAAGCAAGAGACCTCTAGGTTTGGACGAGAATTTCCAACAGCCATGGTTGTAAGTCGGTTGGATTGTGTGGTGACGGCTGAAGCTGCCGACTGACCTGCGAAGTGAACCACACCTGTGCGTGTGCTCGATATGGAAGCCACAGACCCAAGTGTCAGCTGTCCACGAGTCTGCTGAAGCTTATCATGGAGTTGACTCAAGCCTGGAGACTGTCTCAGAACTGATTCAGCGGTTCCCGAAATTTTTCGGGTCTCACTGACAGGTCCAATCGGTGCCACAAGCGTTTGTCTTTCTGGGGCTGTAGTTGAAACTGATCCAATCAAATAATTGGGGCCTTCGAAGTCACCGCCGACTCTAGAAGGACCTCTCGTTGAACTCTCAGTCCTTCCAACTACACTCATGCCTTCCAAGCTAACTCCAATCTCGTTCACTTCAGAAACCCCGACAATATGAATTCCAGAAGTGTTCGCCAGAACTGATGTCATCTCCGTGGCTGAAGAAGCCAGAACAGCGCTCACATCAACTTCAGCGGTTTGCATGGAATCCAGTGGCACTGAAAACTCAAGATTATCCACTTTGACTCTTTCAGCGACGACGTTAGTAGGAATAAGAAGAGCTCCCACTTGAACACCCTTGGAATGAGTTTCCGCCGATCTAAGTCTACCAACCGACTCTGAAGTATTCACGGTGGCTGTCGGCTGAACCAGAGATATTGAGCCAGTGATTAATTGTCTGGTATTCGTTACTGAGGCCTCCTTAAGCGTGATTAGTGGTCGATTAGTTATGGCGTCATTCACCACTTCCGCCACGAACTGCTGGTGGTCCATCTGGATGGAGATTTCCGCGGTACCACTCACAGGAGCAATTCTAACTCCAGGGCACTCCGTCAACACGGGAGCAACGTCCATTTCTGTGGGACAAAGAACCGTGTCGACAACCTGGGGTTTGGAAGCACTCGAAACCTGTTGTGAGTCCAGACTAACTGCTTCCATTTTGAGTTCCATTGGAACAAACACTGCTCCCACCTGTGTTGTACTATCCACCAATCTCGGTCTGCTCTGAAGGGAAATACTGCCGTTGTTTCTGAAACTGCTGTGGGCTGAGAACTCAGCATGATGCACACGGAGATGGACGTTGGAGATGCTTGTCTCAGCACGCTTGCTCGGTTTTCCGTCAAAGAACTCTTCATGCATTGGAGACCTGCTGCGGTTGACAGTAGCATAGTAGATATCACCCTCATGTCCAATCTCCATTTGGTCGGTTGATTCCAGCGGAAGGACAGTGACACCACGGGACTCGGTCAAAACTTCGGTGTACTCAGTGGGCTTTGAGTACATCAGTGCCCCGAAGCTGGATTGTTGAGACACCCCTAGGTCACCACGCTGTTGGACTATGTCGAGGTTCTCCATCTTGATCCTTTCCACTGTCACTGCCTTGGGAATGAGGTTCAGGCCAACCTGGATATCCTTTTCGGCTGTTTCACGTCGCGGGGTTCTAGCTGAGACCTCTGTGCTCGACATTTCCCCCCGTCTCGATGTGCTCTGAACGTCTCGGATCCGGAGGGTTGTTGCGACGAACCTACCATCCATACTCGAATCCGATGAATCACCACTGCACTCTGAGTAGTTAACAGAGCTTTGTGAGACACTGGCAATGATCCCGACTCCTGCAGGCTGTCTGCTGCGATCGACAGTCTGGACAGCACGTCCTTTCCATCCACCCTCTACCACATTGGTTACCAGCTTGTCGGGGTTGTACTCAAGGGAAATATCATCCCCGGTTTCGATCTGGATGACGTGAATTCCTGAGGCTTCTGACAACTCCTCGTGGTACTTGATTGCTGAAGTGCACAGCAAAGCCCTCGCATCAACTTGTGTTGGTGTCATCGAACTCCTCCTGGAAACAACCACTTCCATGTTCTCCAACTTCACGGATTTCACCTCCACACTATTTGGAATGAGCTTCACACCCACTTGGACGCCGTGATCGACCCTTGAAGTGGCAGGACTGAAACTAACAGCCGAGGCATCTCGGTTAGTCGTTGTGGAAGTGCTGTAAGTTCCCAGAGCAGATCCTGGGACACTTGAAACGTTCCCATCCACAAGAACCAATTTAAGTTTAGAGTTTGAGTGTATCCCCCTCACCAAATTGCTGGATGATGATTCACTGTCCGGTTTTAGAAGAGCTTCAGCTTGAAAAACTAGGTTGCTTCCGGAGAACTCGGCTGTTCCACTTTCTCCATCCTTGGGCAACTTAATAACGGCATTCTGCATGGATTTCGTCTCAAACAGAGGAGACTTTCCACTAGTTATACTGCTCCACCATCCGGTAATCGCGTTTCTGCCGCTTGAGTACTCTCCAGTAGTCATTGAGGGTGCTTCGGAGTCACTCATCTTCACCTCAATCTCTCCAGACTGATCAAGAGAGCAGACAACAATGCCACTGTCCTCACACAGCTCACAGTCGACTCTTATTTCAGCAGGATAACGGATGGATTGCAGCGTCAGGCTCTGTCTCCTCGAAGGTGAAGAAGCTGACGACTCCAGTTTGAGGTTCTTTACTGGTATCTGAGCGACTTTCAGAGCCCTGGGTGTGAGTCTTGCTCCCACTTGGCAACTGATTGACTCGCGATCGGGCTCATACGATGGTGATCGAACGGGAATGTAACTCTCCTCCCTGGCATTAGGCTGAGTCTGTGTAACGGCTTCGTTAGACACAACTCCGATAGTCATGTTGCTGCTATCTCCACTAAATTCCGAGTTGTACATAGATGAAGTCTTTGGTCGGATTGTGAGCTGTTGATGTGCCATTGGTCGAGATTTAATTCCGCAAACAATAGACTGAGTAGCTATGCGAGGCGACCGTTGTCTACCATCGAACTGTCCCGTTTCCAGAACAACACTGGCAGGAAGTAGATGGCTGGCTGCACCAATCAGCCTTCCGGAGCCAGTCCGAATCGCCCCATCTGACTGGGCCGTTGAGTCTGGACTGGTCATTCCGATGATGTCTACGTGTTCCAGAGGCATAACTTCGATTCCACCCTTCTCTTCGGCTAGTCTTGTCTCAAGTTCGACTTGAGCTGGGTAGAGAAGTGTGGTTACCGATAGAGACTCCTCTCCACGATCTGCACGTGAACCACTTGCCACCACCTCCATTCCCTCCATATTTACGGGTGAAATTCCGATAGCCTGAGGAACCAGTTGAGCTCCGACTTGCGTGGAAGCTTCCGCAGTTATCGTGAGGATCTGTGAGACGCTGTCACTCGTATTAACTCCAGCAGGAACTAGACGCACTCCACTACGTTGAGTCGACCTACACTGCTGTTGACTGAGCAGAACATCTGAACTGAGCTCTTCAAAGTCGACTTGGGTTTCGAATTCTCCACAGACATCGTTTGCAAGGGCACCTCCGCAAATAACCGTGCCTTCTTTCCGATTAACTGGTGTGGTGTTGACAGTCATTCCGATTTGCCTGGCCTTGTCCATACCGATGATATGCACACCCGAACCCTCCACTAACCGTCCCTTCACCTTCATCTTGGCAGGACATGAAACTGACGTGATTTTAGCACTGTTTGCTTTACCAACTGGGTTCTTGTCAAACTCAATGTATAAGTTATTGACGTCCCTTTGAGTCATCTCAATGTCTGTCGGTACCAGCTCCAGTGCAACTTGCGTAGCGGCGTTGGAAGGGGAACCAGATACCGGACTAGCCCGGAAATCGAAGTTGGATTTCTCGACCTGGGTTAGTTCCGTACTCTCCACTTGGCTTTCAGACTCAGTTTGAGCAATTCGCAATGGAGCCATGTTAGGATCGAATTGGAGTTGAATTTCGCGGTACTTTTGCTTGCATTTGAGACAGACAACATTACCTATAACCCGAACATCTTCGCTGTCTTCGTCATTCATTGTGGTTGAGTATGTTGCTTCTTGAATTGGACGCTTTAGGGAATAGTTTGTGGACGTTTCGGCTATTTTCACCGGATCAGCTGTAGGAGTTCTGGCTGCTCTGCTGTCCGAGATTTGCGTCTGCAGGTCCGATGTGTTGGTCTTAGGAGCGGCAATGTCGGTGACAACGATCTTCAGCTTTGGTCCAGGCTTCGAAGTGGCTACTACCTCATTCGTGAGCATAACGTTCCCACCCTTGGCTTTCAGGACCACGGCAGCTTGGGTACTTAGGCCACTAATGATCTGCGTTTGCGAATCAGAACTCTCCACTGGTGTGATGGTAGCAGAGCTCGACTTGTCGGCTTGAGTAACGAGAATGTTGCCAAGGCCATTGTAGTCAACGATCTCAATGTCACTACCATCGTAAAGCTCTGTCTGGAACTTCATATCAACCGGACAAATGAGTGAGTCTGCTGGGACATTGAATTCAGCATTGATTAAGGGGTTTGTCATTGCCACAGACATGTTCTCGGTCTTGAGTTTGCTCACAGTCACTTCCATGGGTACCAGTCTAGATGACACCTGAGTTTTGGCATCGCAAACAACCTTACTGATGAGAGTTTCCACATCGGACGACCGTATTGATTTCTGGGCTCCTGTTTCTCCCGTCCTTGTCGAGATCATCGTTTCAGTATTGTAGGATTGCAGGCTACCCCTAGTTCCATCAAAGTCACTATGTCGCTTCCTGTACTCATTGAGATAGGTCTCTAGGTCTGAGCTAATGCCACGAGAATGCAGAAGGCAGGATATCTGAGTCATGACGTCTGAGGTTGGAGTTTCACGCATCGAAAGCATTGGATCGCGTTCAGGCAGGATGCAGAAAGTCGTAGCAGTGCCGTCAACGACCTTAGGTTTGTGCGCTTTGGAACTGATGTTCACCACTTCCATTGCTGCCACCGCCTGTATTTCTGCAGTCTTACTCAAGACGTTGATCTGGGTTTGAACCTCAGAAGAGGGGGTGTCTCTGCCTCTGCGACGACTCAGAAGATCGTCTCGAATGGATGAAGCGTCACTCTTCGAGATGATCTGTGACTGGACGTCTCTCACCTTCAGTCGCTTCGTTCCATCTTTCGTGGCTTTAGCTGTCGATCCACCCATTTGTAGACTGAGGGATTCAACATCGTTTATTCCCATCACCTGCACTCCGGGTCCTTCATACAAATCGACAGTGGTTCCGACAGTCACTGGGTAGAGCACCTGTCCAACTCTCAGACCCAAATCGGACGCCTCTTCACTGCCTGCAACCTCTACTCCCAGATTACTCATTTCCACCGCTGACAAATCTATGGCTTTGGGCATAACCCTGACACCGACTTGTGAGCTAGCACTCTTAGTCACGCGGATAATTTGCGCTTGGACATCCGACGTGCCCTTCATGGCTGGAACATCGTGGACCTCCTCATCCAACTCATACTGCGTGCCAGTGTTCATTTTCACCTGTAGAATCTGGGTTTGAAGGTCATTGGTACTGGCGCTTCGTTTGAGCAGCTGGGTGTTGCCAGCCCAGATCCTTCCACCCGACATATCTTGAGTAACCCCCCCAGCAAACTTGACGCCAGTCTCTTTTCCCTTGTGGGGAGTGACCATCTGCTTGGCGACATGTCCGTATTCCGAGGTAGAGGAATCGTTGATTCTCGACGGGCCAGATGACTCATAGTGATCACTCTCGTAGTGGTTGTTGCCGTCGCCCATTCGGTAGTCGTTCTCAATCACTCGAGGCTTCGTCAGACGAGTCGCGGGGAAGTGCTTGAGCAGATCATCGGAAGTGTAGTCGCTGATGGCTCGATCGAAGGCCTTCCGCTTGGTCTTCCATTTGTTCACGTGCCCCGCTAGACTTTGAAGTTGGCCCTCCTTCTCCCTTTGCATTTCTCTACAAAATTGGAATTTTAATTTAGTCAATCGGAGTGGCTCTAAATATTGAAAATACCCAACATTTTGACATAATAATCTTAGAACATATCATAAACCATCAAAACTAGACATATTTCAACGTTTTTTGTTTATTATGTTTGACTTTAAGATAACTGGTAACAAATATTTAAAAAATGGTCATAGCCCTGTGAAAATGGCAGACCAAATTGTCGCATTTGAAAGAGACAGAAAAATGTCCTCAGGAAAGCACAGGTCTGACCGAAAGTGGAAGTCGTCTGAGAGAGACAGTTGGATTCTAAATCTACGAATGGTTAAGAGGAATCGCAAGACCACGGCACTTATAGATACTTCAGAGCTCAATGAACCCAGAACCAACAGAACCCAATTTTCACAAAAAATGTTTGCCGGGAACTGAACGGTGGAGCTGTAATCAGAAAACCTCTGCTCACAAAGACGGCAAATGTTTCAGGGCGTTTAGAGCGGTGGAGTAGAAACCTCCATAACTTATCCCCTCGAGCAGTGGGAAAAGGGGTGGTTTTGACCGACGAATCATTGTTTTCCACCTAATTTCCGACCTCCAGCCGAGTGTAGTACATTTAAAAATAACCAAAAGAAGCATTTAATCCAGACTGCTGCCTTCTCCTATCGGTATAACATGAGAGAGGTGATCCGGGGCGCTAATTCTTGGAAACCCAATGCTTTCCCTCCACGGAGTATTTAGGAATTTTGGGCGATCAAGTCCATCCTCCTAAGGTTATCCAAGAAGTGCTTCGGGGGAAAACGCCGCCATCTTCAAACATGATAATGCAGCATCAATACGGCACCAACAGCTAGAATTGCTAGATGGCGGCGGGAGGCATAACATTCTACTGGTGATGACCATCTTATCTGGCCACCAACCGCAATCCCTAGGCCTCAACCTCCTCATTGAGAGCATCTATGGTCGGTTTTAGAGATTCCAGTAACAATTCGATTTCCTCCGCCGCCATCGTCTCTAAAAGAACTGGAGGGTGTGTTAACTGATACTTTTAAAAAATATATATTAATTGGGATGGATCAATAAATCGAAGAACTGATGCTGTAATTGCCGCAAAAGTTGGACCTACACCACATAAATATGTATTTTACTGATTTTTCAAGGCGTTTTCACTATTTTGTCCAACCCCTGTAGTAGTATCGTGCTGCGACTTACTCCATTCGAGTGATTTCATTCATGATGTGCTGTCTCTCGCTTTCGACGGACTTGAGGTAGCGCTGCACCTCGTCTCCAGTCATGGAGACTTTGGCTTGGATCTGGTCGAGGTGCGTCACCTGATTCAGCACTCGCCGTAAGGGCAGGTGCAGTGTCCGGATGTCCGACTCGCTCAAGGCTTCTGCACCACGTGGAGGCCGTCTATTGGCTGGTTTTAGGAAAGGGAAAAATACTGACCAATGAGAGTCAAGCTCTGACTTACAGGATCGAAAAAGGTTTTCAATAAATTTAAGCATACAAATCTATTTTGAAATTATGTTAGAAGTGAAAAAATAGCATAAACTGTTAATAAAACTAGGTACGTTTATAATTAAGTTGAGGCAACTATCATTTTGTTTTATTGGATCGATTTCTCATTATTAATTACCTTTTTAAGTAGCTTTTATCGCTAGATTAATATGATCGATCACACAAGGCCCCTCCTTTGTGTAGTAACCCCCATTCCACGTCAATCTCGGAATATTTAAAGTCGCGATGCTTCAACTGACGCCTTTATACGGTACTCATAAGCATCGATCAGAGGTGAATATAATCAATCATTAGAAAGAGCTTTTACTCCGTTGGGAGCATAAGATTATCGCTACTCAGAGCCAACAAATCTCTGAAATTAAATTTATCTCATGAATCAGTTCACCCACGGTGAGTGAATTTCCATTATTTTCGAACAACAACTTCGTGCTTTGGCATCAAAGCCTTTGAATTGAAAGTGGATGAAAGCATTTCAAATAAGATACCAATAGTATTAATCTATCAAGTCCCCTAAACTCCAATTTATTTACTCTCTTTACCACGTGATTCCTGAAGATCAGTTGGAAGGTTTGTTTCAATCACTAAATTATATCTTTTGCTATTCACGTTTATGTCGTAATATCCTTTTCGATTCACTGGAGCAGGTCTTTTTTCCTCCTCGAAGCCCGATTCAAGCGCGCCAATTGTTGACAGTAGATTTTAGCATTCATTGTTGCTCAGTTAGGTAGTAATAATTCAAAGTGGATTACTCCTTCGACATCCCAAGAAGTTCCCTTCTTAGCTGTTGCTGGGTCTCTCCAATTTACGAATTTACCACCATCTAAGACACGTAGCATTTCCAGATAAGAAAATATATTTTTCTCCAGCCACAAGTCCATCCACCATTAAAAGTGAAACAAGTTGCCTAGAAAGGATAGGGGAAGAGCAGACGAGGCTCAAAAAACATTATGTCTCAAATAATTCTAGCGTACCTCCTTGTTAGCAGGACTTTAACAAAGGCAAATTTTAATTTTCTGTCTCTGTTAAACAAACTTATGTTCAGCTACATTGGTGATTACATAGCAATCTTTATATCTGAACTGATGGGATCACCTTATATATGTTATATCAGAATTATTCTCACACCACTCGCTTATTGGAGTAGTCACTTTTTCAGTCTCCAATTTACTTTCGTAACTAAAAAAAATAAACTTTTGTTTTGCTTTTACTGCGTAACCAATAGCCTCTAATCACCACTAATCGATTCATTGATCGACGGTAAGGTTTTAAATAAGAGTCTTGGTTTCTTTTTTCCAAAAAAATGTGTAGTTTCCTGCCACGTCTCATACTGTTGAAATGAACCAAAGTCTCTGAAAAGGAGATGCTAGTAATTGGACATCTAGTGAAATCTTATGGGTAAATTTCCCAATGCGCTTACGTGAAAGAAGCATAAGGGTATTGGTGAATTTGTCGTAAGCACGGTGGAGCATTCCACTGTCGTAGTTTGGGGCTATCAGAAGGCTGTCTAGATCATCCAAAAAGGCGTTCATCTCATCCTCATGGGCGAAGTAGACCGCCTGTTTTGATAACCAAAAAGTTGAAAATAAATCAAGCCTCGATAATCGATCCTCGATTATAAATCGATATCTGCGTCCTTCGTCTGCTCATCAATTATGTCCATCTCAACACCTCAGGGATGGATACTCACCTTGCATCCACTAATCATTAAATGATATTGATTTTCTGGTCATCTGACTCTTAAACAAAAGGCTTCAGTGCAACGCATTGTTTGATCATAAGTGGTAATATCCCTCCATAAAAATTTTATTCCAATCACCAGGGTTGTTGGCAATACTCACAACAAATATTTCCCACCATTTATCTCCAGGGGTTACGTGAAGACATTGAGTCATTGTTCCACCATTTTTAATTCAATTGACATCTGTCGATAAGTTCACCTTTATGAGCCTCCCATGTCTTCTCAATTAGTTTAACGTACTTTTTAATTAAATTTTACTTTTCCTTGTTTCTTACTCCACGAAACCCGTAATATAGTGTTTAATGTGATTTGTTACCGGCATTTCAGGTGAATAAACTCATCCAATTCGATTTTCTCTTGAAAAAAAGTGTAAGCGATTACTTAGTATGGCTCTTCGCTTAATATTTACCTCGCTTACTACACCTATTGGTAGTATTCGACATTCTTATTTAGGAATTTAGTGTGCTTCATAGACAAACGGTACGCCATTAATTAAAATAATTGAAATACGATCTACATTTCCATCGACAGTGGTTGAAGCACCTAGTTTTTTCATGAAGTTTCCAGACAACCCGGGGGTTTTGCACCTTCCAAGTGAACTAAAAAAAACCATTCCTTTGTACCGATTATAACCACCTAAGGAGAGGCTTTTTGGAGCCTTTTTTCTCCAATTTCGGCATGGCAACTTACATCATCTTGGCAGTAGCGCTCAAAGAGGGTGATGTAGTACTTCACCAGTTTACCTTTGGTTCGTTCCAGAACACGTTTCCAATCCGCCACACATCTTTTCTGCAGGCTGAAACGCAAAAAGTAAATATTGCGTGCATTGAATGTGCAAGCTCTTTGATTGGTTAGCCTAGCCTCGCGCACTCCTATTGGTTGCCGCTTGAACCAGCTAACTCTCTTGTAAACACCTTGACACCAATGGAGCAGGTGTAACTCACTTGCAAGTTGGCAGACAGTAAAACTTCGTGGTATCTTGCAATTAAACCTAACTTTGAAGGACCCCACAAAAAAAAGTTGCTGAAACCCAGCAGTTCTGTAGATTGGCAGGCTAAATAAAATCGTCACCTAATGATTGTTGTAGGTCACAAAGCCCTTGGTATTTGGCTAGAATTAGTATTAATCAGAGTATCAATAAATTTCTATATTTCATAGCTACAAATCGACTTAATCACCCTCTTATTTGGTTATGAATACCGATCCAGTTATCATGATATTGAGTATTTTCTGCGGCAGTTGCATAAGTCAGCGCAGATAAGTCTGCTCCAATGCCTCTGCCTTAATCCCGTTTCAACCAATAAAAAAGAGGATACATGTGCTCGTCTCAATTCTATTAGTTCAACTTTCAATTTGCTTTAATCTTTCTGCAACTGAGATTTTCGCATGACGCCTGCATAAGATGGGCCATGTAATCGATTGTATTTACGTCAGCGAAATGATGGGGCCATTTGGATTGAAAGCAGTGCCTTTTCATCCTTTTTACGCCCCTCATAGCTCGATTAAAATGGAATGGGTGTGTCGCCTACCGAATAGCGCTTAAATTCTCACCAGCGTTTTGATGAACGTTCTTTGCCAAAATTCTGGCATGATTACTGATCTCAAAAGCTGCGCCAGAGCTGCATTCTGTACCTGTTAGCCTTGAAGACATCCTCTTGATTAGGGCCAATCGTTGTAAAGATAACTGATGGTACCTCGCGTTCCCCAAAAGCAGTTTTCACCCTCCAAAAGTTGGGATTGTCATTGTTCATGAGGATCATCTCTTCGCCCTTGCGAATCGCAAAGTCTGACCCGGAATGGTTGATCAAGGCCTTCACCATGACAACCTGCTGGGCAATGCTCGAGGGCGTGTCGACAGTGCGGCCACTGACCACACGAGAAATCCGGTTCTGCACGGGTTTCAGGTGCCGCGCCATTTCGGTTAGTTGACACGTCATTTCCCATGTGCGAGCCAGTTCAACGTGATCATCCTAAATTAATACAAAAATTAATTTAAATATTGAGTAATTGGTAAGCATTTAATTTTCCTAAAGAACAATGTTTCGTAGCCAGTTTAACTATATTATGGTCCAGGATGATGGAATCGCGTGGGCGCCACACACTGACACTTTCAGTCCTCCTACCAGGATAATCTTATTTCTACCGTTAAATCCTATGTTTATTTAAGAAATACATCTTAAAATCCATAAAATGGTGGTGTTTGGCGACAGTAGCTATGAGGCTGATACTTCAATACCGTTGATTAGACAAGTCATCGAAAACGGTGCTATTTAGAGTGATGAAACAAGTCATTTGAGAATGGAGACACATTAATCGATCGGTGAATATTGACTTAACGAATTTCTGAAATATTTTTTGCTATGAAATACCAAGTGCAACTTCTATACCCTACATTTATTGACAATAAAGAATCTTACTTCAATCGATGGTTGAAGTCAAATCTCAGACTCATAAGCGATCACTTCTGTCAAATCTTCATAAGTTTTGATTTTCAAGTGTACCTATCCACTTTAGGGTAAACACAATTCTGTATTTATTGCAGTAATTTAGAATCGTTGTCTTCAAGCACTTGGTGAAGGAATTTCAAAAGCAATAAATTTGGAATTTCTAATTCTGAAATATTATTGGCTTTCAAGAGTCCGTTAATGAAGATTTACTTCTTATTAAAGATGAAAACTATGTCCTTTCCTCCTAAGTTCTAGAGTAAAGTGGTTTTACATCTCCAGCATACAGGAGACTTATCTGAAGCATACCTACTACTTAAATATCTCTGAAGAATTTCTGGAAGGGCGGGACAGGCATGACGGGTAGTAAAATCGTTAAAGCAACATTGAAGTTTAATGTCCCGCTTACCTCGAGTTCCTTGGCTAACATGGCGGCCTCATCCACGGTGCCTTGGGGGTCGAAGAGGAACATCTTCATCTCCGCCAATCCGACCATCTTCTGAATGTGGGCGTCCACTTCGTTGGCCATGTGATGATACTAGCAAACCAACCAGTATCCTTGATTATAAATCAGGTCGTGTTCTGATAAGTGACAAAATTTAAAATTAAACTAATGATACGATCAACAATCTACTTTCCGTTCATCTATAAACAAGCTTATTGATACAATTTTCGAAAATTTTATTGGTTTGGTTTCGAGGATCTCTTCCAGCGTTGCTAGAGCTATTTCATTCAAACGATTTTGTGAGCTACGAAACATGGCGGTAGTCTGAAGGTTCAAAATGGGGGAGGATAAGGTGGATGAGGCATTTTCACCCATCCAAGTTGTTCTTCAACTGCTGCATTGCCCTGGTGAAACCACCACTTCTAAATTTGTTAGAGCAGGTCCTTTCTCCTCCTCAAAGCTTGCTTAAAACGCCCTAATGGCTAACGATAGCTGTTTTGAGCAATGGAAGGTGGATTATTCCTTAACGATCCCACCAGATTGGTTGAAGAACCTTTTTTCCCATGAAGCTCCCTTCTTGGCGCCTGTTGAGGGCTCCGTCTACGTCTACGTCTATCCACCAGAAAAGGTGAAATAAGTGGAGGAGAAAAGCAAATGTCAAGTAGAGATTTAAGTCTATTCTTTTTTGACACCAGTATATAAAACATCCATTTTCAAAGTTCGGGAACTTTTCAAAGGATTTTTCCAGGGCTGCTTCAAGAAGCAGCTTACCATCACACACAACTGGACGTCAGGCTCGATTGTCTTCATCTCCGCTACTGAATTTCTTAAATCATCTTCAGCAAGCTCCTTCATTCACCCATTCCTCCCCATAAAATTAGTGACTGTTTCTAGCATTTTTTCGATTGTTTTTGGATTTCCTTTCTTGGTCTGCTAAAACATTGTGCGGATCAAGTAATTCCCGGTTACTCCCCTGTTTACGAGATTTTTATTAGACAAATGTTCTGTACAATGAAATTCGATCCCTATAAATGCATCTAAATATAAAAACATGTTCAAAAAGGTTGAACTGGGGCAGAATTTATTCTATGTTTTAATAAATGGGGTAAATGCTTGTGAAAGTTTTCCTGAAATGGTGATAGGAAGGTTTTTAGTTGAGTTATCTGATGGCAAATATGCATTAGTCTCATTTGATCTGATTTTTGAAAATCATATTCTATCCTATAATGCACTTGGAGTTGGGAATACATTTTCATTAAAGAAAAAAAAATTGTCTGATATTTCTAAACATGTTAATGATGTTCACGCACGCTACATCGCCTTCCGTTCAATCCTTCCACAGTGATGAACATTAACATCAAGTTGCATCATGACACTGGTTCGGGCCGGCTATCAAAATAAGGCGAATATTATGATCGCTAGTTAATGTTCTGCCATAGATACTGTGAAGACAACAATCCTGCGTCATAAACGGGAGTCCATGATGATGTTGTGGCTAGAGGAAAGAGACGAGACATAACATTCGGCGGTCTGGCTGCGCTCTTACAGAAGAATAAAGTGTTGTAGGGGCTTAGATTTAGTTAGGTAGTCTCCTACGTGAATAGCTGACCACTGCAATTAGGCTCTGGAAGATAGTGATGATTGGTTCCATAAATAAAACAGAAGGATCGGGCCCCATGCCAAACCTCAATGAAGAGTTAAAAATAGTTTTCAGCCAGATTCTATAATTACACCAATCCGTCAAACTTCCAAATTGCTGTCAAGCTCTAGTCGACCACAGAATAAAGGCGGTTTTAAAGAAAGCTCTGAGAGGAGCTAGAGGTGGTTATTTTTAAATATTTTCTCCCTTTTCTCCGATACTACTGTTAATCATCAAAAGCACTCCATGATGGTTACAGATGAAACTTTTCGAGACATAATTTATTTAACCTCGGTAAAAATGGTGGCTGTGACGTACCTGCTGATAAGCCGCAGCATCTTTCAGGTGGCTTTGCACAATTGCAGAAAGCTGAGCTATGTACTCCCAGCAATTGTTGACGTTCTCAGTTAAGGCCTAAGGGAAAACGAAGCAGCTTGATTGCAAAAGCCTGTGTTACAATTCTACGCAGCACGACACCAGGCTCATCTACCCAAAGGGTCTAACTTCAGGTGCTTATTTTGTATCTAAGTTACAACTAAGACTATCATGGTCTTGTTGGCCTTTTTTCACAAAGCCTTTTAAAAGACAATACCGCCTAACTCTCTACTCTGAGTTCCGATACATTTTTCCACCTGCAGTCTTGTCTTTTCTCACGTTAGGATTTAGTTGAGATCCCTAAATAACATGTCCTGAAGAATATTGCAAAGTTAATATATAACACAAATGATATATATAAATATATACCACAATTATATATATTATATATTAATCAGTCTTCATTTTTCTACATTCTATTTACCTTGTTCGCATAAACTTCAGATGAGGCAGCTGTAGGCGAACTCGCGCTAACTGCTGTTTGCGTAATTTTGTTTGTGATTTCCTAAAATAAAATCAAAACAAAATTACAATACTTGTTACTCAGAATGTGTTCAGTTTTATATCCTGACAAAGCTGTTTATTCCAATCACTGATTAACTGACATTAGAAGTTTTAAGTCCTTTGACAACTGTGAGAACATCATAGTTGGCTTAGACGTCTTTCTCTGAAATTAAGGGTCTTTTTAATTAGTAGTTCAGAAAAATTAAACAAATTATATGAGCTTCTTAGGTCTAGATATAACATAGCAATTTTATTTCACTACGGGTTACACCTAGTTGAAAGATCTTAGTTTTGTATGGTACTAAAATATAATTTCAGCAAAATCACATCAAACAAACCGTCAGAGGTCCCTCAAGTTTCGTGATGCTTTTCAGGTAGGTTAAAACATCCGCGTTGAGGCGAATTCCGTTTTTCAGGCTCTCAACCTCATCTCCGTACATCTCCTGGATTTGGGGATCCTTAATGGCAAGTGCAAAGCGAATATTTGAGCCTGGATTAGGTGAATGTTAATATGAATGCACGCTGGCAGACAGCCTTACCCTACTAATTCTACCTTGAAGATCGACGATTCCGTTGAGGAATTGTTCCTGCCTCGTGCGTTCTTCGTCGAGGGCTGCGTGGTTCACCCCCACATGAAGTTCATGCGCTACTTGCTGCAATTCGAAAAAGGTTATTTTTCTTCCCTGCATCAAACAATGGTCATAACTCCAACTCTAAGATGGAAACAACTACAGTATCATATCTCTTAGCCGTTCTGGAAACTAGTCTGTCTTGTTAGGTCGACGAGTCGTTCAGTGTCTGCTTTCGATTTGAATGATTCCTCATAAAGCATCGATTCATCTGTTCTATCTATAGCTTATCTGAAGTATCTTTTAATACTATGGAAAGCCTGGTCGATCTAGGCTTCTAACTAGCCTCACATATTCGGAGGCTTGATGGTGATGATGGCTTTTGAAACTTTACAATTTCTTCATTTTGCTTCTAATGGGAAGTGGAGGTTCTCTTCTAGTACTTGTTCTAAATGTTACTAGGTATGCAAGTTGCAAAAGGGTTCCACTCTCACAGTGCTTTGATCACTTTCTTGTGGCTGTAATAGGACCGCAGACATTTTGCTTAAATATCATTCCCAATCATCTTCTCATCGATTTTACTACAACTAGTAATTCAGTAAATTAAACATTGTTCTGTCAATGAATTAATATTTTCTTCTTCAACGATACTCAAATGTTAGAAGCCAATGAAGAAATTGTGATGCATAACTTGACTAAAATATCGTTTTCAATTATCCACCGGTTTATGGGCGTTATTCAAAGGCCCAGTTTGTAAAATTAATAAAACCACCCCCTACTAAAGCCTGGCTCTTATTAATGCAACCCCCCCCCCGAACTCAATGGCTAGGTTCCATGAAGAAACTCTAGTGATCTCCAAAACTATGGTAGTGAGAAAGGCGCCTCAGTCATGTGTTAGGGGTGCATGCCACTTCAAGACGAAGGACCATAAGTTGCTGGCACAAGGCCCCAATCCGTGGGGTTACAAGCTGAGACTTGTCACTTGCTCTGGTTTTAATGGTGAGAGCTAATCGCATCATGGAAATATTTCTCACTTGTCAGGGCACCAAACTGGAATGCCAGTCGGATGAGATTGGGAAGTGCTTTCTGAATGTTTCCTTCATCAAAAACGACAAATTCATCTGTTGTAAGGAGAATGAGAAGAACACAACCCCTGGTTTTACTTTATCATTAAATTAGTCTACATCCCTCGGCTTTACCTTACCGTTTAAGTAGTAGCAAATGACAAAATAACAACACACTGATGGGGATTGAGTTTTCCTATTTTGATGTTTAGGATCATGGTATTACGTTCGTTTCATCCATCTTCCATTTGAAATTTAATGATCAAACCCAACTCCATTTCTCATGACCAAAAAATATGTGTAAAACTGAAATATCGGACAGAGATTCAACTCACTCTATAGTCTCCAAGCTCTCGGTCGATTGTAGCGACTCCTAATTAATTGGAAAATATAATAAAAGACCGTATTTAATTGCATAAATAAAGAATACTTTGTATAGGAAAATGTACTGTAATGAAAATTAAATCAAATATGAGTCTCTATTGGGTAATTAAAAATATAAGGCAAACAGAAACATGCTTTTGTTCATCATTATTAATACAGGTGATATTAATTGCATAATCAAGATCGCTACCGAAATGCAAGTCGGATTTTTCATTTTAAAATATCATGGGAAAAATAATCGGAATTTAATAAGAATGAACAGTAAACTGTTGAACGGTATTAGCGCTAGCAACAACTGCATTGTAATGTCTTGCAGTAATAATTGACCTGAAATTAAATCAATATTAGCATAGAATTTACGTCTTCGGCCAGAATATCTTCAAATACATGAATATTAATCTTTGTTAAGTTTTAATTTCCTCACTGGCAGTCATTGTCGGTGATTTTCACGCCAAACTATCCAAATGTTGATGATTTTCTCGGAGTATTTCAAGGTGCGTGCGTATGAGTACAAGTACGGTATGTTCCACGTGTGTTTGAAAATCGAAAATCTGGGGCAACCCACTGTCTCGCCGTTTAAATCGCAAGCCGACTCTCCCGGCGCTCACTTCGCACCTAGCCAATCAGAAACGCGGCATGTGAGTGCGCACTTGAAGACTTGTCAATGATGCGACTTCTCTGTCTGAGTAGTGGATGGGGGCGGTGGGGGTCCCCACTCGAATCCGATTCTATTCGTGTCGCCGCTGCAAAGACATCTCATCTCTTGGTCATACGCAGTACTCCTCAATTACATTGGATGAGTCAGTGCTGTGCATATTGAGGCTGAAATTGGAGTGCTTTGATAATGAAGATACTGTGAAGAGGTTTCTCATTTGATATTACCAAATTCGGTGTAATTTATACGAGATTGCCGATTGTCCGGTGCCTACAAATAAATTTAACTCAATCTTAGTATCTATACATGGGTTTTTGGGTAAATTTTTTCGAAAATAGTTGTTTTTATCATGATATATCAGAGGTATTAAAAAAATTAAACCATTCTTTGACAGTCATAAGTGAAAAACCCGAACAAATGTCTAAAAATAACTTGTGTCATGAAAATCATTTTGATTCAAACTCTTGGCTATTCCTTAAAATCAATTTCATTTTAAGTTGAAATCAACTTTTTGTTTTGTTCCGATCTGCGCATTAATCGCGATCGTAGGTCAAATGAGCAAAGTGCTTCTTAGACATTTTAGCCTTCAAACAAACAAGAGGTTATTGCAAGTCATTGAGGTACTCCAGTTAGTCACTGTCGAGCAGGCACGAGAAGGCAGGATCTGGGATGCTAGTAAGTGCATGCTTGTGAGTCAGTTAAATGAGAAGGCTGGTTGGATAGGCACATTCCATAGACAAGCGCATTGGTCTTCGTTTGATCAGCTCATTCAATCTGCATGCTGATTGGGCGACAGAGCCAATGAGTAGCACTTATCTAGCACACGTGACCTTGTTTGCTAAAGACATTGATAAGGCTTGGAAATTTCAAGGGGCTCAAACAGTTCTGTGTTCATTCACGAAATTGAATTGCTTATTAAGGGCTCAGTTCTCCAAACAAGATCTAAAAGAATTTTAAGAGTATTTTAAAATGCCTGAGGAAGCCAAGTACTTTTTATGTAGAGAAGCACTTAAGTTGACTAAATTTAATTTTACGGAACAATACAATTAAAATTTCCTTGACTAAAACCCTCCCAACATGAGCAACCGAGAACTGTTTGATGCATATAGTGTTTTGAGTCTAAAAACCCTTCACAAAGTTTATAGAGAGAAATTAGGAATGAAAAAAACTTGCAGAAACTGGTTTGTGAAATTTAGAAGAGGGAGATATCGCCCCCCATCACAATGAAGATCGAAGTGGACGACGTCCATTTGAATTTGATGATGATGAGTTGGAATTGACCGCCTTTTTAACTGGTAGGATAGCCAGGGAATAATCCGTTTTGAATTGTTACCACTTAATGAAACATCAAATAGCGCTTAAAGCTACTGTCAGCAGGAAATAAATACCAAAGACAAAAAATTAACTTGGTTGGGAGAAAATTCCACATTCACCACCTTATTCTCCCGACTACCTTGCTCCTACTTAGACTGTCATTTGTTTCGTAGCTTGAAAATCATTTAGATTTGTAATCAGCTTTCACAACACAGGAGGGGGTTGAAACGGACATTTGCATGATTTCGAACCAGAGTCAAAAGAATTTTACGATAATGGTGTTAATATACGGTATAGACAATGAGGAAAAGTGCATTGATGAGTGACTAATTAAATTTTTGACTAATTAATTTAGTCAAAAATCGGACAGAACCTATGGGATGACCTGTGTAAAGGTCTCGATTTGTCCAAACCAGACTGGATATTAACTCCGCTTCAAAGCCACGACCATCAATGGTCAGTAAACGATCCATCAAGCCGTCTAATAAGTTCTGTCCGTATTTTAAATAAATCAAGCATGTGGCAGTGTTACTCTTAGTTAAAGATTCGATCATCAATGTACTGCCTACTAACCAGCTTATTAATGCCATTATTGAAAAATTTTCTCGGTTTTTATTCGAAGAACTCACAAATGTCACTTTCAACCTTTTCTTGCTGTTTCTTCTTCCAATTGATTGTATTGAGCCTCGGAATAGGTAGTAGTCTAAAAGAGCAAGATAGTCGGGAGAATGAGGTGGTGGATGAGGAATTTTCTCCCAACGTAATTCTTGCTGTGTTGGAAAAGGCGTGCTGCATTGTCCCGATGAAACACCACCCCCTTTCCATTCATTAGAGCACGTCTTCTTTCCTCTTTAAAGTTTGGCTCTAAAACCACTCCAGTTGCTGACAGCATAAATTGTTGCTGCATTAGGTGGTGGTAGCTATTCAAAGTAGATTACTAGGTAATCTAGGTAAAACAGGTGAGCGAAAATGGAGGAGAGGAGAGAGGATGTCAGCAAAGTGAGATTTGCGATTGTTTTGGAACACTGATTCCTGGGGCTCCCATTTTCCAAGTTTTTGTATATGATGACGGTGAATAGTAGGGTCGTTTGAATGAAGCTCAATTGACATTTACAATTCAACTTATAAAGCAGGATAGGTTTTCTCAAACCCAGATGGATGTCGTTCCCTCCGATCTTCATCTTCGTAGAATGTGAAATCTCCATCTCCTGCAAGTTCCTCCATTGATACTCCTCTACATAAAATCTGTGTTTTTCTAGCTACTCTGGCGGCTGATTTTCCTTTCTTGAACTCATAAAACGCTGTGCACTTCAAGTGATTTTTGATACTTCCATTTTAAAGGGGTCTTGATCAATCAAAATTTAATTTTAGTCGTCTTTAGAATAAACTTTTAGCGGTTTAAATACACCCAAAAACCAAAATATTACATAGCTCCTGCATATAATATGAAATACTCTTTAAAGTACATTTAATTTAAAAAGAAAAACTTTAGACAGAAGTTCAGGGATGCTCTCCTATGTCTACTAAGAGGTTCGCTCTACACAGGGCGATCTTAAACGTAGGCAAAACTTTATATAACTCGAGCTTCCGGAATGCGGCTGTCTCCCGTAGCGTTTTAACATATTTCCCTGAAAATTTTTGTCAATCATTACGTCAGTATTATTTTGGTTTGGTACGAGGGAATTCCCTTACTTATCCCAATGTTGTCAAATACCAGACAACACAATTCTTAGCCTATTAGAAATTTCTCATGAATACTTTAAAAACGAAACTCCATTTAGGAGAGGAATAAGATTCGGTGTTCCAGCATAAAATTTTTTTGATTAAATAGGTCTTCCAATGAATTCAAAGGAATTGAACTGCTTCTAGTGTTTTCTACTCCCTTAAATATAACATTTGACTGAGGCATTATCACACCACCCGGACCTCTCAATTTTGTTCACTTTACATAATAAGAACGTCGACTTTTATTTCACCTGCTAGGAAAGCAATCACAATTTATAAATTTCATGAATTGTAGTGGTAAACTAGGCACGGTGGAACAGGCTACCAATAAATAGTGCCAAATGCAATTATCGTTATTTTTGGATTAAAATCGCCCTTAAATATTTTGACCAATAATAAAAAATTGACAATTTAAATTATTTACTCGTGGGGAAATAACCATTCAGGTATGAATATGCGATGTAACTTATATTACTATCAAAAATATAAGGATTACAGTATACAACGAGGTTCGTGGGATCAACTTAAGTCTTATTTCACCAAAAAACCAGGATATAAGGACAAAGAATTAAAAGTTTTTTCTTATTATGGAAAACTCTGAGCGAATAATGCCTCAATAACTCATTATTAAGGTATTAATCTAGGTTTGCAACAAGCTGAAACACCTAAATGATAATGGGCAGATGCTTTATTAAAGTGCTCGATGCTTATTAACTAGAAGATTAAAAGTAGTCTTTCTATCCACATTAAGTCTTTGGTTTGATAGATAAGTGAGGAAAAGACCACAATGCAAAAGGGGTGTAAATTATAAATTATAAATTTGACATTTAAGTGACATAGTAAGGTATCAATTTGGCGTTGGATATTGCCGAACTATGGCGATACATTAACTGAACATCTTGTTCAAATTTCAATGGTACCTCTGGGGTTATGACGCCACCACAAATTTAACAACTGCTCCAAATTTGGACGTTAGTCAAGTTATTGGAATTAAAAATCCTAATTCCAACGAAAGTCAAATAAAGGAGGATAATCAAAGGCTCCAAGATTGCAGCGAGATAACAACTTCTTGCCCCATTGCGCTTATAACTTAGGCTTTTAAATTTTTCAGTTTAATCTTGGGAAGAAACTGTCGCAAATGACTTCCTTTTCATATCTTCCAAATATTTAACCAGTAGGCTGAATAGGCTATGTATTTAGACGCTATATTCTGATACAGCTATCAAAATAATCATTTCTTGTTACAATAAAAATTAACAATTTATCTAAGGTAATTCAGACATTTTTTTCATATTAAAATCGGCATTATGAATATTGTCTTTAAAAAGATGTATTAATGAGTGTCCAAGCAAAACATATCATTAATATGAAATGAAATTGAAATTCTACCAAGAATAAATTCATCTTTGATAATTAATCAGTTATTTTTTGATATATTCAAAAACAGTCTGTGACTTATATCGGACTTTGAAATATCAAAGGGAGCCATTCCTAAATTGTGAGGGAATTTAAGATCGTGCGTCTGGGGTTGCTTTGTGATGTCTGACGGTGAGAAGCTAGTGGAAGCTGGGGTAAGTCAATCGCCTGACCGCTATATTTGGTATAATGCAAACTTTGACCCGTTCTTAATGTGCGATTCTGCTCGATTTTCAGATCAAGTACCAAGACGGTCCTCTCGTTTTCCGTTCCCAAGTTGGTGGAGATGTCTATCACCGCCAGCCCGGTGGTCGTTACTGCTGGCCACGCAACTTCATTCTTCGTTTGACGCTCATTTGCATCATTTTCGCTGCCGTCACCGGTTGCATTCTCATTCTCTTCGGCCTGTATCAGACCCGATTGTGGCCCTGGAATCGGTATATCTCAGGTTCTTGCCGTGCACTCACGCCCTTTCCTGGCTTCGATGTCGAGGAGCGATTCTCCTACGAACCCAATGCCATCGTCGTCACCCACGGACCCATCGCCGGGTTCCCGGCTGTGACCGTTTTCCATCTTATCAGCGAGGACACGTCAGTCATGCGAACCGATGGAAGCTGCTACATTTACCCTCTTGCTCCCGAGGTGTCCAATTCTTTCGCTATTGACAGCTCGCTATTCGACCGTATCAAGGTAGGAGAATGGCTATTCATTTTCTCAACGTATTTTGTAAGGCAATTATTTGCGCGTACGTTTCTTAAGCGACCGACCCTGTACAGTTCGACTTTTTGCGTCAGTGAAAAAAGCATTGGCCTTGTGTGCCTCTGGGGCTATAAGTTGTCACCGAATTCGCTTTTGCATATTCCCGGTCGGCGCTTCTAAGGACATATTCGCAATTAGCGGTGATCCTATCTCTCGTGATTGCTTCCTTTCCCCTGGGTTGCCCTAAATTTAACCGATTTTCGTCGTCTTGTAGTTGTATCTGTGGTATAAAAGCCCTTCCTAGCTGTTAATTTCTGTTTGAAAAAGCACTTTTGCACTGCGTATACCCTCGACAATTACGAAGCATTACATCTACAGTTCTAGTGCTCTTTTATCATATACTTCGAGAAACGGGAGTGGGCTCTATTTCGTGTAGTTTTGGAATAAATGTGAAAAGTACACTGTTTAAAACAGTAGGATTAGGAAAAAATCGCATTTATATCGTGTAACGCCATGAATCTGGCTATACCCCATCATCCAGTCTCATCAATGCTGGCATTTTCCCACCATAAATATCCTTCCCTTTAAAGGACAAAGCTTCCAGTGTGTTATCATTAGCAGTTATAAATAGGGTGAAGGTTTCCAAAACCCAGATTTCTTAGAAGTTGCAAGTATCCCTGTATATTTCTGGTAATAAAGTTTCACTCTCGAGACTGGGGTGGTAGTGTGCAGCTCCTGACCAGGAACATTTTTTGTGGAGCCTGGGTTCTGAAAGTGTTGTTGCGATCCTCTCTAACAATTTGATTTGAGAGTCCGGCGGTCTCTCTCAGCCAATAACTTCGATTTTCGGCCAGGCCATGCTTAGCTGAGGACGACGTTTTTTCTTCTCTTTCAAAAGTTGTAGTTATTACCTTTGAGGCAGCACCTCTTGAAACGCCAACCATTCGAGCAGTTTCTGCTGCACTAGCGCCTGCCTCTGAAAGTCGGACGAGTCTGTTTTTTATTGGGTTATGACCAATTGTTTACATATCTGTTAAAACAGTCACTTTATGTAAACACCAAACAACAAAAGTAATCATAACATAAAAATGACAATTTTTGATTGTTTACAACATGTTCAAAGATTATGGTGCCAAAATGTTAGGTGTTTCCACTATTTTGTCCAACACCTATATAAGGATGCAAATTCGATACTCAGCATCGTCGAGACGGGATACCCAGTTCAAGTCGCCCTTCGACAGGCAATCTGAAAATGGTGCGCCCTCTAACCCATTAACGGGGCTTGCGTTTGGCCACAGAAATAGCAGTTTTAATAAGACATTGGCATTGACCAAAGGGGTAGAGGGAGGAAGGAGATGTTGAGGCGTGATCGTTAGCCCCCTAATCACCTTGTATAGGGATGCAAATAGATCATTTAGTAGCGTCGTCGTCATTCTTCTTCATCTAGGAGGCGGAAGGGATTCCTCAGTTCAAGTCTCCCTTCGGCATGCGCGTTCTCGCGGTTGCGCCGAACGATGACGGCAGCGAGCGAGTGCATATCAACCACCCGATGGCTGCCGCCAACTGCTCAAACGTGCCCAACTTCCGTCTCATCGAGATAGTCGTCTCTCAGGCTGCTGGACAGGACCCTACGGACTTCGACGAGGGCACCGTAAGTCCTCTCTCTATCTAGCTCAACAAACAAGTGAAAAAAACACGTTCTTTAGTCTAGTCTGCCTAGACTATAGGTGAGTGTCGGGAACTTGGCAATTTTTTCTGGGTCCTGTGGGTACAGGGACTCTTTCATTGGTCGACATTCCCAGTTCGATAGTGTCTGTTATGAATTAGTCCACTTTCTTTGAGGGCTCCGTGAGTAGTTTCTGCTTCACTGGGGCTTCCCCTTACGACGTTCCTGAATCTAGGATGGATAATAGTGTTGCTAATATCTCCGCCATCCTCTGTTTACTAACCGGAACTATAGGCTAACGCTCCATTCTTTACTGCATTCCGGGGCATGGGGTGAACGTATGACATCTTTCTCTGGGTCTTGTGTGTCCAGAAATTCCTTCATTGGACGACAATCCGTGTCCGGTAGTGCCTACTACCAATTAGTCTGTTCGATTGGAGACTACAGCATGATTTGGCTTTCGCATCTTGGTAATAGGCGTGGCCAAAAAAGTGGATCTTTGTGAATCAGGTTAAACTACCTCTAGATTTAGACATTCTGACGATCCTGCTTAGATTGCACATTCCGATTTCTCCGTTTGCGAATCACCAGTCATGTTTGTACCTGTCCAACTGCCGCAGTTAAATCGGTAGGAAAAACCCAACTTTCGAAGGTCATGCTTGTCCTTCAAAACCTTGCTACTAAAGGTAGGTTTGCCATTTCATATAAACAGACCAAACAGTCCATCACGAACCGTTTTTTGTGTCCTGGTGTTTATGTGATTTCTTTTTGGCAAGGGTCTAATTAGATAATTCCTGCTCGCCGTGTGTGATAAAAGAGGCAGCCATTGTCGTCCAATTCATCTTGAAATTTCGCCTATAAATAGGGTGTAGGCGCTTTCATTTCGATGGCCGTATCAATTAATTATTTCAAGGGTATTTCACTTTTTCATGGCGTCATCATCCAGAACATTAAAATTTGCTTAATAAAAACCATGCTGCCTTGGAAGTACCCAGGAATCATTTGAAAATTCACTGGAAAATTCAATCAGTTTATGGAGAGGAAGATGTGAATAAAAGGTGGTTTGCGAAATTCAGTGGAATGGGGGATTTCACCCTCCACGAAGATGAAGATCATAAGGTGACAGCGTCCAGTTAAGTTCCAATTGGCAAATAATCCTATTTCAAACCGCAAAGCTCTTCATCGTTGTCATCTCCGAAAACTAGGAAAAGTTCCTAAACTTGGAAAATGGGTGTCTCATAAATTGGTATCTGAAATCAATCCAAAATTTCTAGTTGGCGAAATCTGCTCGTCTCTCCATTCTCGCCAACTTGTTTCACCTTTATCGGAATTACAAGCGTGAGATCGTGAGGGGAAAAGACCCCAGCCACAGTTGAGAAAGGCACTTGACGGGCAAAGGCTCTTCTTCGTTCAATCTGGTGGGAACGCCAAGGATTCATCCAACTAGTTGATTTGTTCCCACCCAATGCAGCAGCAGTTAATGCCCAAATCTACTCTCTGCAGCTAGAGCGTTTGAAACAAGCTTTGAGGAAAAAAGACAGGCTTTATTAGGACTATTCACGACCTCTGTCCTCTCCACAACAAGAATCACGTTACAAAGGCACAGAAAACTTGGTTGGGAGAGAATTCCCCGTCATTTGTTTCCTGGCTTGTAAAGTAATTTGACAAAAAAACACCTTTTGCACCTCCACAGGAAAAGGTTAAAAGTGAAATTTCTAATTTCTTCAAATTAAAACCAAAATAACTTTAGAATAATGAATATATTAATGTGTTTGTTAATAGTGGAAGTAATCCATAGACAATCATGCGATGTACTTTGTTGAATGAATACCTAGGTTAATTTAACATTTGGTCATTTGTTAATCGAAACTCGGACAGAACTTATGGGACAGCCTACCGCTATTTTCTAAAATACTCCTAACTCCCGTAACTGAAAACGACTACTTGAATTCGCAGACGCCGTGTTGGTGATGAGTCAAGCTAATAACCCATCAGACATTTTAACGTGTGACTCACGCCCAACATCTTCGGTGGCCACCGAAAATGCGTTCTCCCTGTGCGTGTGGGTGCGGTCTGCTGGCTTCGCAGTCGTCACGTGACAAGATTCATAGGGTCGCTGTAAAAGGGGAAAGGGCTGTGAGTGGGGAGATGAGTTTTTCAGAAAAAAAGGGGAGTATTTGTTAAAGGAGCCTGCCCTTAGCTGGTCGCTTTCTTTTGAGATGTGAAAGTGGTTTTGTGTAAGCTGGAACAAGTTAGACCCTTGGAATTGATAAATGTTTGTTATTCTCAGCAAACTGAGTTTATCGGTTCAAGCTTAATGTGATTTAATTCGAGACAAACTAGGAGACGAGACAATTTGCAGTAAACTAATTTCAGTTACTTTGACCAACTACCAGGGTAGTACATGTTCGAACGCGCTTTTGTTGTGTCGGGAATGAGGCATGTGCGAAAATTCCGCATGTACATAGAACAATTCAATGCATGAAACACTGCAATGTCCATGAAACAAAAATTAATCACAAGTGAGGAATGGGTACCCAACTGTAACTAATCCAAGTTAATGGGGACGTTTTAACTACCGCGATATTGGAGTTTTAGATAACGTCCAAGAATTACTGGCATTGCTATCATTCCTGATGAAGAGCGATTTGCAATTGTTCTGCGTCTTATATATCAAACATGATGCTCATCTCAATGAGTAGAGGTGTCTAACGCTTGTTGCCAGGTGGCAAGCTCAGTTGTTTCGAAACAGTTCCCTCCTATTAACACTAGAAAAAGCGTATAAGTTTCATGTCATCCCGTAGGTTTAATCTGGATTTTACCTTGTTAAATTGGGTGAAATCGAAAGAGTATTTTCTAATGTCTAATGGAGCTGAACATTACTTTTATCTTAAGATGAATGTAAATGGGTCAAATTATGTTTTGTATAGCTTTAAAATTTTAATGTATGATAAAAACCCTGTTAACACTGAAGTACGCAATGATCGTTTGAGGTATATGCTTTATGGGTTTGAGGAAGGAACTTCATGGGAAAAAATGTTTCTTATGCTTCCAGCCTGGTGGGATCACCAAGGAATAATGCACTTTGAATTGTTACCACCTAATGTAGTGGCATTTAATTCTCAAATCTACCATAAGCAGCAATCGAGGCGGTTGAAGTAAGCGGGAGATATGGTCTAGTGAATTGAAAAGGGGTGGTGTTTCGCCAGGACAGTACAGCACGACCCCACTCAACAGGAATCACGCTAAAACAGGTCAAAGAAGAAAACGGTTGGAGAAAGGCACCTAAATTATCGAATGAAAGGTGTCTCCCCCTCGGTAGATCAGGCGGTTTAGCGCAGACACGATTATAGAAGACGCTTAAGAAAGGTCTCATTGCATCAATTAAACCTCCCCTCTACTTTCTGACTTTTTGCAACGTTTCCATTGATTGGAAACGTAAGACTGATGAATCGTTTAGTTCTATAGTGGTTGTTTCTGGAGTCTGCGCTTACTTCTATCACATGAAGCCTATTTTCATATTGTGCTGATAGGAGTTGCCATGTAAATATGCTAAGGCGCGCTCTCTCTCTCTCGCTTGAATTAGTCAGGAATGCGCAACACGTCAGCTCTAATGGAGTGCCAAGGTAGCGTTGGAAGTGTGCAGTAACAGGAAACCGCTGCACCTAGGGGCTCATTCTTTATCGATCATTATCACAGTTGAGCTAGGTTCTTCTCCCTATCGCGTCTTCAAACGCACCTTTTAATGGAATGGACAATTTAACTGCTAGACAAGGCATTAAAGTGCCTTCCCGGGATCTGAGAGAGTGACTGTTCCCCTTCATAGTTGCAGGCATAGCCACTTTCTGAAGCCTAGTCTTCCTTAACTTCATTAGCTTGTTGACGTGAGAGTTCTGATCTGAAAGGCCAACTGGTCATGTCTACTTGATATTTTCCCTAATTCGGGGCTATTAATTAGGTTACAGGCTAAGATTTCTAGCTACCGCTGAAGCTGTTAATTAACCGTAACCGTGCTGTATTCCTGTTGTCGTGTCTCTTGCGGCCTGGTTTGCTCCAAAGAAACGCGCAATGCTTCAATTTAGAGTTTCGGTTGAAAATCACCTAGTGTCAAACAACCATTCGATATGATTTATTAGATTTTATCCCAAAGTTGTAGATACCCGTTGACTGGCCAGAGGCTTTTGGAATCATATACTGTGCTGCAGTCTCAGCTGTGCAAGCGCTTTTTAGGAGCCGTGGCCTGGGTTTGCGTTTCTGGCACAAAACGGCAGATATCTATATTTATGGCTTCACTGCTGTAAACTAAACAGCTGTGCGTGGAGCTGATTAATGCGCATCCATATTGTCGGTTCAGTTGGTTTTTTTCTTTTCATTCGGCATCGCTAGAGGGGAATTCGATTTAAATTTGTTGCAAATGCCAACTTTTGGAGTTATAAAAGAAACTCAATAGATCGAGAAATTACACTATTGGAAGTAAACGCCGACGTATCAAGTTTACCCCATAAGTTCTGTCTGAATTGTACCTCGTTTTAAATTTAACGAAATTTAAAGAGCATTTTTTATGTCCAGTGGTACTTAACGTTAGTTTTATGTTTAGACTCACCTGTATTTTATTTTACGGAACATTAAAATTAAAGTGTGCTTAATTAAATCTCAGGAATCATTTGGTGCACGTAATGTTTTGAATTCAAGAAAGGATACTCAGCAGCAGCAGCAGCAGCAGCAGCCGATATCTATGGGAAAGAATGTGAATGAAAGAACTTTCAGAAGATGGTAGCTTCTGAAATTCTGAAGTGGGGATTTCACCCTGCACGAAGATGGGGATCCAACCAGACGACTTTCAGTTGATTTTGATGATAAGGTGTTTCTCGTGGTATCCCTTGAAGAAGTTTATCTTGCTTTATCAGTTGAGGAATCGGCAATAAAGCTCAGTTGGAACCTACATCTTTACGCCATCATCTTTAAATACTCTCAAAGTTCCTAAACTCGGGAAATTAGTACAGACATTATGTATTGCCAAATCCCAAATTGGGAATCTACTCTCCTCTCCTGCATTGTTACCGACTTTTTTACCTTTTGGCGGTAAAAAATGGATCTTTATGGAGATGTTAAGCTTCTTGTAAGATAGTGGCTTCATAAAGGAAAAGACTCCAGCCACTGTCGAGAGGGGAAGTTCATGGACAAGGTTATTCTCATTTCAATCTGGTGGAATGATCCACCTAATGCGGCAATAATTAGTGCTTCAGTCTACTGTCGGCTCTAATGAATCGAAAAGGGGTGATATTTCATCCCCCACAACAGGAATCACGTCCCTCATCCACTTTATTTTTTACCTCCTACTCTTTCGGACTACCAACAAATCATGTAGAAAAGGTTGAAACTGACGTTTTTGAGTTCGTCGGGAAATGAGAACCAAACGAGTTTTGCATTAATGGTGGTATTACACTTGTTAATAGTCGGAAGTTGGAGGAGAGGTAAATTGATGATTCCTTATTTAAATTTAGTCACTTGTTTAATTTATTCAAAACTCAGACGGAACCTATGGGATGGCTTGGTAATTCCACTCTTTGGGTGCTCTCAGTTATTCAGGCCGTAAAAGTACTGGACGTGGTCTCCGCGATAGGAAATTTGCCTGTTCCGTGTTCACCATTTCGTTGGTGCTAACACTACAATGGGTTTATTGTTTGCGTGAGCATGTCTTCTACCACTCTCCTGCCAATGAACCATTAAGACACGTTTTTTTTGACCTCGAATACAACTCTACCAAAGATTATTGCTGTCATTTCCGGCATTGACATAGTAAGTGTAACACAACAACCCCTTGTTTGATGAGGCCAATATGGTGTAAGTGAGACTGATAGATTGGTAGTGTAGAAGACATTGTGTCTTGACTCTCGTCGATCGATTATTGCGTCTGAGGAATTTGAAAATTCAGGGAACTGGCAGAGAGCACGGAACCCGTTTCAGTTTTAGGCTGAAAATGTCTGCTTAAGATTGTAGTGATTAGCTACTCTTAAGGTCTTCCTAGGTGGATCCACTAACCCAGGTACGTCCGTCCCAGAATGTTTATTAGAGTTTTTTTGTGTCAGTGACCTGCTTTATCGGTAAACAACTTGGCCAATTAGATCAGGCCAATACACTCAGCTAAATGGGGCGCGAAGATACTCTCAGGTCACCGTAATTGACATTGTGAGTCAGTCACAAACTTGGAATCTATGCTGCCAGTTGATTGGCATTTGACGGTCTGGGTGTGTTACCAGACATTTCAAGTATTGGTGTTGCTATTTGTTTCAATAAAATTAACATTTGACTGATTTAAGCCTTGCTAACATGGAAGTACGAACGAGTCACTTGAGACGCGTAATGTTTCACGAGTCCTGCAGTTGAGTTTGATGATGTTTCTTGAAGCAGCCCTAGAAGAAGCTGATCCTGCTTTGTCAGTTGAGTTGGAGTTGACAGTTAGCCTTGGTGTAAACCATGCAACTGTTCATTATTATGCTCTTCAAAAAATTTAAGAAAGTTTCTAAACTTTGAAAATAGGTGCCTCATGAATGAGTGTCTGAAAATAATCTCGAGTTGACGACATCTGCTCGACTAATGAGAAGGGAACTTGGTCGGAAAAAGGTTTTTCTTACGTATATCGGGTGGGATCCTTAATGATAACTTTATTTATTTGGACACAACCTATCGGATTACCTGGTACTCGCCTCCTACTCACTGAGTACTGAAAATTAACGCAACAAAGGTTCATAATAACCCTGCCTAGTAGGCAGTTTCATAGGATACAATGGATAGCAACTAGTGGTGAGCCTAGCCTTCACCAAGGGATATTTTGCTGCATTACTCAGACACACTCAACCAAGGCTCCTCTTCCCCCATCTAGGAAGCCGAATCTGTGACTCCCTCGAATGTATGCTCAAAGGAGTGTCCGCTGGGCGAGAGTCGCGACAGCCTCGGCATCCCTCGTCAAGTCTGTCGCTGTCCTCCCAAGGCTCCCCTGCCGGCCATGGGTGGGGATACCCGCGGCGACATCGACTTCCAGGTGATGCCCACTCCATACGTTCACGGACCGGAGGACTTCGCGCCCTACTCCGTGGAGATGCTGCCCGCCGAGAGGGAGGACCTCGCGACGAAGGCGGAGGGGGCCCCGGTCCCTCCACCACCGGTGCTGCCGCAGCCTTTCGGCGACGACATCGAGGTGCTGAGAGACGAGGAGGACTTGGAGGAAGATGAGGAGGAAGCTGAGGAGGAGGCGGAGATGAAGCTCCGTGAGTTCCTTCTCAGACGTGTTTTCGCTCAAATCATGACTGTGTGGATTTTCTTTAACTAGAAGGCTTTGGTTTCAAGTCCTTAATAGCGTGGTATTTCGGTTGTCTTTTGGATGTCAGTTTTTGTGAGGTAGTCTGCGCTTTGTAGAGGGGTTAGACAAAATAGTGGAAATACCTAGAAAAAACGACAAGATGTATTTAAATATGGTGTAGGTCCTCCTTTTGATGCAATTACAGCATCAATTTCAGCCCATTCTTCAGTTAGAACACCCTCAGTTCTTTTAAAGATGATTTCGGCGAGGAAATCGACTTCCCACTTGAATTTTTAAAATTATCCATAAGTGCCCCTTAGTAATGAGGCTGAAGTCTGGAGATTGTGGTTCATGACCAGATAAGATGCTCAACTTCATTAGAATTCTCCTCCTCGTGCCATTTAACAATTTTAGCTGTCGGTGCTGCATTATCATCTGGAAAGATGGTGGCGTTTCCCTCAGGAAACCACAGTTTTTGAACCATAGGATGAATTTGGATGCGATTCAAGGAACTCAAAAGTGTCCTGCGTTGCAAGAGCTCAGGCTGACGGGCATCTCTATGAGTCCATCCTCGAGAGTATTTACAGGTCTTGGTTAAGCTCCTCCTGTTGTACAAGCAAATATTTATTTGGATGGGACCCAGTAACTTTAGATGGTGGTATTGGACAGGTGTGTGTCCCAGTGTGACCTCACAGCGCGTTGGCGAGTGTTCCGCACTCGTGTAGCTGCCTCCAGAAGCCGGCCAGAGTCCAAACTGCGTCCTGTATTTATCAGGTCATCGCTTAAGTTCGGTTCAGGTTTTACGTTTTTTAAATTGAACGAAATTTAGCCAGCATTTTACAATACCTAGATGAACGAAAGGGGTTTCATGTTTAGGTGGCTTCATGCTACTATGGATGTATCATTTGAAGCACATACTGTTTTGCGAGTCCAAGGTAGGGAACTGAGCAGCTGAAGTAGCTAGAAACGCTCAATTTATGGGGAAGAATGTATGGCTGAAGGAATTTGCAGAAGAGGGTTTGCGAAATTCAGAAGTGGAGATTTCCCACTCCACGAAGATGTAGATCGAACCGGACGATGTCCAGTTGGAAATTCCAAGCAAGCTTAGATCACACCTTACAACTGTTCATCGCTATTATCTTCAAGTACCTGGAAAAGTTCCTAACCTTGGAAAATGAGTGCCGGAAAACAATCTCAAATCCCAAGTTGATGACACCTGCCCTTCCCGCCTCCATTCTCGCCAACTTGTTTTACCATTTTTTAGTGAAGGGACTTGTGACTGGCGAAAAAGGAATCTTTTATCGAAATGTTAGGATTCATGGACAATGGTGTAAAAAGGGGAAGATCCCAGCCAGAGCCGTCGTGAAAGGAAATTAATAAAAAAGGGTTCTTTTTATTTTATCTGTTGGGATCGCCTAGGAATAATTCACTATTGAATTATTGCCACATTAGTTAGGGCGAGGTTTGAACCCAGCTCTTAGGGGGAAAATAAAGCGCCCCAGTGAATCGAAAAGGGGCGTTGTTTCAAAAGGACTCCGACCTTGCTGTTTCAGACTACAATTTATTTCGTAGCTTACAAACGTAACGTAAAAAGTTCTTGGAACTAGCATTTTCAAGTTCTTCGAAGCGAAAGAATTTCTCAAAATTGAAAGCTCTAGGAAGCTTGTAAATCGAAGGAAGTCGAAGATAATCACCGTGTCCAAGGGAAGCATTATCCGCTCCTTATTTTCATTGCCCCTCCATTATTCATGAGGCGTCGATTCTTCCCTTCTCGCTGTCATCACTTATATGAATGCCGAAGAGGGATGCAAATGTTTAGCTCAAGCATTGCGTGCGTGAACATCTCTAACTCATCCTGGGAAAGAAGTTACTGGCTTAAATTTATTCTGCATGAGATATCAATGGAGGTGGGTGTTGTTGCATAGAAATTTCTTGATCTAAAAGAGGTCGTAGTATTCTTTCTGACGAGTACCACAAGTTCAGCCTTTCGTGCTAATTGATGACTGGCGACTGCACTTCCAGTATTTAGCTGGGTTTTTTGCTAGACTGAATGTCCTGTAACTTAGCAGCTGGCAAGATTCAAGTGCATGATAAATGAGGGAAAGTGGAGGTGGCTGTGATTCCTTCCTAAATATTATCTCTATTAGTTTTAGAAGCAAAATAATTTTTGGTCCCTAAATTTACTGGAAGGTGAGTGAATTCCCGAGTATAGTGATTGTGACAGGAGGGGGTTCCGTATTACTCCGATCATTGGTGGCTGCATCAATTCTTTCAGTGTCATAAACGGATTTTATTGAGATTTTGGCTGCTCCTTATTTAATTCCCCCAATACTATTCCCTTCACCCAATGTATTCCTTATCAAACACATGGAGGCGAGTTAAATTCAGTTGAATTACGCAAGTATGTCTAATAGACAGGCGCCGTTTACTTAATTGCTGGTCATGGGTTGGCTGTTTGACTAAAAGGTGTCTGGCCTTGGGCTCACACTATCCCAGTTTGCGTTCGCTACGCCTGTTCGCCGTTTGCGTGAGCTTGTCAACAAATTAGGTTGGTGAATTCTATTGGACCATCTCTCTAACCCCCCCCCCTCTTCCTCTTTTCCTACAGGCTCCGTTGTGGAGGCGTCCAACGCCTGGATCTCGGAAGATGCCAGTGGTGAGTCAGCACTGTTTTCTTCTTCCCCTTGCAGCTGTTAAACATTTGCCCATTAGTAATAAGAGATGAAGGTAGCTGACCTGCATAATGTTTTATGAGTGCACGAATGAAAACTCAGCAGTCCACGAAGCGGCTAGAAACACTCACTGTGTATATGTAGAAGAATGTGTGAATGAAAGAAGAGCGTTTGGGAAATTCGAAAGTGGAGATTTCACCATCCACGGAGACATACATCGAACCGGACGCTCTGTTGGGTTTGATGATAAGCTCTTTTTATAGTTGATAAATTGTCGATTACCTTAAATCGTACAAATGTTTATCAGCATCTTCAATAACTTGGGAAATGGGTTTCTCATGAATTGACTGGAAAAAACCCCCTATCTCGAATAGGAAACATCTGCTCTATTCTCATTCTCGCCAACTTATTTGATTTGTAAGTGGTAATTGGCGACAGATGGATCTCTTGTTGAAATGTTACGTGTCGTAGACTGTGGTACCGTCTTAAGCGGGACGAAAGGCCCTAGCCACAGCCGCTGAGAACTTCATTGAAGAAGTTTCTTCGTTCAATCTGGTTGAATCGCCACTTTGAAGTATTACGACCCCCTAGTGCATCAACATTTAATGCTCCTCAAATCTACTCCCAGCGATAAGAGCGTTTGAACCATGTTTGTAGGAGGAAAAAAGACCTGCTATAGAGAATCAAAAATGAATGATGGTGTTTCGTCAGGAAGAGAACTTGATTGGGTTGAGAAAATTCCACATCCATCTTGTTCTCCTGACTACCTTGCTTCTTCCTTCGACTACCATTTGTTTCGTAGCTTACGAAAAGGTTAGGAAGAAAGAGCTTTTGAAACACATAAAGAAGAGGTTGAAACTGACGTTGGTGAGTTCTTCGAATAATCGAAACTTGTTAAAAGTTGGGTATAAATCGTTGGAGATGGAATCTAATTTGGTCACTTGCATGATTTATTTATAATTCAGACAGAACTTATTGGATGACGTGATAGTAAGAGGTGAACGTGACTTAAATCCCCCATCAACCGTTCGATTGGGCCTGTCAGTGTTCCTGGGTTTTTAACAATGCCTTATCCAAAATCACTGCCTAACTTCTAAACGAAATTTACTCGATTTTTCGAATTTGTTTCAGAATCGCTTAGTCGTTCTCGCCGTGCTGCCGAAGTCCTGAATAATCTCGAAACACCCATGCAAAGTAAGTTAAAACCACCAATTTATGGCGAGGTTTTAAGAGGAGGGTAGTCGCTCCTTAGGACCCTGGTAAATTAATGTTATCTCAGTATAACCTGAGACGACAAGTGGTGGTCAAAGCAAGCTCCGCTCTAGGTTGATTTTTTCGTTACTATGTTGTAAGATGGTTGTGCCTGGATTGTCAACACGATTTAGGTTTCTTCTTGTGTATGATGTAGCGAGATCACTATTTGCTCCCCTTCTCTTACTTCACGAACGGGGAATCATCTTCAATATATCGTAGCTTGAAGTGCCAAAAACGCTCATCAGGAAGTTCCTCGTTGCATGTGCAAAGATAAGAAACCAGAGTGGTTTTATGTTTCGGACTTCGTTTAAGTCATAAATGAACTTGTCGCGCTAACTCATTCCGCAAGTAGGTCGGTTCTCGTCTATTGCCTCGTTAGTTAGTGTTAAACTATCCTAGTTAGTATACTTTTTTCCGCAGACACCTATAACGACAGACAAAGCCGCTCCAAGGATAGCGATGAATAAAAGTCGTTGGTTTGACTAAAAGTATTTGGGTATCTGCATACTTTGGCTGGGATTAATATGAGAACCTTTGTTTTAGTTCCTGGTAATTGCCAAGTCGTGGACAAGATCTTAGAAGGAGCCATCCCGAGCGGAAAGCAGCACACTCTGCCTCTCATGGTCATTGTGAAGTGCTAGGGGCATTCCCCAAATCACCCTTGCGTACGACCATCTTTGTTTAGTCAACAAGACACAACTTTTACTCCGGCCCTTCGTTTCACTCGTCTCCCAGCATTTGTGACCCACATTTGATTAACTGTTACATAAATTGCCCGAATATCCCTCACTTTGTCAAATAACTCGGCTTCCATTAATCACCATTCTCGTAGCTCATTGACAATTACTGCTTACAGGAAACGCGAATAAAATAGACCAGCTCCACTGTGACTTGCGTACGGGGTTCGTCGGCTAAAAGCTACTTCTGGGTGGCCATGCTGCAAAGGTGGCATGGAGCTACCTACTTTGATTCGCGTTCGAGACTACGTGGTATTCTTCAGACAATCGTCGCTAGAATTCAATCTTAATAAGCCAAAGAAGTAGAGGGAATACCTAGAAGAAAATTGACTCAAGTAAAGTCCCTTGAAGTAGTGGGTTTGGCGCTCAAATGAATGCATCGTTGGGGATTTACAATATTTGGTCCCTTGTAAGATTGCCACGAAAGGTACATAGTACATAAGGCTGATAAATGCTGCCTATGCAAGATTATTTCTACGTATATAGCCTAAATTTTTTAGTTTACGTAAAATGTGAAAAATTATTTAAAATTCTAAACATAAATATAAGGGATCTAGAATGATATTGGATTCTTGATAAGATAAATAGGGTGTGTTGGGACTACTCAGAGAGGATAATGTGACCTTGACCGCGTGATTCAGTAGAGATTTATTGCGGCCCTTGCGTTATGGAGAAGGCGATGCATGTAATTACTAGTTCAAGAAACCTACTATTTTTAACAAACATATCAGTACAAAAAATATTTAGTTGATATCGTGTTATGCTATAGTTCATTGTTGCGTTCTAAAATTCTTCATATTTTCTAAACATTTTCAGAATATGTCGCTACATTCCGGTTACAACACACCGTTGTTGCGATACTGGCAGTCAGCTTCGTGCACAGTCACAAAAGACAACCTCATTTATCCCATATTTGTGAGGCAAGTAACTTTTTATTAAATCGTTTAAACACCCAACCTTGTCACAGGTAAATACTACGGGGCTTATGTTGGACATTTTATTAACATAGATTTCTCCTGCTATTCATTTTAATTAAGAACGTATTTCTTGTCTTTTTTTAGTTCGGACGACGACGCAAATAACGAAATCCCTGGGTTGCCTGGCCAAAGGCACCTAGGAGTCAACCACCTTGTTGAGTATTTGAGACCATTTGTTGATAAGGGCCTCAAATGTGTCCTCATTTTTGGCGTGGTGGAGGACGCCGTTAAGGACGAACGAGGTTCGGCTGCCGATTACGGTCGAAGCCCCGTTATCGGAGCCGTTAAGCTTCTCAGAAAGGAGCTACCCTCGCTGATTCTCGCTTGCGACGTCTGTCTTTGCACCTACACCCAGTCACATCACTGCTGTGGGTGTATCTCTTGATTAATTGGGTTCCCTATTCATTTCGATCTTTCAATGTATGGTTTTACCTCAAACTCTCGCAGACATTCCAAATTCACTCGGTGAAATGGACGTTGAAAGGACTGTAAGTAGGCTGGCCGAAATCGCTCTCAACTACGCCAAAGCAGGTAATTTGCTTCTTCAATATGTTGTGCAGTCGTTTTCGTTAGATGTTATAAACATCTGCCTTTCGATCATCACAAAATTTATGGCTGTTATATGATAGGTTCCAGTATTTAATATCGACACACCATTTGAGGCTGATTCACCACAAAACGCTTGTAAATTGTCATGTTTTCCTAACGAATAGTTATGGAATCATCCTCCTTGACTTCAAAAACCCAAATTGCGTTTCTGATTGACAGTTCGTGAAGCAATTGTTGAATAACAAATATATTTTGCTTTCGGGGTACCTAGCATTAAGAAATCCATTTATAGAATCAATTACCTTGATTTCGTCGTGGGATGACTTCGACTTCGTTTAATCTTTTCGAATAAATCCTTGTGCCAAGGTTCGGTATTCTTTTTCGGATCAGAGGCATGGCGTTGACAACACGATAGCCGTGGAGCACACAAGACACTGTATGCTTGCTACCTGCATGACTAAAGGCGCCTCAGGTATCTTGGCTTCAGCTGTCGACGATGACTCAAACCTGCGATCTTTGGTAGATTTCCACTGGTTGTAATCACAAGCATTTTCTCTTGAAGTCACAAAGTTTGTTGATTCCTTCAAATGGTTTGTGTCAATTCCCTTTTTCCAGATTCTAGTTCCCTTTACGTCATTTGCGAAACTGCAGAATATGTGCGGTGAGGATCAAAACGAAACAGAACTCCTTTTAAATTTCTCCCTTTTTTGTACCCACTCTATAGTCAGGTTTACTATTTATCAATTGAATGGATTTTGCCTCTTCCTGACAGTTTTAAGTGAATGAAGTAAACCTGAGAATCTGAAACAGACAGGAAGGAGAATGCCTATTTGGTCCACCACTGGGGCTCACGGTCCCGGTAGTGACTTCATTTGTGAGTTTGGTCTTTTGGATTAAGTCCCTATACCAAGGTCTTTTTGGGTCAGCGATTCCTCAGGGCACTGTAGACGGCCATGAAATTGGCATAACTCGATAGCTATGGAACACACAAGACACCGGGTTCCTTGCATGACTAACGCTCTTCAGATATCTTCAATTCAGCTGTCGGTGGTGATTCAAACTAGCGATCCTTGGCATATTTTCTCTTGCAACCACAATGATTTTGGGTTTTTCGAAATGGCGTGTATCGGACGGCTTCAAGAAACTTGCCTTTCTTGTGATTCAAGTGATTTTCGGGTACTTTATGCAGATAGGGATTTAATTATGCAAGCTTTATTGTTTTAAAAATATATTTGATTAGTAGAAATGCTCCTAGACACACAAATAGTAATCAGTTAAATTAGATATCATAGGCTTCTTTTTAAATTTCGTCCAGTTTAAAAAGGTGCCATTCGGACTGAACTTATCTAGTGATTTGGTTTGAACGACTAGTCGTTTGGGGAGGTTCAGCTGCTGTTGATGGGCATCGGACCCTAACCATGCCGCAACAAGCCTCTGAGTCAGTCTCGACAGCTTAGCCGACTCACCCCTACTTAACCAGTTTATGGGCTGCGAGTTAGCGGGTGTGTGGGCAGCTTGATTGCTGCTGTGAGGTAACTGCCGGTGGCTGCACTTCAGGTGCCCACATAATCGCCCCGTCGGACATGTCGGAGGGCCGGATCCTGGCGATCAAGCAAATCCTCCATAAGAACGGCTTCTCGCGCCAGGTCTCTGTCATGTCCTACGCCGCCAAGTTCGCCTCCACCTTTTACGGACCCTTCCGGTACGTCGAACACACCGCACTCTTCGGCTACCATAAGTTCTAACACATTTAAAAAGTATTTTATAATCTCCGATGGAGCCGACCTGATAAATCGCTTAAAAGCGTTCGTTCGTCTCGTTCGTTCTTAGCCAATGAATGCTTTCTGAAACGGATACTTCTTTGTGGTCTATTGACGATGTTTTGTCTTCTGGAAATTAACAGAGCCGCAGCAGGATCCGGGGACGGTAAAACGGACCGCAAGTCCTACCAACTCCCACCCGGAGCTGCAGGACTGGCTGTCCGAACTGCTGTGCGTTGCCCGCCTTCCCCACACACCTGTCATTTCATTTACTCACTCATGCAACTACTCTTTCACCCACGTAGATCCGTGATGCAAGCGAGGGCGCTGACATCATCATGGTGAAACCGGGTTTGATGTACCTCGACGTGATCGCAAGTATTAGGCGTGAGGTGAGTCCAACTTTCATCACCAAGGCACCCCATAAACGAAGTCGCTAGCGGATGAAACAATCAGGGGTTTTAGTTGATAAATTGACGACCACCAACTCCACCAAGACCTGAAGGCAAAGCTGACTGGTGTGGTTAGCACGAATGACACTGCGCTGTTTGTCTGTTGGTGATTTGGACGAGGCCTTGGTCGCGTCTAGCGTAGTGTAACAACTACTCTCTAGACGTCTGAACCTTTAGGTGTTGGTGAGGAAGAGCTCCGGGGCTATCCATAGAGTGTTTCAATCAGCACTTGAAGCTTAGACTCCAGTACATTGTAGAGACTGGAGGCAACAGAGGTATTTGGCTCCGTAGGTCGCGTGGAGGCGTGGATCTCCAGTCCATGTGGTACGCAGATACCCTCAGATATGCAGGGGCTAAGATTCCAGTTGCTCGGTTCACGTGTGCGCTCCGCTGCCTGCCTAGACCAGCGCTGTCGACGTGTGTTTGCCATGGTGAAGGAGATGAAGAGGCATATGAGAGTTGCGCAGGTTGCGCCTGGCGAAAACAGTAACCCAAAGTCAGAGCTAAAGCCCTTTGTTTGGTCTGCGGAGTCATGCCAACAGTCGATCAATGTTACTCAGTTTCCGAGTTGGCAAAGGTAGACAATATGAACACGGTGTCAGAAGCGTGCATGGTAAAATATAATGTCGCTTGTAGGTCTGCATCGAGGTGTCTGATTTATAAAGCAAAGGTGCACATGCTTTGGATGTCCGCTGTGCCCTAAGAAAGTACCATCTCAGGAGGGAATAGTGAACCATTGTTATGTGAAACTCAAGTACAGTTACGTAAGTGTAAGACATGTGAGTGATATCAGTGCTGTGTCGTCAACTGCGCTGACCTGTGGTATGGAGGAGGGCCCCTGTATTGAGCCTCAGTGAGTGCCTCGGTTTGACAGCTTCTTCAAGCTTCACCTATGTATCATCGCTCCAGTAGGCCTCATGCTGCGGGCCGTTATCCTGGAGAAGAAAGGCGATTATGCGTTTGGAAGGTTGGGACTTACCTTTTTTATCTAATAACGATCTCTATACAACGAGTGGACTGACTCAACCCAAAACCGACAAAGAACACAAGGTCATTCGGCCAGACCCAGTTTCATCGTGAGTAGGAGTGCGTCTCAACGTGTGTCCAAGATTTTCACGATCCTGATTGGTTGGCGCATTCTAGAGGCTGGTGATGAGTCGCTTGTTTCAGCCGTCATGGGGTTTCGGGTCTTTGTTCAGGCCCCAACATTGACGTTACCGATCCAGATTGTTATTTCTGCTCATTCCATGGTCAAGTCTAGGAAAATGTGCAATTGAAGATGGAACAGAGGTGCAAATGGTCAAAACAATCAGTGCAAGTGGTGATTCAAGTGTTCGTGATTAGTGCTGCGATGAGTTTCATACTGTTTGGTAGGCGTAACGCGTATTCAGCTTTGGGTCAGTGAGATAGGCGCCCTAATGAAAATTCCCTCCTATCACATGGTGTTCGAAATACACCAAAGTAATGCTTAGACGTATTTATAAGCGGCCACCCCAGATCAGACCAGTACCCCCCAATGTTTGGCCTGTGCCAAACACTCGGGATCTTAATCCGGTCTTGGAGTATTATGAACTGTGGGGGACAGTCGAGAACAATATAAAAAACCCATTTAGTTGACCGAATTAAGGCGGATTGAGGTTGTGATAACCACTGAAAATAGGGGTAGGATAATGGTCCAATTTGCTCGTCTTTTAATTCTATAAAATCCATCAGGTCATCCCATAAGTTCTGTCTGAGCTTTAACTTAAATTGAAGGAAATTTATAGTGTTTTGTGGTGCCCAGCGGGACTGAACATAATTGCTATGTTTGGATGATTTTAAGCTAATTAGATTTGCTCTTTCAGAACAATAAAATTGCAATTTTCCGTGGGAAAACTCTACTAACTTGGAAGTATCAGGGAATCAGTTGAGGCACATGTTTATAAGTTCAAAAAAAGAAAGAAACTCAGCAGCCGACGAATAACCCAGATTGAACTGTTACCACCTAATACAGGAGCAATTAGTGCCCCGGTACACTCTCATCAATCAGGGCCGTTGGGGAATAACTCTTTGAGGAGGAAAAAGGCCTGCTCTAGTGAAGAAACAGCTTTTGCAACACCAAAGGAAGAGATTGAAACCTGCGTTTTTGAGCTTTTCGAATAATCAAAACCAATGGGATTTTACGAGGATAAGTGCCTTTTTTCTGCTTCGTTTTTTTCAGCTGCCTCACCATCCACTGGCCGTCTACCACGTTTCCGGTGAATACGCAATGCTGATTGCCGCCGCGAACGCCGGTTGCATAGACTTGAAGTCGGCGGCCCTCGAAATCATCCTGTCTTTCCGTCGTGCGGGTGCGTTGGGGTGTGATTTTTATCTTGACCGAACTGAACGTGAATCACTATTTTCCTTCTCACCTTTAAATTGCAGGAGCCTCGGTGATCATCTCGTACCTGACGCCGTATCTGCTCGAGTTGGATCTTAATGACATCTTCTGCTAATTGAAGTTTAACATTGCCTTTCGTAAAGGGAATACTTAATAAAAATTTACCCATTTTGACGAAAAAGCATTTGGTCAGTATTGGGGCAACTAACGGGGAATGTGTAGAATGTTTAGCATTCGTTCTAGTTCTACTTAGTAAGGCGGCATTATTTGTCTAAAAAGCATGGGGGTATGTAAATGTCAGGATGTATTTCAACTCTCAATCGATGGGAAGTACTTCAGATCGAGGGTGGATTGTAAGTGATTGAGATTGCCACGATTTTCTTCACTACAGTATTATATTTCAGTGGAGCCGTTTTGAGAAATAGGTGATAACTTGCCAAGACCCTCTGGTAGCTGAGAATATTAAAGAGATATGACGGGATTTCTAGTGGAAGCAGGACAGCATTATCGATGTTCCCACATAGTCTATCTCACACATACGTGCTTTTCCGACCGTTCAAAAGTTAGATGAACATTCTCTTACTAGTAATTCCCAAACTGCTTTTGATAAAGGACACAGATAACAAACTAGTACAAATCTTAGTATCAGCAATCTTATAATATAATTGGCTTTGGGTAAATCAGGTGTTTTTTTAAATGGGACGAATAGCGAAATTCAATCGTGGTGACGACTGAAAAATGAAAGATTAGTCTGATTGAGGTTCATATAGAACAGAATATGTGTAGCTATTATCCAGAAGATCATCTGTGATGATTTTCCACATCCAGATCCTAGTTTTGCACTATGGCAATACCTACAGAAGTAAACCAGCCTAATCCCCATCATACCAATGTTCATTAAGGTGGATTTGTATGAATCGACGAGGTCAGATGACATTCAACGTTTAAAATTCAACCGTTAAAGCAAGTAATTGGAAATTAAATAATACACGTTTCATCAATGCAATCATGCAGGTAACCCAAGATACCTTAAATAGGATTGTGGTGTGATTGCCATATCTTATGAGTTCAGTGTTTTAAATTAAGACTTGACTACCTTGGACTGATATGCTGACAGAATTAGCTCAATTTCTAATTGTAAATGCCTACCATGAGTAGTCTCTTATGTTAATTTATGCGTATTATTAATGTTCTCAAGTATTTACAATTTTGGTCATATCCCAAGTATTTAATCAGTAAATTTCTTAATATTATGGTAGAAATAGTAAAATACTACAGCAAAATAATAGCTGCACAATGACACAAGATAACAAAATAGAATTAGAGACACCTTTCAAGTGACTTTTCCTTCAAGCACCACTAAAGAATAGATTCATCAAGCAGGATTCTAAATCTCTACGAGCAGCCGGAAAGCCACATTATCCATGAGAGTTAAGGGATTCGGATAATTTACATTCCAAATCAAAGAGTATTATGGCACAAGTTTAGGAGCAGAAAGTTGCACTCTAGTTCACTTCCTCGCATCAATTACCTTTAACACAACTACCCTTTTAATTGATCTTCGATGCTATTTTGTGTAGAGTGATACCCTTATTCGCGTATGGAATTGCATAATATAAAAGGAGGCCTGATATTCTTCAGAGATCCTTCGTTTTGCAAGACAAAACATAATTATTAAATCAATTTAAAAATCAAGTACCGTTAAAAATTTTTCAAAAGAACTTCTGAAAAATAAAATGTAAATAAACAGATAATTGTAGGTATTTTGAAAATAATTTTAAGGGGAGAAGCAGCTAATTGATAAATATCCCACCGATGACCTTACCGCGTGAGAAGAAGATCTGCCAACATTGTTGGCTTGGGTGTGTATCTGGGCTTCTGTGTATATGAATAGCCATAATTTTTTGGTGATGCAATTAATTTTGGTGATATCCTATATGCTATATTTGAATTTTTCAGGATCTTGGCACAGAATAATCTAAGCAAAAATGCCCAGGAAAAACAACACAGCGGCTCTTAAGGCGAAAATAACTGAGTTAGAATCCCAACTCGCAACCAAGATCTCAGGCCGGGAAAAGATTGCCCAGATGTCAAGCGAGGTCGTTAGCTCGAATCCCTACAGTCGTCTAATGGCTCTCCAGAAAATGGGTATTGTCGAAAACTACGCACTGTAAGTACTCTTTGGTACGGTGTCCTCCAATTAAGATGTAGATCACTTCAAAAAGCAGGTTTCTGTTTATAGGATTCGCGAAAAATCTGTTGCCATTGTGGGAGTCGGAGGTGTTGGCTCCGTGGCTGCCGAAATGCTTGTTCGATGTGGAATCGGTCGTCTCATTCTCTTTGACTACGACAACGTCGAACTCGCCAATATGAACCGGCTCTTCTTCCAGGTACTCTATCACCATCTCATATCCGATTTGAAACTACATTCCTAAAGCAATCAACGTCATTTTAGCCCCACCAAGCCGGTCAAACCAAAGTCCAGGCCGCCGCATCCACGCTTCAAGCCATCAATCCGGATGTCAGCATCGAACCTCACAATTACGACATCACCTTGGTCGAAAATTTCGAGTCCTTCCTTACCTCTTTAAAGGGAAAGAACGACAAACCGGTGGATCTTGTTCTCTCCTGCGTGGACAACTTCGAAGCCCGTATGACCATCAACAGAGCCTGCAACGAACTTGGTCAGGTGAGTCGCGTTTTTTCCAAATCCTCCTTTCTTAATTTAATTTTTGAGCTTGAAGTGTAGTTTAAGAGGCAAAAAGCGCCACACATTTATTGAACGCCGTCACAAGTACTCACTGGCGAATCCTATTTAGCCCTTATGGCATTGAAGTAGCTATTATTGTCATTGCTGTCTCATTGATGATGGCAGTACTGGGGTCAAATTTCACCTTATTTGAATATTAGTAAGGCACTCACGAGACACTGAATATGGGTATCACTTTATCTTCATTTTGTCACCACTTTTCCGCAATCTAAATTGTTGCACGGGTGTCTCCAAAGCATTTGACATTTCTAATCTTGCGATCATGTTGTTGTAGCTATTTATCTCGTTTATAGTTATTGGTTTTGGGTATGTTCTGAATATCATCCTGCATTCACTCCTCTTGGTTACAGCAAATGTAAGTTTTATTAGATTTTATCTAGTTTCCAAAGTGGTGCTTACATTCACCTTAAACTAAACAACTTGTGTGCATTCATGGTATGGTAATCGTCCGAAGTTTATCAATTTTTGCCGTTGCTTAAAGCTTCACTCATTCAGTTTGGCTGGGTGTGTACCAATGTCTTGAGTTCATGTCTCTAATTTGTTTTATTGAAGCGAAATGGTTTTTGTTGAGGGTATCTCGCGTAGCACTCTCACAGCTCATTCCCTTATAATAAACCCCCATTTAATAATTTGTTTGAAATACAACAAAGTGTTTTTTCTGTAGCTGGCGTGATGCATCTGTGCATCTGCGGACGCTTTCCTATTTTACCTCCTACCTAATCGAGTTAAGTAGCACGTGTTTCCCCACTTGCAGGTGTGGTTCGAGGCGGGAGTGAGCGAGGACGCGTTGAGCTGCCACTTCCAGCTGATGTACCCGGGTCGCACGGCGTGTTTCGAGTGCATGCCGCCTCTCGTGGTGGCCTCGGGCCTCAACGACACGAAGGTGCTCAAGCGCGACGGCGTCTGTGCCGCCTCGCTGCCGACCACCATGGCCATCGTCGCCGGCCTAATGGTGCAAAATGTCCTCAAGTTCCTGCTCGGCTTCGGCCAGGTAATCCATTCCTCAGTACATTTTCGACCTCTATCAATCATCCTGCCGCAAAACAGGCAAAAAATGCCGTTAACTTGGATGTAAGGAGTCATTAGCGGACAAACAATAACCTAGACACAAGTCGGTTAGTAGAAGTGTGGAAACAAAGAGTTGAGCAGTTTTTAAACGGAATGCAAACGGTAGATTAAAGATCGAAGACAGACTCGATATAGCGTCTCCATTCCTTCACGAATGAATCCGTCTGTGGTTTCGAATTTCTGCACACTCGAACTTAGGCTGTCTCTAGATCGAATCCTCCTCTTTATAAGAAAACAGATATTGTGCTTTATACAGCTTTTCACCCAAAAGGATGTCTTTTCATCGGGCTTTTTGGCTTTCAGCTCCGCGACTGAACCTTTGTTGGAAATTTTTCAGCCATGACGAAATAGTGCATATAGTTAAAGATTCAATCATCAGTTTAATTTCACTGGTTTTCTGTATCATCTATTAACAAGGCACATATCACGTAATCGCGGAGCTCTACTTGCAAGGCGAAAATTTCCCACACCTTCAAACTGCCTGTCTGTCGATTTGAGAAATCATTTGGATTCGATGCATTTTTTTGCCTTTTTCTGCGCAAAAGTCCTCTCTTGTCTGAATCATACTTACCATATCACGCACATTTTCGGTCACTTCAAACCTTGTTTTACATAGGAGACAAAGGGCCAATCATTTTGGCCACTCCATTTCACATCTGGCACCATTCTTTTCCCAAGTTCATTCCCCTCCCCCAACGATTTGAGCGATTCCAATCTGATCTGTGGGAAAAGGTGTTTTTTTCATTCACCACTGTCCGGTTGAATCTCATTGGTCGTTTCCACTCGCATTCATCCTCACCAAGCCCTGGGATATCTCACCAGATATCCTGGTTACTGTGTTTTTAAGACCCCTTTTAGATTGCCTTGTCGATAAAGGCCTGCCCATAAAAATGAAACTGCGTATAAATCGTAAAAAGTGGGAAAAGTCGACTGCAACTGATCAATGGGAGATAAGTTGCGTCTACGAAGACCCAGCCCTTTCTAGGAAATCCTTATTTTTGTGCCTTGTCGGTTGACCTGCTGATTCGTCTGTCTATCCAATCAGACAAGCTTATCGATCCCTGCGCCGCCTATAGTTTTCTTCGTTTCTCCCCTCTTCAGGTGTCCAGCTACTTTGGCTACGGCGCGTCCAAGGACACCGTCTACCGCGTGGACCTCCGCCCGAATCCCTCCTGCGCCGACTCGTGGTGTCGTCGGCGCCAGAAGGAGCGGCGGGCCCAACTCGTCACGCGCGGGCTTCCCGAAGACGGCGGCTGGGACGCGGAGGCTCAGATGGTGGCAGCCGCCGAACGAGAGCGTCTGGAACGCGAGTCGGCCTCTAAGCCGCTCCACGAGGACAACGAGTTCCACATCGAAGTGGTCGGGTCGTCGTCGGGCACTGTAGAGACGAAAAACGACGTTCAGACGGTGTCTGCAGCCTCGGCTGCGGCGGTGGAAGAAGTGCCGGAGCAGGCGCAGGCGTCTGTGGATGAGGGACCCAGTCTGGAAGCTTTGATGAAGCAGTTGAAGGGACTGTGACATTTTTTGGGGAATGGTGTCCTTCTGCTGAGCAATAGCTGCATGTCTTTTCACAAATGTCTGTGCCTGTGTGTGCTGTGGTGACTTGACTAATACCAATGTGATTTAGTCTGGATGGTTTTTATTCGATTTTGTTGTTGTTGGTAATAGGAAAACGGGGACATTCCGGAGATAAGGAGGGAAATGTTATAATGCCACACAATGTAGAGGAGAAAGTAGCCATATGTAGGCATGTGATGGCATTCATTTAACCATGGAAGTATAGACAGGAGACTCGAGAAAATGTAGTTATCGAAAAAGAAAAGACACGCTCTTTAAGAGATCAATCGAAACCAGAACAAGAAAAAAGGGAGCCCCTATATGCCAGGTTATCCCATAAGTTTTGTCTGATTTTACCTTTGTTTTATGGAGCTGAACATTATTTCCAGGTTTATACGCATTTAAACTGGTCGAACGTATCACAAAATAAAAATTCAGCTTGGCTAAAATCTTGCTAACATGGAAGTTTCTGCGAATCATTTGAGGCCCATAATGGTCTACGTGCTCAAGAAAGGAAACTCAGTTTAAGGCGATGGTTCATGAAATACGGAAGTGGGTGGCGACTTCATCCTTCACGGAGATGAAGGAAGATCATACCGGACGGCGTCCAGTTAGGCTTGATGTGAATCACCTTCTTGAAAAAACAACTCTTGAAGAAGTTTACTCTGCTTAATCAGTTGAGTTTGAATCGGCAATTAAGTTTAGTTCAAAGCATACAGCCGTTCATTGTCTTAGCAAATGGATGTCTATTGAATGAAAACGTTTACAGTAAATTTCGAGTTGACTACATGTTTTTCTCCCCTCTTTTTTTCGCCAACTTTTTCCGTGGATCGATTTGTGACCGCCGACGAAAACTATCTTTTTTTCGAAATGTTTCTAGGCGTCGTGGACAGTGGCTTTGTAAACGGTGGAAATGACCCCAGCCACAGCCACCGAAAAGGAATAATCAACTCTGAATTGTAACCTCCTAATGTAGCTATTATTAATACTCAAATCTAATGGACCGTCTGAGCAACCAAGCTTTGAGGAGGAGGAGGGGTGATGTTGTTTCATCAGAACAATGCAGCAGGACCATACCACACAGCTAGAAACACGTCACAAAAGGACGTCGAAGAACTTGCTTGGAAGAAAAATTCCCCATCCACCTTCCTCGGACAACCACTTATTTCACAGCTTAAGAAATCATTTGTTGAAAGAAACAGTTTTTGCAACGTAGAGGAGGTTGAAACTGACTTTTGTGAAAAAAGGAATTTGACTCTAATGACTTGTTAATAGATGGAAAGAAGTCATAGGAAACCAGGGGAAGTAGTTCAATGTTCAAATATTTAATTAGATGTAACATTTGGTTACTTAATTCGGAAGTACGAATAAGAGAGTTTGATTAGAGTACTGACGCAACTTAGCTGCCAGATTAATTACTAAACATGATAGTTAATGCAAATGACTTTTCTGTGACGAGGAATCAAGTTTGCAACTTGGCTAGATACGCGCTCACCAAGGAGGTTTTCATCATCGCTACTCCCCCAGCTGCAGGTATTTCCCCACAAAGAAATTCGTCCAATTACAGCGCTTCCGATAAATATGCAAAAGCATGCCCCAGTCACGTTACCAAAAGGTGCTTTCCCCAAACCAGACCGCGTGTTCCCCATTGGGTAGTCTCCCCATTGCAACCCTTTCCACATGAGCGAGGAGTCTTCAGATGAGGAGGGAGAAGATGAGGAAGAGGAGGAGGAGGACGAGGAGGACTCTCTCCAACCAGGCATCTATCGACCTTGGAGCACCTACCTATGCAGCTGCTACGAAAACTGCGGTAAGTTCAAATTCTGCTCCATTCATCACACTGTTTCCACCGAATCTCAATTGAATAAAAGCAAGAAAGGTTTACGATTAAATTGACGGTTTCATTATGCAAAAGGGAAAAGAGGTGGGTAAGTTCAAAACTCAAATCCATAAAAGAATTGCACTGTTGTTAAAGAGGTTTACTCTGGATATGTGCCTTCATTTAGCGTCTACAGAGGACAGCTCATTTTTACCTCTCTTCCTATAGGCATCACTTATCCTAGATAAGATGAAGAGCCCCAACACCAGTGTGTGTTTAGATTTCGTTGACCTGATTTCTCGATAAACAAACTTGTGATTCGAAACACCCAGGCCAGTGGGTGATTCAGGTGTTCCTGGTTAGCGATAAGGTGGAACTCTCAGGTCACCGTAGACCCACTACACTTCTGTAATAGTCCCGATCCAGGGCAACTCTGCATGCGGCCGATCCAAAGTTGAGATCCTCAAAGACGCATTAATTCTGGTGCCAATTAAAGGGGCTTTGGTGGCACTGGCACTGTCAGAATTACGAGTAAATGAAACAAGTGACCACATGTTGCATTTAATGAAAGATCCAGTCATCAATGTAGTACTTTCAATGATTCTATATGACTTCCTTCCATCAAGTGACAAGTTTATTAATACCTTAATTATTATAAAATTAAATTTGTTTTGATTCGAAGAACTCGAAAACGTCAGTTTCAACCCCTTTCTGTGGTGTTACAATAAGCTTAGAAATAAATGGTAGTTCAAGCAAGAAGCAAGGGCGGAAGAATAACGGAGATGAATTTTCTCCCAACCAAGCTCTGCGACGTTCTTTTATGACGTAATTCTTCCTCTCCTGGAGAAACCACTCATGTCCCATTCCTCCTCAAAGTTTGGCTTACACCTCGTCCTATAATGCTGACAGCAGATTTGTGCATTAATTATTGCTGCACCAGGTGGCAACAATTAAAAGTGGATTATTTCTTAAACTTCCCATGAAGTTCCCTCCTCGGTTGTGGCTGGGGCAGGGGTCCATCCCCCTCTTACAACGCTTAGCAGTCGCTACTCACGATTCTATCCACCAAAAAAGGTGGAACAGCTTGGCGAGAATGGTGAGAAGTGCAGACGTCGGCTCGGGATTTGAGATTTTTTTCATATTTTTCATTTCCGGGCTTATGAGCATTTCCGATTGTTTGAAGATGAAGACAATGAACAGTGTATGGTTTGAACTAAGCTAATCGCCGATTCCTCATTAATGAAGCAGGATAAGCATTTTCCAGGACCGCTGCTTCAAGAATCAGCTTATCATCAAACGGTACTGGACGTTGCCCGGTTCAATCACTTTCATCTTCGAGAGGGTGACATCTCCGCTTCTAAATTTCCCAAACTATCATTTAGAACCATCTTCTATTCGCTTCGTCGACTGCTGAACTTCCTTTCTTGGGCTTGTAAATCATGTGCCCCTAATGATCCTGGGGCACTTTCACGTTAGTAGGGTTTCAATCGGTGAAACACAACTTTATCAGTTTAATTGCATCTAACCATAAATATAGTGCTCATATCCATTAGACAATATAAAATACTTTTTAAATTTCGTGTCCTTTAAGAGAGGTGAAATTAGGATAGAACTACCACGATAACCCGGTATTATAAGTGACTACCCTCGTTATCATATAGGCCTGATTTCAACCATTCCCCGTAGTAATTGGAATTCTCCAGCCTAAAGCGCTCCAACAATTTATTCTGCAGTTCTACGAGGAAATCTGCCATGATATTGTAATCAGATCGTCATCTAGCTGCCACGGCATCATATTCACTAGTTAGTAAAGAAACTGCAATGATGAAGCGAAGTGTGCGTGGACACCTTAAACACATCTGACAAAATCAAATAATATTTTTGAAGTTTATTTCAAGCACTATAAATAAGAGCCTTTAGACAAAATCATTATGCCACGTTGCACATTCTCTCCATAACAAATCATCTAAGCCTTACAAGAGTTAGAAAAGTAGACGTGTCTTACAGAGTATTCACTTAGCCAACAACTGGGCCAATAAGACTTAGAGGCTCTTCACGCAATCGATAACTGACCTGTGGAGTTGAAGATTTAGGGAGAATATCCCGCTAAACGGTGCTGTGAGGCTGCCGGATCACCAGTATGGTACCGACCACACAGCTTAGGTCCATTAACTCAACTGACGGCACGCAACAAACTTAAGACGATGTCTTTCTCTTTCAGTAAACTGTGTATTCGTCCCACTGTGTTTGCCGTGGTTTCTCTGCGAGCTCTTTCACTACGTGTTCGGCCACAAGTGGTGGAAGTCGGCTATAATGGCCATCTTCCTGTTTCCTTTTATTCCCTTTGTTTTAATTGGCGCGAGGAGACAAATTCGCGTGAAACACCAACTACAGGTGAGTTAAAGCACAATTTTTGAAAAATTTCAATTCTTCACTTACACTCAAATGCTTAAGAATATGTTCTTAATTCCACTAAATAACTGTCGACTTTCTTCAATATGCTATATCCCTGCAGCTGTAGCTGTTTAGGTCCACTCATAAAACGACGGTTTAAGAAGACAATCTATCAGGTTTTTAATGCATTCCAAATATAATGGCGAAGATTCAGGAGAGGCTACTTGAAATGAATGTCAAATCTTTGATTTATTACCTGTATCGAGGGAGAGAAGTCGTAATACTGCCGATCCCATAGAGGTATCAAGGCCTAATAAAATTTCACTAATAGGTACTAGATACTCAAGCCTCAACAATAAGGCGAACTATAAAAACTTAAAAATAATCTCGAAATGATATAAGTGAAATAATATCCACAAAATTCGGCCTCTACTTGAGTTACTAGGTGCTAAGATAAGCAATTTATCGAGAGGATTCTAGTCCCTTTACCGCTCTCTGTTCTTGGTGAATCAATATTCAATTTAAGGAAGATAATCACTCAGGTCATCTATTAAGTTCTGCACGATTTTCGAGTAACTACAACATGTAACCAAATGTTGCATTTTCCCAAAGATCCATGATTATCTATGACTTCCGTCCATCGAATAACGAGCTTAATAATACCTTTTTTAGAAGATTATTTTGTCAGTTTCAACTTCTTTCTGAGTTGCAAAAGCTTTCTTCCAGATAATTTTGAAATCTGGGAAACGAATGGTAGTCTAGAGGGCAAGTTCGGGACCATAAGATGGTAGATGAGGAATTTTTCCCCATCTTCAGGTTCTTCGGTCTGCTGTCACGTGATTCTTGCTGTGTGGGATAGTGGTGCTGCATTTTTCAGATGAACCATCACTCCTTTTCCACTCATTAGATCACTGCTTTTCCCTTCACAAAGCCTTATTCACACGCCCTGATAGCTAACAATAGATTTGAGAATTATTTGTTGCTTAGTTAGGTGGTAACAATTAAGTGAACTGTTCCAGTCGGCTGTGGCTGGGCTCTTTGCTAGGACCACAAAGTCGTTACTGCCTGCGACGCTTAACATTTCCGTAAAGAATCATTTTTCGCCACTTACCAGTCACAAGTCAACCCACCAAAAAAATTAAACAGAAGTCAACTCTAGATTTGAGTTGATTATTTTCATACAGTTCATGGGTAGTCACCATTTTTCAAGTCACGAAGCATTTACTAGATTTTGAAGATGAAAAACATTTGTGTGGTTTGAACTAAGCTTAATTGCCAAATCCAACTTAACTGATAAAGCAGCAAGAAAAGTCCCCTCAAGGCTGCTTCAAGAAGCTGCCTATCATCTAACTCAACTGGACGTCGTCTGGTTTGGTCTTCACCTTCATGAAGGGTGAAATTTCCACTTCAACAAACTGAGTGAATGTTTGCAGCTGCTTCTTCGGCTGCTGCTGCATCAAAACATAATAATGTGTAGCCCCATTAGAGAATAAAAATACCTTTTAAATAATGCCCAATTAAAAGAGCGAAACCATGTCATAACTCATGCTTTGACCTGACATTAAGGCGATCGACTGCAATGGATTACTCCACACTACTTCTGATTACTGGCCTTCGTCGGGTGCTACTCTTTAGGGCAACATCCTCGTGGACATCTTCTGTTCCCTCCTGTGCCCGTTCTGCTCCTCCTGCCAAGTTCGCGACGAGATCACTACCCTGCGGCGAGACCACCAGTGGCGTCTGCCCAACAAGCCTCCCCCCGGTCCCCCCAAACACTCCATCTACATCTCGCCTCTGGTCGAGTTCTGTGGAGAAATTCGACAGGCCATCAAAGATCGCAAGGCCGCGAAAAAGGGCGCCGACGACAGTGAGAGCGAGTCTGGATCCTCCAGTTCTGACGAAGACGACGACGACGACGAGAGCCGGGGTAGCAGTGATGGATCCTCGAGTGGATCCGGGTCGGACTCAGAGGAAGACGAGACCTCAGAGTCGTGCAGTGAGGATGAAAGTGATAAGAAGAAGAAGAGGAGAAAGAAGTGACCCTATTGAGCTCATCAGATTGTTAATAAAATCAGTGGTGGAAGAGGCAGAGGTATTGCTAGGCAGGTTGGACAAAATCATTGGTTTTGATTCAGGCGCTGCAATACAAGATAATGCAAACACCTTGAAAAATCAGCAAAATGTGTTTTAATATTGCATAGGTCCACATTTACAGCAGTTAGCCTCAATTTTCAGAGGTTTTGATTCATACAAACTGTGAAGTGCTGGTTCCAAAGGGGTTTTGGCCCATTCTAATTCAGGTGAAACACCCTCTCCCAGTTCCTTTAGAGACAATGGCGGAAATGGATCACTTGTTTGAATCTTCAAAATCTATCATAAATGCTCAATGATGTTGAGGTCTGAGTGGTGAGGTTACACCTGCAGGAGGAACATTAAAACAGTAAAAACGAGAAAGAGCATAGATTTACTCTTTCTGACGCAAATACGGAGCTCGTAGGAGAAGGTGAGCGTCCACATAGTCAGTTTCCCGAATAAATTATTAGTTTTTACACTTAAAGATTATAATGAACTTCAATTAAGTTACTGATTGGATAGCGAAATTCTGGAATCCATCGAATTGACTCATGAAGTCATTCCATAAGTTCTGTCAGAATGTAAACTTTAAACTGAACCAAAATCTAAGAGTACTAAATAAAGTCTAAGAATCCTTTGAGACAAGTGTTTTTTTCTTCAAAACTTCAAGGCAAGAAAATCAGGGGCAGAAACAACCACTTGGTTTATGCAGAGGAGAAAGAATTTTTTTAAGAGGGTTTGCGAAATTCAGTGGAAGTGAAGAATTCACCCTCCACGAAGATGAAGATCGAACTGGACGAGTTTTATGATAAGCCTCTTCTTGAAGAGGCAGCCCTTGAAGAAACCCATCGTTCTTTATCATTTAGGTTTGAACAGGCAATTAAGCTTAGTTCAAGCCATCCAGCAGCTCTTCATCGTCTTCATCTTCAAAAACTCCATTTCCGCCAAATGGCTTCACATTTTTTTGGAGGATAGACGACTTGATCTTTCATGGAAACGTTAAGCATCATAGGTAGTGGCTGGGTGGTAAAGGAGAGTCAGAAAGGCTCCAGCTACAGCCGACGAGGTGGTTACATCATGGAAAACGGGGTTTTCTTCTGTTAGTCCAGTGGGATCGCTAATGAATAGCCAACTTTGAACTGTTACCACCCAATGCAGCAACAATTAATGCTCATATCTACCGTCCTGACCTAGGGCGTTTGAACGATGCTTTGGGGGCATAAGAAAGATCCGATCTGGTGAGTAGAAAGGTAGGTGATGTTATTGCATCTGGACAATGCACTCAAAAATCAGGTCACGAAAGACAGAACAATAACTTGATTGGGAGTAAATTTCCCATCATTAGCTTTCAAAATCTTTTAATATACAGCTTTTGCAACGCCAAAATTCCATTTTGAGTTCGTCGAGTGATCAAAAACAAGCAAATATTACAATGAAGGCATTAATAGGCTCGACAGTACTAGGTAGAAGGAAGTCATATATAATGAGTTAAAGCTATTTGACGATTGAATCCCAAATCAATCGTGGAATCCGGTCAGAAAGTATTGGATGGTCTGAACTATCTAAGCAGCCTTATTGTTAATCTGCTTGTTGGATGAGCGAAGGCTTGCCTTTGAAAAGAAAGGCAGATTTATTTATTGGACAAGATTAAATATCGTAAGAATCCAGCCTTACATTACCTTGCCGCTTAACTGAACACAGTCCCACTGTTTTTTTAACCAACTAAATCGCACTTGGCAAAATGACTGATGCGGCATCTGCAGTTCGTTTTACTTTAATGTCTTTTAAAGTGCTTGCTAAGTTTATTAATTGATGAATTTTCCCACCATTAGAGGTACGAAAAAACTGTAGTGGAATAGGCTACACTTAGTTCTTTACAAGATGGAGAAGAGAAGATGAGGCGTACGCACGGGGCCGTTTATTGGGGAACTGTGTGTGTGTATGTTTTTAGCGCGTGGCGTGAGATGTTTAAATAGGCTACGTCTGATTTCTGCTAAGCAGGAATCGCCCCTTGATTGGTTGATAGAGAGTTGTTCTCGAATGCGATTTGTTGTGGATGGCGGTTCCTACTGGGCAGCTTACTTGTTGTAGCCCTACGCCACAAAACATCGCTCTTCAGCGAGGCATGATTTCATAAACCCAGTTTTTTAAGGCTCAAATCCTCCAGAATGTTTGATTGCATTTCCCACAATCTGAAATATGAAACCCAGTAATTTGATAGATATGCCTAATTGAGTTAGTTTGTTGATGCAGGATGAAATTCACCAAAGAAATGAGAAGTCAGGTGTACTTAAATTTGCTGTTTTCTGTTGGTAGACCTAACCATCAGGTTAGTTACGTCAGCTTAATACACGTGACTCTCTGTGGGCGTCAGATAGCAGTGAGGCCTCAAAAGGAGATATTTCACGAGGTGAGAACAGATATATAGTGAGATATTACCATCGCGTGGGGTATATTAGGATCGCGGAAGCAAATAAATTTCGAAAAAATAAAACAAATGACCGATCGCTATATTTACCTGTGACCTCCTTCCATCTACTAATAAGCTTATGAGTACCCTTATTCATGCAAAGTCCTTTGGTTTTGACAGCTCCAAGAACCCAAAAATGCCAGTTTCAACCATTTCCTATTTCGTTGCAATAGCTATTTCTTCCAAATACTTTATAAGTATTTGGAGGTGCAAGCTCGAGAGAATGAGGTGGACGAGGAATTTAGTCCTAAACAGGTTATTGTTCGATAGATTGTAACGTGAATCTTGCTGTGAGGAGCCGTGATGGTAGAACATCACCCATTTTCAAAATCACCAGATCATTTTTTTTCCTCAAAGCTTGGTTCAAACACTCTAATTGCTAACAGAAATTTTTAGCAGTAATTGTTGCTGTAATAAGTGAAAACATTTCAATGCAGACTGAAGGAAGAACCTATTCATAGTGAAGTGAAGTGAACAGTTGTGTGGTTTCATCTAGGCCTAACTGCCAATTCCAACTCGACTGAAAAAGCAGAATGATCTTCTTCAAGGGCTGCTCCCTCAAGAAGCAGCTCATTATCAAGCTCAGCTGGAGAGTGTCCGTTTCGATCTACATCTTCATGCAGGGTGAAATCACCGCTTCCAAATTTCACAAAGTATCTTCTTCAAGTTCTCTCATTCGTACCTTCCTCGTTCATAAACCGAGTAAACGTGTCTACCCATTTCTTTGATTCATAAAATCTTATGGGCCTCAAATAATTCGTTGACGGTACTTCCATGTTAGCAAGGCCCCAATTTTAATTTTAGTGTTTGGTAAAACAAAATTTTATCAGCTAATGCCTCTTAACATAAAATAATGTTCGGCTCCTTAAGACATTAAGCAAATACGCTTTAAAATTAGCTTAATTTAAAAGGGCGAAATAAGGATAAAACTTATTGGATGACCTGATAGTCCTAAGCTCCAACACTTATGCATGATTTGCAGTGTTTGAATATGCCTCTTATATCAATGTATGAAAACAGCACTGGTATTGAGGTCGGGGAAGTGGGGGATTGGGGCAATGCGTTTATCCAGTCACTTTCTGAGGTTTTTAGCGAGGGGATAAGGGAGGAGGGGGGGGGGTGGGTCGCAGAGGAGGTCCTTTCAAAGTGACTGTGTCTGTCAGGAGTGCTCATCTGGGTTCTCTTAGGCGATGTTCTCGTTGAGCACATGCCACCGGGTGATTTCCTGACCATTGGCCTGCAACATCTCCTTCCAATGACTTCGCTCCTCTTCTCCGTTATTCTTGGCACCTGGATTAGTAAAATATTATTATTAAACCAAATTTATTTCTAAGTGCAAATTCGTGGCGTTTTTTCTGTTAAATTTGAAATTAGCGGTAATACATTATTTCAAGGTCACTATTGGTTTTCCTTGCCCGAGGTTCCTCATAACGGTACGACATAAAAATACGTAAGTATTCGAGTGCAAACATTCGGATCCAGAAATGTGTAAGTGCACACACTGTAATGGAATAAGTTACGGAAATAAATTATGCATTGGGCCAACGCTGTCATGGACTTTTAATAGAAAGAAAAAATCTGCAACCTCCTAGAAGTAGGTGCTACTGGAGGTACATTCCCCAGATTTTTAGACATAACCTATACAAAATTTAGTCAGTGGCTCTGAGCCACTTTTACTTAACTACCCACTTTCCTCAACGCCTTTACACATTTGATGGCCATCTCCAAAATGCCTTAATTTGTACTCTATTGGTCACAAAAGTAACAAACGCATAATCAAATCGTCAACTTAGCGGGACTCATCACTCTTTCGGTTCCACGTTGATCAAGGTAAGGGGTACTAATCGGCTAATTTTAACTTCGTCAAAAGCCATTTTTTGTTGGGTCTTAGTGCTTCATATGTGTAGTCCAAATCCGGGGCTTTCTATTTGTCCAAATTATTCTACGAACCGGTTTGTCATTGCACCATTTTCGATGTGACAAATTGGCTCCCGCAAAGCAGGTAGTTGGTGGACTTTTGATCGATTTTTTAAGAACACAAGGTCAACTGAGGTCAGCCTATTCAGGCTCAAGTTCACACACACATAGGTCCGCATATCTCTGACTAATCAAGGACGGGGGCATACTTGATCACAGTCTTTAATAAATTAAAGCTAACACCTTCAGAGGAGTTTTCCACCAATCAAAGGCATTCTCGGCTCCAGAACCTGCTTTATGGATGGTCCTTAAAATAGAAAGATTTTTCATCCACTTAAGCTCTATTTATCATCTATCAACAGAAGCGTCAGATATTGCATGAACTGGAATCGAAAAAAATTAGTCATCACACTCTATCACTTGCAGTGTAGGGTGAGGGCACCTAGGTCCCTTTTTAAGATAAGAGAATAGTTTCAGGAATATCTTGAAATTCACAAATACCCCCGACGATGTAAGTCTGAATTTTGAATAAATAAAACACTTGGCCAAATGTTACATTTAATTAAAAATTCAGTCTCCAGTGTACCCTCCCTGACGATCAGTAACTTCCTTTCATCTATTAACAAGCTCATTAGTACTCTCACTGTCGCAAATTCCTTTGGTTTTGATTCGAAGACCACTACGTTGCAAAAGCTGCTTCTTCCAAGTGATTTAAGCTGCGAAACAAATGTTGGTAGGATGAATTAGGGTAGGTAGAATTAGGAGGTTGGTGAAGAGGAATATTCTCCTAATCAAGTTCTTCTCGATCTTTTATGACCTGACTCGTGCTGTGTCGGGGCGTGCTACGTTGGCCTGATGAAACCACCCATTCCCGATTAAATAAAGCAAGTTTTTTCCCTCCTCAAGGCTTGCTTCAAACTCCGCCTTCATTCTCGACAGGGGAGCTAAGCATAGATTAAGGCGGTAACAATTCAAAATAGATTATTCATTGGTGGTCCCACCAGAAAAAAAGAACCTTGCTTCCATAAAGTTCCCCTTAGAGCTGTGGCTTAGGTCTTACCCTTTATGACCAAGCTGCTGTCTACTAAGCCTAATAACATACAGATAAAAGACAAAGTTTCTCCAGTACCCAGTTTTAAATCTGTCGAATAGACGAGGAGAAGAGCAGATGTCATCCACTCGAGATTCGAGTCGATTGTTTTCAGACACCCTTTCATGAGGTACCCATTTTCAAGATTGAAAAAAATTCCCGAGTTTTTTAAGAGCAGGATTTGAACTAAGCTTGATTACCATTTCCAAATCAACGAATAAAGACTATTAGGGGTTGCTTTTTCGAGAAGCTTATCAACAAAAACTCATCCGGACTGTGACCAGTTTGATCTTCATCTTCGTAGTGAGTGCACGTCTGTAGCCACTTCGGCTTCGGCTGCTGGGCTTCCTTTCTAAGACTCTGAAAGTGTTATGTACCCCAAATTGTTCTCGAATACTCCCATTTTTTGCTAGGTTTAATGAATCATATTCTGTATTTTGTGTTTTGTTTAACAAACTTTTAACAATTTAAATGTATATTAGCATGTAAGTATTCCTAAGCTCTATGATTATTACAACTGCCCTTGATATTTCGTTCAATTTAGCACTATATAATCCAGACAAAACAAATGCGATGACCTGACAGATACAGGTACTGAATGCCGTTCCACTGACTTTCAAAGCACCCTTTTTCAGGAACGAATTTTTCTTTGACATTCCGAGTGACACCTTACCGCTCAGAGAGAAAAGCTTATTTGGGGTGGCTCATTGATGGGGGATGGGGACTCACCGATAGCAAACCAGCCGAGGCCCTCGCGCTTGTGGACGTGGTGCTTCTGGAAGACGCGGACGAAGAGCGTTACGTGGTTGGGGTCCAGAGCGCTCAGGTCGAAGGCGAAGCGCTCGCCGAACTCCGTGTTGGCCGAGAGGCGCACGTCGTGAGTGCGGCTGCTCGTCACCTTCTCGCCGGTCTCTTGCGTCAGTGTCAGCGACACAAACACCTCTGCACAACGGAGAAAAAGGCGGTTGGACACAATAGTGGAAACATCCAACATTTTGGCATTATAATCTTTGAACATGGTATAATATATCAGAACTTTAAATCTTTTTATGTTTTTTTGCTTTTAATTATTGCTATTTGATATGTTTATTTTAAATGAACGTTTTTTAAAGTATTTAGAAATATTTATAACACAAAAATGGCAGACTACTAGGATTTGCAGTACTCACAAAGTTGGGGTTCCTCAGACCCGTCTTTCGATATTAGTAACTTATCATCTGAATTGGCGTTTTTCCGACAATGGTTTGTGATGGCTTTAGAACTGTAACTGACTCTGTAGTGTTTACGCGTTGCGCTGATGTAAAGACAAGGACACGAACGAACCAATCACAGATCGCTTAGTCACAATCTGTGCCCTGTCACGATAATTAGTGTACACAACTTCGTACAACGGCGTGCAATCAAGACATCCTCCATAACGTGTTAGACTTTCCTTCTAATACAAGTTAATACGTTCATTCTCGGTCTTCTCTTGCTTGGAAAGTATTTGGAAGTCTTTGAAGTGATAATCACTTTAACTCCACTAGTCTGCATGAATTGTCTACATGTCGCATTTTTGAGAATATGATTCTTGGGATCTAGGGCTTTAGTCGATCTTCTACTTCTTCTCAAATCTCTTCTATGTGGAGATTTGGTGAATCCTACAGTACATCAACTGATCGATCAAAGTCTAGACTAAATAGGCTAAAATGCACTATCTCAACAGGATACCGGCCTAATATGATCTACGAAACATTAGTAGTTTCAAGATAAAAAAACCTTCAACAGTAGCTTATAAAGAAATAGTTGTTTAAATAAATCAACACTTTGAAAACTGCTTTTTAAATGCTTCGATTTTTTCCTTTCAGGCCAATTTGCACACAGAAAGTCTTAAAGAGATTCAAGGGAGAATTCTACATTTTATTGTTAATTATTTGCGTAGTTTTAACTGGAGGGATATTAATTTCGTGGTGGATTTTCTCATGCTGTGGCATTCTCAATGCCTTGCTAGATTATAATCTAGCAATGAATCTAAATATTCGTAACATGAAAGCTGGAACATTTCCAAAGATTTCGCAAATTTTTTGTTAATTTATTACTCATATATTTACAGTTACTATATCTTAAATCAGAGACAAATTTTGGTATGTTTGTAGTTAAAATTAACTGAAAGTGCTTAAGTTCACTCAAAATTTATTTACGTTAAATTAAAATTAGTATATTTCACTTCAAATACTACTTCGTTCGATATGTTGGAACACGATTTATTGGTTATATGGTAAGAAATCGGATATTATCTTCCGACATCCAATAAACTATAATAAATTTAAAAAAACGGGAAAAACCAAGCAAATAACAATTCTTATTTTGAATTCCATGTTAAGAGAAAATGCACCCCTTCAGAAGATACAAAAGCATTATTACCAACTATTAATTCAAACAAACGCCTATAAGACATCTGTACAGCATTTTTTCCGAATAGTATATCTGCAAACATTAACTAATGGAGCTAAACAGCTCTATCGAACTTATTTTCTTCGGCTACTGTATATAATGTCGACAAGTGATGTCATTAAAACACTTTTAAAAGGGCACAAACATGGAAAAAATGGATTTTGTGGCATGAATTTTTTAGAATACGAGGTGGTTATACTGATCTACAAATCCATAAGATATTCTGATAGTGACCACACACAATTAATAAGTCAAGAGGTAACGCAGCAAAAATAATGGAACTATTACAAACAAGGAAAATATCTGGGATGATGACTAAAATGAATGGTTTATTATTAAGATTAACAGAGCTTTTTTCTTTTTTTTCATCCGGAAGTTCACCTGTGCTATCTTCGTTAAAAAGATACAAATTTTTCTTTCACTGTTCAAGTCCTGTGAGCCCAAGTTACACCAATAGCAATTTTCAACATACTGGTACCTCGTTTGAGGTTTCCTCAGCTATAAATCATATACCTGTCATAAACCTATAATCTACTCGAATTGTCTAAGTGTCTAATTTTGGATGACATAAATCTTGAGATCTAGGACGAGCTTCTTCTATTCCTTAGAATTCTTCCATCCGGAGATTTGGCGAATGCTGCGGTATATCAGCTGGTAGACAAAGTCTAGCTTGAATAGGTTACAAAATTTCACACAGGATAGCGTCCAAATATTTCCTACATGCATACTAAAACTAAGATATTTAGTTGAAAATCTTTCAACATTAACTGAATAAAAATTTTCAATAGCTCCTTTGCTTGAAAATTAAACTTTAAATGAATCAAGTTTTTGTATTTGAAGCCAATTTACTCATAAAAATTCACGATGCAACTCAAGAGAAAACTGTGCTTTTACCAGGCAAACATGTGCTTAATTTTGACTGCAGGGATATTATTTTTGCGGTGGATTTTCTCAAGGTAGAATTACCACATTTTACATTCATGGGATTATCTGGTACCCTTCGACTGAATCATAACTGCAATAGGAAGCTGTGCATGGTATACGGTATTAGCTAGACAATATTATAATAAGGAATCTAGTTACTCAGATAATCGTAGTACTTTCATTTTTCAGTTAATTCATTACTCGAAAATTTATATCTGTAACTTCCGAAATAAAAATTAGGAATATTCAACTAAAAATTATCGACAGATATTCATACACTCTAGCTGAAATCCGGCAATAATTCAGGCACGTTTGGAGTCACAATTAACTGTCGATCTTATATTTGCGTAGAAGTTAGTTACTATGGATTAAAATTAATATAATTCGGCTAAAATGCTGCTTTTCTTGATATTTTAGAACACAAAATATCGGTTATATAATCAGAATTATTGAGCAGATGCTTTAGATGAAACATGAAATGCCTCATCACTGGTGGCCCGGTAACGGTGTTATTCCAAAATCTCCATAAAAGCAATTCCATTTAGTGGCCATATGGCTTCTTGAAAAACAACTTTATGAACCAATAACCCAGCAGATCTCGAAATAACACCACTAGCTTTTGACTGGGTAAGAGAAGTTGTGAAGAACAAATGATGGGAACTTTTGGGTGCTACCAAAGAAGCAAAGTTTTTATTGTTTTTTGAATTTCCAAATCAATGAGCTCGATTCATTTTTCTTATTTCCTGAATATGGTGAGCAAAGTAATCGATGACAACTTTAAATTAGTAATTGTGTACCAGAAACATGAAATGACATGAACTCAACCAAAACCTCATGTTCACGGTGGCTGCAATGTAATAAACATAAATTGTTCAACATTTACTTTTCTATAGTGGAATTTTTAAACTAGATTGATCTTGACGTATCCTCCGAAATTAATTGATTTGACGACTTAACGAACCACTGACAAAATTCCACTGGTATTTTTTTCAGACGGTATGTTTGAATTCTTCTCAGATTGAAAACAGAAGAGCCTTTCTTCCACATAGCTCTCTTCTTGGCTGTGGCTGGGGTCTTCCACCTTTACAAAACCGCCGTCTACGACGCTCAACACATCGATATTGCATTCATTTTTTTGTCTATCGCGAAACAAGTTAACGGGAATAGGAACATTTCAGTTTTTGACCATGACAAGGATGAATTATTTGAACAAAGCTTAATCACCAAATCCAACTTAACTTTTATGGCAGATTAAGTTTCTTCAAGAAACTTGTCATCAAATTCAACTAGACAACAGCCGCTTCGATTTTCGTCTTTAAGGCGGGTAAAATCTCTACGCATTCCTCGCCATAAACTGAGTGTACGTTTCTAGCCGCTTCGTCGGCTGCCGATTTTCCTTCCATGAACTCTTAATCCACTAGCTCTTTCAAATGATTATTGGGTACTTCAATGATAGCAGAATTTTGATGAAGCAAGCTTAAATATTTTTTGTTCTTTAAAGCAACATTTGCCCGGTGTAAATGTCCCTATGCATAAAACCAATATCCAGCTCCACTATACATGTTAAAATACTCTCTAAATTTCGTTCCATTTAAAAAGGTACAATTAGAACCGAGTTGGTGGGATGACCTGATGTATCTTTTCAAAAAAAACAGAAACAGCAATTTTTCGCTTACTTGGTGATCTGATGGACGACTCGGAAACCTTCAGCCTATTAGCCCTATGGATGTGAATATTTAGGTGCTTGGTGGTGGCGTTGTAAGACAGACCACAGAGGAGCTCAGGCCAATTATCCTCTTTGTTGGCAGCCACTCGTCTAGCCGTCTCAAGTCGTGGCATCTCAGACGTCGATGAGCCCGCCGACGGTGGTCGCAGACTTCGTGAACCCGATCGTCGAGAGAGAGACGAGCGCAGACTTGTGCGACTGCGGAGCGATAGCCGCGAACCCATGCGGCTGGCGTTCATCCGACTAATGTCATCTCCGCTGTTGCTGTCCTGTAGAGAGTACGCAAAAACGACCAATCAGAGGGGAGTGAAATGGGGCACTTTAGCTGGGGGAAAAACTAACCGAGTCGACGACAGTGCTGTGACCGACTGTGGAGGCGAGAGTGAAGGGAATGTCGGCCTCTCCACGGAAATTCAGAGCTGAGAAGGAGACGGTTGACTCGGCGAAGATGAAATGACGACGCAGTTTCTTGCAACCGTAGAGACGAATTCGCAAAGCCGTCTTGGCCAGCTCATCTACAGGACAGTTCAAGCACCGATTGCTTTCATTTGCAAATGAGCCTTAGGCGCTACAAGCTAAGTCCTAGGAAGAGAGCTCTCTCAACCTTCTTGACAGATGCCAACTTGTCTCTTCCCTGTCCTAAGGTTGAGGCACAGGGGTTCTTCTAACCCCTCAGTGGCTAGGAACGCGTCAAATGCCAACATCATCTCAATTGGGCCTTGCCAGATACATCCATGTCCGTTCTGCCTTGCTAAAGTTGCTTAATTTATGCTCTCGTGGTTTCGAGAAGAGAGATAGATTATCTGAACCCTCTCAAATTCAGTCCCTAGCTCCCATTATCTCAAGTGCTTCCTCTATTTTTGAAGATATAATGGTGCAGAATTTGCACAACTTATGAATTTCATAGCTCTAAGACGGCGTCCTTTAAGTTCAACTTAGTGGCTGTTATTTTGGTTCAATACGGTTGGAGTACTAAAGATACAAAGGGGCAAATTAGGATTCTAGCTTAACAGTTCAGCCACCGTCACAGAAAAGTCTCCTGAAAATAACGGCTCTAAATGTGCTAAGAGAGATAAAACCCTCTACACCTTAATTTCGGTTTAAGGTGAATTGAAAAAGTGCTTAACCATTTGTGGTTTAGACTAAATAAATCCCCGGGGCTTTATAAAAAATCTATCAAATCATTCTTAATCAAGTAACGTGTAAAAAGAATAGTTGAGTGGATCCATTGATTAAATTAAATGAATACCATTCTAACGACTGAGTGCAAGAAAGGACTTGATAAAGAAGGGCATAATCTTAGGTTAACAATCTTAGAATGCGTTTTACCTGGTGATATGGACTTGAACACGGCAACCTCATCGAAAACCGGGTCAGGAGCTGGTACGATGTGCGTGTGCCACCTCTTCTTCTTCTTCAGAACCAACAGCGTCAATCTCACCTGCAAGAATCAGTTTAAACTGATGGGTTAGCTGCAAGGTAGAGAACCGGAACCGGTTGACAACTTTAAGTTGGAAGATACCATTCAGCGCTATGAGGGCAACAGCTTAACCGACAATGATAAATGAAACTGAGTTGTCGAACGTTCACAGCTACCATTGACTAGATTGAGTCACCCTCTTCAATTGTAGTGACCCCGCGGCAACCCAAGAGTATTTTCGCACTGCCACCCATGGACATGTGATTCCCCTTTTGGACTGAGTGCGTTGGCCCTCATGTAATTGACCAAATTATGTACCCTTAAAGCAGGTCAACCACATGTTAACAAACCTGCCATCACGGATACACACACCACTCTAATAAACACTCGCCTCTCTTGGGTTTTGGGACTCTCATCTTACCTTGGGCAACTGATCCCTTGAGGAATGGAATCTAATGGACTATTACGACAGGGCATTGATTGCATTTGATCTTCATTTTTCTTTTAGGTTAAAAGTATTGAAAAATGTTAACTTTTAGCGTATAAATATGTTATCACTACAAGGTTAAAACGGGAACATTATCCACATGATCATACTGTCCATTTTATGGCTATCTTACGAAGCTGTAGCATTTCTAGTTAATACAAATAGTTGAAATCTTGGCCTAATTGAGCACAGAAATACAGTTTTCCTACAATTCTCTTGGAATTTTTCTTTACACTTTCCAAAAAGGAAGAAATCTCTTCTCTGTTTCTTGCCTAAAGTCAGCTATTTTATGTCATTTCGTACTATAAACTATTTCCATCAGTAGCTCTTATTCACTATCTTCTGCTTGAATCAGATTGGATTTTATTACTCTTCCACCCAAGGTTCGATCTTTCTAACGTTTCTAGACTCTAATATCCACTTAGAAATCTTCTTTTACAATCTGATAACTCCAGAGGTTTGTAGAAATACCAGAGCTTGAATATGGTAGAAGAAAAAAAGAGGGACTAACCTGGTAGCTCTGAGATCCTGCGTGCTCTTCACCGGGTGCATTTTCGACTCTCGAGACCCTGACTTGGAGATCCGAGGTCTTGTAGTCCAACTTGATGTGCGTATGCACGATCACGTTCGTCGTAACGACCGCCGGGGTTTCAAGCACCGCCTAAGATAAATTTCAACTGTCAAGGCAGTAGCATACTACTTCAGTTGATATACACAAACTCAGTGAGGTCGGAAACAGCAAAACAACCTTTACACAAATTGAACAGAAATAGCCATTAATTCAAACTGATGCAATGGACACGTCAAAACAAACGCCAAAGTAGTGGTTTATCTAAGTGAGTGTTTTAGTAGTAAGAAAATCACATTTCACACATCAGATGGAACCGCACAAAAGGCCTCGGCAGAATATTCAAGATAGTCTCGGTCATTAATCTGCCTCCTGCCTCGAATGCAACACTCGGACGATTGGACTGGAGCAGACGAAGTCTAGGCCTTAGAATTTGTTTTAATGATATGGATGAGAAGTTACGTGGCGGGACTTACAGCATTCGCAGAGGTCTGCCAACTGTAGCCCTTGTTGTAGTGTTCCTCAGCGAACTCTTGCGAGTCTGAAGCAAAGTTACGAAAGTAATTATAGCAACAATTTTGGCTGTTTCCAAGCAGACAGACCTCTAGCTGGACTCCAATTTTATTGTTATCGACTCTTTGTCTCCCCAAGTCTTCCCACGGCTACTTCCTATAGACTAGACCAACGATTGCTCAGATGTAAGTCTTACCGCATGCATTCATCTCAGTATTCTCAACAATTCTTATGCCAATTTTCTGTTTTAATTAAAAATGACTCTTTAGACTCAATAACTTGATGGGGACACAATGCTCTGTTTATAAGGAGTAAATCACCGTAACAATGAAATGTGGAAAGACACAGATTTATTCGATTAAGACCAAGCCGTGGCTTCTAAGTCTGGGCGTTTGTGAATCTGGATTTTATATTGTATTGCTATGGTGAGGAAGGAAGTTTAATGGGCGAAGTTAATAGGTTAAGAATATGTCCCAGACACCAGATGTTCGGCTACCATGTTTGATCTGCGAGTGAAAAAAATAGTCAGCAGGTTGTTGGAACCTATCTTCAGGCCGAAATAAGCCGACCAATAAAAATATGGCATTTCTGAAGCCTATCTTGAACCAGCACCGACTAAAATACATTCCCGGAGGTTAAAGTTACCATACATGCAATCTTACAGCCAAGGGCACTAGTCTAACCAACCAGGGTCATTGGGATAACATGGGATCAAGTGAAATTCGGTGAAAAATAGGATACAGCCCTGCTTAACTGTAGATCTTGTTGGGGCCTTATAAAAGTTAGCATCATCGTGTTAGTGAATGGGTCTTATATGACGGTTTGGGGACCGTTCCTCCTCAGATAAAGATCCAAGAAGGTGAGGCCTAGCAGGGCCCATTAAGGGTAGATACATGAACGAAGCTTGAAGAAAGGGACCCGTGCCAAAGCACTCTACTGAGGCTCACTGCGGTGCCCTTCCCCAAACCACGGCACTGACTTCACTCACCCACCTTCCCCGTATCAATGGTTCCCTTAGCCCTTCCGAGTTGGCATTCCTATGGCGCAGTGAAGGCCCAAAGCAAGTGCATCTCTCTGCTTTACAAACCGGGCACCTCGATGCCTGCCTACAATCAAATCTATCGTTGACCACGCCATGGCTATGACGTCAACCTTTACCAATTCGTAATGTCGAAGCAGCCAACCTTTATGACAGTGAGAAGTGTGACACGACTTCATAGGGCGGGCAAAAGGCTTTAGCTTAGACTTAGGGTTACTATCTTTGCCAGACGCAACAATCGCTATCATCATATGCCTGTTCATCTCTTTCACCTTGTCTTGATGACTCATTGCCTCTGATTGGGATTCTCTGCCCCATGATGCATGAATACTGGACCATCACTCACGATGAGTTCGAATCTGGTCAGACAAGCCTAAGCTCTCACCTGATGTGAAGAAAATCGGTGCAAGCAAGTGGGGATTATCCCATTCCTCTTTAAGGTGTGTTTGTTTTATGACGATAGGCGAGACTTACTTTGAGATGGAAGACTGGACCTGCCTTCAGCGAGTTCGGAGAGAGGGACGCTATCGCCACCTTTAGGAGTCGGTACTGCCGATGGGGGCGCGTACAATTCCGCTGGGGATTATTTTGAAAAAAAAGCAGAAGTGATTATTCTCATAAGGCTTGTTATAGCATCGAGCTACCCTCAACTTGGTTTTTTTCCCAGTTGATTTGCAGTTACTAAAAGAAAATTTATGCCTATTTCAATCAGCTCACGTGTAAATATGAGCTATTTTAGTATAATAATTGAATTTAATGATATCGGTTTCAAAAATATCAATTATTAGCTAATCATGGATATCGCGCTACTTAAATGTGGAGCAAACTATTATCCGACTGTTTCAGTCATTAATTCGAACAACAGAAATGATCACTGCCTAATAGTAATTATCCGAAATTGCATAAATTATGGAGTTTATGGTGAATGAATCAATTGGCGTCAGTAAACTACTTCGTTTTTTGTCAAAAAGTAAAAACAAATAAGCAGAAATTTACTCATGAAAGAAACTTGTGTACTTTTTAATAGGCTGAAGCATTCTGCACCACTTTAGTTTTAAAAGCAGTTGGTTTTCAACTGTTTACCACTGGGAATATTTCTTGGAGTAAATAATACTTCTGACTGGGCGTTTCGGCTGTGGCCTTTACCGAGGTCAGCACAGAGAGTAATCATATTGAAAGAACAGGGTTACATTTGCTACTTATCCTAAGTTAAAAAACTACTACGATTTAATCGCGTGTCCTGATACTTAAGATTTTCATCACTTTTACACTTTATTTAGCTACAACCGATGTTTTTGTTTAAAATAGAAATTTAGGGACTTTTGTTAACACAACCTTGATAGTAATTCAAAAACAACTCACAGATGTTTATGGTGCTTTCCGAATTCTGTTTGGCTAAAAATGAGGAATAATGTTATATTTTTAGTTACGTTGATAAAAAAACTATCTTACAAATAGGAAAAGATCCTTTAAAATAGTTATCGGGAGCTGTCTATGTACCTAGATGCAATGCATTAGGTCTTGATTCTACAAGAAGGAAAAGAGTTGAGAATGTGCGCCAAATAAAACGGAATATTATGAGTTAGAGAGCCAAGTGTGTTTGAAGCATTTGACTATTCTCTTTGGTTGGATTAGTAAGCTTTTGAGATCGAAGCAATCTAAAATCCTAAGTTGACCGATTACTTGCCTTCATTTGAGTCTAGGCAATATTATTTTTCGCTTTCTAGTGATGGTTATTTGTGCTTAATAAAGGCAATTATTCACGATATTTACTCTCTTCCAGGGTATTAGAGACCGGTCATTTCCCTTTTTATTAACTCATATTTACTTAATCTTCCATTTCACCACCTGAACTTCATAAAAATCCCAAAGAAAGGCTCTTTTAAACATCGTCATATTTCTTTAAATTGTCAAGCTTAAACCCTAGAGTGGTTTTAAGTGGTTGTGGCTTGCACTTTCATTTAGTCATGTGTTCATCAAGACTTTGAAGTTACAAGTCAGTTTGGTTGTTTAAGTATTGGTAAAAATTGACGAATCGGGACCTATTCAAAGAATACCGCATCTCTATAATGTTGGCCCAAAGAAGGGTACCACCTATTTTTAATATCGATCCATTATTAAAAAAATATGTAATACAGCTTTAGGTTAAAATTGGTTAAAGATGCCGGAAACTCATAAACTAAAGCAATTTAGCCCAGATCCGTAAACTTGCTTTTCCCATTTTCATCTGAAATCAAGTGAATTCGGGCACTTAATTGTACCATCTAACTTGTTTCGACAGATCGCCAAAAAAGGTACTCACCTTCAACACGGGCTGAGACACGCCTTTTAAGTTTAGTTTCTGAAATTCATTACATTCAAAAAGTAGCGCAACTCTTCATTAGATACAACTCTTCATTCTCTATTAACTCGCCTATTTGTGAGGCATCACTCTACTGGAAAAAGGCCATTATCTAAGGTCTGTGTCGAAGTGTTTTGGCGAGAATGTCACATGTCCGATTATTGATTACAATTGGCTGGTGTTTTGATCTGATCACGTCACCAGAAAATGTTATTTACTGAATCAAAGGAAAAGCAAGGCTCACCCGGTTCTTTCGAAGTCACTGAGCCGACTACACTTGGCGTTGGCACTGGCAAAGAGTTAATAGAGGTGCAAAATTATCCAGTTCTACACCTTTTGTTAATGAAAGCGAAAGTTTATAAGCAGAAGTTTAAATACATTGATGACATCAAGTGATGTCATGCAGTACTTTTGAATAAAACGCTCTTACGAAAAAGGCCTATTTTCATGTCCCATGAATTTCTGTGCGATGTGTTAATTTTTGTTGTAAGCAACCACTTTTTCTTATGAATAACATCCCTTTATGTATCAAGATGATCCGTGGTTCCAGAATTAATTTCTCTTTGATTTGTTTATCACGAAAGCTGTGGCGAGTGGTTGAAATTCTTGACTAGCACCTCAGGGCTCAATAAAGCCTACCTCAGCTTAAATTGACACTGACTGTTATGCTAATTTTTGCCCGATTCAGAGTAAAGGAGGTTGACCAATTTGCACACTCCCTGCAGCTTTAACTAGCGCTTTAAATGTTTGTGACTTTATCGGAAAAGAAATCTCTTAGTTTGCAACTTTAAGGAATCAAATCAGATGAATACTCAACAGTAGCATCGTGCTTTGGTAAAGCAATTTTCGTATTGGGCCCCGAAGTATTAAGCTTATCATATACTGAAGATATTGATGGAATATTTTTTAAAAATGGTCAGTTTTTGGCGATAGTAGCCAGAAAAGCAGCCGAAAGGAAGGAATTTCAGTTTTATTAATCACTTCCATCTTTTCTGGCGTCAGATTCAACATTGTGATGAAAAACCTCAAAATCGATATTGCAACTTTTATAAACCTGAATAAAGTTGCCTACATTTCACGAAATATCTATTCATTAATGGTCATTTCATTTGTTTTAACTTCGAAGCATCTAAAGCTTGAATTTAACTGCATTAATGCTAGATCTTTTGGCAACGCTTCATTTAATGGACATTTTAACTCAGTATTTATATTTATCGAAAACTTGAAATCTTAACTATTTCCTTAACCATATATATATATCTGGTTTTCGGGCTGGTGTGATTACATCTATCAATTTTTCCTAGCTTAGAAAGCTTAAACATTGTCATAAAGCACTGTTAAGGCCCTTTTTGGTTAAGCAGTATTTTGAATGATAGGCGCTTGTTAGAAAGCAAATATTTGCGTTTAGGGTATAAGTTTGACCTTTAGTTTCTATCTTATTTTCCCTTGCTTGAATCAACGAGAATAGTGGAAATTTAGTACTCATCACTCTAGCCAAAATAGATCCCCTCTACAAGGCATTCGTGACTAGGACTACACTTAAAATAAAGGAATCTAAATTATTGAATTTTTTTGCGAAAACAGTCAACCAGTAGGCCAGTCGGACTTCAATTTTTTATAAGGCAATTCCCAACTATTTTGTCTTAGCTTTCAGCAAACAAACCGTCAACTTTACGCAACATTTTTCATCTCGAATTGCTCTTTTTGCAATCATTTAAGTGACTGATTTTTATATACGACAAGGAGATACTACTTAACTTCTAAATCCACCAAATATATTTTTAAAAATGAAATACCTTGATTCTTCTCGGCTTGAGCATCACCAGCTGCCGATGTAACTACAACGGATAATAAATCATGGAATTTCATTTAAAAACCGAATGATTTAACTTAATTTGAAGGAACACTGACTCACCAGAATGTCCGTCGCCAGGATCTCGTTCCCATATACTTTTCTCTAGGAAATAAAAAGTAATTTTTACCAGAACTCAGACTAAATTATGGAAATTTAAATTAGTATTTTACGTACCGGCTTGGTTGTTAGGGGTTGGCTGAAAGTTAATCGCTAGATTTAAAATAAAAAGAATGATCAGTCAGTATTTTATGCAAGACAGAAATCCGCTAAATATAATTGATAACGTTTATATGGACCACATATATTATCTGAACTCATTCAAAAAGTCAGTCAGTCAGATAATGCTAATTAAGTCCTCAAGGCCGAATTTCCCCTTGAACTAACTTCAGTTATCCATTTTCCTGACGAGACATGCTTAGACAAATGTAAAATTTGAGTTTTCCCTACCCAGTATTGAGGAAATCATGTACGATCAATACTGGAATTCTCACAACCCAGGTACGAGTTTTTCCTCTTCTCACTTTAAGAACTATTGATTCAGCTATTAAAAAATGATCCAAAAACAGTTTATTGAGGACACAAATTTAATGGATTACTAATGCGTTTGTTTGAATCATTGCTGATACTCAGTAGGTGAAGGCAGCCAAATTTCTTGGTTTGTGAAGCAACAAAGTTGTATAAAAGTAGATACTTATACAGTATATGAGTATAAAAGGTCCCTTTTGCGGTATTGGTGGTTAATTCCCTTTTATATCTTCTAGGATCACCCACTTCTGGTAAGAAAATTCGAGTTGGATAGCGAAACTACTGATAAGCTGTTATTGAAATCACTAAGTACTACAGATAAGCTTTGTATAACGACGGTAGCCAAACCCAAGGTTTGGTTTACGCCAGAACTTGACTTGAACGAGAAAGACACCAATCGTCCGCATTCGGCCATATGACAGAGGAAAGAAGTACAACAGTTTTTGAGATCTTTTCTCCAGGGAGAATTTGAGATGAGTCTTGTAAAAATGATCGTCTCTTGAATTTCATTTAAAACAATTAAATTTGTTTAACTCTCAAGCACTATTTATCCTTTTCTGATGTGAATATCGAATTCATTATGAAAAAACAAGCCAAGGCTCTTTCGACTAAATTGTGGGAATCCCTTCATTAGCATCACATCCATTGCATGATTCCAAGTTGTTACCACCGACTGCCAGTCATTATTACAATTACCATGGAAATAAAGCGAGCAGTTTGCCCCATCTCTCACTCCGATATCGATTGCGTTTTATATGGACTAAACCTATAGGAGCCGACCGTTCCCATCTTGCAAGGGCAGTACAGTTTGTGCTAATCAAATAGATCCATTAAATACGAACTTGCATGTATAGGTTCCTGTTAACTTTCTCCCATTGCCTTCTAAGCATCTTATGTTACAAAAAAACCATTATGAAATTTCTAAGACAAATCACGAGAGAATTGAATGGGGTTGAGTCGCTCTTGGTTCAGAACACTAATAACCAGTTGTAGATTTTATAATGGAATTTTCTTTTAAGGTTTTGGAAAAAAAGACACCTAAAATTGTTAGAACTGTTTCAGTTGTCTACAAAACTGTTTGCTGGAGTATAATGACTTCCGGTTTTACAAAATGGACTTCTAGACAAGCTATTGAGATGGAGATACTCTTCTCCTGAACCTTAATATTCAAATTAGTTACCTTTTAGGGCAAAAAAATGTAAATTTTCAATTTAATTGCTTTAGACAATAAACCTGCATCGACCCATCTTAAAACAGACCCATAATGACGAAATTTATTTGCTCATAAATATAAAAAATGAACTTTTCGAATTAGAAAAATGACGAGTATTTCTAGTGTATTCAATTATTGCCGTGAATTGTTCTGAAGAGGCAGTATTAAATGTGGTCTTTTGAACTCAAGAGCTTTCAAATTGCACTAAAGTTTATAAGGACCAGGGTGTCGTCGTAGTTGGCTTTTATAGTTGGTTTTATAGCGAAAATAGTCTATATACCTTTGAAAGGTTGCGTAATAAATAAATAACTATTGGAATAAATCGGACAAAAATTCCAAAGGTACGCCGCAACAGCTAGTGGAGACTGGAAGCACAGTCAGTGTACATTTTAAAATACATTTCAGAAAATATCAATTTATCGTGAAATGGTAGCATCATCATAGGCAACTATTGAGTAAGAGAAGATTGATCATTTCTGGCTAAACTTTGATTGATGTGTCTACAACGGATTTTTGGCAATCATTTCGAACAAACTCCATTAGTTTATGGCAAATATTTTTACAGGATCTAGTAAAATCGCAAAACTAAATAAGAGAAAAAGTGAAAACATTTTAGAAGGAAATCCGACCTCGAATATTATGTAAAAACCAACCAGGGATTTAAAAATAATAGCATCATTTAAGTATATAAGTGCCTCATTAGTAATACCGATTGCAAAATCTTACAAAAGATGAGTGTATGACATTTTTCACACTGATTGCGAAAACTGCGAATCTTTAAGAAAGTGTATCACTAAATTCATTTGTAACAGAAGCGGATTGCTGAAATTTTACGGCAAATTTCGTAAGGAAAATGTTTTAAAATTGTACAACAAAAATAGAACACAATATTTTAAGTCACTCCTAATTATGATTTTATATTTTATTACATTAACACGGTGTAGAATACGTGAAATACTTTCAAGAAAGTGCTATTTACTCAACTGAATAACTGACGGGAATAAAGCGGTCACGTCCTAACATGAATGATTTCGAATGAATGCAATAGTACTCGAGGATATATGCCTGTTTTAAGGCACTAGGTTTGCCAAATAAGTCATGATTTTCTGACATTCAAAAATCAAAATATCTTTGATTAACTCACAAGTAAACCTAGGCGCGAGTGTCGGACTCTCAGATTTCGGGGACGAAAAGCAGCACGAGAATAATCCACTCCAGCTCCCAGTGTTGGACGACGGCTGATTGGACTTTTGCAGTAGACGAGCCATTGTCAATTTTATTTGTTCTTTCTCTCAGAGCAGAGTGTTGAGTCTTGGTTCTCGACTCTACACGGATGCAAATAACGAGGGTGCTCTCTCTCTCACTCGAAGGAGGCTGTGGGTGATCCACATGCGCCAATGGGAAGCTCGCCTGAGTGCGTGTGTGTGCGCTTGTGAAGCGTATTGTGAGAACCTACGTGTGTGTGTGGTGTATGTAAGCATGAGTCGAGCACACACAGGCGAACCAGCCAAGAAGGGTGGCGCGACAGAGCAGCAAGCAGGGGCGACACAAACAACAACAGTTTCGCGACTCTACCGAGGACAATTGAGTACAAGGTTCTAAGCAAGACCACCGACTAATTAACAGGGGAGAGAACTAGTTTAATTTGGAGGCAGTTTTGATTGTTATGAGACTCTGATCAGTTTGTTTTCTGTGAAAATTTCCTGCACAAATCTCCATCTTTACCTAAAGGCATTAAAAGTTTGGTTGGATTTCAATTCTCTTTGTTTATAATGCGTTAAAATGAATAAATAGTCCATTTTCTCTCTTGCAGTTCCACGTTTTCACTTTGTTTTCCACTTATTTAATTCCTTATTTGATGATTAAACATTTTGGGTTAAATTTAGAGGACTTAGAATTGTTGTTTTAAATTTGCATGATATTTTAGACTTCTTTTGAGTTGAAATGGACCAATTTTAGATCTAAATAGAGGTGCTCACACTATGCACGAAAGAGACAAGAGTTGGGCCGAAAAAGTTCATTCAAACTGTGAATTGTTTTCACAGGAAGTTTAGCCCACTCTTCAATTCTTTTAGAGACGATGGCTGTGGAGGAAATCGACTTTTAGATTGAATCTTTAAAACCTATCATAAATGCTATTCAGTAATGAGTTTGAGGTCCAGGGGTTGTGGTGGCCACCAGATGAGGTACTCAACTTCATTAGAATGTTGTTGCTAGTACCGCCACTCTTAAATAATTTTAGCCAGTATGGATTGGTGCATTATCATCCTGAAAGATGGTAGAAGCCACAAATCTTGAACAACCATAGGATTAAGTACTTGGTTGCCGAAATATCTTAATAAGTCTCGGCTGTTGATTCTTCTTCCATGCAGGGAAATCATTAGCAGGCGTCGCGTTCTCAAGAAATAGCACCTTAGGTCATGTTAACAGAATTCGATTCAGAGTCGACTTTCGACCAGACCGGTGTTTTGCTGAGGACGACGTTTTCTCTTCTCATTATCTTTGAGACAGAATCTCTTGAAACGCCAAGCATTCGAAACAGTTTCTATTACACTAGCGTATGCCATACAAGCATCAAAGATTACGACTCTTTTAAAGCTCGAGAGGCTTGCCTTTTTAAGGTTATAACTGTAATATCTGCAAAAACCGTTATTTTGAATAAACATATTGAATAACAATGATAATAGACGAAAAACATTAAAATATACTTAGTTTTGACTGTTTATAAAATGTTCAAAGATAATGATTCCAAAATGTTTCGTGTTCCCACCATTTTGCCCAACCTCTTTAGATTTTAAATTGAAATAGACTAATTTTAGACCTCAGTATCGGTGAAATTTACGATACTCACCCCAGACATGAACTAGGCAAGAAATGGGATAAAAAGTTCATGAAACCAAGAAAACAGTCGTGAATATCAGCGGAATGGTAAATAATGTTACACAAAATACATGTTTTTCAGACCTTTTCATTGAGACGCGGACAAATTTACCTCGTTTAGGTGTGTTGCTGAATAATAGTCCAAGGTTTCTCATTAATCAAAACCCTTAAAAATATTATTTTCTATTTTTTTTCTAGTTTAAAACAGCGAAATAGGTCTAAATAGCACCTCAGAGTGGTTGAAATACTTGACAATCTCCACTGACGATAGTTAAACCATCAAAGCTATTAAAAATTTACGTAGCAAGTAACTGTTATTGAGATGGCTTCGTGCCCAGACGTCTCCTTCAACGGATCGGAAATCCTTCTTGGTAATTTGAGGTGTCTCAGACCTTCGGGATGATGGGTTTCAATAGGGTTTCCGCCTGATCAACAGATTCTTCATCGAAGTGATCGCCCCCTAGCATTAATGAACAAAGTGCTATTTCAGGTTGTAAAAATAGTCAAAGGAATTTAAGAAGGGAAACTCAGCAGCAGCCGAAGTGGATGGAAACATTCAACCAGATAGAAAAGAAGATGGTTTGCAAAATTCAGAAGTGGAGATTTCCAGCAGCTCTTAAAAAAATTATCCTGCTTTACCAGTTGAGTTGGAATTGCCAGTTATGCTTATTTCGCAAGCATGCAACTGTTCATTGAAGAAATCCCCTAGTTAGAAAGTGGGTGCTTAACCATGACTTTTCTGAAGTAATCTCGAATCTCGAGTTGGTTGCAGCTCTTTTCTCCATTCTCGCTAACTGGCTTGTGGCGGCTAAAGCAAAGCCGTCCCCAAACCCAGTTATCGGATTGTCTTGTAGCCAAACTAGATCTAAGTCATTTCGCCCCCTGTTCCCTGACTGAAAATACACAGGTTTCCAATACACGTTCTGTTGCGCACGCCTTCTCTTTTCCTCTTCCCCATCCGGGGTGGAACCATCTTAAAGCGGTAGTAAATCCATCTTGTAGAGAACCTAAGTGTAGCCCATAACCGCTACAGGCTTTACCTTTGTGAATAGATTTTAAATGGCAAAAGATACGGATGGTTTTCCGAAACGTTGGGCGTCATAAGCAGTGCCTTCGTGAAGGCGGAAAACCCCCGGCCGCAACTGAGAAAAGAACTTCATGGAAGAAGTTTTTTCTTCTAATCTAGTGAGATCGCCAAGAAAAATCTACACCTTATACAGCAAAAATAAATGCTCAAATCTACTACCAGTAGTAAGGGAGTTTGAAACACGTTTTGAGGGAGAAAATGCTCGCTCCTGAAATATAAAAGGGGTTTTTCTTATTTAATCTTAATTCGGGATGACCTGGCAAATTGGTTTCTAAAAATTCGGTCAGTTTTTCGATCCATTCTCATAGTACCTGTCATACTCTAAAAGGCGTGTGAAATTCCAGTAGTGTATGCGTCGAAATATAGTCACATTCAGAAACATATCACAGCTCATACAACTGCTGTGGGAACCAGCAAAAAGAGTCAAACCGATAAAGTTTGATTTAGCGCACTGTAGGTTAAGGTGGTAGTGGGATGAGTTTGAAGCTACACATTGTAGAACCAGCACTTGAAGGCATTTTTGCATTATTAGATGGGGAATTGGCAATTAAGTTTACTTTAAAGATACAATTGTTCATCTCTGTCGCCTTCAAATCTCAAACTACCATTTGTTTCGTAGCTTACAGAATCATTTAGAAAAATGTGCTTTTTCAAAGCTATTGGAATAGGTTGAAGCTAACATTTGTGAGTTCATCTAACCAAAAACAAAAGAGTTTTCAGTAGTGAGAGTATAAATAAACTTGTTAGTGAATGAAGTGTTGGGTTATCAGGAAAAGTAAATTGATGATTGAAAGCTCAATAAAATAGTCGCCTCTCTCGTTCGTAAAAATTGGTAAATTAGTGTTCTAAATCCCCCTGCAGCAGATTCATAGACCCCTGGCATCTCAGTCTTTCAAGTAAAATCGATTTATCACTCCATCAACGCTGTTACTCAACGCTGTCCTCAATCATTTGCCCCCTGAAGCCAAAAAGTCTACAATGGAATTTGCTCCTCATCCACTCAAGCTCACACAAAAGCTCACCAATTGGTAACTAGTTTTAACGTCTCTATCTGGTTCGCTGATGGACTCTAGCTCTCTTCATAATGAATTATTGAGTATCTTAAGTAATGAACTCTTGTTCCACCTGGTGGTGAATTTCATGAGTCACTCTGTCTTCTGTCGAAAATGCTAATAAGATAATAAAATCAAATTGAATCATTTGAATCAGATCTAGGTAAATAACGGCTAAATGTTGCATTTAAGCATTTGTGAGTGCCCGAGTTGTGTTTCGATCTAGGAAAGATAAAATTACCCGAACAAATTTGTTCATAATCGGAATAAATTACCCAGATAAATACTTGGACATTTCTTCCTAATTCAAATTGGTGGTGGCAACTATGAGGATGCATTAGCGCGATAATAGGAAACTACCTGATTATATTTGCGCATAAGTTAATCGACAATCTTTCGAAATAGTTGTGGACTCTTAGAGTGGATTCTGATGCCTTTTTATTCGTCTGTTTAATTTCCTCTAAGTCAAAAAAATGCTGTATTACGCAATTTATTTTAGTTTACCGATGAGGATGTCAAATTCAAGGTTAGAGCCATTATAGTGTAATTTATTTTGCTATTCAACCACATCCCAGTATATCATCAGTAAACCACAAATTAAAAATTTCAATTCTTGGCTAGATTAAGTTGCGAGTGTTGTCGTTGGCAATAGATCCGCAAAGTATTGTTTGTGTTATTTTCGGGGTAAAAGTGGTGAAAATTATTTTAACTCGTGATTAACGCTGAACCAGCTGCGGGCCTAAATCAAATGATCACTCAGGCGCACAGGAATCGCCATCTGCCTTTCCCAGAAGAGGTGAGGACCTACATGTCACAAGGCCGATGGGAGAGAGGAAGCGTTTGCTTTATCAAACCCGGTTACAACCTGAGTAGGTATGGGTATACTCGCATTTCAGTGCGCTTCCTCGCAGCTGGCTGACAAGTATCCCTCCGAAATCCAGAGTATCAGGCCATCTCAAAAGTTCGGCCATAATTTTGAATAAATAAAACAAGTCACCAACTACAACGCTTTTTATAGATTCACCAATGCAACTCCCTTGGATTATCTATGACTTCCTTTCATCTATGTATAGTCCTATTAATACACCTGTTATTGCCTAATTCTTTTCATTCTGTTTTTAATGAATCACAAACACAAGTTTTAACATCATTTTCCAAGTGCTTTTGCAGGCAGCGTAACAAATGGTGGCCTGCAGGAGGAGCAAGGCAGTGGGGAAAATGAGGTGGATGGGGAATTTTCTCCCAACCAAGCTCTTCTTCAATCTTTGACGACGTGATTCCCGCTGTTTGGAGTCGTGCTGCATTGACCTGATGAAACTGCATTACCTTTTTCGATACATTCGTGCTTGTTTCAAATACCTTAATTGCATTAACCATTGCATTAACTATTGGGTGGTATCAATTCAAAGCCAATCATTGATTGGCGATCCGTCCAGACTGTATGTCATGAAGTTACCATCTCGTCGACTGTGGTGGCTGTGGTCTTTTGCCTTTTCTATCTTGTCACTATCTTTTAATAAATCCATCCACGAAAAAAGTGAAACATGATGAAAGAGGAGCAGAGGTCTCCAATTCGTGATTTGAAATTGTTTCGCTCAATTCATGTTCCTAGCTTCGAAAGATGGAGATGATGAGCAGTTTTATGATTTGGAATGACCCCAATTGTCAATTCTACCCAATCTGAAAAAAAGCTTAGTAAAATTCTTCAAAAAGTCGTCAGGACCGATTTTCATATTCGTGCAGGATAAAAGCTCCATTTCCAGAGCATCTTCTGCAAGCTCTTTCATTCACATATTTTTCTCGATAAACCGAGTGAATGTTTCGGGCCGTTTCGAATGCTGACTTTCCTTTCAAGAACTCAGTACTCTTTAAATTACGCTCAAATTAAAAAAAGACGGAATTCGTACTGGGAAACGGAACTCTAATAGGAACGCTGAGTGGATTTTGCGCATTGATGTAAGTGTTGATGGCATGACAGAGCCGATTAGTCTGTACAAACCAAATTGCCTAATGCGCAATCTATTGGTGTCACGGACAACAAATCAGATTTATTAGGACTATTAGAATCTGCCAAAATGTTACCTTCCTTCCCACTGATTACTTCAAAGAAATGTTGCCTTGTTCAAGTTAATCGTCGAATGCGTGAACAATGTGAATTAAACGAGCGATAGACGCTCAACGCTCTCGAATATTCTTTGGCTTTATCCTAGGGTAAATTTCAAATTAGCATAACTCATTTTGGTGCCATAGTGATGCGTATTGAGTTGCAGGGCATATGAGGACAAGGCAGTTACTAACTCGACTTACGTCTGCTATCAATCTTCTATAAATCACTTTGAGAAGACATTAATACACTTAAGTCAGTTTCATCTTCGGTATGGAGCATTGAACAATTATGAAATTAAAGGAAAATTGTTTATTAGAAGTTCATTATTTGTTATTCTGGCAGTTTCCCGAGTTGGCGTATGTAATGTGCTAGATTTACATACAGTTTTAATTTCTAAATTATTTTTTTTTCGAATAAAAGTAGCACAATACGACTCAATAATTCTAACTTAAATAAGCACATGAGATAATCTTGCGAAGAGTGCACGAAGGCTTTAATGTTAGAGAGCTCCCGATTTTCTAAGTTATTTTAATCAAACAAACCTTATGGCTTTTGATAATCTCGAGAATTTGACTTAAATGGGCTGCTGGTTATACGTAGACACTTTTCACTGACCTGATGGCATTACCTTTGGCCAGAATTTCATATTTCGGGAAAAAGGTTTGCAGTGAAATAAATAATACAGAACGCGGATGTGTTAGCGATCAAAAATACGTTTTTCTTTTAATAAGAAAAGGGGTTAGCCACTGCATTGCTGGAGGATTTTTCGTAAAAAGAAATTTATTTGGCAATGACTGAAGAGAGCAAAAAATAATCTAGGTATGAATAACTTAGGATTGTACTAACCCTATCAGAAAGCACCTAAAACAAGTAGCATTTATTGCGAAATCAGAGTGTAAATGGAAGATAAGGTTGTCAGAAAGGATGGTTGGCATTATCTCATCTAAAAGCTCACGATTTCTTCTGAAAGGGGAAGAAAATCACTCATTATTATATCTGTGATAAAATGTGATAAACATACTACTTTGACACCATGGTGGAATCTGTTTTCTGTCCTCTTAAACCAACGTTTTGGTGCACAGGACGATGGCACAAGGAAATACATGGTCCTACGGCCCTTTGACAGAGTAAGGTTTATTTATTGAGTTAATACCAGAGTTTCTGAAGATGTAGCATCCGGAGTAAACTGTGAAGTTTAAGTGGTCGGTATTGGGCTATTGTAGCCGGATCCATGGGCTGGATTTCTCGATACCTCAATTCTATTAAGCTATGTGAATTGATTATTTATAACTGTAACTGAGTTCTGAGAACTAACTTTACTCAGTCTAGTGGTCAGGGATTTCCTTTTTAATACTACACAAACTATCGAATCCACCTAGTGGTAGTTCATGTTAGTTGGTTGATAAATCCATCTCGATGGAATTGAGTTGCAGAGACTCCCATTAGTCTATCAAGATGGCGCGTAATATTGCGGGTTATGCAACCTGAAAGCGGTCCTATATATTTGTGAAGAGTAGTCGAAATATGACTCCTCAAATACGCACTTTTTAAGTGCACTATTGTCATCCTCCATTTGTTTTGTCTTTTGTCAGTCCAGGTGACCCGACTAAGTACAAGAAGGGGCGAACGCATAAAAGCATCCTTCCACCCCGCATCTCTTAACTGACTGAGCTCATCACTATGCCGCTTTTCGGTGAGTTTCTGCTTTCTCACTTCCCGCGAGTTTTCTCCCATTAAAGGAATGAAAAACCGTTTTTACACACCCACAGGCTGTGGTTCGAAATCGAGAAGAAGTGACTTGGAAGTAAGTCGATGTGACTGGACTAGCTTACTTCAAACAACGGATTGTGTGACTTTATTAAATCGGTTTTTAGCCGGGGCCAAACCCCTACAAACCACCGATGATCCTCAACATCTACGCCAAGTATGATGAAAGGAAACAAATCCTCGATGTGCTGATCCGCAACCTACAAAACGCACCTTTGGGCTCTAAAATCAAAGCAAGTGACCTAGTTGCCTAGTTTCCATACTTTGATTTACAAATCACTGATTCGTTCACTTGAAGGAAAAATAAGGTACTTTCTCTCGGTGAATTAGCCTAATCTGACCAAGTTTTAAATATCTGTAAAAAACCTATTTCAAACAATCATCCTCGATAGAAAAACAATGCTTAAAAAATGTTAAAATATGTCAAGTTTGTGATGCCAAAATGCTTGGTGTTTTCACTATTTTCTCCAACCCCTGCAGTTCTATTTCGTAATACTTTTGGAAAATGCATCCATTGTTTATTTCGAAAGCACACCGAAAAAACTGTTCCTCACTGATCAGAAAAAGCACAAAATTAGTATTTTAAAGGCATATTAATGGATTCTTTCAAGAGTCGAGCGTTTCGCTTTAGGTGAGCGTTACATTCACACAAAGATTTGACGAGGAGAGTAAGAAGGCACCGGGTTTCTTCGGGCGAATCTGGAACAAGGAGAAAGTGGAGGGAGATCTGCTCGAGATTTCCCACACCACCAGCTCCAAATCTGCTCCAAACCCGCACTTCAACACTGCCTACCAATTCCAAAAGCTCATCAAGTGTAAGTTTATTCGTAGAGTCTTTTGAAAGCTACAAAAGAAAAAGCTCCTATCGATGCGATCTAAAGGTAATCAGCATACCAGCACGTGAAATACTGGGGCTTTAAAAGAACACGCAAAAGATGAATTTGCAGGTGCCTCAAAAAAGGACAACTTTGAGGTCAACCCGTGTTTGTAGGCTATTGGTACTAAATTGGAATGTCCTATTAAAAAGTTGTGAAACATACCCTACGAATCCCCAGTTATAGGAGCGGTATTTCAATGAGGTAGTCATTGGCAGACTTCGATATGCAAATGGCAATAGAAATGGCAAATTTCTGTGGATATTAGAGAAAAGAATGAGCCAGTCGAATAGTTGGCTCACAGATGGATGAGGGATCAGAGCATATTTTGAAAGCCGCCGAACCGCGAGTAATAGCTCATATCTTAGGGGGTTAGATCTCCTCCTATGTACTTCCATCTCCTCTCTACGAAGATAAGTTGACAGAACGGGACAGATATATTCAACCAATTCAAGCTATGTTATTATCAGCTTCCTGCATAGAAACTTATGTGAAGCAGACTTTGCTTTATGGTATCTCAACATCCGTTCTTCACGTAATTGTTGACAAGAAGCTGACCGTCGTGGTCAACACGTCTAAGAGGATGGCACTAGGCTGCTGGTACCGGAGAGGAATTTCTGTGAAGGAGCTGGGCACGGCCTTAGTCACGTCTAGCTTAATGACACAACTGCTCACTAGGTTTACCTGATGTTAAGACTCGGAACGGTCGTACAGTACGTTGTAGGGACTGGGTTGAAGAGAAGCATTTGGCTAAGAAGGTGCCGCGTAGGTGTGGATCTCTGGTCCACGTCGAGAGTGGATACCAACTAATATGCCTGCGCTAACACACCATGTCTGGTTCACAAGTCAGATAGTTGTACTTACCTTGGTTGTCCACTGTGCCCTAAGAAATTTCCAACTCGGAATGGCATAGTGAATCCTTGATGCTTGAAGCGAAGGCGTATGAATAAAACCAGCAGTGGATCGTTAACTACGTTCGAATGTGGTCTGGAGGAGGGTCCCTCCACTGAGCCCCAGTGGAACAGTTCTTCTTTGCTTCGTTTTTATTATCAACCCTTCAGTAGACCTCACCAGGCACTAATTGGATAGATCCATTTTAGAGACTGATGAGATGGTCCTAAGTTCGATGCGTTTGCTAACTGGGTGACAAAGATGATGAGGTATCATGTTTACCAACTCTGCTTAGTGCAGTTGGCCCTCAGATGAGGCCTGAACTTTCTGTGAAGCCCTAAAAGTTGACCTTAATACGCCGGGATGTTAGCCTTTCCTCCGTTAGACTTTGAGTAGACTTGGGCCTCTATTATAACAATAGGACTTATTAAAATGCTTTCATATTATCTTCTCCAACTTCTTCTTATAAATAATGCATAAAAGAGTATTAAAGTTTATCCGGGAAAGCAATCTCTCTGTGTCGATTTGCACCAATATTTTCGGGCACAGTTTCAAACAAAACTTCCGACTAATTTCGTTTGCTTTTTATAAATATTAATAACTTTTCAACAGCGGATGTTCGATGTGGCCAGCTGCTGTTCGAAATCTTCAAGAAAAGGAAGAACAAGTCTCCAAAGTTCCTGGGATCCGTTACGCTTTCTGGAGAAGACATTGACGTGAACAGCGACACGGCATACAGTCTCTACGTCCGCAATTTCTCAACCATGAGGGTAACAACGACTTTTAGAAGCACACTAACAGTCATTGCTGACCAGGACTTAAAAAATTTTCAAATCTTAAGGCCATGGTTCTACTACTACCACTTTAACAATAGGCAGAGAAAAAACCCAAACGTATAACAACTTTAACTCATGAATTGTTGACAAATGCTAGAATTATTGATTTAGATGAGTCCAAAAAATTGAGCATTTCAATAAGATTTTCACGTGATTTCTTACGTTTTCAGAGTCCATTGTTTGCTTGTGAAAATGCGAAAGAAGGTATGATTCTTATTAATGTCAGGCAATTCAAAACTGGTTTATTCCTTGTGAAAAGACATCAACAAAAAAATGCTTAAGAATTCCGAGGAATTCATTAATTAAAATTTCTATCTGGAAAATTAAAAATTACGTACATACGAATCCTTGAATAAAAGCTAATTTTGCAATTTTGCATACTTTATTTGGTTGTATATAAGTGAAATTTTTAGCAAGTGTTAGATTGGTGTGTGATAGTCAAAGTTTCAAAGAATGTTAATTATTTAAATTATTTAAGTATTTGCTATGTCCTGGTGGTCTTTTTACCACATTAAAGGGAACAGATATTGTATTCCAAAAGTCCAAGGACAAAATGTTAAAATTATATAGAAGAGTGTGAATATATATATATATATATAGAAGTATAAATATAAATAAATTATATTTTAAAGAGCCACGTCGCACAGAGGATGATGCTACAACTTCCTCTTCTTCTACTCCACCCACGTCATCTTCGTTATCTAAACCTCAAGGTATTTCAAGGAAAAATATTATATTGAATTCTGTTTACATTTCATGGATTTAATTGAAAGATACTTTAAATGAACTTTAAATTAACCCAAAGCAACCTAATCATTACACCGCCTCTAATGTAGGGTGTCAAGTCATGGAGAAGTTATTGCACTTATTATAAAAGCATGCAGATTTTTATTAATATTTTCTTTTGAAATATTTGCCTCTTTATCTAGCTGACGTTATGTCTGAGGAGCAGCTCAAAAATGCCATCGCAGGTAGTTAGATTATGCACACTATTAAAACAAATAAGTAGCTACGTTATGCACTATCACAAATTCGTCTGTTTCAGCTGATAAGGCCACTGAGTTTGTTGAATGCAAAGAGCACGAAGAACTGCGTAAGAACATTTACTGAATTAAATGTTATTTAAATTCGGGTTGGCTTTATTTTTATTTTTTCCCTAGATTTAGACAATAAAGCACCCAATCATGAGGAGGCACCTGCAACTGATGGTAAGTGGCTTATATAGAAGATTTTATTTTCTTTTTAATTCCAAACATTCCTGTTAGCAGAGCCAGATGCAGCTGTTGAAGAAGCACAAGAGATTGACTATCCCCAAAAATGTGGTACGTACAAGGCGCCTCACAGACACTGAATAGTTCCTTAAAGAAACCCGGTAGCTATGTTTAATCCCTCTTTAGTTGATCTCCCTTGTGGGAGAGGATTCGTTCCTCCAGGTAAGTCAAAATACCTAATTCCCTCTCAGAATCCTTAAATAGTTTCAAATTAAGCATGTATAAAATTTAATTTTCTAAATTTGTAGTTGAGAATCCTGAGAACATTTATGAAGACCAGGAAGATGGTAAATATAATAATTATACTAATTGTTCTGCATTAAATTATTTTTAACATATAATACTGCTATATATTTGAATTTTATAACTATCAATGTCGTATATTTGTGAACACTTCAGACACTTCTTCCACTACCTCCTGCTCAACTAAATCGTCAGTTTACTCTGAGGTTGTACGGGAGCATCCACTTACTCGTACGTTTTAATAGAAGATTAATATTAATAAATTAGTGAAAATTTATCCTTTAGTACAGATGCTGTTTTCGTTAACGGATATCTGAAATCACAATATTTGCTTCCAAAAATAGAAATATGTTGTTTGAACCGAAACCTTAAAAGGGAAACTTGTTTGTCTACAATGTTATAATTTTAATTTTTTTAATGATTTTAAGAGCCAGAGAATGACGATCCCTGTAAGTGGTAAAACCTATTTTAATTTCCTCGATTAATGAGGAAGTTTATTAAAATTCTCCCTTTTAGATGAAGAGGTTTCCTCAAACCCATACATGACATGTAATTTCGGAATTTCTCTAATAATAAACTGCATGCACTATTTGCTTCAATGACTAGTTTATTTAAATTCAAATTTTCTTACTTTTTTTAAAAACAGGCGTACTACCTCATTCGCTTTCGCCTATCTCCGAAGACGAGTATTGTAAGTTGTTCGTACTAAGATGCGCAAACATGCGCTCACTCAAGAATAGCAGTATTCTTGTTTGTTTCACACCGATATGCTTGCTATCATAGCATCGGATGAGTCCGAGATTACAGTGTGTAAGTCAATTTACCTTTGAGAGTAAGAATAACTAGACACTTGAATTAAAGTGCATTTATCTAATTCATCTGTGCCCGACTTTTAGACGAGATAGTGAGCATCGAGCAAAGCAGACCCGAATATAATGATGGTTGGTTTTGGTTCTTTGGTTAACAACTCGTTAAATATTTTATTACTCATTTTACTTAAATATCGATTTGCAAAAGCCAAATTAGTTCATACAAATAATGTCGAGTAAATATCATCAAATTCATTAAGAAAGGGAACAAGTGACATTTATTCTTCTCTTATATTTGTCTTAAAGGGGATTTTTTTGTTAAAGAATGCGAAGGACCAAACAGTCCCGGTAAGATATCTTCTAATGCGTATATTCTACTACTCAGTAAAACCTGCGAATCTTGCAATAAATTGGAAAAGTTCATATATGTTTTTCGTATTAACAGACGATCCATCAACGGGGATATTTGGGGAAGTTGTTGACGGATCGACGAGTCGTAAGATTTTTTACAAACCCTATGAAATAAGTACCCTTAATAGGAACATAGAAATAACAGTCATCGTTTCACTAAAATGAGGCATAACTTTAAAAATCTTCGAAATTAAAATGAACCCTCAAAAATTATATTTTAGGTAATTTGTAATTTCTCAATGTTCTGATTACCGAATCAAAAGTCAAAAAAGCTGTTTGAAACACCAGATTTTTGAAAAATAATAAGGGGTTTTTCCCCTTATAAACCTACATAACTGATTTGTTTAAACAGCATCCCTAGCCTTTTCGACTGAATTTCAGTACCAAACACCATCCTGTATTAATGGAATTTGTTTCTATAACTAAAATGCTGTATTTCCGTTGATTGTAGTTGTTGAAGAATGCCAATAACCCTTCGACTTGATAGAGTTTCTAACCTTTAAACGATAATGTTCATTTCTACGTTTGTTTTGTTGCAGAGGAAATGACTTTCGTGCAGCAATTGCAAACGACCACACCAGGCGACAGCCGTTATGACACTCTGAAATCTACAAGTAATGAAATATTTTAAACTAATTAACCATAATATAATTTCTGTAGAAATTTTTTAAAATTTTTACATGATATAAGCCCCACTCATTTAATTATTTCCAAAGAAAGCATGTGAGGCATGTTCGGATTGATTCGCTATATCATTTTCACGATTGAAGCACTTTTTCTCAAAGTTAAAAAAGAAAAAATGGGTAAATTCTATAAAACAATGCATTTATTAATTTTACAGGTGTTGTCATTCGTAGACATGATGCAGATGGTGAGTAATGCCTTCGTTAACAAAGTATGCCACTTCTGTTTCAATGCTTTGACTTACGAAAATTTGGTTTTTCTGAAGCCTGTACTGCTGAAGAGAATGTAAGTAGCGGTTATAATCTACTCTGAGAATCATAGGATGAATCAAATGCTTATTAGTACATTTAATGCTTATTAGCCAACTACCCTTCACACGAACATCATTTACACCGACCGCAGTCAAAAACTCTCCGTCTTCGTCCGCAATCTTCATGGACTCATTACGAAAAAAAAGCACTGCGTAAGCACCCATTCCTGTCAAACTAATGCCATACAACTTAACTCCCCCTATTTTTGTCACCATTTTTCATAGATCAAAGTTGTACTCTACACGGCTGATGGACGCAGATTTGAGAGAGAAACAGCTTCCAAGCAGGGTTCGAACCCCTACTTCAACCAAGAATTGAAATTCAAACAACTGGTCCAATGTGAGTCCTCTTAGAGCTTTTAGTTTGAAGGTCCGAGAGTTTAACTAGTGATAAATGTGAGTGGTTTATATATATATAATGCTTGCTGCCCTTTCCACAGCTCTAATAGTTACTGGAACAAACATTGCTGAACTATATGGCAATAATGGGAAGAGTGTGAGTGTAATTGGGTGTCAAATGACTGTGAAAAGGTTGGACTAGGCTTTGGTTACTCCTAGAGTGGTGTCACAGCTGCATTCTCGCCGTCTGATTCTTTAGGCATCGTTAAGAAAGATCTCTGTGTTTACTAAGAGTGTGTCATTCAGCATTCAATTTTGTGACTCGAACCAGCCGTCCAGTGTGCTGCCGTAACTTGATGCAACAGCTCCTGGTGGATGAGGAAGAGGTATTTGGCTCAGAAGGTGCTACCAACGAATATGCAAGGTCTGAGACCTCACGTGTGCTCTCCGTTGCTTGTCTAGTCAAGGAGTATTGGTTGCATGTTTGCCACAAAGAGTTGAACAGTGATATGAGGGTTCGTTTACGTATCTGGCCTTAATGGGACTTACCAGGCCTCACCCTTCCGATCTTTATATAAGGAAGAAGAATCCGGCAACTCATTATCAAATTAGACGAGCAATCACGCTTGTGAACTAACAAACAAAAACTGGAAGGCTCTTTGTACTTTCTTTAAATCCCTCTGCATAGCTATTTAACTTTTCGCTGTTATAATGGGGCTTTCAAGATAAATTTATCAGTCTCACTAGAAAAAAATGTTATATAATTGACAACAACAAATTTCAATATATTCTGATAGATAAATCCATCAATTTTTCATAAGCGTTTGTTATAGCTTCAGTCCGATTCCCCAGGACTCAGAGCAAGTTGATTATAAACTTCCCTGGAGTGAAAGACCTACTCAAAAGTGTTTTGGTTCCGTAGTCGATTAGCTGGATGAATCTTATGACTTTCTAGACGACAGCGCACCCTTACCTGGTAATCCTTTGGGTTAAAATTACCTGGAGTGTTCGGGGTAGGGTGATGGTGCAGTTATAGTAACTTACTGACTAAAGGCGATTTTGGGTTTCCCTGAAATGGCAATGAAGGTGACTGCTGTGACGATTGCTTTGGCAGTAGCGAAGGTCGTCATTGAGTTCAGACAAAACAAGGGTCCTCCAACACTTCTGCCACACAGGGTATTTGGGGATCCTTGAGGATCGACCGTGTTCTCTTCCATATTTTTACGGTCATTGTGATAGCTATTCGAATTACAAGTTAATCTCAATTTCATTATCTGTTTTAACATCTTTGACACGGCTGAAAAAGCAACCAAGCTTTATTTTGCAAACCACATTCCAACCACCAAGTACAATTATTTTTTCCACCCGTCATGAAGCTGACGTTCGCGGTGGTCATATCGTGTTCGTGCTGGCGAAGGTGAAGGGTTTCAAGAAGGAAATTGTTGGAATGGGCATCATACCAGGAACGCTTCTCAACCTCAGTCGGGATGAAGCACACACAACTGCCATTCTAAGACACTTCAACGATCAAGTGAGATTCGTTCAAGCTACTTGACACATAAATAGCCCAAATATGGAATAAATTCACGCATTTTGAGGCATCTAAGGGGTAATTGCAAGAGTATTTTTAAATTAGGACCTGCGAGATGTTTCATAGTTGAGATAATTAAGGGATTAATAATCGCATTTATTATTTTCGTCAAATCTAGATGCATTTTCCTCATTTTTTCACTAGAATTAATAATTGCAATAGCAGTATATTAATGAATTTTACTGCGCTTTTTATGATACCTATTAACCAACGTTTATTTTTGTGTCGGCAACACTGAAATGCATGTATTACTCTGAAATTTGGACCTAAAATAACTTATATCCTACTTAATGAAACACCAAAAACCAATTATATTTATTTTTCATTGAAAAGTAATTGGGTAATTGATGATGAAATAACTGCATTAATTACTTTCGTCTAACATAAGTGCATTTTCCAAGAAAAAATATCTATTTCATTAAACTTGAGCGAAAGTAGAAGCAAAAGGATTTCTTGCAGTTAAGTTAGTTGCTTTTTTAACGTTTGAATTCATAATTTATGGATGAAAATTGCGCCAATAATAAACACACATTTATACTTATAAATAGCCCCAAGTACTTCTTGCATACTCATTGAAATACTTCAAATCATTTATATTTGTTACGGTATTTGTAAAATGCTAGAGAAAAATTTTTATGGATTAATAGAAATGAACGCGTTCTTCAATTCGATCATAACGAGATTATTAATAAAATGTTTTTGCTGAAATCTTAACATGAACTAAGGAACATTTCATGCTGTTTTTCGCTTCTTTTTTTCCACAGATTCCGAAGAAGTTCGTTTTCAATCAATCGGACGTGGTGACTGAGCCCGACAACCTGCTTCGAGTGGTCTACACGGGATCGTGTGAACAGATCGAGGTCTACGAATAGGGCGCGTCACTGCCGTGAATTCTTGTTTTTTACACTCCCACAAAAAACAAGAATATAGCCTTCTGTCTATGGTTGCACAGCCAGTTGTTGTTTGCAGCACCCCTGATTGAGTGAAATTGCTCAGAGTCTCCGGTTTCACAAGAAAATCTCCCACCATGAAGCTTGCTGTTCTGTCAGCGGGATACCTTGATCTGCAGGGCTTAGGATTACCTTCTCTGTTAGTGATTGTCAGTGGCAATTATCTGGTTAACTTGGCTAATCATGCCTTTAGCAATTTTGATAACATGCGGATTCATAGCATTCCTATAAACAGCATTTAAGCGTTGCCTAATCAAATGGAATGTGATTAATTAAAAAGTGTACTGACAGCAGGGAGATATTATAACGAAACCAAATTTAACTAGGGCGGAATAGGGGAGGTATTAGCACCATATAGAGGTTTATAGGACGCAGATTCAGGTGTTCATTTCTCATTTAAAAATCATTAGGGGAAAGAGATGTTTAGGATTAGAATAGTTTTTTTATGCAAAAAGGGGGAAAATCAAATATTCATAATATGATCTTCCAAATTCACTTGCAAAATAACATTTTCCTATTTATCAAAAATTAAGGTCTCAGATGACAGTGAAACACTTTGGTAATAGGTATAAAGGGTGTGTTTTAGCACGAGAAAATGTCCAAATTTATGATATTATGATAAAAATTTTGCAGGAACATTCCAGAACTCTCAGGTCATCCCATATGTTCTGACTGGATTATAAACAAATGAAATGAGTGAATAATTGTTACAATTAATTGCCGAATAAACCATCAATGAACTTTCCGTGTTTATCAGTGACTCCACTCCCTTCGTCAAAAATCTTGTTTTTAATTAAAGTATTGCAAAATTCTATTGAATTAAATTCGAAAACTTACATAAATCAGTTTCAGCAACTTCTTGCAGAATTGCACAAGCTCTTCCTTCCAACTAGCTTTGTAAGCTGCAAAACAAACAGAACGTAGTAGGGAAAATAAGATGGTGGGTGAGGGATTTTTTCCCAAACAAGATCGTCATCGACCTACTGTTTTAGGTCGTGCTGCAATGTCCTGATGAACCAGCATTGCTCATTCTCGACACACCAGAGCAGATCGTTTTTCCTACTCAAAGCTTAATTCAAAAGTCCTAATTGCCAGCAGTAGCTTTGAGCATTAAATTTCGGATGTGACTGCTTCTGGGGTATTTCCACCTTCTTACGAAGCCATGTAAGATCCATTTTTCGACTACATGTATCAATCTATCCACCAAGAAAGTAGCGACGAGTTGACGAGAATGGGAAGAGCAGACATCAATTTGAGATTTGAGATTATTGCCAGACAGTTTTCCAAGTGTAGAAACCTTTCCAAGTTTTGGACGGTGAAGCTGGACATTTTGTGGTTCGAACTTAGCTTAATTGCAAATTCCAGTAAGGTTGAGGAAATCTAGGGATTGTGGTGGCCAGCGGAGATGTTCATCTTCGTTAGAATGTGCCATTCTTTGACATTTCTAGCAATATGGATTGTTATATTATCATCTTGAAAGATGACGGCATTCCCTCAGGAACTTACAGTCTCAGCTTTAATTCCTTCATGAATGAAAGGAAATCATTGGCCCGGTGGCGGATTTCCAAGTTATCTACACCACCACTCTAAGGGCTTTCCAGCTCTTCTGTGGTGAAATCTACCTCCACCACAAGGACCAGTTTTATGGAAACTGGGTTCTATATGAGTTCATCGAGGAGCTCTGTGGTGATTTTGGGATCCGTGGTCTTGTCATCCTCTCTTACAAATCGATTTAGAGTCCCACGGTTTCTCTCAGACATCGACGTCGACTTTTGCCTGACTTCTGCTCTTCTGAAGACGAAGTTTTCGTTTCTCTTTCAAAGTCGGCAGTTAATAATTTTGATTGTTTATAGCATATTCAAAGACTATTTTCCGAAAATGTCAGGTATTCCCACTATTTTGTCCAGCCTCTGTAAGTGCGAATAAGTTGGTACATCACATCATTGCGTTTGAGTCGGCTATTGTTGGTATTTGGGACTTTTAGTGTTCTAACAAATTATTGCATGTGACTGGTGGTAGAGTTGGGCTTACGTATCGTCTTTGTTAAAACCAGAAAGTTGTAATGAGACGTTCAAGCGTCACTGAAGACAAGCTCTCAAACAAACTTGACCCTCCACAGCACCACTATTTAGCATTTAGACAAGTAATGAGGTAAACAACTGCTTCCCATCGTAATAACCACTTGCACTTACACAAACAATGATTTGGATTGCCATTCAAAATGCCGTGTTCCCCTTCAGTGCGTTCAAACGCTTGTTAGCGGTTTTGGCGCCATAAGGCGACAGCTGTTTCCCGGCGAGCCTCATTCGCGTCCCCACACCCGCCCACTCAGCCATAAATTACGTGTGTGGGAAGTAATGCGAACCAGATGTGGGATGCCTTCACAAGGACAAGCGAAGGGCTCCCCGTAATTTACTGTGCGGACACTGGCGCCATTGGTTGTAAAAAACACTATTGTCCTCCTATAGGGAATGGGGATTAATTAAAGGGTCTTGTAGAGGGGTTAATAAGCCGAACGTTGGTGTACAAATCAATAATTCATTGGAGGTGTGTTGAGCAGCAATGCCAAGTCTACATAACATTCTAATGAGGTTCTGAAAAGCGCTTTCGAGTTTGAAGACGGCACATGGCTGATCTACTTCCTGGGAATAATAAATGGTAGTGAATTGAAAAAGGCCACTTTCGAGCTGTAGCAGACAGACAATGACTATTTGAGGAGGGATTGTACTAGAAAAAAACTAGAAAAGGTGATGAATTTATACCTTAAGTACTGAGATGTTTCATAAACTGGAACCGGCGTTTCATAACACTAACGATTGCCTAAAAACATCTATTTAGACTCTATGCAAAATCAAGTTTTTCAATGAGATATGGGAAGATAAAGCAAGTAACGTGTGGGACCCTTTCCTTAAAGACAAAGAGATGTTACAAAAACGAAGCTGAAACTGTATCGAAATCTGGACACTCACTGAGGCCCTCCGCCAAACCACAGAGTTGCGTAATTAACGTCCTAGTACTGATTTCATTCGTATGCCTCCTTTTACGTAACTGTACTAGTGGTTCACTTAGCATTGATTCAATATGCCCTTCCGAGGTGGTGATTTCTCATGGGCACAGTGGACAACCAAAGCACATGCATTTATCTACTTATCAAATAGGACACCTCGCTGCCCGCCCATAATCAACCTGGTCTTTGACCACGCACGCTTTACCAAATAAGAATCTGTTTGGAATTGTTCAACACGTCGAACCAGTCAACCTTCGTGTCGGTAAGACACGACATGACTCTGCAGGGCAAACAATAAGCTTTAGCTCCGATTTTGGGTCACCGTTCTCTCACGAGGCGCAACTCTCACATGCACGTTCACATCCTTGACCGTGGCAAAGATACGCCGACAATGCTGGTCTAAGCCTGCGTCAGAGCTTATTCGTTTTGTGATTGACTGTTATTGTGCTTTGATACTTGTGTCTAGAAAAATCAGTCCAGTGGCCTTATCTTGCTCTATCGACGATGACAGTGATTGGCTTAGACTTCTATTAATCACTGTACTGATTGAGTCTTCGATCGATTGGTACAGTACGATCTAAACTTTGCAACTTCTAAAACTGTGAGTGACTGTGGGATATGTAGAGAAAGCCTCCCATAGCTATTTGAACACATTGTGTCGAGACCTCAGAAAAGATACAGGATGTCTGTTTATAGTTCATTTGCAACAAACGCTATACATAAGGTGAGAAGCACCCCCACACACTTTGAAACTGGGCCTTGAATGACGAGTTTGTGCTCTCTTCAGTCCATCTCCTGCGTTGAATAGAACCAAATTAACCTCTCAGTCGACAGTCATAACTTCTTCAAGCTTTAAATAACCCATTTTTGCAAAGCAATTATTCATTAACGAATTCCTCTATGAAGCCCTTGTTTTCAACGTAAAAGTGATTGTCGAATTAAATGGCTAACATTTCACTAAAAATACCATTCAGCCTAAGGAGTTAATGCATATTTGTTTGCGTGTTAAAACTACTTTTTACCCGTCTACAAATAACCGCAGCAGCTGATACTGGGATAGGGCGCGGGGGAACCAGCTTTCTTGGCGCCAATTTTGACAGGCTTAATGAATAAACCCGGCCAGGGGAGAGCCGCGGTGGGGCGAAGGGTGGAGGCTGGTGCCCTCCTCGCCTTTCCCCGCGGTATTCGCCACCCACGGTCGGAAAGTTGCCGACGTCTGTCTGGCTGTTTGATTTGTGCGAAGCGGAAATGTGCGGTGTCTTACAGCATGCAAATCCTGAGCCTTGGAGTCTGAAGAAGCAACGCTGCGTGTGGCCGACTTTAAGGGCTTGAGTACTGGTCTTTGTTTGACTCAAGGCAAAGCATCCGTATTCACTACCTATATACAGGAAGTGTATTCATTCACGCATATTAGAGCACCTATACTAGAACACGGAAAATGAAAATATGTTCATGGAATTTTCCGATTTCCACCTCAATAAGATCTCCCTCTATTTTAATTGAACGAATTCCTAAGGAGCATTTTAAATTTGTAATGAAGCTGAGCATTAGCTTTTCATTTAGACACACTAAACTGAACAAATCTATTGGGTAATAATAAATTATAACCTGGTTGATTAAAGCCTGGTATTGGGTTCAAGAAAAGAAGCGCAGAAGCAGACGGAGCGGCTATTGACGTCCATTCACGTTGTGGAGAAGAATGTGTGGTAAATCGGAGTATCCTTCTTCATCATAACTGGTGCCAGTCAACACGATAGAAGTTATTCTCTTCCAAGATGATTCAGGTGTGCTTCAGTCATCAACCGTTCATCTAGGTACAAAGAACCTTTAAAGGGCGCTTAGAGTATGTGAACGTATTTAGCGAAACTGGAAAAAAAACAACTAATAGGTTTTCTTTGCACTTTATTCCGAACACGCTGAGTGTTCCGCTTCATCCGCGATGGTTTCCAAAACAGGGAAAGCATCGCCCGAATCCTGTGCCAGGTGAGAGATGCAATTTCTTCGAGTGCTTGTAGGTAGATGCTACGTGCAGATAGAGGCGTGGGGTTCTTCTGCTACGCGGCGTGGTCTTGTCTGTCAAATTATACTTGACAGCAGTGCGAATGAGTCATGTACACGCGTCGGTTTGCCTACTCAATCAATTTTGGTGATGATTAAGGGCGAAAGAAGCAGATTTAAGAAGGACCTTAAGTCCACAACTTTTAGAATAGGGGATTTTCTGTGATATTAGATCAGGACACTAGGAATCACGTCACAAAAGATCCAAGAAGGATTTGGTTGGGATAAATTCCCTATCAGCTACCGCTACCATTTTTTCGTTGCTTATAAAGTCACTTTGAAAAAAACAGCTATGCAAAAGTGTAGGAAGAGGTGGAAACGGACAATTGTGGGTTCTTGGAATCAAAACCAAAGATTTTCACACACGGAGGTAAAAATAAGACAGGAGGAAGTCAAAGATAATCATTGATGGTTGAATCTGTAATTGAATGTAGCATTTACTTATTTGCTTGCATTTGTTACTTGGACTTGTGTCAAGCGAATGACGGCCTAGTAAGTTGGGTTATAGACTTATAGTTCCAACGCCGAGAAGAAAACTTCTTCGTTCACTCCGCTCCCTTGTATCGTGGTGCACAAACATCGTTGCAGGAAAGCTCTTGCCATTTACCATGTACCAGATGAAATTCCAATTTGGTTATGGAGCATCTTTAGTCACTCATGCTGATTCCATGGACTCTATTAGGATCAATCTTAACAGATATTTGATAGGCAACACCGACCAGTCTGTCTCTTTACAAGGCATCCGAAAAGGCATGAGATGAAGCCGCAATATCCGAATTAACCGTGGACATCATGATCCGTACACCAGCCGTTTCTATAGGCGAATCTAGATGTTCGCCCGATTCATCCTGATAAATTGCCGACCTGGGATGTGCTATAGATATAGATAACTGCATCTGATATACACAGAGCTTTGGACTCTGGTTTTTGGCCTAAGTGTAAGCCTCGGTCAGGTGGGTCTTGCTAGGCTTCAAAACCTCATGCAGGAGAGCTCAAACTCACAGTCTGACTCAGTGCTAATCATAAGTGGAGCTTCTGTGCCCTACAAGGGGTGAGTAGATGAAAAGATACGTTCTCCAAGGGATGTGATGACAGGTTCAGATAGGGTTCCCTTCCTCTCTCCCCTTTGCGTTTTCCCGTCAAACGGGGCAAATTGCACCTGACGGCAAAGGAAGGGGGAACGGATGTGTGATTCACACCTTCACCAACCGAGGTACTGGTGAATTTGTTTATCCATGGTGCTTTGAATTGCGCGTCAAGGTTTGTGGACAGAGAGAGAAGCTTTAGCCACAGCCCCAGACCCCTCTGAATCATCGCTTGAATCAAGGACTCTGAGAAAAAACAGCCCTTTCTGACAGTACAATCCTAGGGAGTGGTCTAAGTGCGCAGAAGATCTGGGGATAATGTTCGAAGTTTTAAAACGTTTTTAAGCACTTTAAGAAGATTGAAATTCCTATTCAGGAGTATTTACAACTACGCCAACGGAATGCAGAAATGCTCTTTTGTACCTAAGACCCATTCATTATCATCTGTATCAATAGGTATAAAGCGCATCATTCGGGATGTTTGGAATAAATTCAAAAGACTGATATTTAGCTGTTTTTCAAACACGTTAAAGTGTTCGGGAACTCACCCCACTGACTCAGGCGCCTACCGGATGTGTAAAAGTGGGTTCTTCAGTGAAGGTAGTGGTGCTGGTATTTAAACTGGGCATTTGATTTGACAATGTCTAACATTTAAACAATTTTCAAAAAAACTGAATATGGGATGCTCCAGACCCCCCGCAAATTTGTAGTCACTCGGGTCCTAAGTAGGGCACTTTTCCTGTTTTATTTTTGTATGGTTAATTCAATCGTTTAAAGTGATTTGGTGTACTTACCTTGAAGTTTATGAAAGCTTAGTATATTATTTCTTAATAGTATTAAGAAGTTAATTAAAAATCTCAAGGCAATTTGACCCTCGTTCTTGGGTTGACTCGATTGTCAATTTGTTTAGGTAACTTTCTGACCATTAAAGGTGCCAAAGTATGCGTTGGTGTAGTTACAATTTGTTTCCATTTCATTCAGGTTACACAAGTATGCCATTATAATTCTAACTGGAAAATCTTCAAATTTGGTCACTTGATGCATTTGGAATTTATTTTATTCTATATCATGTATGTCGTTTATTGTTCCAGTTTGTTCAGTGGTGCTTTTAATAGATGGAATTTTTTGGGGATGGCTCATATATTTAAAAATAATCTGCAAATAGCCTTGATAATGTAGTGTGTAATCCTCCGAAATTCATCGTATCGATTTTAGGCCCTAATTCCTTTCATATTTGGATAATTTGAGTTGATTTAAACAATGTACGACTCCCGAATGATTAAGTAATTAACCAAAAAATTCATTTTCTAATAAAGAAAAATCCATTTGATCTGAAGAGGCCTGATTTTAATTGTCACAGTATTCATCTAGCGGTTACACATTTAAATGTTTCGATTATTTCTTAAAAAGTAAATAGTTTTGGGAAAAAATGGATGAGTATTTTTTAATGAACAGAATACGTCGTAAGAGTAATTTAAGGACTTGAGAGCAACTTAATGGTATTTAATGTAGCGATAAAATATGTTTAAATTTTCACGGCCTAAATATTCAAACAATAAAACGGAATTATTTTGCATGAAAGAGAGAGCTTTTACTTGGATTAATGGCTGCCGACGGTAGCAATTACTGTCAAAACAATTTATATGAAATAAAACAGTTTCGTTTTACTGAATTTGCAAGAAAACCTCCTATGGTTATATTCCATTAAATGTTTATATCATTATTGTTCAAATTTTACTATTTTAAAATAGAAACAAACTTAAGGGGTATAATGTCTAACGGAGCTAAACACTAATATTGAGGTTCATTTTAATTGATCAAATACTGTTCAACAGAATCATATATTAGAATTTGCTTGGTTAAAACCTTGGTAATAAAGCCAAAATAGGCCATAAACACCCACTCAGTTTATGGAGAGAAATGTGTGAATGATAGATGGTCATAAAAGATGGTTTACAAAATTCAGAAGTAGCGACTTCACCCTTAGTCGAGTTTTAAGCAGCAGGCCTTGCAGGACCTTATCCAGCTTTATCAGCTGAATTGTAATTGCCAATTAAGCTTAGGTAAAAACACCCACCTCTTCATCGTCATTTTCAGAAACTTACAAATTTCCTTAACATGGAAAAATATGTTTAAAGTCAAGCAAACCAACTTGCAGTTACTCAAATTCAATAGATACTTAAAAAATATCACCCTCAAACTCATTGTGACTAGGTTCACTGCACTGTCAAGGCTGCGATGTGTTAAATTTGTCCCCAAAGTGAATCTTATAAGGTCAAAAGGTCAGATAAACCAATTACCCACCTCCACACTTCGCGACCCGCCTATGAATTAGTTTTGGCTCCAACTCGCTACCAGAGGGCTGTTTCTCACATGTCGACTAAATGAAGGCACAGTCTGTTAGTCTGCTTTCCTATTAATGTCTACCATATTCAATAATATAATATAGCTAATACCCTCATTAAGGATCATATGCGTATTCTTCTCATTAAAGCTAGTGAGCGGTCCTCATCTATAGAAGGCACAACGCCTGTTTGTTGTGAAGCAAACTAACGAATTTTATAATGTCAGCAAATTTAATCCTGAATTCCACTTTTAGCATTCTTTAACGCACCACATGGATTCGTTATGTTATAGGGGATTTAAATTATTGCGAATATCCAGGTTTTTTCGCAATATACACTGTAGAATAAGGTTTGACAATTATTAAAAATTATTAAAGTTGTTTCTGCACTATCTGCAGTTTTCAGTAAAAATTTTTTTGGGACATTTAAATTTGCACTTAGATAAACAACTTTTCTTTATCTGATGAGACTACCAAAATTTCCTGAGTGCTGTATTTCCTGTTAAGAAAATCTAGCTTTTCTTTTGTTACATAAGTCGGTTTTTCAAAAAAAACTTTAGCAGACACTGTTATTTCCTTAATCAAACCTTAGTCTACTTTTTGAAACCTTTGTGAACAATGTTATTACGCATATGAAGAATAGATACACTATTTCTTGACACTAATCGTGTTACTGGTCTAATTAAAAGTGATCTCATCTACACTGATCTACAAAAACTTTCTGATGACTCCTAATCACTTTCAAAGCCTTACTATTTTTCTATATAATTCAAATTGCAAATTCCGTGCACATTGGTATGATCAATTCTTTCATAAGATTGAACATCTAAAATCTTCATAACTTACAAATGATCGGCAAGGGACCGACAGCTGCCCTGTTCAACCCGAATTTAGGTCATTGAAGATGGCATTCTTCAATGTAGTAAACTTTGTTTCACTAGCAAAATACTACCCACGCGCAAGTTTAAGAACCCCCTTGTGTCCCAAAGACCACACAAGATGACGAGTCCACCTCCACTTTTGGCGCCGAAATTGGGGGTTAGGTCTTAATCCCGTCTAGACCGGGGTCATGACTGGGTGTAGTGATACATTTCACAGCTTATAAGAACAGACTGGAAAGTTTAATGTTTAGATACTCATTTTAAAATTCATTTTAGTTTGCAAATAGAACCATCTTAATTCGATAAAGGAGCAATTGTTAGCCTTCATGAGAGATTTATTTAATTTAATTTTATTGAAATGTTTAATGAAGCCTACATTAAGTGTGCTATTAAAATTTGGGATTTATCTATACATTTTCTCGCCAAATATTTCATTTTATTCCTTTTAAAAAAGGTTACGATCTTCTTGAATGTTATTTGGTTGGCATTTAAATAGCCTTTACAACAATCTGGTGTCAGAAAAACTCCCCTGGGAAATATTCTGCTCCCATTCTTCCAAAAAATAAAACACTTTCAGCACTTAAAAATAAAATGGGAGACATGATAGCATGAGATAAGCATCATTGGGTAAGATGATGTGAAAAGGGGCACAGTGCTTCACTATAAAAGAAATTTTTGTTAAAATGAGCAGCGTAGCTTTGATGTGAGATTTAAATACGACGACCTTCACTAAAGAGCGACATCCCCGGCTAACAACTGCAGGGCAAGATGCTCATCAAATACCCAGACTGTGCAAGTAAATTATTAATAATCCAGGTGTGAAACAAGCGGTTTTTTGGTTTTTCCACGGACTGGTCTTTAACAAGCCCTGACCACATCGGCCAACTCTGTCTTTTAATTCTTTCATTTGCCCTAAGTATCTGTTGGCGAAGATGAAATTGGGGCCTCAAGAAAAGATTTCACAATAGCCTTAGCAACACTTGCAGCCTTACCTAGTAGGACGCATTGCTCATCGACTCAGTGTATAGGCTTAATTCTTCTAGTAGCCGTAACAGCTGCTCACAAACTACGACCCCCAGTTTGCCTAGCGATGGGAGAGAACGGCATGAGCTAACTCAATGGATGCGCGTTCCTTACAATTATTCATTGTTCAAGTCCCTACGCTGGTTCTAAACAGGGCGAACGTTTTCGCAATTATATCAAACCAACTCAAGGATTATGAACGATTTTTGATTCAACAAATGAGTTACCCAGTTGATTAAAGACCTAATCATCAATGTACTTTTCCTGGTTTCTGTGACCTTCGTCAATAAACATGCTTATTTTTAGTATTATTGCAAATATCTTTTGGTTTTAATTTGAAGAACTCACAACCACTTTCTGCTGCCTTGCAAAAGCTGTTCCTTTGGCCAATTCACTTTATGAGCTACGAAACAAACGGTGGTAACCTAAAGGAGAGAATCAGGTGGATGACATGTGCATTGTCCTGATTAAACACCACTTCTTTTATTCTCCTCAAAGCTTGGTTCGAATGACCACTTTGTTGACATCAGATTTAAGGGATAATTGCTGCTGAATTGAGTAGTGTAAAATCACAATCCCAATCGCAATCCCATGAAGTTATCTTCTTATCAGCTGTGGCTGCCACTGCCTACGACGCTTACCATTTCCATAAACGATCCTATTTTCGCCAGTCACCAGTCACTAAAATAGGTGAAACAAGTTGGAGAGAATGGGGAGCAGATGTAGTCAAATCGAGATTTGAGATGGCTTTAGACAACTCAAAATCCAAGCTTGAGGAACTTTTCGGAGTTTATGAAGATGGAGACCACAAAATACAAAATTACTAATTTCTCAACTGATAAATGCGCATAAGTTTCTCCAAGAGCTGATTCAAGAAGCACCTTATCATCAAACTAAAGTGGACTTTGCCCGACTCAATCTTCTTCATCCTCGTTGATGGTGAAACCTTCACTCCTGAATTTCGCATAAACTGAGTGGGTGCTTCCAGCAGCTTCGTGGGCTGTTGAGTTGCCTTCATTTTTTTAAACTCACAAAACATTATGCGCCTCAAATTTTTTCTTGGGTACTCCTATGCTAGCAAGGTTTCATTCTAGCAAATATTAATTTATTTTTCTGTGAAAACTTCTAGATGAATCCAAACGCTCCAGAACTCAAAAATTGTTTAGTTCCATTTGACTTCACAAAATATTGTTTGAATGACGTTCAGCTTAAAAAAGTTAAAATTCCAAAAGTATTGATAGTATGATCTGATAAATTCTGTTTCTTAGCAGCCTTGTCGTTATTGCCACTACATCTATTGCTTTACCTAACAACCAGCATTAGTCGTAATTACGGTAATAACTAAAGCACCCATATCAGGTGGTTATGCGCCTCCCAGAGTCAATTAATCACCCACACAACAAGAAAAGTGGGAAAAACACTCGGGGCCTAACAATTCCCCTTAAAATCCCCACATTTCCTCCCTTACCTGTCAGCGGCTCTAATTGGGAGTAAGATCTGAAGTCCGTGCCAGCAGCGGCGGCTTCACTCTACACCACTGAAGAAGCAGCAGCAGCAGCAACAAAATTTTCTCTCATTAATTATTCATTCAGGGACTATCGCATTTCGCCCACCTGCTAGGCGAAATTTAATTCCTGAAATGTCTTAGGCAGAAAATGCATTACCAATGCCAGACCATAACCTCTGATATACTAATGAGGCATTTTAGTGGTTGTTAACTATTAATAAACTATCAAGTTACTTTAGTGTATATTAGACTATGAATAAACTCTGCCATTTGTAGATGAAATTACAAAATCCTCATAAATGTGCTTTACCACTGTGTTAACAAGTAGTCACCAAGAGGTGCTACGTATATCAGAGAGTAAACATTGTTTATTCTTACAATGCAATATGTTGAAGCTCTGTGCTGAAAAACAAAAGCAACGGAGTTGAAATGACAAGCGTAAGCTTTGGAGGTGTGTTTGTTTAAATGTCGAAGATAGGTGATTTTCATTTCCGGGTTAATAATTTAAATATGCCCTCTTTGTTCTGGATGATGATTTACTTCTCCCAAAACAATCTTACTGAAACACGTTATTGTAAACTATTACATTGAACTTAAGTCACTGATGGATATTACTATATATATAATAACATATCAGGTCGATTCTCAAAAATCTTCTTTCCCTATTTTGCCATGTCATATCAGAAATGTAGATTAATAGCCTAATTGCGTGGTTTTACGCGAATCTGCCTTCGTTTCAGAGACACCAAAGAAGAATGAGTTCTATTCAGCAAAATGATGACAGTCATGTATACAGAGGTTGGACTAAATTGTGGAAACACCTAACATTTTAGAATCACTGTATTTTAACGTGTAATAAAAATGAAAACTCGTTTTTTTGTTTTTTTTTTCTTCTCATTATTTGACATGCTTACGGAAAACCACTGTCTTTTACACATTAGAAAATTAGTTACAGCCTTGTATGTGTGCCATTTCTTTCAAAGAAGCCAAATTACCGGTGCTCCTCGTATGCCAGGTGCTAGTGTAACGGAATGCTCGACGTTTCAGAAAGTACTGCCTCAAAAGTAATGGATGCCACCTTTGAAAGGGAAGGAAAACGTCGTCCTCAGTTAAGCATAGGCCGGGCCAAAAGTCGAAATGGAATTACTGAGGAGAATCGCAAGACCACGGCTGCTAAAATCACTGAAGAGCTCCTCAATGAACACCTACAAAACCTATCTTCCACAAAAAAACTGTTCCTCGTCGGAAGCCGCACAAATCTGGACCTGACTGCAAATAGAAAACAGCTGATCTCATAGACAAATGTTTCAAGGAGTTCAGAGTGTTGGAGTAGAAACTTCCAGAATTAATCCGTCTCTCAAGCAGTGGAAGAATGTGATTTTTGCAATTTAACATCTTATTTCCTACCTCCGTTCGTCGAGTATACGTTTGGAGGCAGTTGAAAGAGGCATTTAATTCAGATTGCTGCGGGCTTTTGTCAGGATAATCTGGGGTGCTATTTCTTGGAAATCTGCTAGGCCCCAATGGTTTCCCCCCATGGAAGAAGAATTGACAACAGAGATTATTTAGGAATTTCGGACTGCCAAGTTCATCCTATGGATGTTCAAGAACTGTGGTTTCCCAAGAGGAACACCGCCAGTTTCCAAGGTGATAATGCGGCACCAATTCATTCAGCTGGATTAAACAATTGTTGATTTAGAGGTGTTGCAACAATTTCGTTCAATTCCTGTAAGTCAGTTCAACTTGTATAAAAGAAAGAGAAACATAAGTTGATCTTATAGCAAGTTTACTTTCGGGGTCTTCTTTATATACCACAAATTTAGGCATCAAGGCTCAGGATCTGCACATTCTCTTCCACACATTTCATTCACACATTCGGTATTCCTGTGCGAAAATTATGCAGGCAGATCCCCAGCGAATCCAGGATAAAAAACAGTCTTGTTTAATTAATTCCATGTTGACAGCGATTGTAGAAATTTACATAGAGTCAGGAAATTTAGATCCAAAACAATCCATATTTAACACTTTCATTTCTGCGAGAATAGTGAAAGAAATGTAGAGTGAAATTCGACGAAAAGTTGCGATTTTAGGAGTAAAGGAAACATAATTTCAAAATACTGATATTTGAATAATATAATAAGTTAAAATGGAAAACAATCCTACCCTCGGCATTTTATTGAATCAAGTTTTTTGTTTTAATCTTAATTAAAATAGAATTTGATTACTTTGAATACATCAAAAGCTTACAGTAATGTTCACCTCCACTAAACTTTTTAAATACTCCTTTAATTTTGTTTAATTTAACGAAGTAAAATTTGGACCAGATACAACTGGGCTCTCTTCTGCTGCTCCTGTTCTCAAATGGTCCTTTTGTAGGATGATATAGTTGAAAATGAAGGAGATTAGGCAATCCTATCACAGCTATTTTACCAGTATAGCTATCTTAAGATAAACCAGTTTGAATTCACTGTCTGGATTCCAGCAAAAGTATGGGCTCAGTCATCTTGGCAGTAACTTATGCTGAAATTTTTAAACATTCCAGTGTCTGCATCAGCGTCAGCGACGTCAAATTACCATATCCACGCGAGATGGGGGTTTCAACCCAACAACTTCTTGTGAAATTCTCCATAGGATGCGTAGCTGCAGGATGAGGAGGAGGCAGAGCTTGATTTGCATATGTTACCGAAAAATGCCGCCGCGGAATGCTGTAAATTAATTTGGGTGAATCCAAGTTAAATAAATTGAAGAAAGAACGCCACAGCTCGAAATTATACTTCAAAAATGACTTCGGGAAAGAACCGGGTAAAATTTGTGAAGGACTCATCCTTGCGTATGCAGAATTTACCTGTTATGTTAGTTATGAACTGAAATTATGACAGCGTTTCAGTGGGGAAATTAGAGAAAATGGAAAATCGGCTGGGTTTGATTCCTAGCATTTGAGTGTAAGTCATAGTAAACTAGAAAACAGTTCTCAGACAAACAGTGTTGGGACAAAATTCGGGAACAGGAGAGTAGATTGGGGGACCGATGACTCTTCACCGCAAAAGCAGCAGCAGCAGCAGCAGAATCATCCACGAGATTTGCATAAGTTGCCGCGAAATGCCGTCGAAGTTTGGACTGAGGAGAAAAACAAAAGTCAACAGGATTCTGCTAGTGGAAGCAGACTTTATTTGACTGTGAAAAAAAGGGTTAAAGTGAACTGAACTGACGTAGGAACAAACATTAGAAATAGCGACCAAAAAATTTGACGTTTGAAGTTAAATAAACAGTCTCGAAAAGAAAAAAATCAGTTTCAAAAAGTGTCAATAAACATGAAGAACAAATTGTTCACTTCAATGAGTTTTATTGGAAATGACGACAGATTCTAGTTTTAATTAAGCTTCATACCTCAACCCCAAGTACTGTTTTGGGGTTCAGGCCGATTAGGGGTTTGTATTAGTCTAGTAGTAAAGGTCTTCATTGAGTGGAGGCTTCTAGAGCAACTTTTGAAACATGCAGCTCATACCTCGGATTCTGAAGTCAGCATCAGCACTTTTTTTCAGTAAATTTTCAAGGAAATCTGGTGCTGTGTGGAAGCAATCGGATGGTCGCAGGTCATGTTGCCTACCGCCTCTAAATTAACCTCCAACTTCTTTTTTTTGATAAGAAAATGCATCCGAATAATCCACTACAAATCGAACTTTTCATGAAAACAGTCTAACTTTGCAACTAAATATATTGATTTTGCATAATACTGTTTCATCTTTAATTAACTCTGGGGATTTTCAATCCTCATAGCAAAACTAATTAATTAGCTTGTTTTTTTAAGAATAGCAGGTACTGTAGATGTTTTGCAAGCTCGGAAACGGGACAAAACGCGGTTTTATTCATGTAAAAATGGACTGAAGAGCCTTAGTTGTGAATGGCGGATATTTAGTAATAATTGGTTCTGTTTCGAGCTAACCTAAAAGGTAGTAAAACCGTTGAGGCAATCGCTAAATATGTACAACGAGAAATTAATTCACAAAATCAGCTGTGTTTTTAAAAGGTGCATTTCGTACATAGTGTATCTTATACTGTTTTGAAATACTTTCCACAATCTGAGATCTGAATAAAGCCGATAGAACAGATTTTTTGGCATTTACAAATACAGTTCTTTAAACTAAAAAAATTAACCTTTACTGAGAAATAAATATTTCAAATCACATTAAAAATGCGACAAAATGGTCCAGCAAAATATTTTTCATTTGTAATTCTCTAATTAAAATTAGATTTGTCGTTTTTTGTAATTATTGTGTTTGTGGCCTGAAAACTAAAGCATGTGAAATAGAAATCAGCATCCAAATGACAAAATGATCAACTGCTTCATTTTAATGTTAAAATTGGTTACAAAATATTAAAAAAAGACTTGGTATTTCCATTAGCTGATTAAAATGGCACTAATTTACCCTCTCCTAAAGACAAGCAGTAAAACAAAAATTACGTTTTCTATAAATAAGCATCCAGATTAATTCGGTTAAAATGAAGAGTAAACACAAATAAACTCTATTTATGCGTTTATCTTAATTTTTACCGATTTTGTCTTTTCGCCCTTAAGGAAGAGCTAGTATAATAGAAAAGAAAATTAACTAAATATTTCTTGATGCTTGGAACAGATTTTTTCTTCAAATGCAATTAAAATGGACAATATTTTGTTTCAGTCAAGGTTGAAGACTAAAAAACACTCAATCATTTTACAGTCCGTGGTTTATCCGGTAACGCCTTGAAAGATGTAGAAGTCTCGTTAGAATTCCAGGGTTCAGCTTGTTCCTTGAATGCAGAATGTACTGAGTCTCATAATTGTTTTAAAATGGTTTTGCTTTTGAAAAGGAAAACATATATTGACAAAGTAAACTTCGAAAAGCAGCGATATCCGACAGGCTCTTGTGAACTTTTTACAGCTCATCATGAGTAGAGAATGTCTAGAAAAATTTCCAATTTTCCAAATGTAAATGTCAAATTCCTCTCTCGGTGGAAAAAGTGATGTTTCTTGAGCAGGCAGACTTAGAGCTGGAGCTCCAATTTTGAGTAATAGTGACCAAAACTATCACTGCATCTAATAAGCTATGGGAATTTTGATTATATAAAACAAGTGACCGAATGCTGCATTTATTTAAGGGCTCATTCATCAATGAACTTTCCCTGATTGCCAATGTGTTTTATTCACCTTTTAAAAAGCTTAATAATATCTTAATTAGCGCAAAATTCCTTTGATTTTGATTGCTCGAAGTGCTTAAAAATTCAGTTTCAACCACTTCCTGTGGCTTTGCAAAGGCTCTTCTTCCAACTGACTCTGCAAGTTACGAAATGAGTGGTGGTATTCTGAAGTGTCAAGGTCAGGGGAATAAGGCGTAAGATGGATAAACCTCGTTCTGTTGTGCCGTGATGTTTGCTGTTTGTGGTGAGGTCGTGTGGTATTGTCCTGATGGACCACTAAAAATTCTATTCTTATTCCAAATGATTAGCTCAAACGCCCTAATTTCTGAGAGTAGGTTTGAGCTTTATTTGCTGATGTACTAAATGGTAGCAACTGAAACTGCATTAGCCCTTGGCGATCCCATTATATTACAGGAAGAATAACTTTTTTCCTATTAAGTTCCCTTCTGGGCTGTGGTCTTTCCCCTGTTGTCTATGATGCTCAACAACATTTAGATAAATAATTTTTTTTTCACCACCAAAATTTGTGAAACGAGTTGGCGAGAATGGAGGGAAGGGCAGATTTCGCCAGTTGAAGATTTTACTTGATTTTTTACTCATTTCCTTCCAGTGAGAAAAACTTTTCCAAGTATTTGCACGGTTTGAACAAAACATTAATTTTCAATTCCACTTCTTCAAGGGCTGCTACTTCAAGGAGCTTATCATCAAACTCAAGTGGTCATCCCGCTCGTCGTGGAGGGTGATATCTCCGTTTTCTCTGAATTTTGAAAACCATTTTTTGCAACCATCTTCTTTCATTCGGCCATCCTAGCAGCTTTGCCTGTTGCAGAACTTTCTCTCTTAAACACAGGACATAATATGCCCTAAATGATTCCTGGTTGCTTCCATGTTATCTCAGCTCCATTAGGAGTTTTAAATACTACTTAAACTTAGTTCAAAATAAGGAGGTAAACTTTTGATGAACCATCCTGACAACCATATGCACCAGCCAGCGCCACTTGAAAGGCACCACTTTCAGTAATAATTAATCAACATTCCAGCTCACCTCCCAGGATGATTTATTATATATTTATTCATCATTTCTATTTTAAGCGAAGGCAGACAGTGCTTGCCATTTACTTTCACCGTCACTTTTACCGGTAAATCTGCGAGGAAGTGGCTCGTTCCTTCACTTGTTCTAGACTTGGTGAAGTTATCTGCAACTGGCATCGAGTTGCCCCAATAGTGCGAGAAATGCTTTGAATTATGCAAATTCTTTGTGTGTTTACCTGGCCAGTTTGAGTGACTGAGAATAATCATCCTCTTCAAGGTGAAATCCGATACGCACCGAAGGGGTTAACGAAATCGCTCCGCGTTTCCATGCAAAGTAGCAGTTATCGGAGAGTATCATTTTTGTCTTCGTTGGAGAAGTTGGTTTTCCAAAAGGGGAAAAAGATGTAAATTAGTGTTTCTGGCAGTTATCCTAGTTGCAACCAATTCTGCGAAATGTGAAGAGTTTTCCTGATGCAATCTTCATTGTAACATCATTTTAGAAGTTCTGTCAAAGCTTTTAATTTAACCAGACATGAGGAATATTTAAAATGTCTTATGGAGGTAACATTATTCGGGGTTAAAATACATTAAAAATGATTAAATTTCGTTTTGCAAAACAAAATTCAAACTGGTCTGAGTACCCAAGAATCACTTGTGGGTTTGACCATTCGTTTCAGAACTTATTTAATTGGCATGGTAACAAGTGGGCTAATTCACTGACTGCATTAAATAATAGGTGATTAATTGAGAGCTCCTGAAAAGCAAACAGGTTTTCTGGGTGTTCCCTGTTCCCAGAAAACCATTTCAGTGATGTATTTTTTAACTTTTCACCTGCAATCAAGTTTCATCAGTGCGTAACATTGGAACAGTAAAAATAACAACCTAAAATTGCGTGTAATTGGGAGAGCACGAGTTATTTTTGCCCTTATCTCACAAACAAGAAGAGTCGCTTCTCCGACGTGGGCCAAATGTGTAAAATTAAAACTTGTTTACTATGGAGGATTTGATGTATTTGAAATGGAAGATAAGTTAAAAGTGTTTACGTCAAAATAACAAGCCGATTAGTTTGTCTAGACATCATATTGTCATGGATTTATGGGGGCGGGAAAGATTTAAACTGCCAACTTTATGAGATAAATTTTAAAGTTTGCGAAATTGTAGGACTATTTTTAGGAATTCGGTTGTTCAGGTCCTCACAATTTAAAATGATTTACTTGTTTTATCTCTTTTTCAATTATCCTGTCATGGTCAAAACCTCGTTCAGTCGAATCATCATGCCAGAACACCATATCATCAGTCTAAACAATAGAATTACTCCGACAAAATCAATAAAGATTTCTTACTCATTGCTCGAAAATCGATAGATTGCAACCTCGTCGAAAGAATACATTGTACTTTTGAAGAGTCTGCAATTGGCAACTCCAATAGCTTCATCATGGAAAACAGGGAAATTGAAAGGATACAAATTTGTTGTATTGAGGTAATCACTTGAAAATTATCTGTTTCAGAACGAGAGATGACTGCCTCAACGCTAGGACGAGAGAAGAAAGCACAGCTAAGTGTAGGAGCGGGCAAGCACAGTTTCCCAACCCAGTGTTCCGGCCGTTCTGGAGTGTCCATTTTTTCCTACTTTATGAAAGCGATAAACTCTAAACTGGAAAAAGACAGAATCGAAGAATTCTGGAAACTGAGGAGTTAAGCTCGACGGTCATAACTAATCTGCCTGTGAACAGGGTGGTTGTTAGTTAACATCACCAGCGCTTAATCATCTGATACAAAAAAGATTATTTACAGATGAAATAGGGAGATCACACTGCGGGTCTGACTGAATAAAATCAGGGCGTATTTTCAATTAATAAAATAAGTATCTATAGGTTACATTTACTAAAAGATTTACTCATCAACGTACGTTTCCTGATTATCTTTGACTACCTTCCATGTAGTTACGAGTTTATAGGTTCTATCATTGTAAAATTCTTTTGGTTTCGATTTGAAGAACTCACAAAAGCAGCTCCAGCCTCTTCCAAAGCAGGCTTGGAGAGGAATTTTCTTCCAACCAGGTCCTTCGATCTTTTCTGACGTGACTTTTACAATTTGGGATCGTGGTACTTTGTCCAGATGAACGAACATCACAGTTGCGATTCAGTAGACTAGGTCTTTCAGTTTCATTTCCAAAGCTTGTTACCAACCGTCCTAAGAAGCAATAATTGCTACAATTCCAATTGGACCATTCCTTGGCGATCCCCAGACTGAACGACGATGCACATTTGTTCCCTCCTCGGTAGCTGTGACTAGGGCCTTTCCCCAGCTTACAAAGTCACTCTCTACTTAAACTTTCGTTAAAAGACTCATTATTCGCCAGTTATACATCACAAGTCTATCAAAAAAAGTGAGAAAAGATCCGAGATTGTTATCCATACAATTTGTGATGCGGCACCCATTTTTCGAGTTTAGGAGCTTTTTAGAAATGACGATGAAGGGTTGCATTGTTTGAACTAACCTTCATTGCCAACTCCACAGGTGATACAGCAGGGTAAGTTTCTTCAAGGGCTGTCACAAGAAGTTTATCACTTCTATGTCGATCTTCATCGTCATGGAGGGTGTGATTTCTATGAAAGGGGAATAAAGACATGCTTTAGTGTATCGAAAAAGGCAACAGCAAGAATCACGTTGCAAAAGATCGAAGAAGAACTTGGTTGGTGGAAAATTCCTCATCCACCACCTTATTCTCTCGACTAGCTTGCTCCTCATTCAGACAGCCACTTGTTTCGTATATCACAAGATCACGTGGAAGGAAGAGCTCTTGTATAACAGGGATAGGTTGCAAGCTCGAGCCATCGAAAAGGATGGGGCAGCTGTGCTTCAGTAACCTCTCAGTGACCATCGGTTGCCTGGCAACTGTGAGGCGTGGTGCGTGGTGAGGTGGTGAACAACTCGGACGCACTTCCGCGTCCCCATTGCCGGACGGGGTCCACTAGCACCGCTGCGGACCAGATTCTGGAGCAAGTGCGCTCATAAAAGGAGGCGGTGAAACGCGCCTTCATCAACTTCCTTCACTCTGTCTCCGATTGAGAATTTGACTGATGTGCCAGGGCAACTGGAGAATGAAGTTCCTGTGTCCGCACTAACGCTTGGAGTGATGGAGCAGAACCATTTTCGCAAGAAGCATCATAGGCTATTATTATCGGTTTCAGGAATAAGCTGACAACTTAATCCTGATTTATCGCTGGACAGGAAACAACTCCCATCAAGGGGAAGCTTATCGATCGATTAAGCTCGTAGAAGACGAACACGACTAAGAAACTAAACAGTAGTCTTGCCAGCCTTCATTCAGCCATTTTATTCCCGATAATGCGAAATTCCGATAAAAAAATATAACTCGTGTTTTAGCTATATTTTGCAACTCACAAGGTTTGAACGGAGTAATGCAAAAACCCTGAAAATCACAAACAAGTATATGTTATTTCGATTTAGGTCTACATTTTGCGACAATTATAGTCTCAGTTCTCCTAGGTAGTAATTCAAACAAACTCTGAATTGTTGAGTCCCATTCTTCAGTCGAAGCACTCTTACCCAGTTCTTTCAAAAATAATGCGGCAGAGGAAATCTACTTCTTATTTGAAACTCTCAATTTGACCACAAATGCTCATTAATGTTGAGAAGGAATGGAGATTGTGGTGGCCAGCTGAGGTGCTCAACTTCATTAGAATGCCCCTCATGCCGCTTTTCATTAACTGGTACTTAATTGTCATCTGGAAAGATGGCGCCTTTCCACTCCGGAAACAGTTCTTGAAAAGTCATAGGATGAACGAACTTGGTCACTCACTAAAATTTATAAATAGTCTGGACTCTTAATTTTACTTTCATGAAGGGGGCTATTTCATTGGTCCTTCGTGAATTTCCAAGAAATAGCACCCTAAATCATTAGCACAGAACCTCCGCTTCGTTCCACTCAGGCAAAAATAGGGTTTTGAATTAATATTTAATTATAAAGTTGGAAAGCGACAATGTACTCACAAAATCGGCAAAATTGCATTTTTTCAAAATAGTAAGCTATGGATAATACATAAAAGTGATTTATTTTCAAATTTTTAATATTTATGAAAAAGTAGGGTTTGTTTTCCTATTTTGAGTAAGAGATATTGCATTATTTTTGTATGTTCCTTAAAAAACACCTACGGAAAATTAAAATTATTGAATTTTAAATTCTTTGTGATGGCCAAAGCATTGGGCATTTGCTTGTATACTTCAACCCCTTTAAAACACATTCGGATTAGAGAATGCCATATCTAACGTTTTGTCCTGCTGAAACTTTTTTTAATTTCAGTTTCCCATAGTAATTAATTTCGAAATAAATTAAAGCTCATTCCAAAAGTGCACGGTTTAGCCACCCCCGCCACCCACCTAAATTTGCCGTTGTTGTTTTCCAGATCGGACGCATTTGACCCGACATCTTAATGCAGTAGTAGTAGCTATGGCAGAAGAGGGGAAGTGCGGTAAATTTCTTGCAAGAGGAGACCACTGATACCCGATTTGTCCTACTAAATGTCGCATTAAAAGTGCACCCACACGCACACTTCTCTCCAACAAAACGAAAAGTCCACTTGAAGTGACCGTCTCCCCACCCCCGTATTCTTGATTTTTCATCACCATGGAAGCTGTAAATTTGAACTTTTTGTGAGAAAGAAGCAAGGTTTTTTCCTTTAATTTGTAGAAGTAATTAGAGCTTTTATTAATGAGAAACTAGAGCATGCCTAAATGGGTTATTTTTGGACATTATAATTATTCATATTTAATCTAAATATCTAACAACATTTGCTTTCATTAAGTTGCTAAAATTTAATTTTAAGGGCCATTAAAGTGTATTAATTTTAGAATTGATTTACGCCCGTCGGAATCTGCCTAATTCCGCTATATCCACCAGACTGGATCTTGTGAAGATGGTAATTATCGGCACTTAGCCTCAGGGTGTCCATTCCCTAATTGACTTAGCCCACGCTTAAAGACTCCTTTGCCATCAGGATTGAGTGATTGAGGACCTGAGATATCCACAACCTTATAATTAAATATTTAGGTTGATTAAAAGCTTTGGAAGCCATGGGGTTTAACTCTTAATTCCTCATGCTTTGAAACAGCGTTAAAGTTGTGACTAAATGACTTGATGAGAAGTGGAACCAAGAAGGAGCTGGACCCTTCCCACCTCGAAGGACTTAAAGCTAGGAAGTTGTCACCACTAGGGTGAAAGTGCATCCTCCATAAAGACATTCACGTGGACTAGCTGCAGGGGTTTCCCACTCCTAGTCTCAAATAAGTTAAGCCCCCGTTAGCGTTTTCATTCAAGTGGGTTCCTCAAACTAAAGTACAATTGTGCACTACTAAATGGGACTGTTTATTCAGTAGGGTGTAATGGACACTCATCGGATTTCCGTAACTATAATTCTATAATAAATAAAGCAAGTGTCTAGATGTTGAATTTGATTAAAATATCTTCTTTCTTCTATTGACAAGTTCTTATTCATTTATTGCCAAGTTCTTCTGGTTTTGACTCCCAGAACTTACGAAAAGCTCCTCCTCATAAATGGTTTTATAAACTACGGCATAATGGTAGTCCTAGTAAGGACCAAGGTAGGGAGAATAAGGTGGTGGACGATGAATTTTCCCCAGCCAAGTTCCTCGATCTTTTGTGACGTGATTCTGGCTGAGTGGGGGTCGTGCATCGTCCTGATGAAGCATCGTCCCTTTTCGAATTGATAGAGCGGGTCGTTTTTCTCAAACGTAGGTGGGTTTGAGCCTTACTTGGTGCATCAGGTGAAAAAAGTTTGTGAGAACGGAGAACTCGAGATTCGAGACTGTCTTCCGAAAACCATTCAAGAGGCACCATTTTTCAATTTTATGTACTTTTTGAAGCATTTCAAAATGACGATGTGCTTTAAATGATTCCTGTGAGATTCATCCTTGTTAGCTGAGTTTTAATCAAGCAAATCTTAATTTGTTGTTCTCGAAAACATTATGTTCATTTCTATTAGAAACCTTGAATTTCTCCATAAATTATTTTTAATTTTAACAAATAGAAAATTCGGTCATAACTTATTGGATGACGCGATAAACAAACTCAGTACGGAGAACACCTTCCTCTTGTCACTTTAGCGATAACCTGAAAAATGGTCGCTAGTTTCCCCAATGTTACTTGGAATTACTGTTTTTTGAATACCCCGCGGACAGTTAATTATAACAACCATGACATAATTTGGATTTCTTACTTTAAAATTAAAGGACAAAAGTCTTTGTCAGCCTGTTTCCGTTGTTTCAATTAGCTTTGTTCCATCTCAGCAGCCCCAAGGGGATTTCTAGCGAAACTGACTTCCCACTTCCAATGAGTCATTTGACCGCGAGGCAAGGTGGTCGTGTACGAGCCTGCATTCCAGGCGTTTTTAGCCCGGGGCGTATTATGGTTGTAAGTCATTAATCGGCAAGACACACTTAAACCTTTAGGTAAACTCTTTAAAGTAAAGATAGCTCATAACTTCTGCTATTCCACTGGATAAAAGAAAATTTTTAAGGTAACAAATGTCAGTGGAGAAAAAACCCACTCTAGAGCATGAGACTGACAAGGAATGTTGTCATCCCGTAAGTTTTATTCGAATTTTGAAATACTTAAAAAAATGGCTAAATATTGAATCCATTATAGAACCACTCATCAAATTCCAGTCCTTAATTGCATGTGCCTTCGTCCTATCTATTAATAAACATATAAATATCCTCAGTATAGTAAAATTCTATTGGTTGTGATGATTAGACGAACGAAAAAATTTCAATTGCAACCTCCTTCTGTTTCTTATTCCAAATAATTTCTGTGAACTATGAAAAACAAATGATGGTAGTCTGAAAGAACAAGGTCAGGAGAATGCGGTGGTCTATGAGGTATTTCAGAATTTCTGACAGTAAATCATTTACTAGCATTCCGTCTAGATTGACGGAAGTAAAACCATTTTCCAAGAAGCGCTCACCTCGTCGGTTGTGTCTGGTGTCTTTCCCTCTTCACGACTCTGTTACTCCCACAAGTTTGTCCACCAAAAGATGTGGAACAATTTGGCGAGAATGGATTGAAAGAGCAGGTATCGTCAACTAGAGATTTGAAATTGTTTTCACTGAAACACATATTTTCCAAGTTAAGTAACTTTTCTATTCTTTTAATGATTACAAACAGTTGTACGGTTTGAGTTAAGCCTGACTGCCCATTCCAACCCAAGAAGTACCTTTTCAGCAAAATCAAATGGACGTCGTCCGCGCGATCTCTATCTTCGCTGAGGGTAAAATATCCACTTCTGAGGAATTTCGCAAAGCATTTTCTACACCCATCTTCTTTCACGCATACTTTCCTCTCCATAAACCGAGTGAATACTTCTAGTCGCTTCTTCGGTTGCTGCTGAGTTTCCTATCTTGAGTTCATTAATCATTGTGTGCCTCAAATGATTCTAGGTTTTCAAACGAGCAAAATAGTTATGGAATTCTTCTACAGAGCAGCGTTTGATTAGTATAAATAAGTCTTAAAAGATGTTGGACCTCATTTGACATTGTGGTTTACTCTATAAATTTCATTAAAAATAAAATAAAACTGTTATTGATCGCTTGAACAAAGTAAAAGGGACATGAAAAATGTGATTTATTTCTGAACTAAAATGAGGGAAAATAAGGGAGAGAAGAAGCAGTCGAAGAGTGGGAAATAGGAGGACGCTAATAGAGAGCATTTTCAGCAATCGGCAAGAGCTTAGTGACACTTACGTAATCCTCCTTGAAGCTGAGGCAAGCTTACATAAATAGCTATGTAATTTTTGGCAAATTGTGTCCAGTAAATTCTTAGAAATTTAAATTCGAATTAAACCTCTTGTTTGAATGCTAACCTCCAAGTAGTGGCGTTTTGCTTGTAGAAATTGCAGCACGTGTTTGCACAAACCTCTGGCATTTTACATGAATATTCCCAAACGCTTCCCTTATCGAGAAGAGAAATTAACTTGAAAATATTACTTAGATTCTGGGTTAATCTGCAATTCAGAATTTCGATTTCTGTTAAGTTGCCGCCTAAAAAATAGTTGCGGATATGATTCCAACCCCTATGTCGTTGCGTTTAGTTCTGTTATTCGGCATAGACAGGAGAGAACACTCTTGAATACTTGTAATTTACGGAAGTACACCTGCAGAGAAACCTAAACAATGACAAAAAAGTTAGAATATTTATATAAAAGGGTAGTTTTTAATACCGGCTCATCCTATAAGTTCCGTCCGAATCCTAGATAAATGAACCAAGCGACCACATATTATTTTGACTTAAACGTTAAATCATTAGTACAATTTCCTTTACTATCTATCCTTCGGTAAAAAAATATAGATATTTTGTGGCGTTATTCTTGCAGTGGTGGGTAGTGCTGCATTGTCATGATGAACCAACATAACCAGATCTTTGAGTATTTATTATTATTATTATTATAGTGGTAACAATACAGTTGGATTATTCCATGGCGATCCCAAGAGTTCCCTCCTCATCGATTCTAGCTGGGATCTTTTCCACCTCTTACGAAGCCACCACTGTCAACGATGCCTTATATTTCGATAAAAGCCCTATTCTTCGTCAGTCCACCCATCAAAAAGGGCGAAACAAGGTGGGAGTCGAGGCACCCACTTTTCAAGTACAGGTATTTTTCCAACGAAACCGAGAGAGCTGGATAAAATTCTTCTAGAGCATCAAACGCAGCTAACCATCGTCCGGTTCAGTCTTCATCTTTGTGAATGGTGAAATCTCCACTTCCTAATTTCTCAAACCGTCTTCTACAGCCATCTTCTAGTCACTTCTTTGGCTGCAGAGTCTCCCTCCTTTCTCCAACTCATTTGCTTCAAATTATTCTTGGGAACTTGCGTCTCAGCATGATTCTAGTTAAACAACTGAATTTCATTGCGCCATATAATAAAATCTGGTCAGTTTCAATGCATCTTAACCTAAACGTAGCATTAAGTTCTGTAAGTCATTAAGAAATACTCTTTCAATTTCGTTCAATTTAAGATAGGCGAAATTCAGACAGAACTTATGCGACGACTTGATAGGCTATATAAATTGTCTAGTTCATAACAGCTTTCGGAATAAGAGGCTTTGGCCTTGCCTATTCTTCAGTTTTTTCAAGAAAAGATTATTATAAGCTAGTGAGTTAATTAAATAATTAATACCACCGGCCTATGCCCGTCAATTAATACTCATGAGTCACCAGCGGCAGGCTTTCTTATCAGTTCAGACTCATAAATTCCATATCTGGCTGTTAACGCACACCCCGCAAATTTCAACTCACGAGCTTTATCACAAGCTAAAATATGTTCAACCCTCTATGCTGGGATTACAGTTTTGGAACAAATCCATGAAAAATGCCTTAGAATGATGCACATACTTGTAGGTGTAAGGTGGTAATTTCGCGAATCGAATATTGTCAGATTTCACGAGCGATCTACATTGTTTAATCCTGCACCACCCCTATCAGGTCATCTCACAATTTCTGTAGGAATTTTGCATAAATAAAACTAGCTACCAAATGTTCCATTTAATTAGAGATGTTATCAGCAATGTTCTTCCCATGATTATCTAGGACTTCCCCCTATTAGCCAGTTCTGAAATCACAAATGTCACTTTTACCCTATTCCCGCTGAATTGCAAAAGTTGTTTCTTCCAACTGGTTGTTGACCTAGGAAGCAAATGTTAATAGTCTGAAGGAGCAAGGTCGAGAGAATAAGTTGCATGGGGCATTTTCTCTCAAACAACTTCTTCTAACTTGCGGGTAGTGATTCTTACTGTGTGCGGTCGTGCTCCATTGTCATGATAAAACAACACCTCTTTTCCATTTACTAGAAGTCTTTGTTCTTCCACAAATTTTGGTTCAAAAGCCACCTTGTCGACATTTAGAGATGGAAACTATTCCAAGTTTTGAATATTACGATGAACAGTTGCCATAGTGGATGATTAAATTGAGTCGATTTGTTAGAGATGTTTTGGAAGGTATTAGGGCATGATATTTGGAAAAAAATATTTTGTTTTTATTAATTAGCAACCGGCATTTCAACTGCACTCAGGGGAGGGACTTGACCAAGATAAGTGTACTTATGTAGTGCATCAGTCCTATCTATATCTCAGCTGAGGTCAGATTCTCGGCAGATTAATTTGAGGGCATCTGAAGCATAAGCTTGTGTTTTGATTCGAGCATTTTCTTGAAAACTGATTCATGTGGAGTATTGATTCCAATTAACATAATACTGCTGAAATGCGATCTCTGAAAATTTTCGGGTCCCCTTCTGATAGTTACTATATTAATTTTAAAATAAATTTATAAGCTCGATCAGTAATGATTTAGAGTCCTCTAAATCCTTGAAACAATCAGTGGCAGTATTTTAATGCTTTTAAATCAAATGAAATAACCTTAAAATAGGCTATCCACCGTAATAGCCAATCATTTCCGTTCCAAATTATGGAATATCGCGAATCAGAGTACTGATAAGCTTTTAGTCACATGAGTTTACTTCTGAAAATATGGAGAATTAACAAATAAGTGAAGGGATCCCATTAATTAGTGTCTTCCTGCCCTATTGTGATGCGATTCGTCAAATAATGCTATCTTAAAAGTCTGATCGGTGTGTGCAAGCCTAGGGTGAATAGTCATCAGCCTGCAATAAATTTCTTCCCCCGTGTCATCAAAATCTAACCATGGACTCTTCCATTCAGATACTTTCCTTAAGAAAATACTACCCTGCCGACCCACTCTTTACATTCATTTTGGATTAGATAACATCACAATAAATACTTTTTTCAGATTTCAATCAAAACATCTGGTATCTGTACAAATTCTGTGCTCCAAAGTTATTACTTGTTTCGTTCTTTGTGCTATCGCACCAGAACAAATATTATTTTTAAAGTATCTAGTATAAACCAATTGTAAAGCTGAACCGTTGACAAACCCGATAACTTAGGTGAACCAGTACTGGAAATAAACATGAATCGTTTATGGATTCGGCCAGATATACGCACTGCGGAAGTGATGAAACAGCCCATTTCGTTCGTTGCTTTTCGCATTTATATGCCATTTATGAGCATATAATTTCTAAAGAGTTAAGATTCAGTAGCACCCGAAACCATGTAGCTGCTCATATTTATCGATTTCCACTGTACGAATCTGAAAGGGTATTTCATAAGGTCCGTTAGAGCTTAAACTGATCTTATTTAAAGATTTACTTAAGCTGATCGAAGTCTGTTTTAAGGAACAGTGAAATTAAAAATACCCTGTCTGATTAAACCGTGCTAACGTGGTAGTATCCGAACATTATTTGAGGTACACAATATTTTGCCATTTCAGGAAAAGGAAACTAGCATCAGCCTCTAAAAAGACTAGAATCTATCATATAATTTATGGGGAGGAATCCTCGAATGAAAGAAGACGGTTACAGAAAATAGTTTGAGAAATTCAGAAATGGAGATTTCATCCACAACGAAAATAAAGATCAAACGGTATGCGCAGTTTTGTTCGATGATAAGCAGATTCTTGGAAAGGCATTTGAAGAAGTCTCTCCTGCTTTATCAGTTGGGGAATTGGCAATTAAGCTTAGGTGAAACTTTGCCATGCAAAAAATGGCAAACTCCACAATCTTGGAAAATGGGCGTCAATGGTTGTATTTTCTGAAAATATTTTTAAATCTAGAGTTGATATCTGCCCCTCTCTCCTCCAGTCTCTTCCAAATTATTTCACTTTTTTTGGATAGGGATGTGACTGGCAAAAAGTGGATTTTTTGTCTTAAAGTTATACGCCGTAGATAGTGGGGTAAGTTGCCAGCCACAGCCGTCGAGATGGGAACGCCATGGAAAACGTTCTTCTTCAACCACTATGGTGAAATCTCAGAGGAATTATGTACTTTGGATTGCTGCCGCCTAATGCATCACCACTTAAAGCATTAGAACCTACTCGTCAGAGTGAAAAAGACCTGCTCTAGTATATCGAATAGGGGCGATGCTTCATTAGGACAACGCACCAGCCAGAAACACGTCACAAAAGAGCGAAGGAAAACATGGAAGGGGAAAATTCCTCATTCACCCTATTCTTGAAACTTTGCTCCTTTAGACTACTCTTCGCTTCATATCGCCAGAAAAGCATTTTGAAAAAACGGCTTTTGTGAGTTTATCGAATCAAAACGAAAAGATTTGTACGATAATGAAGGTAACCATTAGTTTATTTCTAGATGAAAGGATGTCAAATATAATCATTAAGAGTACGCTGCTGGTTGAATCTTTAGTTAAATATAACATTTGTTCACTTGTTTTATTTATTCAAAATTCGGCCAGAAATATTGGAAGGCCTTATGTTCAGAAAACATTATAGCTTACAATTCCTGTATATAACTTCATAATGAGTTGGGGGTTATACAGGACAGGATTCCAATTTCAGTGTCCCAGCTACGTCTCAAATTAGTTTCTAGGCAGATGCTTTTCCATTGTGAATGTAAACTAGGGCCTAGGTTGCACTTTTGGGGTGTACTTTTCCTGTAGTCTAGACCTCTCTAGACTCACACCAAAAGTACGCCTTCGTGATCACGAAAACAAACCCGCGAAAAACCATTTCGTGTTAGCAAAACCCAAAGAAAGTTTATCTCAAGATCAGGTAAGAAGCTGAGAATTTCTTCGTAAAAAACCTCGTAAAGGCAGACATAGGTATCCCTTCTTTTCTGTCACCCTGGCTTCGAAACAACGACCCTTGCTTTTTAATAATATCTACCGTCTAGTCTCTATTTTGGTTTCCAGACGAAGCATTTATTATATGAAAAATATATATATTTATTTATATTTGTATTTATAAATTTACAGGGGCTGGACAAATTAGTGGAAACACCTAACATTTTTGGCATCATAATCTTTAAGCCTGTTATAAACAATACAGCTTGACATATTTTGATGTTCCTTAATTGTTACTTTTTGAGTTTTTGAGTTTTTTTAATCTAAAGTAGCTGTTTTACAGATATAAACCGGTTTCAATGAGGCCAAATTGTTGGTGCGCGTATGGTAGACGCTTGTGTAACAGAAACTGCCCGCAAAACCGATGTTTCAAGGGATGCTGCCTCAAAAGTATTGACTGTCGCCCTTGAGAGAGACCGTTAAACTCTAATAGGTGTTGTTAGAGAAGATAGCAACACCAGGACTCCTAGAAATCACTGCAGAGCTCCTCAGTGAACACCTACAGAGCCCAATTCCCCCCACAAACCGTGGATTCCACCATGGAAGACCTGGATGCAATTAGGAAACCTCTGCCCTCGTAAAAGACAAGGGGTTCAAGGCGTTTAAAGTGATGGAGTAGAAACCTCCAGCAGAAATGGTCCCTCGAGTGGTGGGACGACCCTATTTCCGACCTTTTGCAGCAGAGTGTACAATGTTTGGAGCACCGACATCTTTGAAGATGGTAACGCACCAATCCATAGAGCAGCTGGATCTATTAACGCATGGCAAGATTAACAGCATTCTAATGAAGTTGAGCATCACATTATCACGCCACCACAAACCCCAGACCACCTCTGTGGTCGATTTTAGAAGCCTTCTCTCAAAGTACTCGGTGAGGGCATTTTAACTGCGGAGGAATGGACCACAATTCCTTTGAAACCAACAGTTCACAATTTGTACGATTTGAGGCTGTGAGTGCCGCAAAAAGTGGATCTGCAACAGCATATCATATTATATTTTGTTGAAATTGTAAGGTATTCCTACTATACTCTCCACCCCCTGAAGATGCCAACTGCGGCGAATCATTTTCCTCTATCTCACGCAGGCTCATCAATAGGTGACTGCAGGCATCATCTGCAAATGGCTTAATTCTTCTGCATTATTTCTGTTTATACTACCAAATTACATCACTGGGACATTTGGATCCAACATCCTCTTACATTTGATCAAGCTTCCTAATTCTTATGCTTGGATGAACGTACCGATCTTGCAGCTATAGCTCAAGATAATTAACCCATTAGTTAGTTAGTTTTTGAACCAAACGTATTGGTCCAACTCTTTATCTTATAGTCAATTCACTTCTTTTCGCTCTAGACCTACGAGATGACGTGGATTAGAGCTTGTCGACCACTCGCCGGCAGGCACACTGTTTTGAAAATGTCTCCAACCGACGGTCCCAAACACAGTGCTAACGAATTTACCACTTTCTTAACTTGTGTAACTGGGTAAGTAATGCGAGACGCTGCAGAATCGGAGCCATTCTCTTTAGGTCACCAAAACTCCCATATTTTTTCTGCCTGCTCATTGGCTATTATATCAGATCATTCCATAAAATTTTTGATAAATTAAACTAGCAACAGATGGTGTACTAAATTAGGGATTCAATCAAAAATATACTGACCCTGTTTTATTTATTACGCCATATCATCTATTAACAGGCTTTTTAATACATTCATAATTAAAAAAATATCTTGATTTTGATTCGAAGAGCTCACATTTTCATGCTACATTGCAAAACCTGTCTTCCAAATGATTTATAAACTACGGAAGAAATAACATATTTGAGAATTATTAGTTGCTGAATTGGGCAGTAATAATTCATAGTGGATTATTCCTTAATTGATAAGGGGACCTGTATTCCATGAAGTTCCTTTCTCGGCAACTGCCGACGACACTTACATTTCCATTAAAGAACCATTGCCTTTGCCACTCACAAGTCCGCAAAAAGAGCAACAAGTTGGCAGTAAAGGAGGAACGAAGATCAGGTGTCAACTCGGGAATCGTGATTGTTTTCAGATGCCCACTTATGATTAACTCATTTTTCAGTTTTGGGAACTTTTCCAAGATTTTGAAGATGACGATGAACTAAGAATGACTGCCAGGTCCTCAGGTAGTAAAGCAGGACAAGCAGCTTCATCCTCGGCTGCTGCTGCTGCTGCTGAGTTTTCTTTTATGAACTCATAAATCATTATTTGCCTCAACTTATTCTCTTATACCCACTTCCTTTTGGGGGTTTTAATCAAGCAAAATGTTAATTTATTAATCTGTAAAACAAAGTTTTGATCACTTTAAGTGCACTTTCATCTAAGTATAAGGCTAAGCTTTACTAGATATTGCAAAATATTTTTTTGAATTTCGTTCAATGTAAAAGGTTAAAGTTGGTTTGGTTATATTGAGTAAAGTTCTTTGACGGCAGTAGCAAGGTTTCCTTGCTTATTAAATAATTTTACAATTTATTTTTTTTTAAGTTTAGAAAATCGAATTTATCACCAACTTCTTGTATCTGTCACCTGTAGAAATTTTCTCCTGAATTATTTAAGATCACTGAAATTAGGAAATCTTGAAAAATCAACACATACTATTATTAGTCAATGAACTTTGCCATTACAAGATACGAGCTTGTCTTCCGGTTTTCCATGAAAAATTTTTATCCCGATACTGAGATAGAGTATTGCGCTCTCATGGGTGGAACACTGCTGGATTTTCAAGTGCGACCACAAATGGAATGAAGAAAAAACTCAGCTTAACCTCGTGCCTTGAATTCTCACTAGCTCAGAAAAACGAATTTTTCAATTCCATGGGAAGAAGATGAAAAAGAAAAAAGGAGATTTGAGTACGACTTTAATGCTGCTAGCAGAAACTTTAGCTATTACGATGCAGAAACTTCTATGATCAGCTCCTGCTGTTGAATTTTAACAGGAAAAGAGCATAAAGAAAATCGCTGCATTATACTTAACGGTTTACTGAGCTCGAAATGTTACTGCAGCACTGAATGGGTTTGTCCATTAACATTCGCACGGGATAAAAAATTATCATTGCCTTCATTGGTGGGACTTTTTTTCTACTTCATAGTGAGGATGAAATATTTCGCGCAATGACTTCATGGGGTTTCGAATTTGAATCCTCGATGGAACTGAATTTTGACAAAGGATGACATGTGGCCCTTTCCGTTGCTGCCTTCATCCAACAGACGTGAGTGTGAAACTCACAGCGAGCACCCACAATGTCACTTGTCTCTAGACAGGGCAAGATGTTAACTACGCTTCTTTCGGCAACGATGAACTCCGGGAGTTATCCTCTATATAGGTTGAATCTGCCTTACACATTGGCATTTACAAACAGTTATTTTACCAGGTTATTTTACCATAGGTTCTTTATGATTGTCAATAAATTAAAAATTCAGTCCCCAATGCACTTTTCCCATTATTCATGACTTTCTTTCATCTATTAAAAAGCGTATTAATACCTCCATTATTAGAAATTCTATTAGTTTTGATTCGAAGAACACGGGAATGTCACTTTCAACCTTTTTCTGTGGCGTTTAAAATGAATTTGTGGGCAACGAACTAAATGACAGCCTGAAGGAGGAGCAAAGTTGGGAGGATAATGTGGCTGATGCAGAATTTGCTCTCAACCAAGTGATGTGACTCTTGTTCTCCACTCACTAAAGCAGGTCTCATGTTTCCTCCTCAAAGTATGGTTCATACGCCCTCATTGCTGGTAGTAGACTTGAGCATTTATTGTTGCTGTCGTCAACTGGACATCCGAGATTGTTAACAGACATCCATTAGAGAGGTAAGGAACGTCTCCAAGTTTCTGAAGATGAAGACGATGAGCAGTTGTATTTTTCGACCTATGCTTAATTGCCTATTTCATTTGAAGTGAAAAAGCAGGATAGGCTTTATCCAAAAGCTGTTTCAAGAAGTTAATTACCAACGGCACACTCTTTAAATTTCATTTAATCAAAAAGGAGTAGAATTCTAGCAGAACTTTGTGAAGAATCATAGCTATTTGAAGTGTTTTTTTATACATTTATCTATCAACAGAAACACTTGAGTTGTCAGCTTAACTGTTGTGTCTTTTTTAAGGGGTTGATCAAAGGAAACTGCATAGAATTTAACCACCTAAACGATTCACATCACCTAGCCCCGGCATTTGAAAACCATTTCAGTATTGATATGTTTTTTTTGGAATCAATTCTACAATTTATATTTTGCTGTTTTTTCTAGATGTGCTAAAGTAGTTCGTGTACCCTACGTTTCCTTCCAATTCTTGAAGCGTTGATGACAGCGAGAATGCATGTAACCCAGGGTGATTCCCACCACCTGTCAAAATAAGGAAGGGATTACGACAGATGAAGGCTGGGAAAACAATCCAGTGGTCTGAGCTTGGGACTACAAAGCATTGGAGGCTGTGGCTTTAGGTTAGCAACATAGCAGAAGACTCTCTGATTTCGCATACATGGTAGCAGATTTCCTCTAAAAGTTGTAAGAGGGGACCCTTCCAGAATTTGAATTCCGACCCGTTTTTTGAATCCCCTGTTTCAGTCTCTGCATAAAGATTGCACTCAATGCACTCCCATAAGCTGTCGACAAAGAAAATAACCAACATTACTTTGTGTGTGCCCACTTAGTCAACGACGCATTAAAGCAGACTTGAGAAAACTTGGTACTTGGTACTGTACCTGTTATAGATTGTAAGAAAAGGTTAACTTCCTTGTTCATTAATATCTTTCAATCTACTAGATTTACATTTCTCCAACAATTATGCAGTTTTTCATTGCTAAAATCTTATACGTATATTAATTTATTTACACTTCGGTATCTCAAAGACGAGTGGTGTTTGTCAGAAGTTATCTTATACTCTCTCTGCAATCTGGACTTGCTTATGTTAGAGTGCCATTGAAAGAACTATTAAGTATAAAAATTACGACTAATAATTTTTCTTTCACAACTCTATCTCATTTTAGGGTTCCATGAACTTGAAAACCCCATAACTTCACCTTCTTCAATCTAAATAATGTGCTGTGACATACAAACTGAGCGAAATTAATTTAGATTTAAAATAGTGCTTTCAACAAGGCGACTTAAGTTTGCTAGCAATTTCATTGGTAGCATATGAGGAGAAAGAGTTAGTAAGCAGCCTTAAAAAGGCAAATAGCCAATTTCTAAATAAATATTTTAAGTGTATAATTATTTGAATTGCCTTTTCCAGCATTAGAATGGCAACTTTTGTTGTGGGTGGTTAAAAGTAAGAATTCTCTCTTATCTAGTAAGTGGGAAAATCGTTTGGCTTGACAGTACATTTGAGAAGTTCTGCTTCTACTGTTATCTGAGCTGGTACGAACAGAAAATTGATATTTGCGTTTGGTCAGCTACGGCTGTCAGCTTTTTCCGCAGTTGCTCGCTCCCTGATAACAAAAATCCCCTTAATGCAATCCAGTGCTCGCCACGTATGATGAAGCGGGTATTTCGGGACGTACCTTTGAGAACTGTAAAATACTTATTAGTACAAGATTTCAATAGTTAGCGACTTTCGCCTCAGTTTCATGCGAAACTGTAATTTATGTTTTAATATTCAGTTTATTTACTTTTAGATAGTGACTATTGGAGGTTATTTTTCTCAATAATTTCATTTTCCCTACCAGATGGAACTAATTATGCCCCCCCCCCCCAAAAAAAGTCACTTTTATTATCTTTGACATCCATAACCTCATTTCATTTCGCCCTCCTTACCCTTCTGGCTCCTGATTGGTTAGTTGGGTGATTGCGTGCACGCGGGCACGCACGCACGCCTGGGCATACAGGCTCACGCTTACGAATTTTCATATACACTGAACAGCTGACCGGGCAAGCAGACTCATTCAGCCACACCTCGAGAGTTATGGTAACGTCGTCTGGTTGGACTTTTTTATCGATTTTTCTCACAACCCTTCCCCTGCTCAACCGTGCGAATGGGGAAAGCACAGACGAGCAGGGCATTGTCCGGCTGATTCAGGAATTGGGCAAGGAACAGGTTCCCGAACCCGTCTGGATGTTCCACGAGCCTGGCAGTGTGCTGGATGATACCTGGACACCGTCAGCGCATGATCAGGGTGAGTGGAAAACACTATTTACTTTGCGTTTTTAAATGTTTTTCACAGAAAATTCAAAATCACTATTTACCTTGAAAATTCCATCTGCTTCTTGTCTAGTGATTGGTGTTGTTTGGAATCGATATTTGCATTAATAATAAGATAATTAATAACCTAAAAATTCATTTTGTCATTCTAGTCTAGATGACTTTTTAGTATCCAAATTTTGCAATCGGAGGGAGTCATCACCGGGATAACTATTGCCACTGAATAGCACCTATGATGTCCTAATGAGAGCATCAACCATTGAAAGAAAAATAGTAGTTTAATTTTTAGTTTTTTGTTACATAAACACGTTCTTTCTTTTGAAATACATTCAGTAACTAATAAAGGCAGTTCGCCTCTTACTAATTTCGACTAACAATTGACACTAATTAAACGAATCCCAGACCGTTTATTTATACAACTAGAGAAAGCATTATGGAACTTACTCATCTCCGACGTTTGGCATTCCCTACTGCTTCTTTTCTTTTTTCATAATTCCCTATGTGGCTCCTGTGTTATGTCTATAAACAAACCGTTTTTGTCATTCCCTAACCAAGTGATTTTTTCCAACAGTCAAACTCTCCATGCACTAACATTTGATGTCGGCCGATGTGTCTCTATTTTCTCTAGAAAATATAATTCAATCAAAGCTTATTTTTAATGTTAGGTTTAGACTTTTCGCAGGAGCAGAATGAGTTGTATTGCGTAACCGCTACAAGTACAATTTTCGTTTAAAATGTTCAAAAATGACTCACTGATTGCTTGTGCATCTTCGGCCAACATGGCTAGATAAAATGAAATAATCATTTACTAGAAAGAAGACAAATCCGGAATCCGAATCCAGCATTAGTCGAAGAATTGGTTCCGTTAAATATAAAAGGTTATATTTTATAATTTGCTCGAGAACTGTTGACTTCAGTAATCACTGTTTTAGATTTGCTATCCATAACCGATATTTAAATTAAAACTCTCTTAGAGAGTAATCAGACACTCGCAACCATAAATTTTGAGCTGACAAGCTTGTCAAGCCCCAGTCCAAACATGCGATTGCGCAATTCCCATGAAATACGCATTACCTCGTGCTGTTCCACCTCCCCCCTCAAAAGTTGGGGGTAATGAAGGCCTCATAGTCACCGGGTTAGACGACAAGATTTATTGAATCCCACACACTGCCAAGCCGAATGGGAGAGAAGTAACCTCATCGTTCCACTATGATCTCCCTCCCCCTACAACCACCACTGGGGGCTGGACTCGATGCCTGGGGCTGATAAGGCCCCATTTAACCCCTCGTTCGTGGGGAAATAGGAGAGGGGAGAAGAGGGTGCTGACCGTCAATCTACAGAGATGCTAATCACCCACTCATGTGAGGTTTTGGTCGTCCCGTTTAAGGTTGTATTTCAGCCTTTAGCCTTCTTGAAGTTGTAGAAGAGGAGGAGGAGGAGGGCTTAGTGGGTAAGTGGGGAGCATTTTGATGGCCACCTGCGCAAAAGACAACGATAAAACTAAACACTGCATTTAGGGGTGAGGTGGGAGCGACGTTTTGTAGTTTTTGCAAGGGGAAGAAGAGTAGAGGGACGTTTGTTTACCTGAAATGCGGGTGGGTGTAGATCAGTCGCTTTAATTCTTTGCATTCACAATGTTCAGGAAATGTGTGCGCCCCTGATCCAAATAAATTCAGTCGCAACTAGTGAAAAAAAGTTTTTCTCAAAATAGCAGCCATTAGATAATTTTACAGTATCAATTGACTGTCACCATGAACCTGGGCAATTTGTCTAATAATAGCTTAGAACCTTTTTTTACATTTTCCGAGTTGCGCTAGGGAATTCGACCTCTTGAAGTTTGAGATTCAGGTCGTTGGATTTTTAAAAGTGCTTAAGGAGAGCATTGAGAAGCTACTACCATCTTTCTATCTATCTATCTATCCTAATTTGATGTCCGTGATAAAAATCATTCTCTTGCAAAAGATGAATCCAGGTGGGGGTCCTATCAATCATCACTTGTCTTTGTCATCATCAAAATGAATCAAGAAAAATTGTGTAACCTTTTAAACAGAAGTGAGGGCAAATAACGTGAATGCGTCTAAAAAAATACCGAAACATATTCCGTAAGACTTATTCTTGCAATAATAACTACTTCATTGGAACCAAGGAGATCATGAAGAGTTTAGTAAAAACCTCCAACGGTTTTATTTTATGAAATGCGATTAATTTCCTTGAATTAATCTTGTTCCAAAAAAAATTAAGAAACAAAGCCATGATACTTTTTAATTTACGTTGAAATTTCGCATTTATTCCAAAGGTTTCCTTTTAAATAATTTCTTAATGAAATCATTCAGATAAAAGTTAATATTCCCTTCAAGTTCTGTTTATCTACATGGAAAGACCAACAGTAAAAATGAGCTGACTTCGAGAAAATGCAGTTTCTAGATCGTTGTCTCTTCGGAAACAGGCAGATGAATTGACTTCGCCGCTTTGAAAATAGGCTTTTGAGGTAGCCTAGCTCACCTTTGTCGCTTTGCTACTCTTCTTCCTCTTCAAAAGCCTGTTTGTCGGTGGAACCAAGTAAGGAGGGGATTTGTTTTGCTTCTCAAAGGGGAGGGGATACACATTTTGAGAGGTCCCGAAAGCGTTGATGAAGAGGCAAGGCATGCATTCCACAAGCATCCCCTCAAATAACTGTCAAAGTTCTGGCGCGATGACTAGCCCGGGAAAACACACAGCATTCATTTCACCTCAAAAAAAACCGTTAATTTTGAATATGAGGTTGCTTTTTGAGGTGGAGGAAGTCTTCAGTCCCTCGCATATGGAGAGCATTTTCGCTAACGATGGTTTAACGACAATTTACTGACCTTAAATCGATAAGTAGCCCAAGTTTACGCCGGTTTTCGGTCACTGAACACAGTTTTCCCCGTCGAGTTGGACAAGTCTGGGCTATCAATCTACAACCGTGGGTTAGATCGGTACTACCAGCTTCTTTCGTCTCCAGACAGACAGTGTAATGAGTGGTGCTAACTGTCCCCTTTGAAGGGTGTTCTCTTGACCGTCGTAAGAACGCCGTCCCGTTAATAGGTGAGTCCCTCTCTCACACGAGACGACGCGTGTCGACGAAGCCATCTTCATGGGTGGCCTCTGTCCTGACTATTGTTACTTGCGTACGGGCCTGCCAGAAGGGAACATGACACAGGACTAACTTACAAAGGAAGGCTACAATTGATGATTATCAAAACTAGAATTTTAATGCAATTAGTCTAAGTTTTTTTACTGATTAGATAGGAGATCTCAATTAATAGCTACTTGTTACAAGAGCTACTAGTCTACTTGAAATCTAGATATCGGTTCTTCATTCAATTTTAGGATAATAAATAAGTGGAAGTTTTCAAATCGACTTCTCAATTGATTTAAAAATTAACAATTAGCTGAATTATGTTAATATAATGGTGTTTTCAACATTATTATGCTGCAATAGAGGAGTATTTTAAAACAAAATTTAATTACTTATTCATGGTTTTGCTGACTGGAGCTGGAGGAGAAAATCCTTCTGAACAATCCCAAATAAGTTATAACTAAAAATAACCCTTGGGTTGAGTATTAACTGGGAAAACTTCAACAGAAATCTTGGTTCTGCTATTTTGCATTTTTAAATATATTTATTTTAAAAATACCTGAAAACGTCACTCAGGTAATGGAAAATTTTCGCACCACTTTTCTAGAACCCCCAGAATTAAAATATGCTAATTCAATAATTTGACATTAATTCCAAATTTTAGCTTTCACAGTAAACCAAATCCATGCTAATCAAAGCGATAAATTAATATTATTTCCCTCTATATAGCAAATTAGAAGCAGCAAAAGCAAAAGTTCCATCATTATCTGTCTGCCTCCACATTGAGTTCCCATTAGTGCGATGAAGTGGACTAGCACTTTGGAAGCAATTAGGAGAATGAAGAAAGGAGTTCGCTGGGATATGCTTTTCCCTTTGCTCCGATACATATTCATGTATCCGACGAATAACCACTACATAAATGCCTTTCTTTCGATAAGGATTAATTGGCCAACTGCCTTATGGTCATGTCTCAGGTACTTAACTTATGCTACAATTTTACCATCGACCAAAAGGCCCATTTCAAGCTGTGCACCTCAACACATTTCATTTTCAGGCTTGGACGCCTTCCAAGGATAAATATCTCTAAATCTTCCTTTAAGCGCACATTAATAAAGTTCCAAATTTCTTCGGAAATATTAGTCCTCCGAAACCGTCGTCTTATTTTGCTAAATTAATCCATCATACCAAACGCATGTGCTCGAGTTTGGTTCTCATAAATTTCAGCGCTTTCTCATGTCAAATTTTCGAGATTCTTTCACGACTTTCTTCGACGAATTCTGGTGAATTTTTTCAGCCAACTTGTGTCATTTCAATGGGTTCTAATGAAGCTTTCCGGGAATTTTAGAATTCATAAAGGCAAATAAAGAAGATGAGTCGTTAGTCTACTAGTGCAGTTGGTGAGAAAGCATTTGCCATCGTAATTCTGGATAGGTATCGTGCTCAACCCTCAACGAACGATGGCGGACCAGAAGTCCATCACGCATCCTCTTCTGTTCTGTAATCAAAGTGTCATAGTTTAGCTTATTAAGCCCTCCAGTGGTAAGCTCCTGCAGTTTCTCTTTGATTTCCAAGTTTACCTATCACATCATCATAATCCTAGATAAACGCAGTCATCCCTTTTGAACTGACAGTGGAGATTCTATCGAAGGCACTGATCTGACTGTCGACTTTTGGATTATAGATCAAACCAGTAGGAAATCCGAGTTATTTTCGTTGGTATTTGTCGTCCTCTTCAACAATGTTAAGGAACGATCCATTCGATGAAGATTCTGTTGATCAGATCGCCACAACTCTTTTCGTGACAATAGTGACAGAAGTTTTTTCAATCCTAATTTATTATGAGGAGTTTTATTCACTGACTAGTAAGAAGAAGTGTGCACTATTCGAATGACTATTATTTGTTTCCGATCTTTTTCAATTAACTTCTGAATATCATCGATGCTTTTCTCATTTCTCCTGACAACAAGACCGGGTAGATTATCCCTTTTGACGGCAGTTCCCTAGGAATTGTGGTATGACAGGTACATTTGCCACTACCTAGGCTTAGCTCATGACGGTAATGATGTATAATGATGGAAAGTATCGTTTTATGGTCCAACCGAAACCCACTCAGACCAGAGGCAACTAGTCTTACCCCCACCTTCGATGAACAACGACGCTGACTAGGTGCTGGTAGCCTTTTATCTCGTGGGTTATCTAATTAAGTAGCCCTGGTGATAATATCGCAAAAAGTCCCACTTTGGTGGTGTCTGTCGTACGACACGTTAATAAATCAATTAAAATTTAAAGGGTTGAACGCATAAGTGATTTTATCTCTACTTTGCCGACATTTACATTTAAATGTAGCTTTGGAAGGAGGAAAAAACAAACGAATTGCATCAAAATTGCGAAGACCACCCAAAGAAAATTATGCATACAAATTCTTTTTTCTTGAATTCACATTTTGCTTAATATTTTCTGTAATGGACTAGATTATCGTATTTAGCTTCCTAGTGATGTTATAAACTCAATCAACTTATCAGTTGAAAAATAAATTTAAAAAAAGATCATCAGGCAATATTTCGAGAGAAAAAAGGCTACAAATTTAGTATTTATAATTTCTCTGATGCTCCCGTCATGTCATAAAAACCAGTAATCTTTTTTCCTCTTCACTTTATAGAGTATATTAAAAAGCACAGATGACTGCTTGGATTATTAGGATTTGATTAAAATTCGATTTTGTTTTTGAAAATAAGCTCTAAGAACTGCTTCCCTGAATCTAAGCTAACGGCTACAGCCATCCAGACAAAAATCCAGCCTATTTAACAGCTGAAAGCCGTTTTCATTCCCCTCAATTCTTTCTCTCTCTGCCCGTCGGTGTTAATTGAGGTCAGACGTCGGTGCCAGGCTCAATTTTAGCAGCCAGTGTCAAGGCCAAGACACTTCAGTGATGGAGCCCGCACAAACTTTTTTCTGAGGTCAAAAACTCATAAAAAAATTGCTAGGGTCTCAGGATGTGTCATTGGGGGGGGGGGGAAGACGGCGGTGGTGGGATTGCGGAATCCCATCCACGAGGTCAGGAGGCAAGAGTAAGATTTATGCGCCCAAGATTCCTGAGGCCGAATCAAATAAATTTCCCCTCTATCTGATTGGTTTCTGGGTGGTAGATCCCTTGAAGACTGTTGCGAAATGAATGAATTATGGAGGTCACAGATGTCACTAGAGGTTGTAAAACCTGTTTCCTCATAACTGCCGGGGTTTATGTAATCTTCTGGTAGTACATCTTTTCCTTATTGATGCTAAATTTATCCAAACCAAGAGAGGACACAAGGCTGATAGGAGAGAGCACAGGTCTTTCATGCCAGACCGAAATACTGGCTTTGATTCAAAGCGCTCATAAATGTCAGTTTTAACAATCTCTTCTTATGGCGTTGCGAAAGCTGTTCCTATCAAAAAATTTTGTGAGACGAAAGATTTATAGTAGTGTGAAGGGTTGTTCTGGTGGAACATCATCCCCCTCTCCAGACCCTCTTAGGCAGGACCTTTATTACGTCTCTAAACTTGGTTCAAACTCATTGCTGAAAGTTGATTCGAGCATCTATTCCATTCTCGGCAGCTGTGGCTTGAGTCTTTCCCGTTTAAGAAAGCGCCGCTGTCTACGACTCTTAACAGTACTTTGATAAAAGATTTCTTTGTTTCACTAGTCAAAAAAGGCAAAGCAAGTTGGCTAGAATAGAGAGAACAGCAGCTGTCAATTCACGATTTGAGATTGTTTTCAGACAATTCATGATGAGGCTCCCATTTTCAAAGTTCACTGATTTTCGATGTTTCTGGAGATGAAGACGATGGGCATTTGTATAGTTTGTGGCAAATTCCAACTCAAATTAAAAAGCAGGATAAGCTTCTCCAAGGAAGTCGCCGTGAATGGTGAAATGTCCATTTCTGAGATTCTAAACCATCTTCTGCAACCTTATTCTTTCATAAACTGAGTGAATGCTTCCAGTTACCTGGAAGAAGTAGACGAAAATTTTTCTAAGTTAAGAGAAGTATCCGATTTCAAGAAATGCTTCATTTTAACCGAGCTAAATATTTGATAGCATATCTCAGGATTAAAACTGTTTTAAATTCCAACAATCTTCAAGTAAAATTTTCTTCAAATAGGTAACCAACATGCACACTAAACTCATTATAATCCGACTTCTATTGAATTAATTTTCAAAACTTTTTTATAATTAAATTTATTTTTACCCGGGGAGGGAAAACCCATTAGCGAGAAGAGCTACAGTTGGTAATTTTGAAGGCCAAAAAAACTCAGTTAACGCGGAAAAAGAATAACCGTTCTTCTAAACAACCGAGGGCTTTTCGCTCGGATCTCTCTCGTGTGTTCCCTCTCGCATCAGGCAAAACAATTTTCACAATTTCCTAACTTATGAACATGTGTTTGTTTCAAACAGTTGCCCGATAATTAAGCAACAACAGGGGCAGACGTTAAAGGCACTGGTTTTTATCCCTTTCATTGCATGCAAAATTATCTTCGCTCCTCCGTTTTCGAAAAATAAATTTAAATCGTTGACCAAACTTAAATGACTGTAACTAATGCGAAGGGGATATTAGACCATTCCAGAAGTTCTGTCCGAATTTTGATTTAATTAAAAAGTGCCCGAAAGTAACATTAAATTAAGATTCAAACATCGCCGCACTCTCCTTTATTATCGCTAACTTTCCTCGATATATCAACAAAATTAAAAATTCTATCATCTTATTTTTTTTCCTTTGATTCTAAGATCTCACAAATATCAGGTTCAAACACTTTCTGCGACGTTGCAAAAGCTCCTTCTTCCTAATGGTTTTGTAACATACCAGACAAGGTCGGGCGAATCAGGCGGATGGGGAGCTTTTTCCCAACCAAGCTCTTCTTCCATCTTTCGTAACGTGGATCTTGCTGTGTGGTGTTGTGCTGCATTGACCTGATGAAATATCACCCCCTTTTCGGTGCTTAGAGCAGGTTTTTTCTACTCAAAGCTTGTTTCAAACCCGCTCTAATTACTAACCGAAGAGTTGAGAATCAATTCCTACTCAATTAGGTGGCAACAATTCAAAGCGGATTTTTAACAATTGATCCCACGAATGTAATTTCTTCACTGAGGCTGGGGTGTTTCCCCTCCCACTACGATAAAAGATCCATTTTGCGTCAGTTGCCAGTCAAAAGTCTTTCCAAAAAGCTAAAAAAAGTTGGAGAAAATGAAGAAAAGAGCAGATGTCAACTCGTGATCTGAGATTCTTTTCGTAAAATTTGTGGGCAAACATTTTCTAAGCTTAGGTTTTTTCGAAGTGTATGAAAACGACTACGAGCAGTTGTAAGGTTTGAACTAGTCTTAACTGCCAATTTCAAATCAACTACTACAGCAGGACAAGCTGCTCCTCAACTCAACCAGACGTCCAGTTCGATCTTCTTCTTCGTTTGGGGTGAAACCTCCGTTTTTGAAATTGCTATAACACCTTCTGCAAGTTCTGTTATTCACTCATAAATTGAGTGAATGCTTTTAGTCCCGTCGGCTTTGCCTCCAATGATTCTTGGGTTTTCAAATAGGCTAATTTTAAATTCATATTCCATTAAGCACAATTTGATCCGTTTAAAAGCATCTACATGTAAAAATAATGTTCATCTCCATCACTCATAAAAAATTACTCCTTAAATTTATTTCATTCTTAAGAGATAAAATATGGATAGAACATATTTGACCAGTATGTAAATATGTATGTATCTTTTCTTAAATGAATTTTCGGGCTTGCATAACCAATCCAAAGACTAGCAGATCATCAGCATACCCTTCTAACAATATCTACATGAGTTTTACCAGAGATTTGCTAAAGCGAATTAAAATTAAACGCATGTAGTTGCGTACAATTTTACCTACTTTTCAATGTAAAAATTTATACATCTGTCAAAGTCTTCATTTATAAGCACATTTCATGTTCGGTTTTCCTGAAATTCGGCACAGAACGCTAGGAAAAAAGAGATGAGATTCGACGGGCTGTATCTTATTTGCTCCCTTATTGACAGCTTCCCTAGCGTGCTTGCATTTCGTAAAGAGTGCGGGAAAATATCTTGACCGATTTATGGTAAAAAGTGTTGGCGGATGTGGTAAATTTGCTAAAAGGTCGACCAATTTCCAGCCTTCAATCCCAATTAGATGGCCACTTGCTTCCCATAACGCCACAATGGTCACAGACGAAGCGGAAGCTGACCGCAAAAGGCCTCATTTCTTAGTTGAAATGACGGAAGTACGCAGGAGGTTCAATTAGGGACCTAATTGACCTCGGGTCGACAATAAAAGTGGCTAAGACATCCCTCAATATCAGTAAGGGTCACTACCTTTAGCCAGCGATTTCAGCTATTGAAAATCGATAAATTCGATATCTCGATTTGCCATGTAATGGTGAATATGCATTTCCATCCAAAAGCACTTAATTTATTAGATTTAATGCATTAAAGACAACTGTAAACTGTAAGTTAGGTCTTGAAGCTAAATTCTTTGAAAATAAGGGGCCGAGAATCCCCAATCAAGGCAGCCGCTCGGCGGTCATATAAACCTCTTAATCATCGCTCGATTCTTAGGGGGTTTCAAGTCCCTTCTCCATCAATGTTGGGGATTTTTTGGCTACCCTAATGGTCTTGGCAACCACTGCCACTGCTTCTGAGGCCGCTCTAATGAAATTTTCTTCAAAAATGAGTCACTTTGCCTCGGAGGTGTAATTACAATGCCACTTTGTCTTCGTTATTCATCATATTCTTTCGCGGTTTTCCTACAAACTCGGGCCTCTGATCGTTACAGGGAATGCGATCTTCTGCAAAGGCTTTGTTTTTTTAACTAATGAAAATCCAACATTTTCATGGCCTAAAGAAATGTCTGAGATTGTGACTGCAGAGACTGATATTCGTAATAGTCACCGAAACATGTCTGTACACTGAACTCTACCGAAAATAGGCATTTTCGAGAATTAAAGGAACGCAAATTTTGCTAAATTATAGTGAATTTAAGTATAGTTTTGTGATTTTATCGAGAAATTTCCCCCGCTCCTGGGCGGAAAAAAGAGAGAAAGGATTAATTCTTTTTGGCACACACACAAAAGGAATAATTTTCTCTCCACTATGTTATGCTGTTGCTATCATCCTGCGTTTTTCCCAAAGGCCTTCACAATAATGTTAATATTTTTTCCTTGAATATTTAATGGAAATAATCTTTTTTTGCAAGAGATCAACAAAATATTTGTTGGGCCATAATGATGCACCGATTGTAGCCGTGTTTCTTACTTAAGCTTTGTATATCCGGTGAAATCGGACAAGATTTTCCTCAGAACTTTTCGACTCAATATTTTTTAAGGATTGTAATTTTAATCTTCACATTAACAGTGTTTGGGAAATTTCCATTTGCTTTTGGTTTTTGTCATTCTTTTAATTAATACCGTCAAGAAATCAAAGTAAAGGTTCTCCCTTAAAGTGACTTTTGCTCGAACAACAACATATACTGTTCTCCTCGTTACTACCCGCATTTCTATTTATCGCACTTGCCGACTCTAACTTGAGTCAACAATTACTCACGTAAATCGAGTGCTTAAGTAGTAGTTAACTTTACCCTGCAAACATAAGCCTGCTTCGGGGTGTTTTGTACAAGAATGGTCTGTTATTAGCAAGCCCTTTTAATCGTAATGGACAGAAAAAAGTTGCCTACTAGTTACTTTACCTCCACGAAAACACATCAACAAGGTTTTTTCAAATTAAGAACGCATTTGCAAGTCGAGCGACATAATTCGTGTTCAAAAAAGGGTTTTGACTGGCGATAAAGATGTCATAATTAGTCAGATTATTGTTTGAATATTTCCTCGGGTACATTGCACACCGATTATGAGTATAAATCCTGATAAACTTTTACAGTCTTAGGTAAGTTGTAATTCTATTGCCAAACAGGAATATTTTCAAATTTTATCTACTTATACTAAATAAGTAGCCAAACTATCACTAAATAAATATCACTGGGTTAATCCCCAAAGTCTGTGGTGTATTTCAAATTAAAGTTAATTATTTTTAAATACATTTAAGTTTATAAACAGGTCCTCGACCAGCAGTTGATTCTTTGTTCTCCAATAATTTTAAAATATTTATATATTATTTTTTTCTAGCAAGGGGATCAAAATAAAATTGAGCGATTTTATTACTACCTGCTCTTGCTCTTTTGTACCACAAAATTCTTGAAGTCGCCATGGTTCTCTTATAATCCTATAACTTTCTTACATAAATTCAAGTCTTAACATAAACTATTCAATCGATAATCGGCGTTACCGTATAACCCCTATTAAAGACCCCATGTATGGCACCACCTTGCCGCATGTGTGTGTTGCGCTGGGTGGCTTTTTCCCACAATATTATCCATTTCCTCTACCTCCTCTTCATATCTACCCGGACTTTTTCGTCAGTTTGCGCTATGGGCTGGCCACAGCTGACTCAACACACGATTGATGGCCGCATTCAGCAACCTGATACAGCAAACTTTGGCGCGCACACCACGACACCTGATAGGCCTCAAGACCACTTGCCTCCTCAAGAGATAACGAGCTGGAAAGTGAAACTGGGGCACAGTTTTTCCAGTGTCTGTTGCCAAGTTTCAGGGATGTCTGAATGTTGTCTAATCACTAATCAACCAGTTGCTTCGTGTAAACCATCTTCGCAACCAAAAGTGGGGCAAAGCAAGGAGAAAGCTTCCCCCTAGGTTTTGCATGTGCAACAGAGGTAATTAAAGGCTATTAATCTAAAAGACTTAAAAGAAGCCCAATAGACAAGAAAAATCGCACTTTTGGCAGAGATTTTTACTTGAAACATCCTCTGCCACTAGCAGTGTATATTGTAGTCTCAATCTTGCTGTATGCAGTCGCTTGTTGTCCCTGTGAAACGTCACACATTTTCGATTCACCAGAGCAGGTCTCAGTAGATATGAGTGTAAATCTTTGCTGCATTTTAGATTGTTTTTAGACACCCTTTCATGAGGCACCCATTTCTCAAAGTTGAGGAATATAGTCAGGTTTTTGTAGTTGAAGACAATGAACAGTGGTATGATTTGAACTAAGCTTAACTGCCGATTCTAACTCAAGCTTCCTCAAGGCTGCTTTAAGAACCAGCTTATACTCGATCTTCATCCTCGTGGAAGGGTGAAATCTTCACTCCTGAGTTCCTCTCCATACACTGAGTGAATGTTTCTAGTCGCTTCAGCTGCTCCTGATTTCCCTTCCTTTCATGAACTAATAAAACACTATGTCCCTCAAATGATTCTTTGGAAATACTTCCATTTTTTCGGGGTTTTACTTAAGCAAATTTTAGTTTTCTTGTTTTGTAAAATAAAAAATCTATTTCAATGCATCTTAACATAGATGTCATTTTCAACTCGATAAAAATATGTAATATCGTTAAAAATTTATAGGACGACGTCATACCATAAATCGGTCAAATGTTTAAGGGGCTGTCTGACTGGTTTCCAAAGATCAATTAACCAATCAACTGTTTGACCCTACGTTGCCGCAAAATGTGATACATGTAGGCTAATAATACGTCTTCCGGAAGGGAACTTATTTAGGCACTCCATTCCCTGCACATTATGGGTACCTCGCCACACAGCTTTGGTCTCATTCCTCCAAACTCCTCTTCCTTGCTTACACATGCATCAGTTAGCAGCGGCTCCTTTAAAAGGCCTCCGCACCTGCAATAAATTATGCGCCACAAATTAGCTCATTTTAAAACAAAAGACTGATTAATGAAGCACTGATCTCCACTGCAATGCGGGTTCCCATGGTATGTCACACCGAACAATGGGAAATTGAAATTGGACACCTAACAAGGTTTTACACTAAAGTAATCAGGTTACATGTTATTTCTTGCTAAAAAGGTCTGGATTCCAACTTGTCAAAGTTAACACGGGATTAAACTATAATCACTTGAAAATACAATTTATGGGATTCCTACAGAGACCATACACTAGATCACCGCAGAGATTCAGTCTGATCAAGTGATCACACGTTGTGGTGAATTTAAAACTCAACCTCATCCTGCGGTATTGCAAAAGCCCCTTCTTCTAAACGAAACAAATGGTGGCCTAGAAGAGTAAGGCATGGAGAATAAGAAGGATGAGAAATTTTCTTTCCACCAAGTTCTTTCATCTTCTGTGAAGCGATTCTTGCTGTGTGGGGTCGTGCTTCATTGCCATGACGAAACATCACCTCTTGTCGATTCACTGGAGCAAGTTCTTTCCTCCCATTGTGTGGCTTAAACGTCCTATTTGCTGAGACTGGATTTGAGCACTAATTGCTGCTCAAATAGGCGGTAACAAGTAGGAGTGGATTATCCCTTGGCAATCCCATTAGACTGAAGTTCCCTTCCAGGATACGGTAGCCACCGTAGGTTGCCGCTGAGTTCCCTTTCCTGTGGTCCTAAAACTGCACGTGTCTCTCAAGAATTGTCTGCTTACTTCCATGTTAGCAGGATTTTAATCAAGCAAACGTTAATTTAATTGTCCTGTAGGACAAAATATGATCAGTTTAAATGAGTCTAACACAAAAATTATATAGAAACACATTATAAAAAATACTCTTAAACTTTGATTCAGTTTGAAAGAATGAAATTATTAAAGTGGTTATGGGGTGACCTGTCATATATCCCTATTCTTAAAATCGATTTAACATTATCCGCGCCAAATAAGCCTCTTCTTGTTCTAAAGTTATTTCCGGACGAAGCCTGACTGATTTACCGATTACACGGAGTCTGAACCACAGCTAATTTCACTTTACCTTATAAAGTTGAAATTTCTTAGACTGCATTAAGATAACATGAAACACGCATAAAAATTGCTGATTTTAAAGCAACGGTATTTATCTTGCGGGAAGCTTAAACATTCCACCACGGCCTGCTACGGTGCGCGCGGTTGTAATTTGTCTTAATTGTGCAGTCGAAGGAAACGCTTATCCCCTCATCCCTCTGCTGGCATTTGGAAGTGAAATTAAATTCATCTCCCCTAATGGCATTCGCCGGTTATTTACAGGCAAGCGAATGTCGCTGTCGTCGTTTCACCCACCTATATACTTATTCATTTAACGCATTTCAGTAGTCACTGGCTTGTGTTTCTACACCCTCCTAACTTCAGGGGTGGTCGTTTTCCAGGAGGGATTTAGGATCCACCAAAGATTGTCAAAAGTGATTAGTTACATTCATCTCCTAAGTGCTAAAACAGCTGCTTAGTGAAACAGAAAGCAAGTTGTCCAATTAGTTTTTAGCGTAATCGGCAGGTATGTTTCAACAAAGACAGGAAAGAACGGCTACACTTTTAAAATTCGGCGAAGAATTTATTGAAATGTAGCCTGTAGTATCCATCTGCTTCATTTTCAATCTTACGCTAACTTGATTAACCATTTAACCAATGAAAATCGTGCAATTTCTTTACCAGCGATGGAGGAGAAATACGGATACCTGTCCCTACGTCTAAATCGAGAGTCCGTTTCTTATTGGTCAGTTCACATTATCTGTCCTCTTGCCTGTATGTAATTCACTCATACGCGCTCTGGATACTTAACGATTTTCAAAGATATCTCAGCAATGGTAATTAGATTAGCCGCTTTGAAGTGGTAATTATTCAGATTTAGTGCGCAAAGTTGGCATTTAGAGCGACCAATCTGTTCCAGTTTAATTAGAGATTCATTTACGATTTTAGGGTTGATAATTGTGGGACCGACGACCTATGGATAATTATTTATTGTGGGAAATTTGGAAACTGGAATATTGAGCACTAAAAGATGAATCTTGTCGAGAAAATCACGGATCCGATTTATTTTCAATTAATGTAAAGTTCAAGGTTGCTTAAATGTGATTGGTTACTGGTAAATATCTGACCCTTACACCGTTAGTTATAGCTCACATTTTTTAGTTCATGTTCAAAGGCAGTAGCTCGATTATGTATCCGGTTATTTTTCATTTGTACTTTTGGCAGGTTACCCAGGAGGGAACAGTTACTGGGCCTTTTTAAATGAAATTAGAAGGCCGACTAAACGAATTTTCACTCGGATGGAAAGGAGAAATAGTAAAGGTGGTGGAATTCTTAAGATATTTTCGATTATTTGACAAAGCCAGACACATCCGTGCTTACTAGACTAGAATTGGTTGAAGCCTCTCATATCAAATTACTTCGGCTTGCCAAACTGAGACACTCCGATACATTTGATAATTTCCTGGAAATTCTAGAAGGTATATCTGAGCATCAGCTGTCCGAGGACATTAATAAAATGACCTATAATGAAGCCTAGGCCATGTTTAAGTTTCCTAACTTAATTTTGATGTAATAAAGGCCCTATGGAAGAAGATCACATTTACAAAAAACAACAGTGAATCAAGTTCCGAGGCCAATTCGTTTTTTTTGCAATGAAGTTCAAGACAAGATTTATATAAATTTTTTTTTGAAATGCCACTTCCTTTTGCACGCAAAGCACATTAATTTTTGGAGGCTACATTCAACTAATTTAGACTTATTATGCTGGTCAAATATCGGCGCAAACTATATATTTATAAGTACTAATAAACCTCAAATATTTTTATAAATTTCAAAAAGTCGAGGCCCATTGAACTGGTGCAAATACTGAAACTTTGGTTCCAGGGATACTTCAGTTTCCATTGCCTCCAGGTTTTGCACTTTATCTTTTCAAGTAGCCTAGCTAACAGATAAATTTCCTTGGGGTCATCATTTACCTTGAACCACAGTAGATATCATATACTGTGTTCACTATCTACAAACAGCTTCAAGCGTGTCTTGGCACATCCACGTACCGAGACATTACCCCCACGCCCTTTCATCGGTTCTGGAACAAAGACACGGTAATGCGACACCTACGGCATGTCGTCTGTCCTCTCTTTGAAGAAAAATGTTTGGGCATAAGACGTCACAAATGAAAGGAATGTTTTAGGTGATAAAGCACAGCTAATACAGCTCGAATTTTTATACTGAATGAACCTTTAAAACATAAGCGAGAAGCCACAACTGGGGGTGATAACAACGTTCATTCAAAGGTGAATCACTAAAGCTGCAACGAATGAATAATTCTCCTTTAAAAACTAATATCATGTCCTTAATCAGCACTTCTAACTATTCCCCTAATTAACTGCCAATGCCAGAGACATTTGAGTGACAAGGAACTCCTTTTCTGTGTATCATATATTACCCAATTTACAAAAAAGCAATTGTACGTCCATTACTGTGCTAAGTTTTCATTGGTCAGAAGTGCAGGCGGCCACTGATTGGCTAGAGCTCGTTCTGCCAACTGATTGGTCTGTTGGTAAGTCAGAATACAGGCATTTCTCAAGACAACTGAACTGGAATCATTGTAATTTCGCGTGCTGGCGTTCTGGTTGCATACTATGCAATGAGGACTATTGCATTCTTTGCTTATCTACAACTTCTTTTTACATATCATTTCACCACAGGCTCAGCTGACAACTCCCATCAAAAGGATCTAGTTCAACCCCACGAACAGAACTTGGAGGGCGTTCCAGTGTTTATCAAACAACCCGAGAGCGTCTACTATGCCTGGCGAGGCAAACCGGCTGTGGTGGAATGCATTGCAGAGCCCGTGTCCCACGCTGTGATCTACTGTGCCGACAAAACCTTCCCCTACATGGAACACGAGCACAGCAAGGAGCAGAGACTTCAGGTTACGCGTCTAGACTCCAATGGTAACCTCGACGCCGATGGTCATCGATGGAAAATGAGTCTATCGGTGAATACAAAGGAGCTGGAAGAGTGGTTCGGCACGTACATCTGCTTGTGTGAGGTCTGGAACATGATTCCCGAGTTGAAGCAGGATCGTAAGGTCTTCAGTCGCAATGCCACCATTGTCGAAGCCTGTAAGTTCTCTTCACCTATTTTTCAATTTTCTTGCATATTTATAAGATCCAGCTTTCAAAAACTAATGGCATCCTAACAAAAATGTTCGCGAAAAAGTTTGGCATTCAAAAATCGCGGAACCAGAGCCCGTATCAGCGTGGTACTTGCATTGTTTACTTACTGTTCCTTATGAGAATCGACCTTCACAAAGCCTACTTTCTCATGGTTATCATCAAGAAGAAATGAAGGAGTAATTGGCTCAAATTTTGGAAAATTATTCCGCCCTAGATTTCAGACTAAAGCTGGGCTCAAGCTGGAGTTACCTAAACCAAACTGAGGATTTCATATGTGATGCAAAACTGGGTGTCATGCATTGTCATACCTTGTCGCATCCAACTATTCGGTTGTTGTTGCTGCTGCTGCTGCTGCTAAAAAATCACTCATTATCATGCAAGCCATGCCCGGATCTGACTAATTCGCGAAAAATGCTAATTCGGAGAGAGCGACTTGCGCTAGTATAAATCTCACCGCATGTGTTTTCGATTAGGCGGACAGCAGCCACTGTGCTCCACACTGTTAGTGAAGTAGCAAAGTGTTACGATTTCGGCCTCCGCTTGTGTTTGCAAAACACAAACACCGGTGGACCACCTCACAAGCACCTGTTAGTAATCAGCCGGTCCCTTATCCAGACCACACCAGAACCCCTTCCATTCTCTCGCTCTGTTCGCCTGTGCTCCGTGTCACCAGTGGAGCCAAAAAGCAGGAAGCATTTATTGGGGAGAGAGAAGGGGCAGACGTCTTTACTTAATGAGAACCGACTGGCTCACTAATAGAAGCGAAAAGGTAGACAGTTACCGGGTGTTGGAAAGACATTTGACAGTCCTCTCAGAATTTAAAACAAAAATTCACCTAAGCAAGAAAGGTCTACCCTGAAAACTGCACTGACGACCCGGCCATGCATAATGGTCCATGGCGGTTAAGATCTCTGATGAATTAAATTCGGTCATTGAACTTGCCAGATGTGCGGGACCCTTCCTGCCTAGGATGAAGATCCGAAGTTTGAGGCCTGGTAATATATAAACGGAGCTTGGAGAAACTGTAACAAACCGAGGCACTGAGTACCGGGGCACTCCGCCTTATTAACGTCACAGTTCTAATTTCATTCACACTTCTTCCCCTTGCTAAACTGGGTTTCACGTAGAAGTGGTTCATTGTCAAACAAGGGGAGAGCATGTGGCCTGTTATTGGCTACTTCACTTTACTAAGGTATACCTATAGTGGTAGGTTGTGCACCTAGGGCACAGATCTTCGAGAAAATCCGCTACTGTTCGAGAGAGCAATTAGATAGTCGTCTGTAATGTTGCCGATGCCTTGTAGCCACATCCCTTTAGTAGTCTCCGGTTCATCTTCATTGAGCAGCGATCATAACCTCCGTCTTTTCATGAGCCGCTCCGCTTTTCACCACGCCACGATTAATATCCTTATTTTAAGCAGCCTGGCTCTATGATGGACGCTAAATTCGTCCTCGATATCAATTCCATAAGTTGAGCAAGCCACCTCTAAGGTTTACTAATCGTTGCTGGGGCGTGTGAGAGAGGAGCCGAGGTGTTTACGCAATTTCGAGTTGGTCATGGTGAATGGTAGTCGTCGCCCCTCCCTGCTTTCTCTCAGACGTGGTTCCATATCTCCTCCTTGTGTTTACGCAGTCGTGCGTTGTCAACCCCGTCATTGTGCAAAGTTGACGCGAATTTATCGCACTCGGCAGAGCTAAATCAAGTGAATTCATTCAATGAATTCAGTGGTCGCTCACTAAGAACAGATCTCAGATTTAAAGTAATGTGGAGTGTGTTAAAACTAGCATTGAAATTTCTTATTCAATGGCTCGACTGGAAGTATTACTACCCAGCACTAGCACAGCTGATCCATTCAGTTGATAAAGTCCAAATGGATCGTCTGATTCTAAGTCTTTGATGGCAAAGCATTTTGACATTTTACTCACCTTATTGTCTAGAGCATACCCGACAGATTTGCTTCTCCAATTAAAACAAATCCTGGTGGTATTCCAATTTCAAAGCACATAAATCAACCACATCACTGCTCTCTTAATTGGATAATTAGAAACTCCATTGTCTTAACATCACGTAAATGGCTGCACTCGAGACAAAAACCCCATTCTAGGATTCCATTGTACTCCTTCAAAGATAAAAGGAAATCTACGCCTCATAGTAGTTAATTGAGGTAGAAATCTGCTAATACAGAGAGCATATGGAGTGCTTAGAGGTTCTAACTAAATCCAGTTGTTTAGCGTGCGGTTCGGTGCCTGACGCCTTTACTACTGCAAAAGTCAGTTGTTTTGAACCAAAAAAAATACGGAATCCGACTCTATGAGGCACAGGGTGTTATTTGGGGTAGCTTTTAGCAAACAGCCGTGCTAAGAAACGCTCGACATGCTTATTGAATCCACTGACGAAGTGCCTGTCTTTTTGACAGATCTGGATCGCGAATTTCAACTGGAACCCATCCCTGAACAGCTTGTCAAGGGTCAACGGCTTCTGCTCTCCTGCCAACCACCCAAAGGCGATCCGACTCCCAAGGTGGGTGACAGCTCTTGACTAGACCTTAAATCATCTGCTTCTGCCAATCTGAAAACGCCAGTCCCTTTCAGTGAAGTGCTGCATTAGACGAAAATCCTGTAACTGGCTTTTAAAACGCCCTAATTCGCCATTTGAAGGCACTTAAAACTCCACCATGTTCCTTTTCTCGACTAGGTAGCTCCATCACCCTGGACTGGGAAAAAAACCTATTTCCCTAAAGAAGTCTCCCCGATTACGAGTTCGAAATCGGACGAATGCAGTTCCCTAAAGGTCACCTTCTTGGCCAAATCGAAAAGTGGGGCTTTTTGTTTGAAGTAAGACAAGGGCGAATCCGTGAGATTCGCCTCGTGAATAATTGCAACACATGCCCAGAGCTGGGTCCTGTAAGGATCGCAGTTTTTGCAGTGTAATCTAATAAGTAGGAGCATTAAAACACGCACACACCCACCGGCTCTGATTGATGGGGAACGCTTTCAAACGGAGCCTTGCAACAGCTGCTTTGTCGGGCAGGTGTCGTTCGCCTTCTTAAATACGCCTTGGCGTTGCTCTCATTCTTTTCACAGAAAATAATCGACAATAGTTTCAAACCGATGCGTTATTTAGACATTTTGGCATCTAAAAAATGTTTTTTCTTGCACTCCGGTTGAAGTTTGACGGTGTTTATAAAAACTCGGAAATTCCGATATCCATCAAATACAATCGGGTTACTGGTGTTGCTATTGTTACTTGAAAATTTATAGGGTTTCAATTTATTGAAACTCAGAAATCCGCAAAAATTCGATTTAATTTCAAAACGCTAAATCCGCCTAAAGGGCAATTCAAATGAACCTTATTTCCCAAGGGGAAAATTTTAAACTTGCCGGAGGATTTTCGCAAATCAGAATCCCACCAAACCTCAATGAAAGGAGTAAAAAATGTAGTCCCTAGCTTTTAAGATGAAGAAGCTTCAATTGTGCACTTCTAGGCCATATTCTCGTTTGAGTATGAATCTCTCCCAGCCTCTGTGATTGATAAACTAGCTGTGGAATTCGTCTTTCAACCTTCTCGTTTCTGTCGCTTGCAGGTGTATTGGTTGAAGAACGGCAAGCGTGTGGACAAGCAGACCTATCCGCACATCATAATCGATGATTACAATCGATTGATTATCGAGCACGTGGAGACTCAAGATGCCGGCAATTACACGTGTGCTGCTGATGTCCTCGGAATAGGCCAGCGGTACTCCACTGCTGAAGTCACCGTTCTCCGTGAGTCTTGAGGAAAATCGAATAATTGGAACCTGAGTCTAAATAGGCCTCGAACCTAGAGAGGAATTCCGCATCAACCTCAACATTTCATGGATTTACCAGAAGTTTAATGAATGAGTAAATTGTAAAAGAAAGTTTTCCATAGAATAGCCTCTGTGGTTTTCGAAACTGCTTTAATCTGCCATCGGTTTAATGGGCGATGGTTAGTGCCTTTCCCAACCCACCAGTCAATGACTTTAATCGCATTTCAACGATACATTTAGTCACTTTCATGATTCCGTTTGGAAGGTTCCAGCAACCATCAATTATCCTTATATTTGAGATGAAGGAAGGCTTAAACTTGTAAAAGAGGAAACTTGATGAGCTCAAACACCCTTAATACAGCTGGAAAAAGCAACCTGTTAAGTTTAATCCCACTGCATGCATGAGGAGTCGACAAGAAATACTGAGAAACTCATAAAGGAGAAACCCCTTAGGGGTTTATGCTCCAACGCTAGAAACTCTAGTCGCCAGTAAAGATGCGATATTACCGCAACTGCAGATTCCACATTTAGATAACGTCGACTTGCGTCTGAGTGTTTGCAGAAATGCGCAGATTTGAAAAGTCCCACGCGGTAATTTTAAATCCCATACGGCGTGAGTTTAACTCGAGAGGAAGGGGTTGGGTTATCGTGCGTGACCTCGCTTGTAGACACCGGACACGCCGTCTAGACGCACGTATCCTCCGTCCGTGCTAATTATCGATTGGTTGTTACCACCCCCGAGCTGGTTTAATCAATATCCAAACTCAGTCTCTGTTCCCTAGATAAATACATTGTTTACGACAAAATAGTGGAACCACTTCGATAAATCAACAGGATGTATTCCAATATGTTGTGGGTCCACTTTTTGCGGCCTCAGTTACAGCCCCAATTCATACAAAATATTAGTTGTTCTAAAGGGATTTTAGTTCATTTTTCTGCAGTTTTATTAGAGGCGATGGTGGTAGCAGCGGCAGAAATCAACTTTTTACTGGAATCTCTAAAATAGATTACCATAAAAACTCCTCAATAATGAGGTGGTGGTGGTGGCCAGATGAGATGGTCATCTTCATTAGAATGTTCATCCTCGTGCCGCCATTCTTACAAGACAATTCTAGCTGTTGGTGCTGGACTGGTGCATTTTCATCATGAAAGATGGTGGCGTTCCCCTTCGGTAACCACAATTCTTGATAAGGTTCTTGGTCGCCAGCTAAAATTCCTAAGTAATCCCAGCTGTTGATTCCTCTTCTATGAAAGGAAGTCATTATCCAGATTGCGGATTCCCAAGAAATAGCACCCCAGATTTCCCCCGTCATGTTTTGCGGTTGGGAGAAGGCAGCAGTCAATTTTTTTAGCTGATTGAGGGACCAATTCTGGGGATATCTACTCCACCACCCTAAACGCCTTGAAACACTCGTCGTCTTTGAGGTCAGAGGTTTCCTAATTGCAGCTCTTACGAGGTGTGCGGCTCCCGGCCAGGAAGAGTTTTTGTTCTATCGGTTTTCCTTGAGCTCTGCAGTCTTGCAATCCTCTCTAGCAACTAGAATTAGAGTCCAACGGTCTGTCTCAGCCAACAACTTGGACTTTCGACCAGACCTGTCTGTGCTTTGCTGAGGCCGTTGTTCCTTCCTTCCTTCTTTTAATCCTTCTCTTTCAAAGGCGTAACACTAATGTCTGACGTTTTAAAGTAACACTAGCGTCTGACGCCATACGAGAGGTTTGCCATTTTCAGGTTATAGGTAATTTTTTAAATATCTGTAAAAATAATTATTTTAAATAAACATATCAAGTAATAAAACTAATAAACTAGAAACAATGACGTTTGTCAAGTCTTGATTGTTTATAACATGCTAGAAATGTTGAGTGTTTCCACTGTTTGTATATCTAATAACTGTATTTTGCAAACATCAACGATTTCTAATGACCGACTCTATCAACCCCTTTAGCTTACAAAAAGGAGAATCAGGTTCGATTGAGCATGACACCCTGGTCGATATGGGGTGCTTGTCAACTAGATCCCCTCACCGGTGGATGTCAACAGACCCGTGCGAGAACTTGTGTCAATGTCACGACAATGGGAGAGAGCCTCATGGAATTCCAACAGGGAATTGATGGCATTGTGGACCCTCCCAGCTGCCCGGAACCCGTTTTTGAAGCCAGAAGTTGTCCAATGAACGCATGCACTGGTGAGCTTGAGTCACACTTGTTTTTCAGAGCTCGATTCGGTAGTATTTCAAGGGAAGTTAGAGAAATTTAGGGGAAGATAGCAACGTTCTCAGATCAGAAACTGACTGGAATACACCCAAAACAACCAGGAAGTATGGGTTACGCCCACAAAGGTAGAATGAGTAATTGAATTCGTAACGTCCTCAAACGATTCTGGCCAGTCGCTACGATGGTGTAATATGTGGGCATCTCTTGAAGATAGGTTAATCGATTGAAATATTCTATGTGCTTGTGGATACGGGTAGGAAATTTCGTGGGGCAAATGCACCTACTTTAACCAAGTGCCTGGTTTTTCGGTAATTGCAATTTCACCAGTAACTGCTGTTTTTAAAGCCTCCCTCCCCCCGGCTTAAGGGGAGTGAGTTTTATTTGCCAAAAAAGCCCTTTTCATCTGTGAATTGAAGACTGGAATGCCGGGGTGAAAATCCCTCCTCCTCCTCCTCCTGCTTTTTGCTATGATTTACGCGTCTTCCTAATGCTGCTAGTTAAATGAGGGTGAATAGGTATTTCGATTAAAACTCATCCACCATTAGAATGGGGAACGTACCATATGTACATTTTATGCTCTTTTTGCCAGAATCCGTTTACTGGTTGTCGATCTGTCCATCTCATATTCATCCTCTTACCTCTGTCACCGTTGGGAAAGAAAGTATCAAATGCAAGACATCTGTTTTCCAGAAAACCACAGCCTCACCCATTTATCATCTGTAAGCGAGCTATAAACAAGCCCAGCGCTCTAGACTCCGACTCTAGATCGGGGATTCAATAATTTTCTCGTTGTTTGTATTTCCAAAAATGAAGGAAATCTGTCAGATCATGTAGAATTATTTTAGTATTAAGGACCCTAAAGTTACTATGAAAGCTGCTTCCATGAGGGAAAAGTGAATGGCCAATCGTCATAGCCGGAACTTTCAAACCAATCCACTGTGATTGCCAATATTATTATTATTATCATTATTATTATTATTCACATATAAAAGAACATTTTCGGTGATTTTTTTCAATCACCACGCGCCCATTTCTGTCAAAGCTTTTGATAGCCTATCATACATATATCCTAGTAAATCAGAAAAGAGAGCGTGTTTGACATACTTATTGGCCTAATCTGTGATTGTTTATAAAAAAAATTATCAAAGGGGTGGGGAGAGCCGGTATAGAGTGGGAGGCCCCTCCCCCTCCTACCCTCCTAAGGTCAATGGTCTCATTTTTATCTATTTGAGATTTTTAGGTGATTTAGAATAACCAAAAGCGCCATACAAATAGAAAATACCTTATCGATTGCTAGTGATTCTTAATCGTAGCTCGGTGTTCAGGAAAATCAATAGATACCTCTATCTAGGCGAAATCCTAATCGATAATTTCTTCGCAGAATTTGCAATCTATACTTTAAAGTCCATTCTTATAACACAAAACATGCAAACTGTAGAGCGTAGGGTTGGAGTTTATTACTGTGCGAATAAGGTCGAATATACAACTCAGTGCATTTCGGCTTTGCTGTTAAACTTGCAGAAGGTTTGCAATTTGTGAAGGAGACTGACTTCCGTTATATCTTAACTAATTGTGTCTCCGTCTAGAGTTGGTCCCCCGAGCAATTAGAAAATGTGATATCCTCTGACGAATCATCATCGTTTACCACCATATTTTCGACCTCCGGCAGAATGTGCATACGTTTTGACAGCAGAAAGAAGCATTTCGTGGGAATCCGCCGGGTCAATGATTTCCCTCAACATTATTGAGCCTTATAGAGATTCAAGTAAGAAGTCTATTTCTGCCGCTGCCACCGCCATCGTCTCTAAGACAACTGGGTGAGGGTGTTTAAACTATAAAAAATGAGCGAAAATTCCTTTGGAGCCAACAATTCACCATTTGTATGAATCGTTGCCTCGGAGAATTGGCCCACTCCTATGCATGCTTGCAGAAGAAGGGTTTAAACTTTTAACTGGTGAAATAAATGTCATTCTGTACATTTTATTCTGAAAACCATGTAGGTGAGTCGTTGGGCCTTCCAAACAGTGACAGGAAGTCTTCCCCTTCGAACCCAGCCCCTGTTCGGGAGGTCATGTTCTACGTCGGCTTGGTGGCTGCGTTCACCGTCACTGCACTCATAGTCTTCTCCGTCTGCCGTCTGAATCGCAAGAAACCATCCACGTTCGTCAATCCCCTCTGTCCTCGACGATTCACCAGCCGCCAAAACGGTGAGAATATCGATTACTGGTTTTTCTTCAGCTATCAACAAACAAACGGTAGAGCTCCCGATAAATACAGTTAATTATAAATCGATATTGGCTTTTATTGATTGATCGAGTTGAATTCCTATTACCTCTATCAAGTCTGTCTCGAGTCACGTGCGTCAATCTGGTGTTTTTTACCTCAAATACTTGAAAAAACTTCAACTAACTCATGTGTTTACAAAGGCATCAACTTACAGATGTTGAGAAATAAACATGGTGCATAAAAACCTGAACTACGAAGGTCCCTAGAAGGGCGAATATCACTGAAACTACTGATACTGACTTAAATGGCACATAAGGATAAATACCACAATAGTTTCGCGCGGCAACTGTGCAAATTCGTGTTTCCAGTTACACAGCAAAGCGGCTTTTACGCATTCCTTTTCCTCACAATTCCCTGAAATCGGAGCCTGTTTTTCCTCGGTATATATATTTATAAATACATATATTCTTCTGGGCGGGTAACTAGCTGAAAATTTTTGCAGAATTATTTACGCAAAATTTGTGCATTTAACTTGGAAGCAAATGCACCCGATTTCTATTCACTTATCTCCTGCCTTGTGAATTATCGATAGTTTATTGATTTGCCCCTTCAGAGTACGGAAAATCGATGACGATATTGAAGAACAGCCAGAGCAGTACCTACGACATGCCACCGCTATCAAATGGAACGGGGAGTCTTCCCCGGAGCCCAAAAGTGGGATCCCCTTTCAACGGGGCTATGGGGGTTAACCTACTCGAGTACTCAATGAAACTGGACACCCCCAGTCTCCTAGTGCACTCACAAACTCAGAGGCCGGGCTCCGGAGTTGAGCAACAGTCGCAGCAGCAGCAGCAACAGCAACAACCCCTGATGAATGCCTACAACCAGCCCTACAGTCCTATGACGGCTTGCTTCAGCCCAATGACACCGGTCTTCCAAAATGGATCCGCTTTCCAGTCACCGAATTTCAGTTACCTGTAAGTCAAATAAAGGCTGGAAGTGCTAAATAAATGACACTGCTTTCACTGCGTTCGAAATACGCAAAATGAGAGATTCTTAAATTGATTTCCCATCGATTAATTGTAAGGCTAAAATGTCGGTAAAGCCCATGCTGAGAGTTAATCAATAACCGATTAATCAAACACCAAGATAAAAAGGTTATGATTAAACTAGCTACTATTATACGTTTTCATGAGGAAATAGCGATTTTTATTTTGACAACATGGAGAATAATGCTTACCCTCGGAAGATGTGATTCCCCTATCCTATTTAGTTGTAACCGATACCTAAAATTTTGATTTAATTTGAGTCATTTGACTAGGATGTGTCTATATTTTCGCTTGGAGTATAGTTCATACTGGTGCACTTTAATAAGAAGCATACTTTTCGGTTGAATTTGACTGAGACTCTGTTTGTAGCAATGTCAACCTTAGCACGAAAGGCCTAGCGCATTCGTGTATTTCGTAACGCTGAAATTTTTCTTTAAATTCACCGGGATATAACCTCCTCCTCCTATTCCTTGCAACAGGCCCTGTGTCAATTTTCTTGTGCATAATTTTATGAACTTGTTATTACAATGCAGATTTGTAATTGGCAGTGACTTGAATGAATCTCATAAACATTTTGGTGTCACACTGAACATTAAAATTCTGCTGGAAGCCTTGACAACTGTGAATTCAAATCTGTCGTTTGCGTTCGAGTGGTGTCTTTTACTCGGAAAAGAAGGATTTTTTAAAGAAACAACCCAATAACCTCGAATAAGGTGCAGCCGTTGTCTTATTTCCAAAAGTGATGCGTTGATTTCTTGCCTTGCATAAAAGAAGAGTCAGTCACACCGAACAACTTACCTCATCGTATGCACCAAAGATAAGCAAATAATTGTATTGAATTTCAAATAGAACAGCCATTCGTAATGAATGAAAAGTGATCGTTTATTTCCATCGAAAATATTTCCCTAGAAGGTTTTCCATTTTGCAGTAAAAATTATTCGATTCTCTGAAACAGTGAACGTACGAAAAGAACCTTGTTAGGTTTGAAGTTCGTTGGTAAATCTTAGAAAAATCGCAACTTTACGAAGGGATTATGAAACGGGCTATAAACTAAAGCCATTTCTCCACAGTCTAAAGGTTGAAATCTTCATAGGGAATTTTGCGGTTGTAAGGACAGTGAAAATCGATCGAAGAAGGATGGAAACCCACCACTCACTGGTTTGGTAGATTTTATCGATTAACTGGCGCTGTGTCTTGAACCACTATACAACCCAAGTTTGGAAAACAAGGTCAAAAGGCCTAGTAAATACCACCCCTTATTGGGAGAAGGCATTTAAAAAAATTGCGGTTTATGTCCTAAAACAATATTTAAAGCTTTTGTGAAAACGTCTTGAGCACTTGATATAATTAATGTGGCTTTAAAGTGTTTCCCACAGTGCGAGAGAGAGAGAGAGAGGGAGGGAAGGCTCCATTTTACTCCTGTCCCTGTCAAGAACTTGTCAAACCATAGGCCTTCTTTGTTTTGAAAAAGGAGTACCCCTCTCATGCACTGTTTTAAACAGAGGGAAAGACACGTCAAATCTCCTGTCGAATTCGCCCAGCACTGGTGGCACGTTTTCGCCAATGCTTTCGAACGGCGGCTACTCGAATGTCCCGCCCATGCCTCCTCCTCATTTGGCCGCGTCGCGTTCCAGTGGGTCCTCCTCAACTGGCGGGGGTCACCCAACCAATCAGCAGTCGCAACAGCAGCAGCAGCAGCCCATATACCTGAGTCCCTCCTCTACCTCCAATACGGGGATTGGAGGCTTGCCAGGCGATGGAAACGATGACTGCTCCTCTTCGGCACTCTATAACGAAATCGGAACGGCGTCGGAATCGATTTTCCCCCTTATTCCACCCCTCCCGGTTTCGGCTGGAGAGACTGGCAGTACCACCTGGGCCAACATCGGCTCTTTGGGCGGCGTGGTCAATCTACCTGAGTCTGGTGGGTAATCGTTTATTGATTATTTTGGTCCTATCTATCCACTAGCGTGGTTTATTGATTTTTCCCTTGGTTTTTCGTCTTTTTCAAGATTTTCATCGATTTTTCTTTCGTCCGAGATTTTGCCATTGATTTTTTACTCTCCAGTTAAATTGTCCACTCAACTAGCTAAAATTTATTCACTTTGACTTCACGAAACGGCTAAAATTAGATGGAGAATGACATCTACATTAATAATTTATCTTGGTCATTTGTTGAGTAGGCTGTATTTCCCAGTGTTTCATAGACTTGAAAGAAGTTGCGGCTGGATTTGTGCCTTTTTGGCCGGCATTGTCGCAAAGGCGTGACCATGCCGTCGTTGTCATGGTCATTGTGAGCTCAGCCGACCGCGTGTTTTTGACCCCCATGGAATTGCGCGCACGCACGCGTGCGCTCATACACACGCACACAACCTTGCTCTGTATGTACACACATTGATTTTTTTAATTAGGGTGGGCCAACCCCCATGCTTACGAAGAGGACTTAGTCACCAAACCTCGACAACTTCTCTCGCATTGTTCGAAAGTAACCCCCTGTAACTCCGTCTTCACACGGTTAGGAAGAGAGGCGAATTTGTTGTAATAAGAAAACCGGCTTTCAGAAAGCGACAAATTATCGTAATTATGGACTAAAAGGAAAGGACTCAAGCTTTATCGCTTTACAGAATCAGCTACGCCCAAAATAGCTAATAGAAGCGTATGATCAGTTCTTTTGTTTTAAATGCGTTATCTGTGTGTCATGCATGAGACACTGTTAGGTGAATCATCGGCCCGTCCTTCTTGCATGCATTTAGCAAAAATCACTCCTCTATTCCCCTTGATACCAAGCTGGATACAGGGAAGCGCCTTTTAATCGCATGCATTGGGTGTTCCCCAGGAAACAATTTTGGCTCGATTTATCTGACACGTTCACCTGTTGTGGCGTTAAGTGGTGCCATCTAGTGGTACCTACTCACTATCACCCAATCAGGAAGCAGCTCGTCCGCGCTGGTTGAATATGGCATAACTCGCCAGTTTCCAGAAAGTTTCCGTTCAATCGGTGTTCTCGATTTTTTGATTTGACGAACTCACAAATGCTAGTTTCGACCTATTCCTACTGCGTCCGAATGATTTTGTAAGCTATGCAGTGGTCTAGTGGTCTGAAGGGGGTCGTGCGGTATTGTCCAAATGAAACGTCGCCCCTTTTCCACTCACTAGAGCATCCCTTCTCCTCACCCTAATTGCTGACGGTTGAATAGAGCATTCATCGTTGCTATATTAGGTGGTAACAATCCAAAGTGGTTTATCCCTTGGCAGTCCTACCAGACTGAGAGAAGAGCCTTTTTCCCACGAAGTTCCCTTTTCAGCTCTGGGCGAGGTGTATCCTCTTTACGAAGCCACTGTCTACCACGCTTGACGAAATTCCGATAAAAGTATCCATTTGTCAACTCTGGCTTTGAAATAGCAGTTGCAAGTCAATGCATGGTTAGGCGCCCATATTCCAAGCTTAGTAACTTTTCAAATTTTTTGAAAATGACGATTGAACAGTTAAATTTTATGAACTAAGCTTAATTGCCAATCTCAACGCAACCTATAAAGCAGGATCAGCATCATCATCATCAAACTAATGTGCTTCAAGTGATTCCTAGGTTCTTCCACGTTAGCATATTCTGTAAAATAAAATTCAATCAATTTAAGTGTTTTTAAGGAATAAAGTAATCATCAGCTCGATTAGAAGCATTAAAAAGACCCTTAAATTTTGCTCAATTTAAAAATGATCAATTTCGAAAAGGGCTTTTAGGATGACCCGATAAATCGTACCTCGTAATTTATAAAGAAGTTGGATATAAGTGGAGGAAATTACTCCACTCGTCAGAGGAGGAGCTTCAACTGTCAGCAAGTTAATTTTCTTTTCAGGAATAACCGTCCGCATCCCACCAGGCGCCATTCCTTCTGGAATCTCCCGAGAAGTCTACCTGGCAACATGCAGAGACGAGAAGTACTGGCCAGCTCTCTCCGGTGAGTCCACTCGACGACATTCAAATATCCCCAAAGCTAACTGATAGAGCGTCTAATTGATTAAACGTTGGCCAGATTTACCAGCCATAAATCACGCTTTTGCTGGGTGGGAGAATCTCGGCATAGTAACGCACCGGTCAAACGCAAACGTTGTGGGACTTCTGGTTCTGTTTATCGTAGATTATATTGACCTATCCCAGCTAGTGTAGTGTGGTGTGCATGCGTCACATAAATTGTGATTTCTCAGTGGGTGTGTCTGGAGTAGGGGTGGGGATGTGCGTATGGCCCCTCGCCCATGGGAACACTGACTTTTGAAAGACCGGTTTGCCGTGTCCGAAAAACGGAGTGATAGGTGAAAGTTATCGCAAAACAGTGATTTATCGGTGGATGGAGAGTTCGAATTCTCAGCGAATGACAGCTATCAAAAACGACATCTCATTTGCTATTAATCAGCACGGATATACGATAACCCTCACTGGTCTTGATGACTAATACCACAGATACCAAGCAGCAGACGGACAATGGATGGGGGGAGGGGGAGGGTGTGGAGGCTAGAAAGCCTTCCATTTGTGCGTAAACAAACGAGGGATAGGTTTGTCTGATTGGGGTTTATTAAAGCGAACTCTATTTGGATGTATAGGCTGTTCAGTGGAACTTCGACAGTTTACCAAGGGAAATGAAGTAATGCTTGGTACCAACGGAGTTAATAGATTTAAAAGTATGCTTAATAAACCATGGGGACCAAGTATTTTTTGCTACTGGCGCAAGTTCTATTCGAATTTTGCCTTTTTTTGGTGGAGACATGTGACTGAAGACTGGGGAAAAATGGATTTCTAGTCGAACTGTTTAGGTGTCGTAGACAGTGACAGGGATGTAAAGGAGCAACACTTCGGACACAGGCGAGAAGGGAACTCCAAAGGGCAAGGTTCTTCTTCGACCTCCCTATTTCCTTGTCATGGCAATGAGCTGCAAGAATAGGGCGTCAAAGAACCTTATTCTCCTTCAGGCTACCACCACTGTAAGAAGAAACAGCTTTGGCAACGCAACAGCAAAGAAGGGATGATTGAAACAGAAATTCGTGTTATTCGTATCTAAACCAAAATAACTTTGCAGGAGTGTAGGTATTAATAAGTTTATTTATAGATGGAGGTCATAGGTAATTAGTGAAAGAACTCCAATTATTGAGTCCTTAACTAAACGTACCGATTAGTCACTTGGTTGATCTATTCGAAATTCGAACGGAACATATGGAAGAACCCAATATTTTGCTATTTCTTCCAATCACAGCAAATATTCTCCAGTCAACCAGAAACTGTCATAGTGGTGAATACTGTACGCTTGCCACTGCAAACGCCCGTGGGGAATTCCCATCAACTGTATCAAATGTGTCATTTCCAACAATTCACCGCTTCCGTTGCGGTGTGAGATTAGGCCTTTTTTTCACTGGGGCCCAAACCACAACTCTGAGTCACTTTGTAATCCGTCTTTTTAATGCGAAAGTAGTGTCGGAACTTTAAGCTCTGAATGGTCTACTGCAAAAAAACCGCTTTTAGCTTGGGAATCTCCATCCACAGAATGTGACCCTTTTCTATTGAATATTCTATAAATTTACTGAGTTAACCATACAGATCAATTTACTTCTCCGTTCTCATTTTTAGTCTGTCGCCCCAATTTTTCTACTCTATTCAGTCTCTGCAGTGCGGTTATTTTCTTAGCCCTGAATTCAGAGATAGAAGATTATACAATGAAGCTATCCTGATGTTGACAAAGCACATACCCTCCCCAGCTATGCCCTAGAGTGTTACTGATTTGGAATCCCTTTAGTAGCTGGGTATTCATCATGTATCTACATTGCTCTCGAAAATTACTAGAAGGTGGGTACTCAATCCTACTCCAATTGTTCAATCGATAATAAATCAGGTAATATTACACAAAAGCAAGTTTTAAACCTTTATGAATTTGCTCCAATGGTTCACTATCATCATGTTCTAAATGCAGATTTTTTTCAAAGTTGAGAGTCTTATCCCGAAATTTAATGTATTTAAATTGAATTCAATGAACAAGAAAATCCCGCGATTCTCGTCTAAGGGCTCCACACAAAATTACCGCCGCATTTGACGTCATTTAGCATAACACTCTGCCTCTCCGGAAGCTAGAGCGAGCTGAATTTGCGCTTTCCCTGGGTCTTCTCAAAAACTGCTGTTTTAATTTCCTCGTCGATTAAATGGGAAACTTTTGTAGTACTGTCGGCTTCGCGGCTATTGGGCGTCTTTCTGGACCACACATTAGAGTTCATCGGCGTAGGCCAGACATTGGAGGAACTAGTATCCATTTTCAGCTTTTCTTGGAAGAGGTGAGGGGAGAATTCTACTGCCACCGTTGGCTACTCTCCCTATCAACCATAAAGATACCTGAACACGTTATAATCAATCAAAATTGCTTTAAAATGACGTCCTATTTAATACGTTTAATAAAAATAACTGTCCTTACATACATGAAAAATGGGTTATAACCCTATGAAAATGGCCAAATTGATGGTTCTCATATGGCAGGAGCTAGTGTAACTGAAACTGCCCGCCGAACGCTTGACCCTTCAAGAAGTACCTTCTCAAAAGTAATGACTGGCGCCTTTAAAAGAGGAGGAATTTCGTCCTCAGAAAAGCCTAAGCTTGACCGAAAGTCGAAGTTACTGGCTGAGGCCGTCGTTCGAACTGTAAATGGAATTGTTAGAGAAAATCGCAGTACCACGGCTCCTAAAATCATTGAAGAGGATCTCACTGAACACCTATAGAACTCAATTTCCACAAAAAAATATTCGTCGGGAGCTGCACACCACACGGAAGAGGCGGGCGTTCACTGATAATGATTGGAAACCCGCCTTCGGGCCAATGATTTCCTTTCCCTAAATGGAAGATGTAACAGCCGATACCATTTAGGAAATTTTGGCCACTGATTTCAACCTCCTGTGGTTGTTCAAATATTTTTCCGGAGATCGACGATATCATCTTTTCAGATGATAATGCAGCACCATTCCATAGAGCTAGAATTGAAGTTGAAGTTGAGCATCTCATGTGGCCAAAGCAAACCCAAACCTCAAACTCATCATTGAGGAGCATTTATGGTTGACTGTAGAGATTGAAGTAAGAAGTCGAATTCCATCGTCTATAGGAACTAGGTGAAGGTTTTTTAGACGCAGAAGAATGGGTTTAAATTCCTTTGGAACCGACAATTAAAAGTTTGCATGAATCAATGGCCCGGAAAATTGAGGCCTCAAAAGATGGACCTTTTGCTATTTTCCTGTGGGTAACTGTGTTTCACTTTCCTGTCTTCTTTACCATTTTAGAGCACCAGATGCTTGTCAGCTCAGTTATCCAGGTTGGTCTCCCTGGTGCGCCACTGGCGAAACCAGTAATAGTCTCCTTCCCGCACTGCGCCAACTTGTCGGGACAGGGTGTCTGGTCTTTCCGGATCTACTGTTACTCCGTGGCGTCAACCCTGGACTCCATCTACAAGGATGCTGAGTCCACCAATGGCAGTGAGTGGTCGTGGAAGGTACGCCGTCATTATTCGCCCCCATCTACTCCACCCAAACCACCCTCTAAACACCCCTCCCCCTTCTCTTTCCCAGGAGGTGTGTCAGGTTGGGCAGGAGCAAGCTCGTGATCCAATCCACTGTCACTTCACGGCTACTCAAGCGCACCTCATGACTCAATATCCCCTCCGCTTTTGCCTGGTGGGTCAAGCTGCCTCAGCAGAGTTGCCGACAGTCACTACAAGTCCTCTCACGCCCGGACTTAGGACCGCTGTGTCGACAGACTGTAGTGGGAACAGCAGCTTGGCGACAGAGACGACAAATGACACGCTTCCGCCACCACAGACGTCTGGTGTTCCCCTGTCGAAGCGTCTGCGACTGCTTGCGTTCACGGGACGCATGTCTGCTGCCACAAACAGCTGCTGTCTGCGGATCTATGCGGTGTTGGACACGCCAGACGCTGTGAGGCATGTCAAGGACACGGAGGCCAAGTTGGACGGTCAGCTGACTGGAGCGGGGAAACAGATGCTGTTCAAGAGCACCGCTGGTGGACTGGTTTTCAGGATTCAGGAGGTGTCGCCGCAATGGCGGACCCGCCTCTCCTGCCAGGTCAGTAGATGCACTTCATGGTTATTTCAGAAAAAAACTGAACATGAGTGAGTCCTGAGGACACCTATAGTCCTCGATAAACTAAACATATCTGTCGCCAGGCCTTTATAGATATCTTCTACAGGCGTATTCTGGTTGAACACTTAGTTAGGATAACGAGGTTTTTCTTGATTCAAAACAACCGTGGCTATCAATCTGGGACAGAGGGGAACTTGAAACATGCTGACTGTAAATATTTCTTCTCAGAAATGGCTTTATTCTGACGCCGATCAATTGGACAGCTTTTGCAGCACTGTTAGTGCCTTTCTCGATGACAGCACATCGTAGTCCTAGTGGTATATGGGTTAAAAATTGTGGAACAATTGGGCTAAAGGCAGTCAGTTTTGTCTTTTCCCTGAGGTACAGCCGAGGAGATCGAATCCGTTTATATGACTTCCTACCATTGACTACCCTCGTTATCCAGGCATAAGGATATATCCCTAAACCCCTAAACTAACGCTTTTCTGTAGATTTTTAAGAAAATTCGTCTCACTACATGTAGACGGAAAAGATCCTACCTTCCCGGTCTAAACGGTTATTTATTTGACTCTGACCATAATTTGGAGCCTAAAGCTGAAGGCCCATCGTGTTAAGTCGTTTGTCCACTTCTAATGCGGGCAATGCAGACAAATTGTTTGGTTTGGTTTTGACATGTTTCTCTTTGAGAAGAGCCTTTTCTGAAACCCTTCGTATTCATCAATCGGTGATGAATGGACTCAAGAGTCTGAGATACTGGGAAGTCCTCAAACACTGTAGCACCTTCATTCGCGGAGTCTCCACTCATCAGTCCTAAGGGGTTAGAAAGCGTAAAGAAGACTCATTTGGTGTTTCTTTGAAATCATCAGCAAGAGAATTTGATGCATCTCCCCGTAAATTTATTATCCACTGATGTAGTCTCGCTTTCCTCGCAATCTTATTCACCGAAACGCACCCAAAACACTGGCCGCAGGGGCAAATTCTCCCACGAGCGCTCAACGCCATCTCCTTTTCGTTTTCATCGTCATCGTGGTCATTCTCTTTTTTCCCCCTCTGACCGACGAAGTTGCACGCACCCTCTCTCTCTCTCTCATGACGACGCTGTCGTCAGGAAAACACACACATTGTCCGTGTATGTGCGCGTGTGTGTCTAGTATGGGAACTTTGTCTCCATTCTAGGGAGTAGGTGAGTGAGTGGGTGGGCGAACGGGCTGGGAGAGGTTGCTCGGATCAAAGGCTTCCGTTGTGTGAGACTTTCAGCTGGGGTTTGTGTTTACCGCAAACTGGGGATGTCGATTCTTGCTAGGCAGCTAGGGTAAGTTGTTTCTCAAATGCTCCAACGCCTCCAAATATGTAGTTTGATTTGGAATAGTCGCCTATTTATTAATCTAACAAGAGCATAAACAACGCATTTTAAATTTATAGATAGTTAAGTTAAGCAGGTAGAAACGATCTCGAAAGTTGTGGCTTTGAATTTCATTATTTTATATCTATTTGACAAAAAAAAATTTCACGGCAAATCTATTTTTGAATCGAAATTGATTCAAGACTTTTTTATAGAAAAAATTAGTCCATTTTCATTCGAGGAAACTTCCAAAATTTAATTATGGAAAGACGTAGTTCTAGATCATGGAAAAGATATTTAATGCGCGATTCTTATCTGCCTGGGAAATGACACAATACAAGAACTGAAATCGTGACTAGAAAGTCCATCTATACAACTTTATCCATTAGGTTATCCCTTAGGTAATGTTTGAAGTTTGGAAAAATAAAACTAGTCACCAGGTAGCTCGTGCGACATCATCAAACTGAACTAGACATCCGATTCGATCTTCTGAATTTCGCACACCAACTTCTGCAAGTTCTTTCATTCGCATAGACCTCTCCACAACCTTCGTCGACTGCAGAGTTCCATTTCTTGAATTCATAAGACATTGTGTCTCTAATGGTTCTTCCGTGTTAGCAGGATATTATTCAAGGAGGCCTTAATTTCCTTGATCAGTTCCTATGCATTTTAACATAGAATAATGTTCAGACCAAGTATACATGATAAGATAATCCTTAAACTTTGTTTTAAAATGGGTAAAACTCGGACAGACCTTATGGAATGACGTGCTACTAAGACCTGACTGTTCAACATCCGATCAGGTAACATCAGAGAGCATTTCTGCACTTACTGCTTTAGGCTGCCTCCCTTTCGGTAGATGTTATCACCTAACAGGCCTTCTTACCTGGTAAATACGATGGTACGTGTTACCCCGGCCTAGCCATGCAACTTAGTCTGGTTTTATCAAGCTCTCCTTTGAAGACTACCTTATCAAGCCGAAGGGAGTTATCAAAGCCACGACAGCGCGGTTTTTTTGCGAAACTTGAATATATCTAATTGAAGCTAATGGAAATGATCAATCTTGTTTTCCGTTTTAGGACGTTTGATGACAATTTCGCCTAGTATTTTGTGGTAACTTGTCTCTTTGGGGTTCAGTTTACCACTACATCCGCTAACAAACTTTGGGGTTAAATCTGGTCTCCGCCAGCGTTGCTTTTCACTCACACACGCTCCTCCCTTTCATTGTTTAAAGTTCCTTGAGAGATTCTGGTTGCCTTGAGTTGGGTTTTTGTCTTTCGGGAACAAAGAAGGCCGCTTTGGACTTATGCTAATGAACATAGGTGAAATTTACATACTGTCGTCGAAGTTACTTTAGTTGGATCGTAAAAGCTTTGCCTCTACCATTGCGTATTTCCTTTCAAAGGACTTGGGTCATTAATTAAGGATCATTTAACCAAGATAGAGCCGCACTAAAAGAAACCGATTCCGTAAATTGAAATGGGTGACTCATTATCCGGTTTTAATTCGCGATTTTTAATACATTATTCGAATGAAAAACACGAATCTCAACCATCTTTGGATGCTCATAAACTGCGTATCTGTTTCTGACGCCTTTTTGCATATCGAATTACGCAAACGCAATGGCAATCCACGGCGTAATCACCGAATCTGTTGTACCGCATTATTCAGATTATTGGCGAAATCCGGAATACCTATTCGATCTCCAAAACAGCCTGGGAACATTTTGGCTTTGGGTAGATGGGGTATTGAGTTGAGTCGGTACTATGGTTTTCCAATGTGCCCTAAGAAATCACCGCCACTCGTTAGTTGAAGGTGTGCAAATGAATGTAATCACCACTTGTAGGTTAGGTAAGGCTCAAGCGGTGGACACAGGTGGAAGCCGGTATTGAAGACGCAACACTTCGTGAGCCTCATCTAGCTACACCAAACACCAACCCAGTATCAACAGATCCTAGCCTTTCTATTGGTCGAGATACATGCAATCACGAGGTTTCTTGTCAACCTACGGGTTTTAGGTCGTTCCACGATTGGCTATAGAACCAATCTGTGAGAGAAATACATCTCGTTGTTGTTTTAAGATTTCGAGTTAGCAGCCGTTGAAGAAAACTCTGCTTCATCTATTGGGGAATTGGCAGTTAGGCTTAGTTCAAACGATACAACTGTTCATCTTCAGGCCTTGGAAAAGATCCTAAACTTGGAAAGAGGGTGCCAACTTGATTTGACATCTGCTCTTCTCTCCATTCTAGCCAACTCGTTTCAGCGTTTTTGGTGAATGGATTTGCGATTGGCGAAAAATTGATATTTTACCGAAACGTTAAACGCCGTAGACAGTGACTTTGAAAAGGGGTAGAAAGATTTCAGTTAGGGACCGACATTTGTGAGTTTTTTGGAAGAAAACAAAAGGAATTATAAAATAATGAAGGTGTTAATAAGCTTGTTAATCGATGGAAGATAGTGAGATAAAGTAGGTTAATGATTGGATATTTAATTAAATGGAAAATTCGGTCACTTATAAGGTTGTTCGAAATACGTGAATTTATCACCCACTCGATAATATCAACCCTTGTTTTCTCACGCAAACCAGAAGAATCTACCCTTTCCCCCTGCCAATCACTTCAAACAAAGCCACAATTGTACCCCTTTGCTAAATCATTGTAAACCCTCGTTTAAGAGGAACAGCATCGTACTTCCATCCTGTACTCAAAACTACTCTGATTAACTAATCAAGAGAGAGTCAATATAGCCAATGCAAACGGAGAAATGGCATTTAAGTGGATGCTTCGATTCCTTGTAGGAAATTCCATTCAGCCACATCTGGAGCGGAAACCGCAACATCCTGCTTCACTGCGCCTTCACTCTGGAAAGAGTGGACGAGTCTTCTCCGGGCCTCCAGTGCACCATCGCCTGCCAACAGGACGGGGTGGCTGGAACCCAACAACTCCTTCATCTCAACGTCAACTCTGGCAGTCCTGAGGTGAGTAGTTCTATCCCTAATGCCTCGGTGATGATGCTAATGACTACCTGGTTATTGGGGTTCACTCTTTCGAAACCGTGAGGTCTTTTTCTAGGTTATTTTCCAAAATTAAACATTTTCTTTATTTGAATTTTCAGGGTAAACTTCTGCAAACCAGTCAGACAGGCAACAGCTCCGCCTTTTGCGAGCAACTCGACTTCAGGTGAGCACATTTTTCACCTATTTAATTTGTACTCCTTCAATTTATTTAAGAAAATCCGCATTTACGATGGTACTTATCAGGCATTAGAAACAATTGTTAGCATGCTACAATGATCGACTTTGAAGAGCCTTCAAATGCCTACAACCCTTATAATGTGTAAAATGCACGGTAACTGTAGATTTCACATCACTGATATCCTTGTTATAAAGCATTACTTCACTCTTTTGAGTCTTAGGATGTAATGCTGATGTTGTTCACGCTATTAGTGGGTGTTTATGGCTCCAAAAATTAATGCCAGATAAGCCGAGTAGACTTAAAGCATCTGATCGGACAGTCTTACTGACTTATCTTACAATTTGACTTGGATATTTTTTTTCGATTTCTTCCAGACTTCCGGCCTACGTGGTCTCCCAGTTGTGTAGTCTTTTGGACCCCATTGTTCCTCTGGGCAACGATTGGAGACAGCTTGCTCAACATCTCAACATGGAGAGGTAAGAATCAGCACGTTCTTTTACTTAGCTAAACCCCGGGTTTGTCAGGAGGATGCCTGGTATTGGAGTTTTCGTCTGACGCAATTTTTCCTTGAAAGAAAACGAGGATTATCGATTGGCATTTGTCTGGAAAAGGGAAACAGACAAATCCAACTATTAATAGGCTATGAGTTGCGTTTGCAGAGCTCCAGCAGCTGGCGCAATAAGGGAGATAAAACCTCAGTGCTTTTCAGATCTACAAAAAGGAACGAAATGCTTTATAAAAGCACCTTAATCCCCTGAGCCACGGCATATAAGATTTATGTTTAGTGTTGAAGAGTTTAAAGGCATATTTGTCAATTTGAGAGCCCGCCGTTGTATTATGTTTATAGTTACACCAAACCCGAAACTGATCGATTTCGTTGTTCCGAGTTGCAGGTTCCTGCCTTACTTTGCGTCGACTCAGCGTCCCACAGAGATGGTCCTAAGTCTTTGGGAGGCCTCAACCAGTCACAAGGGCGCACTGGCCAATCAGGAGCTGATAGGCATCTTTCAGAGCATGCACCGTTTGGACTGTGTCAACCTGGTTCGATCACAGACGGTGTCTTTGCGCTGCGATCATGTGTAAATAGAGCAGACGTCTACAGAGAGGGAGATAAACAAGAGAGAATCGACCTGTTTGTGTACATACCCCTGAGCTGCATGTTGGAAACACTCTCCTGCCCTCCACTACTCCCTGGCTCTCCCATCATGTTCACAAACTCTGGAAATTTGATGAAATTTCACTTCATTTTCATTACACCTTTCCAACTGCCCACCAGCCCAAGTCCTTTCCTCTTCCCCCCCCCCCTAAAATTTACTAACGAATAAAAAATGTTTGTTTAAAAAATGCTTGATGAATTTTTTTAAGGTTTCTGGGTATAAGTTCGTGCTCAGGATGGAGGTGTACCGATGTTCGACAAAGATGGGCAATGATACGGGATTGAGTTCATCCTCCATGAATATGTTGAAGATTTGATAATTGACTTCTCGGTTTATCTCGCACAAATTATTACTATCAGGTCAACACAAGTTCCGTCCGAATTTAGAATAAATACAAGTGACAAAACGTTACGTTAAATTGAAAATGCAATCATCAAAGTACTTTCCCAGATTATACGTGCCTTAATTTAACCTATTTTCAAGCCTGTTAAAAACTTAAAGTAAAATTCTCTTCGTTTGGATTCGAGAGCCATACAAATGTTGATTTAAACCTCTTCCTGAATTGCAGAAGCGGTTTCTTCCAAATTGTTTTGCATGCTAAGAATCAAGGTTTAGTTTCGATGTTCTCTTCGTGGAGGGTGTATCTCCACCTCTCAACTTCGGAAGCCATCTTCTGCAAGTACTTCAATCCAAACATTCAGCTCCATAAACTGATTGACTGATTGTTTCTAGCCAATTCTTCGGGTACACTTCAGGATTTCTAGTACTAGAACATTTACTTCGTTGGCTCTGTTGCTGAGTATCAAGGAAGCCGATAGGACATTCAGGAAACTCACATCATGATATCAAAGCAAGGACTAATATGCGGTAGGCAGGGTGTTCACATGCCCTTATGCTGTCTTTCTCCATAGTCAGCAAATTCGGACGCATGATAGCCTCTGAAATCCTGATTCTGAAATGGGTTAAAACCAGCTAGCAACTTCTTGAGTGAATTTTCATACAGGGATGTAATAAAGAGCCATATGCTTGGGATTTCAAAGGACCGAAATGTATGATAAATGGGCTGCCTCAAATGTGATACTTTGGCCTTAATTCCATACAAAACAAAGTCCAGCTACCTCTATGGAACACTATCAATGCTCTGTTGGGATACTGTCCTTTTCATCTGCAATTTTTTCGTTTCCTTATGTCCTTTCGTTTTTTATCAGATTTGTGGAAGTCACAAATAAAAAGATGTCCTGTTTTGAAAGACATTGTTCTCTCTGTCAGTAACTTGCAAGTTTGTAACAGAAACAAAAAAAGGAGATGCATTAAATCTTAATGTAATCTGTCAGTAGAGTTTCGTTCTTAAAATCATGATAATGTATTATCTGCCTCATGATTCATTGGATTTCCATGTTCTGTAACCTAGCATTTTCTCAGTTTAGGTGAATCTTAACAAAAATTAATGTCTTACCTCAATATACAATGAAATTACTTCTTAAATTTTCTTGCAATTTTAAAAGACGAAGTTGGGACTGAGGTAATGGGATGGCCTGACAGAATATTAGAAATTCAATGGACAAATAGCCGACTCTAAAAAAAATGAAGTACCTGCGGATCCCAATAGTCTAACACAAAATAACCACCATTGGGGTACATTGCAAACTAATAGAAAATGGATGAAGATGATCTTACTCTTCCCCAGGTAAGGCTGTCCTCAAAAACGTATTTAATTATTCATTTTACCTACTGGGCTTTTGTAGGAGGCGATTAGTGGACTTCTCGTCATCAGCGTCCATCAACGGATAACTGTCCACCGGCTAGTTAAGTAGGATTCCAAAAAAGGCGACAGCAAATATTTCACGGGAGTTTACCTTTTCGCCCCATTAAAAGTAGTAGCGAAGGCTACCAATGAGCACTGCGAGATTCATGACGGTGGATGAAACATGCAGTTCAAGCGGCAAAGCCTGAATTACGGCTGTGGTAGGGTTCTCCAGCACTTGTTTCTGTTAATTTGTGTTTAAATCCAACTTCTGGCCTTAGCTTCTCCCTAGACTTCAGTTTCCAGGAAGTTGATTTGAGTGGCGACCATAATCTCCTGGTGAGTTCCAGCCATCTGTTCTCTTTGACATTTCCTTCACGAAGGGTCTAGACTTTAAGAAATGCATAGTGCGTTTGAGCACATTCAACACATCTGGAATTAGAAATCCATTAGTACTTTCTAAAATTAATCCTGGAAAATGTGGAAATTTTCTTCCACATTCTTTACCTTTTAGCAATTTATATTTACGAATTTGGCCATGGAGTCACTCTATTTATCAAGCGTGTCTATATTTATTTATTTACGTGTTTTAAAAAAACGCACTGAAAACTTACCACCGACTATCCTAGTTACGGAGAAGCACTAGTGAAAGCCTTGTTGAGTATTGTTTAAATTTTATTCATTCAGCAGTTTTCGGCTTTAAAAATACCCGAAAGAACCGACAACCCACACTGCTTATTCGTTTAAAAGGCATTTAAACATCATTAGGTTGAAATATCCAAAGCCTTCTTCCTCTTCTCCCGTTGTCACCTTCAAAGTGGAGAGACTTTTTGCAAACGGCGAGAGTTACAACCATCATCCTACTCGCTTTCTTCCTCCTCCAGCAAAAAGACCCTGTTGGAAATGGCAGAAGCTCCTTCACGGCAGAACCAGTTAGGCTAATTGAATTGTACGTCGTCAATTTTGAGGTGAGGAGGTTAAAAGCAAAGCTATGCCATCACGCACACACCCACTAATGACCTCTGGGTGACTAAACGCCTTTCCCTAGCAGGTCGATGGTAAAATGCTTCTCTTCGATGGCTTAGACTAAAAAGCAGAGTCAGAAAAATAGGAAAATCGGTAGGAGATTTAGTAGTGGAGCAGGTGGTTCCAGAGGAGCTAATACGTCCTCTTGGTTGATTGGTTCTCACAGAGTGGAGTATTAAATGTGAAGAATTATGACATCCCCTTCACTATTTTGATATAAATTTATGATGGAATAAGAAGAGAAAACATTACTTTCTTCAATCTATCCATTTGCTGCATGTAGGAGGGATGTTTGAGATAAATTCTACATGCTAATGCAAGGCTAATTGTTTTCGCATATGTCAGAGGTTTTTTGCACACACCAGGTTAACCCATAAGTTCTGTCCGATTTTTGAATACACGAAGTGACTAAATATTTCATTCAATTAAAGATATAATCATCAATAATTACTATCGCTGACTTACTTTCATTTTTAATAAGCTTATTAACACCAGTTTTTAGAGTTCTTTTGGATCTGATTCGAAGGATTCGCAAATCTCATTTTCAGCATCCATCTGCGGCGTGGTAGAAGTTCACTTCGTACGACGCTTAATAAAATTACAATACACGATTTATTTTTCGTCTCCAGTCACAAATCTATTCAAAAAGTTAAAAATGCTGGTGAGAATGGCTGGCCACCCGAGATTGAGGATTGTTTTTAGGCATCTGTGAAATTTATAGTTGCTTAGTTCTTTTTGTACTAAATGGAATCCTATTTTTCTCTAAAAGGACTCAAATTTACTGGTTGTGGTTGGACAAAACTCAGGGCCTCCATCTGCAAGCACAGTAACACAGCATTGCACAGCCGCATTTTGGGTTCAAAATGTCTATTTACTATTCTGTATATAATGCGTTTTTCCTCTGCACACAACACTGTAAAAGAAGGACAGAAAAAACGGACATTATCCCCTTTCGCGCCTCTCTACCCTCATGTTTCTTGATTTTTTCCTTCTCTGCAATATTAGGTGCATATTAAACGCCAACTGTCACGGCGAATGAGCTAAAACGTTTGCCTGCGAATGACCTGTCAAGGGGGGGGGTAGGCTCGTGGGGCAATGATTCACCCTTCGTAAGGTTCTTCCAAAATAGCGTTTTAAAGTTTGCAACAACACTGGCTCAAAGGAGTTCAAAAAGCAGGCTGCGGGTTTGAAATCATGATTCATAGTTTCCAAAGTTGGTTCATGCTAAAAAGGGAGCTTTTTAAGGTGGTTAAAGAAAACAAAGGTGGGTGAATCAGATGAATCACTTTTTTTCAAGGTGGCAAGAGGAGTGGGAAACGATGGGGAGTTCTCGATTTGAATTTCTGAAAAGTCGCGACAATTAAATTGTTTAATCATTAATGTACTTCTTTTGAATATCTTTGACTTCCTTCAATCTATTAATAAATCCATTAATACCATTAATGCAAAATTCCCTCGATTTTGATTTTAAGAACTAGCAGATGCCATTTTCGACCTCTTTTAGTGTCTTTGAAAAAGCCGATTCCGTGGAAGGAGCAAGGTCGAGAGAATAAGGTTATAGATCAGTCCTTCTTCCATCTGTGGTGATGTTTTTCTTGTGGGATGGCGCACTGTCCCGATGAAATAACACCACTTTTTAATTCAATGAAATAGGTCGTCTTTCCTCAAAACTTCCCAACAGTCGATTTTTGCAGACATTCTTGTAACACCACACAGCAACAATTCAAATTCGATTATTGCTTGGAGATCCTTCCACCAATATTGAAAGAATAACCGATTTCCTATGAAGTTCACTTCTCAACGGCTGTGGCTGAGGAATTCCCTCAGGCACCTGCTCACTGAGAGGTGAAACAGGTTGGCGAAAATAGAGGAAAGAAAAGCAGATGTCGTCAACTCGAGATTTGAGATTACTTTGGTGGAATTCGAGAGGCTTCACCCATCTTCCAAGTTTAGGAACTTTTCCAAGTTTTTGAAGATGGCGATGAATGGATGTGTGGGTTCAACCAAGCTTTATTCTTTAAGCTAATTTTATTTCAAAATAAAGCTAACAAATTAACGTAAGATATTCTGTGTTTCTCCTTTTGCATGTCATCGAAGTCATCTTTGTCAGAGGTTGTCAGCTCAGAAGAGTTGTAACATTGATCAATAAATCATCTGAACGCTGGACATAACTACGCAGAACAGAGGTGGTTACTTTAGCTTTGCTCGAACTGAGGAATTCGTGTTTATTTTCCTCATTACAGGTTCATTTTGACTTGTTTGGGTTTTCAAACCATCCCTAGGCCCAATTGAATTTACATCCTGGGTCCTTTGGAATCCCAAAACTAGTTAAACAAGACTCCATCGGTTAAATCAAATCAAAGGATGGAATCTAGAATGGTATTAGTACTCACACCCAACTTCATTCGCTTGTTTCTTTGAGGACAAGTGAACTTTCCTTCCCCCCATAAATCATATTTTCCCCTTTCAAAGCCCGTTTTTTTCATGTTTGCTCCACATCCTCAAATTTCACCACCATTTGGACAAGACTACTGGGCCACGAGAGGCTTCAAAAACCCCTACACACGCACACTTTAAGACACACATACTAGGCTCGAGAACTTTTTAGTAAAGCACTCTGGCCGCTCCAGAATATGGACTTGTTTCTCCATTTTTTTCTTAACCTCACCTTTTTACTCCTTAGGTGCAGAATTTTGTCGTTTCGGAGAGGATGAATAACCACACAGCGGGTGAAGGAGCGTGCACCCGTAAAACTTTGTGGGAAAAAGCGTGAGTGGAGACGATAGTGTTGGTTTCGAATCGCGACCGATTCAGCAACACGGAAAACGGGTATGAATCATCGCGCTCGTGGTGGATTGTTTTTCGGATTTCAGTATAGTATTTCTCTCTTCTATGATGCAATTAATATCAGTTCTTTGGATAACTGTAACTGAGTTATCGTAGATAGCTCTGATAAAATGTAGAATAACAGTACTTATTAGCACAAAGCGGATAGATACTAGAAGACATTGATAAATAAATTTGATGGATTGGAATGTCGGGTTTGAGATCTCTTCATGAGAGAGCGAAGCCAGGTGAGACCTCCCGGATCTCAGTTGGGTCATTCACTTCCTGTCCAACAGAGGTAGTTACCCATTGGTTAATGAATGTTTGTGGAACACACAGGCGTACATTTTGCCTTTTATTGAAAGCGGAGTATGGTTTTCATCAACTAAAAGAATGCAGATTATACTCTTGTCGTCCCATTCAATCTGTCTACATTTTGCCCTTAAAAATTAAAGGAAATTTCAAGAGTATGGCATAAGGTATAATGGAGCTGAAAATGCATATTAAATGACCTAATATTGTTTCAAAGAACAGTAACATTAGAATTTAGTTGAGAAAACCCTGTTGATATGTAAGTACGCAAGAATCACTAAAGGCACATATTCTTTTGAGTTCCAGAAAACTCAGCAGCTGCCGAAGCGGCTAGAAACATTCGGTCCTTTTATGGAGAGGAATGTGTGAATGAAAGTACGTGTGTCCAGAAGATGGTTTACGAAATTCAGTGGAAGTGGAAAGTTCACCTTCCATTGAGATGAAGGTCGAACTAGTCAACTCTCAGTTGAGTTTGAGGATAAGTTTCCTGGTGCAGTCATAGAAGAAAAATCTTGCTTCATCATTAGATGAATTGTTTATCGTCATCTTGGAATGTTTCTCAACTCTGAACTTGTGTGCCTCAAGAAAACGGATATGTAAAACCAATAAACTCCGATCTCGTGTTGATATCATTTTAGCCAAATTATTTCACCTTTTTGGTTGATGTTTCATCTGGACAAGAATCAAGTCACACCACGACCATATTTTCACCATCTTCCTCCTTCAGACTGCGATGTTTCGTAGCTTACAAAATCATTCTGAAGAAGGAGCTGTTGTGACGCCGCAGAAAGAAGGTGAAAGTAAAATTTGTGAGTTCGAGGCAAAACCAAAAAAATTCCTAATAATTTAGAGAACTAATATGCATGTTAATCGACGGAAGAAAGTCATTATATGTTACATTCGGACACGTATTTTGTTTATTCAAAATTCGGTCAGAACTTATGAGAATAACCGGTGTATCTTAATCCGAAATAAGAGTTTGTTTGCCAGAGACATTTATATATTTCATTAATAAGGCTTTTTAAATGGTCATATTCCAAGATCCAAATAGACACAATTGGTAGGAATATAACATTTCTATTTCTCAAGTTCAATGATTGGGCTTTTGACAAAGGACAAAATTATACTTCAAAAAGTCTGTTCTATTGGCTAAAGAAAATTGGATTTTATCCACATTCTTTCGTGATATTTTCAAACTCAGTCGTCAAACTTCTACTACTCAGTGTCGTCTAGTCCAATGATTCTAAAACACATGCCAAAATAGCCCAAAGCGACAGGATTTCATTCATCGAAACTATTCATCATACAATTTCGTTGGTTTAAACTTCTGCAATATTAGCTCAGGATTTATTTGAAAGTATCAAACTAGTGATTTTACAGTTGAACATCTAAATATTATGTAGAATGCTTTCAGAACAGCCAAATTTGTCTTTGAGCTGTGTCCTTGATAAAGAGACAATAGAACCAGTAAAAACACTAGAGGACTTTGGTCTTTTTCACAATCTCAAAAAGCATACGCGCCTGACTTTTCAGCTTTCCAAGTCAGTTGGTCTTGTCTAGCTATGAGGGAATTTAGCTCACAACCTCCCAATACCATAGAAACCCATTATTAATTACTCAAAAATTTAGTGAGTTTCAGCATCAAAAATTTAGGTCTGCTTTATCATGTCATATTGATTGTTGGACTTGAAAAAGAAGACATCTTGTACATCGGCATTTATCAGGTCATCCGACAATTTCTGTCTGAATTTTAAATAAATAAAATAACTGAACAAATGTAATATTTAATGAACGAATTCAATCATCAACATGAATTTGTTGAGCGTCTGCGACTTCTTTTAAAAGTCTTATTAATGCAATTAGTGCCAAATTCTTTTCGTTTTGATCATTTGAAAAACCCACAAATGTCAGTTTCAGTCGCTTCCTGCGTTACAAAAGCTGTTTCTTCTTGCGAATGTGTTGTCAAGCAAGTTGGTATAAGTTAGCCTTCGACCTTTTGAGATGTGATTCCTGCTGTGTGGATCATGCTGCATTGTCCTGATGAAATACCACCTCCTTTCAATTCACTAGAGCCGGCCTGCTTCAAACACCCTAATTGCTGACAGCAAATTTATCATGAACTGATGCTACATTACAGACCCACCAGATTGGCTGAAGAAGAACCCTGTCGAAACCTCAACTTATAAGGTGGGATTAGCTTCCCCAAGAGCTGCTGATTCAAGAAACTTATCACTGAACAACTGGACGTCATTCAGTTCAATTCGCCAGTTACAAGACAGAAGTCTTTTAAAAAAGAAAAAAAGTTAGCGATAATTGTGGGACGAGCAAGTGTTGTCTCGAGCTTTGAGATTATGTGAATACGATTCATAAGGTACTAATTTCCAACTTTATGAACTTTTTCTAAGTTTTTGATGCTGAAGACGATGATCCGATGCCTGGTTGGAAACTAGTCCTAAAAGCCGTTTCCCACCCAGCTGATAAAGCATGATGTACTTCCTATAGGGCTGCTGCTTCAAGAAACAGCGTAGCGTTAAACTTATGGACTTCTTCCATTTCGATCTTTATCTTCGTGGAGGGTGAAATCTCCACTTCCGCTGAATTTCACAAGCGTTCTCCTCTCCTTCGACGGCTGCTGAGTTTCCTTCCTTTCTTGAACCCATACAACCTTATCTGCATCAAATGATTCTTGCGCACTTCTATGGTAACAGGGTTTCAATAAAGCAAATTTTGATTTAACTGTTTAATATAACAATATATGATCCTTTCAAATTCAACTCAACATCAGACACAATGACATACTCTTCAAATTTCGTTCAATTTAAAAATGTTGGTTTAGACAGGAATTATGGTATGACCTGAAATAGGCCCATCCTAGCCTCTATTGACTTCGTTCCCTTGCCTACCCCCAAAACATATGTATATAGCATGACACACCCTTTGGAGAGAAAAAAGTCAATCTCCCTTTAGTGCACTACGAATTTTACAGTGCGCGCAAGTACAGCCGATCGCTCTGAGTCACTCGAAGCACTCGGGGAGAGGAGCGGCCTTTGAAATGCCATGAACCGAGGCCGGAGGTGCACTCAGGCTGGCCCACTTGTTTTGTTTCCTTTGACAGGTAGCTACGCCTGCAGCGCATGCACGAAAATGAAGGTTTTGACAGGGCCCGCATGACTGAGACAAAACAGACAACGTTTGGACGTAGAAGCGGAACTATTTCTACATTCCTCGAAAAACCCGAGAAGACTGGACTGATTGGATTGCTGTATTTGATGTATTCTGGAATTCTAGTAAAGCGAATCTCTTATCAATCGACTTTAATTACTGAATGTAGTTATGTGTTTGCTGTTCAACAAACCACATTCCCAATTTTAAATGGAATCCATGCATGAACACTCACTTTCATGGAGCTTCGCTGGATATCAAATTAATAAATACTAAAGGTCAACTAAGGGCAGAATCAACGGCGCGACTTCGCCCATTGCGACCCTACCTACTGTATTGGTCCACTAGTTCAATTCAGCGTGCTTTCAGTTTGTACAATAGTTGTGTCAGTGCGTAATACAATGAAACCTTTACCTCAATAATCCAGCATTCAGACACAGTGAATTCCAAAAAGGTTTAAGAGCACATGGGCCACTAGGATTTCATGATGTGTATGCATTTTCTGAAGAAAATCATATATACTACTAGTTAAACCAAGTAGCAATTAATGAGTAGTCCAGTTTGCTATTCTTAAATTCACGAAACTTCTTAAACAGTTTTGTGCCTAAAAGTTTTTTTCATTGAAGGATTTTCGTGAAGTTAATTCGATGCACAACCTGCTATGTATCACTTTGCAGATATGGAAAAAACTAAAATAATTAACAAGGAACTAATAATTACCAAATAATAACAACTTATAATAGGTATGAAAGAAAACTTATTTCCGCTTTATAATTATCTAACTTTGACTAAAATTTATTAGCTATTAGCTAAAATATGCTAGTTGTAACAAGAGTAAAACTTCCTCGAAGAAATCATAGTCAATTTGAAATTATTTATGAAAAATTAGCTTTGTAAGCAACTGAGACAAGTAAAACTTTTAAATTCCTTAGTTAGGATTTCGAATTGTAAATCCCGAAGTAAGTTTAGCCCATTCTTTCATCGACTTCTTACTTGAATCTCAACTTCATTAGAATGTTCTCCCTCGTGATGCCATTCCTAAACAATTCTAGATGCTGTACGGAATGGTACGTTGTTGTCTTGAAAGGTGGGAGCGCCCCCTTCCGGAAACCACGGTTCTTGAACAACCGTAAGAGAATAAACCTGGTTACCCAAAAATTCCTAAACAGTCTGGGTTGTTATTCTTCTTCCAGGAAATAGCATCCCTGCTGATCATCACAGAACCCCCGCCAAGGTCTGCCATTTTCTAAGTTATCGCAATTTTCATTTTAAATAAACATATCAAAAAACAAAAGAATGAACAACAAAACTATTAAAATAGGTCAAGTTTCGATTGTCTTTGAGATGTTAAAAGATTATGATGGCAAAATGTCAGGTGTCTCCACTATTTTGACCAACCCTAAATATAGATATTTCACCACGATACCAAATACGGCAAGAGGAATTTTTCCCAACTGTTTGATAATAAAATACAGCTTTGGTTTTATTAGATCATCTCCTATAATATATCTGCCCCATATTAGCCCAATCAACGGCTTTTCCCTAACAATATATCAGTAAACATTGCTCAAGAACATCATTTCTACTAAAGAGTTCTTCAGAAGCAGTCAGAACGAATTCATCAGCGAATTGGGGATTAAGCTCTGCTTAGGGCACAGATTAGGGCTAACTGGGGTGCCCAATTAGTTGGGGATTAGCGGAGCAGTTTGATGACAGGCGTGGGTGTGGGCTCACGACGAAGGCTTAAATACTCGGTACAGCATTTGAACAAGTCACTGAGTCCCTGAGTGAGCTGAGATGACGAGCAGGACTCTGGTGGTGAAGAAGAACTCCTCGGTGGGAGAGCTGGCACAGATTTTGAGCAAGCTACAGGTGCGGAAATGCCTTATTATTCAATTTCCTAGTCAAGAAAATAGACTGATTTAGTGATCAAGGAATATTACTACTTCCACTTATTCTAGGCACTGGTGGTATTTATTTATTTATTTATTAATACCATCTGCCCGTTAAAAGAACTCGTTCATATATCTGTAGGAGTGCTTTACACATTACATCTTATCTGAGTTTCAACATAACATGATCTCAGTTCCGAATTTTTTCGAGACAATTTAAACACATAAAGTAGTCAAATATTTGGATACTTTATAGTAACATTGAAGTATTAATTCAAATACCCAACATCTCTTTGTCATTTTGGCAAAAAGACTGAAGACTACCCAAGTGCACAACATGATTCATCGCTTCCATCATCTATCGTTTGATTTTATGCTAAGCAAACTTTCAATGCGTAAAGGATCTCTTTCACACTCACTTTTTTCATTGTAGAAAGACGATGACGCCATTCGAAACATTGAGGCAACCAAAGACGGAGAAATTAAAATTTTCTTCAAGCCTAGCTTTGACCTAACAAAAGATGACTTTGAGGAATTCAAATCGGCGCGTCTTTGCTTCAGTGATACTGAAGCAACCGCTCAAAATTCAAATCATCGAATTCCAGTTTCTAATGGTAAGCTGAAAGCAATCTCAAAGAGGATTCAGTTAGAATTCTTTCTATTCAAAACCGCCATTTTTTTTCAATAATTAAGCATATAATTTTTAGAATAAGGAACCCATAATGAGGTGAGACATGGTTATTCCTGAAAATCTTGACAATGTTCATTTTCAGGCTTTTCGATCAGATTTAAATAACAGGTTACAATTGAAATTAGAAAGCCAAAAAGATTTCCACTAAAATAGGCTCTGATAGCTCATTATTTCGACTGGACGTGAATAAAAGCGCACGAACAAGATCCAATCCCGAAAATTGGAGCGAAGTCAATTAGCTTATCCTATATCTTACCGTTAATGTCATCAGTATTTCTCTTTTTCTTCTACAAGTGACGGTTGTGCCATGGTTCGCGCGTCATATATCTGAGTTGGATGTGATCTCGAACAATGTGCATATGTACGGCAAAGACCTGGATGCGAACCATCCGAGTTTCAAGGACGAAGCCTATCGAAAGCGCCGTGTTGAATTGGGGACTATTGCTGATAACTATCGCTTGTGAGTTGTGCATCTGTTTTGCTTAGACGTTGTGTGTACTTTTGGTAAAGTAAAATGCGAATAATTGTACTTTATTTCCCCTTCTTATTTACATAAACCTAGTGGTGACCCAATCCAGCGAATTGAGTATACGAAGGAGGAAAAGGATACCTGGTAAGATGATATTTCTTGAAAATTATTGAATTGTTACTTAAATAATATTTTTTTCAAACTTATTTGATGTTAATGCCTGGTTGAAATAGGACTTACGAAAGGCTTCAAAATACTTTTTTCGGAGTAATTTTAACTTAATAATTCCCATTCGCTTTTTTAAGTTAAATAAGTGACGAAATGTAACGAAATGTAAATCATTAACATATTTTCAATTATTACCTCTATGTTCATTCCATCTATTCACAGGCTTATTAATCAGATTACTACAACATTCTTTTAGTTTTGACTCGAATGACTTCCAAATGTCAGCTTCAACCTCTACCTGCTTTGTAAACGATTTGTGAGCCAGGGAGAATAAGGTGGATGAGGAATCAGCACCCAATCAAGTTCTTCCATCTCTTCTGACTTGATTCTTGCCTCGTGGGTTTGTGCAGCTTTGCCCTGATCAAGCATCCCCCTTTCGATTCACTACATCGGGTCCTAGTTTCCTGAAAGCCTGATTCAAATTCACTAATTGCTGATAGTAGATTTGAGCAATAGTTGCTGCTGCATTAGGTGGCAAATGTTAAAAGTGGCAATCTTACAAAAATGCACGAAGAAGAACATCTCCCCCACGAAGTTCCTTTCTCGAAGGCAGTGGCTGGGTCGTTTCCCCTCTTACGAAGCTGCCTTTTGTCTATGACACCTGACAGTCACAAATCTCTCCACTGAATGAGATGAAAAACAAGCTGGTGTAAATGAAGAGATGTGAGATTGTTTTCAGACACCAATTCATGAATTACCTATTTTCCAAGCTTAAGAAGTCGATGAAGAGTTTATGGTTTGAACAAAGTTTAATAGCAAATTCCAACACAATTAATAAAGAACGGTAGGTTTCTTCGAGGGCTGCCACTTCAAGAAGAGGCTTATCATAAAACTCGACTTGGCTTCTTAGATATTTCAGACCAATCAATACGATTGATTTAGTATTCAATCACTCATTATATACGACTTCCTTCTACCTAGTACAGTCGAGCCTATTAATGCCTTCATTGTAATATTCGTTTGGTTTTGATCACTCGACGAACTCAAAATGCCATTTTTAAATTCTTTGTATGACGCTGCAAAAGCTGTAGTAGTCTGAAGAAGGAGCAAGGTATTCGGGAAACCAAGGTGGATGGAAAATTTTCTCCCAATCAAGATATTGTTCCATCTTTCGTGACCTGATTTTTGAGTGCATTGTCCAGATGCAATAACATCACCTACCTTTCTACCCACCAGATCGGATCTTTCTTATGCCCCCAAAGCATCGTTCAAACGCCCTAGGTCAGGACGGTAGATATGAGCATTAATTGTTGCTGCATTGGGTGGTAACAGTTCAAAGTGGGCTATTCATTAGCGATCCCAATGGACTAACAGAAGAAGACCCTGTTTTCCATGATGTACCCACCTCGTCGGCTGCAGCTGGAGCCTTTCTGACTCTCCTTTATTTCCCAACCACTGCCTATGATGGTTAACATTTCCATAAGAGATCAATTTTTCGCAAGTTGCAAGTCGTCTATCATCTAAAAATGTGAAGCCATTCGGCGGAAATGGAGTTTATGAAGATGAAGACGATGAAAAGCTGCTGGATGGCTTGAACTAAGCTTAATGCCTATTCAAACCCAACTGACAAAGAACGATGGGTTTCTTTAAGGGCTGCCTATTCAAGAAGAGGTCTATCACAAAACTCGACTTAACTTCCTGTTCGATCTTCATCATCGTGGAGGGTGAATTCTTCGCTTTTGAATCTCAAAAGCTATCTTCTGCCAATTCCTTCATTCACGCATTCCTCTCCACGAGCTGAGTGAATGTGTCTAGCCTCTTCGTCTGCTGACTTTCATTTTTTTAACTCATAATACTCTATGTACTCAAATGATTCTTGAGAACTTCCATGTTAAGCCAATTTTCGATGTTGTTGTTGCTGTTGTTGTTTTGTAAAACAAAATAAGGTCAGTATTAATACATCTAAGCACAAAAGTAGCTTTAAGCCCTAGTAGACAGTATTATAAACTCATTTGCTTTCGTTGAATTTTAAAAAAAGTACGATTTGAACAGAACTTAGAGGATGACCTGATAGATACAGAAACATCCTCTCTGTAGGCCGTTTATTCCTTGACCACTGAAAACCGTACAGAGACAGGACAAGTAGAAGAGGTTGGCACGAGTTCCAGCAGGTTTAATAGCAAGCACGCTTGCCAGGGAATTAGATCGGTGATTTATCGAATAGCCTGTTGTGGCTTCAAAAGCATAATTGTAAATTTTAGGAGAACGGTCTACCGAGAACTTCTGAAGGTTTATCAAACCCACGCCTGCAAGGAATGCCTTGAAAACATTCCTCTACTGCAGAAATACGCTGGATACAGGTGCGTTTGTTCCATTTGTTACAATATTGTCAAAATGTTTGCCATAGAGAAGATGGGACAAGATGATTTTGTACTTTCCATAGGCAAGGATACCATAGAAACTCTTTAATTCCTTCCCTGATTAAAAGCACTTTTTGTAGTAACGACTGCATGGCACAGCACCCAAAAGATTTCGCCTTTCCCTGAGGTGCGGTAGAGACCGATTTATACTTCCTGGCAAAAAAATAAATATTTTATTTAGAATTTATCCCTAACAACCTCTGTTTCCTTCCCCTGTAGAGAAGATGACCTGCCACAATTAGAGGACGTCTCGAATTTCTTGAAAAGTGAGAAAATCTAATGAGGTAACGCCTTGTGTAGGAAAATCGGGCTTTACCCTGCGTCCTGTGTCTGGCTACATCTCGTCTAAGGAATTTCTCCAGGGACTGGCTTATCGCGTCTTTTACTGCACGCAGTACATCCGCCATCACTCCGAACCCTTCTACACTGTAGAACCGTAAGTCTGCCAATGGTTTTCAGTAGGTTTTGAGTAAAATTATCGATTCTGGAATAGGATTATACGGAGGTTTTTGGATCACCGGAAGCAGGAAAATCTTACAAGGCAAATATTTAAAACGTGCTCTAGATGCCGAGAATTGAATAAAAATAATTGTATCTGTTTAGCGACTGTGTTCACGAACTCATGGGTCACGTGCCCTTACTTGCCGACCCGGCATTCGCTCAGTACTCGCAAGAGTTGGGACTCGCTTCTCTAGGCGTCTCCGAGGAAGACGCCGACAAGATTGCTAAGGTGAGTTCCTCTTTTTATTTTTCAAAGATGCGTTGTAAATCCAAGTGAAGATGACCCCCTGTAAAGAGTAGAAGAGGTCTGAAATCCCACTTTAATTCCAATTAGTTATTGATGGTGAACCTGATAAATTGAGAACTTATGCGAACTTGACTACTTAAGATCTAATTAAGTACTCATATTTTTGTAACTTTAAGATTTTGGTTTCGATTAAAATGTTAAGCCACTTCTTAGAAATTTTGCCTTAAATCAGAAGAATATACTTGACCTTGACTAACACTTTTTTAAATATAATGGAATTTTGTGTTTCTTCTTTCAGCTCTACTTCTTTTCAGTTGAGTTTGGAATTTGCAAGGAGGATGGACAGCTTCGAGCTTATGGTGCTGGACTGCTTTCTTCAGTGAGCGAACTAAAGGTTAGTCTCCCAAAAATTTCGGTTTTACAAGTGATGCAGTCGGATTTTGGGAGTTTTTATTATAAAAATGCAAGTTGTGGTGAGGTGAAAGACAGTCAGTTCCTAGGAAACCCGTGTATGAGTTTGAAATGATGATTTAACCTAGAGAAGATATGTGCGCCTTGAATGATTGACGAGCTCTCTCCGTATACAAATTCCCTTCATTAGTATCATCACTGGTAACTACCAGGAGCTAAGAGAGAGAATCCTGTGGTAATGAAGGAGGGGGTTAACTGATGGAAGTCATAAATAATCAGCGAAAGTGAATTGATGATTGAATCTTCAACTAAATGTAACATCAGGTCACTTGTTTCATTTATTCAAAATCCAGACAGTTTATGGGATGCTCGGATACTTTGACCAGAGGTGTATACAACTTGATTTCGACAGGGTAGATTTTCTCTTCAGTGTGTGTCCCCGCCAGTATCCAGATTTTGTGTCCAGCATTGAGCTCTGGGTGAGAACCTGCTGGAAAACATTCTGGGAGTCACCGGACGTGGGCTATTGGGGTTTTCGAGTCCACGAAAATCTATATGTTCAGGTGAATTGATACTCAGAAAAATTGCGGTTTTTTAGGAGGAATGGAAGTCTAGCTTGGATATCCTGATTAGTTGACGAGTTTGTCTGATCCTTAGAGAGATGATTCTCTGACTGACCCTGAAAGGTTTTCATTTTTACCATTATTTGCCTTAGCATGCACTGAGTGATGAGGCGATACGCAAGCCCTTCATTGCAGAAGACGTTATAGAGGCCGAATGCATGGTCACCACCTACCAAAAGGCCTACTTTGTCAGCGAGAGCTTCCAAGAAGCCAGGGATCAACTCAGGTGAGTGATTTCCATATTTTGAAAAACCTCGATGGTCAAGCAAATGGGAGAAAAATCAAGTTTCGAATCACCAGATACTCCATATATAGAGCTCATTATATTTCTTAGTAAAATCATCAGTCGTTTTAATAAATAGAAGAGTATGTAATCAAAAAATATAATATTAATGTGCGCTTTGTTAAAAAGGGCTTTAGAATCCAGTCGCTAGTCTGTCAAGTATTTCTTTACTCTTACAAAAAAGATATATTTCTCTTGTAAGGGAAAATCCATTGGTTGTAATAAACTACCATTTATAAACGTAACAATTTTGCTGAAGGAAATTCGTCAAGAATCTTCAAAGACCCTTCGGGATACGATACAACTACATAATGGACTCAGTGGACGTTTTGGATGAACCGGGAAAATTTAAAGAGGTACTAGCTGACTTGCAGTCTGAAATCGCTACCATGGAACAGGCTCTGCTTCAGGTAGGTTTAATTTTCATTCAAACTCTAATTTCCAGTGGTAGCTTGTTTAATATCGATAAAAACCAAAAATAGAAATTAATTCTGATAAACCAATGCCAAAAATTAATTAAATAGCAATTTAAGAATTACGAACTAATGTCCTAGAAACTTTTCTCTTTTTTAAGAAATATTAATTTAATCAGTACTATTTTTATCTTACTACAACATGTAGAATATTTATATACTCCCTGTAGCGGTTTGTAGGGAGGCACCAATTTGTAGCGGTTTTGTGCCTACTACAATAATCTCCAACCCGAGAGAGAAAGAACCACGTCATTACGCTGCGTAGTAATGAGTATATTTGCTAGGAAGAGGACTAGCGTAGGGCAGCGGAACGGCGTTGACAGCACGCCGTAGAACGGCGGTGTCTTAGCACGCCGGAAGTTGTCTATCTCGGCTGAGGAGAACTCGATGCTGATTGGTCGAGTCGTTCCTTGGCTTGCTCTTATTGGGTAGCCATAGTTGCCTTGATAGACGTGCGTGGGCCGATCCTATTGGATGGCGTAAGTCAGGTTAATCGGCGCGCTACATCCTTACTATATTTAACGTGATATCAGAATCGTCATACTTTCCTATTAAAAATATTTCCCTCTAAAATGTTTCAATTTTCTAGTTGATAGAAAGGAAGGATCTTTTAGTATGATAAAAAAAACCGAAAATTTTAATAAATCAGTTGATTGGAGAGGTGTTATTTACATTTTTTGAAGACACGCTTGTGCTAATTATGTGGTAATAATGAGTCTTGAGGAATGATCCAATAATTGCCGAAACGTGATGATAAATTTCAACTTATACTACTTTGAATTTCGATAATTTTTTTTCTTATTTTGTATCAATTCAGCTCTCAAGCAGGCAAGACCAAAAACCGGCTCTGCCATGGAGAATGGCCAGGCCCAGAAAATTCCAGTAAAACGGATACGAAATGGATTTTAATTCAGCAGAATTAGCTCCATCTCCAAACTGACATTTAAATGTTGTACTCCTTAATGAATTTCACCCTAGAATATCGTTGACTCCATCAATAAATGCCAAATTCGTTTTGTCTTCTCTCACAGTTGGGATTTTTCAGACGACTAATGCTATACCTTCGTTGACATTAAAATTTCTATAATTTCGGTTGTTAATAAAGGTTGACTGTTTGTGTGAAAGGGTTTAATTCAGATTTTGCGGCAAAATGAACCTATTCAGTCATCACTGACATTCGCTTCTACTACAAATGCTGCAAAAGGCTACTTTTTGTGCAACACTAGGTTGTACTGTTAGCAAAAAATAAGTCTTTAGATGTGGGTTTTAGTCTTAAATTCTGTCCAATGAAGGTTTGGAGGCCTCTCGTCGGGATGCTGATCTCAAGTTCCGTTCCTTTTTAAAAAAATTAAACAAATGACGTTCTTTCAAGTATTAATAAGTCCATTAATTTCATTATTATTCGAAGAACTCATAAATGTCTCTTTCAACTTCTTCCTAGTGCATTGCAAAAGTGTTTTTGCAAAATACTACGAAACAATTGTCAGTAGTACGAAGAAGCAAAGTAGTAGAGTAGTTCTTCCAGCCAAGTTCTTGTGTCTTCTGTGCCGTGATTCGTGCACTGTCTTGATGAAACATCACCCCTTTTTGATTCACTAGAGCAATACATTACCATCTTCATTCATTCACACATTCCTCTCCATAAACTGAGTGAATGTTTTCGGCTGCTTCGTCGGCTGCTGCTAAGTTTCTTTTATTAAACTCAAAACATGCCGTGCCTCCAATGATTATTGGCCATTTTCATGCTATTAGGGTTTTAATCCAGCAAATTTTAGTCTTATTCTTCTGTAAAATTAAATTTAATTAATTTAAACGCTCATAAGCTTTAAATAATGTCTAGCTCCTTTAGATATTTTAAAACACTCCTTAAATTTAGTTCAGTTTAAATGATATTGCTGAACAGAACTTATGGAATGTACCACAAGTGGATCTATTGAAGACAAAGGGGTGTGATGGACCAGAGGTTTGTTTAACCAACCCAAATGCAGCCTGGTTTGGAATGTGTAGGCATACGTCTCAGCCTGTTGCAGGTTATATCGGCGTTTGGCTCAGAGGGTATATCCCAAGTATGTGCCTACTATTTGTTCATTTGTTAGATCCTCCTCTTAGATGGATCAGTTACCCAAGATTAGATTAAGAGCCCCAGAACCAGAGACAAAGGGGCACTGGGGTCCCCCACTCCCTGTACAGAAGTGGCAGTTTCATCCATAAAAGCCCATTTATGTACCTCGTGGTAGTGATTCTGGGCTTTAGACCAACATACTCATTAAGCCGCTAAACGCTGTCTTGCATTCATTAACCAGGACTGTCACCAGCCACTTCGTTGTTAGAACCCTCACCTATGCATCGGATTCTATAAGATTTTTATCGCAGCTACAGGGAACAGCGTAGCCTCTGTTTTTTTTTCTGACTTGGTAGATAAAGGAAAGTCAGTCAGCGGTAGGATTGGATTGGCACCCTTCTATGAGCCTAATATGGAAGCTTATGGACCAGTTATGCAGAAACTGAACAAAATTCCGGAAATGCAGTACTGGGAGGTCGTTGATCTTATGTAATATATAATTTCCCTTTAACTATAAATATTTGCGTATTGTAGAAATCTGGTGTTTTACTAAATGCCATGCCATTAAGAAAGAGCACAATCAATTTAATTTCAAAATACGACGGAAACGCAATGCACCCAATAGTCTTTGGTAATCTTGGGAATAATTTCCTCGAAGTAGCTTAATGAAAGGCTCCATTTTATCTAGATAGAAATCACCAAAAATGCCAAAACTTTAATTTCTATCAATTGGAAAAGTCAACTCACTAAAACGTGGTATCCATGCTTTTATACGAAGGATTTCAAAGTTTTCAAGAGGCAGTATGCATGTCTATGATGTATGTTCGTCATAGAATACCTAGCAAGAGTCCGAAAACGTTTACTGGTTGGTCTACACAATAACCGTCTCTTAAATACAATGTTACTAGGACAATGGCCAGTCATTTTGACATCACCAGCCAATCCAAAGCCAGCAATTTCGAACATAATCGCAATGATAGTGCTGATTTAAACAGTCATAAAATCTTTCATGAGATTCCTCTTAGTAAACCAGTAGTTTTAAACAATTTCTGCATGAAATATTTGAATAAAGCCTGGTACAAATTCAAAATATATTAATTTTCATTAATTTATCAAACCCCGGAAAAAGTACGTCGATTCCAAGGCTTTAATCGGATCACAAACTTACCGACTTACTGAATTGTGCACAAACAAGAGCACACTCCTTCTCTCTGGTGGATGCGTTGCCTCCTTCTCAGAGTGAGTAGGGGTGAACCAAAGGCCCTTATTGGCTCGTGAGGGCTCTGAGGGCACTCGTTGAGTTGCGTGCTCAGTTGCCAGAGCGTGAGCAAGCCGCCACCTCGTGCGATCAATCGCGGGCCCTTTCCTCCAGACCACGACGACAGCTGAGATGACACGTATGTCTGAACTGGGTTCTATGATGTTTTTTTTTGCAATTTGTGGATTATCTTAATAGAATTCTCAAAATTATAACTTAAATTATTATGTTTAAATAATTTTTGAAGCTACTACGATGATTTGGAGTGGGGTTTAGTTGAAAAATTGGTAAAAGCTGGAGATATTTTGCTACAAAAATGCTTGAAATGCAAAGCATGCATTCAATTAAAAACAAAAACTAATAGCCCGTTCATTTAACTTTATCGTTTTTTGATTACACTCCGACTTCAAAAATCTCGCCTTATAGAACCATATGGATTTTGTTTGATCTTAATGCAAACACATTCGAACTATTTGAAACAGTTTTGCAAAATGTGTTGAGGATTCTTTAAAACAAACTAATGTATTTTAATGTTTCAGTTATTAATTTAAGCAACTTCATGCACCAGGTGAATAGCGTTCTCTGGGAAATTTCACCGTGAACTCTTATACTTTCTTTTTTGATTTATAATGCTCTTAGGAATATTGATTTGTTTAAATTCCATCATTGACAATGATTAGCTTATAATTTTAGATTCTGTTTTTTGGTACCAAATACAAGTAAGCAACATATGTTGCGCTCTGCAGATTGATCCAAACTGGGAATCAATCGGCTATGGGCTAATTTGGAATTTGTACCTCTTTGTGCTCAAAATTTCAGCCAATGAGCAATTTTACATAGATCGAACAACAAGTTATCTTCATATATGATGCATTTTAAGTTTTATTTTATCACTGACTTTATCACATTCATCATTTCGGTTTAAATGTCTCGAAAGTACCTTATATTTAGAAATAAATTATCGGTAAATTGTCTTGTACCGGCTTGATTCTAAGACGTCTTGATAATTGAATGTAAAACAGACTTTTAATTTTTGTAACTCTAAATAAGTACTTATAAGAATTTTGAGAGACTGGAGAATAAATAAAATTGAATATTTTCCCTCCAAATTTCAGTTCATATTTGTGTTAAGAAGGGATTTCATTCTTACAAATTTTGTCGATTAACTTAAAAATCTAAGAGTTTTAGAAATTATCTTTTTTTTCAACATTTCAAGTTCTTGTAAATTACTTCATAAACTTCTTAATCTTCATTTCGCTGCAAAAATTGTGTGAAATTTGTACCTCAAAGCTCCTAAAAATCACGTATTTAGCCTAAATGAAAGCGACAACTCACCAGAGAAAAAAGAGATGTGGTTTTTTGTTAAAAAGAATTTGAGAGTAAGAGGATGTGGATACTGAACCAATTTTGCGATTAAACCTTATTTTAAATGTTTAGAAATGCTCCGATACCTCTAAGGTGAGACTGTAGAAACTGGTCTGTATGTTTGTTTGTTACTCCAATCAGATATGCGTAACTTGTCGAGAACTGGCACTGCTCCCGTTACGTGTAAATTGATACTTAGAGTATTTTTTTAAGAAATAAAATAGTTCTTTCTGATTTAGGAGATAGTGGAGAAATGGTTGAAGTGGAAAATCATTAAAACCCCAGGATCTGTCAGACATTGGTCAATGTCAGTTGGCCTCCTCAAGTTGAATCGCACCTTTAAGGCAATATTAGAGCTTGAAATGGATGGCGTTTATGATTGGCTACTTAAAGAGAGCCCTGTTTTTGATTGACTACCTTGTTTGATATGTGATCGAGAGGGAAGCACCCAGGCTGCACATGCGATTATCTGGGTTACCACCAGGATTTAGAACTATAAGGTGATCCAGTAATTTCTGTCCCAATTGTTCCGGTTTATATGAACAAAACTTAAAGAGTATTTGCAATGTCTGATGGAGCTGAGCACTATTTCCAAGTCACAGTGCATTCAAAGGGATCACATTTTCTATAACAATAAACTTGACTAAAGTCCTTCTATAGTGGAATTACCCAAAAATCATTTGAGGCAAAAGGTGTTTTTGTGAGTTAAAGAAAGGAAACTCTACAGCGGCCGAAGTAGCTAGAAACATTCGCCACTGCTTGTGCAGAAGAGGTATCGAATACGACGTCCAGCTGAGTTTGACGATAAGCTGTTTCTTGAAGTAACAGCGCTTAAAGAAGCTTATTCTTCATTACCTGTTGAGTCGGAATTAGTTCAAACCATAGGATTGTTCGCCTTTCGTCTTCAGAAATTATGAAATAGTCCTCACCATGGAAACGGTGTCTCACGCGTGTCCGAAAATACTGAATTCTCGAGTTTTTACCCACTTTTCCCTTTTACTTATTAATAACGATACTGTTAGATGGCCTAGAGACGCCAGAAAGGCAACTCCATTTATGCTAAATCCTCTTCTTCTTATCATTCTTTAGACCTCTTGAGGTGGATAAGACAATGCCCAGATTTACTATTCCTCACCCTCATCCTTCTCCTCCACCTGAAGGCAGCCAGGTGTCAGCAGGACATTTCCCTCAGTTCAGCGCGTTTCCAAAACGGTACTGTGGTGCTGGAATGCACTCTGATCGGTGACGAGCCCTACGCTACAGAAATCAGCCTCGGCTGTGATATCCAGGAGGGCAAGGTCTGTCGAAAGGGCTGTGCACAGGTCTGCTCTAAATCTGACGGTGAGCTATTAAAAGCGCACTTTATGGAAGGTGAAATTTGCTTCTGGTTTCATTGCTAAGCCTACTGACCGTACAAAAGGGCATTTAAAGAAAGATCTTTGTAAAATATCCGCATTAAATAACGCAAATCCAGAAATTAGAGCTTGTGGTTCATATAGAGTGGTGTTTACACGAGTGATTTTTTGCTAGACAGAAACTGAGTCGTTCTTACAAAGAAGACATTGTTTGAAAAGTTTGCTAAGGCAGAGGGATAGAGATGATTCTCTACAGCCATTGAAAGGGTAGCAATACCTTTTCGATTTATATTTGCATCGTCATTTTGGATAAAGTTTTAATTTTTTTCCTTTATCTTGATGGTGGCCTTTTTTCTGAGGCCAAGCATTGGGACTAGTATAATAGTGAATGGTGTTACAACCGTTTCTTGACACAGCACATATAACTCGTAGTCGAATGCTTAACTACCGAGTCCAGTAATTCCGAGTTGACACCTGAAGTCAATCCAAGCCCCTCCAACAGCATTTGCGCTTCTGTGGGTTTTCGAGTTCATCCAGTCGGATTGCGGTTTTCACTGAATTTATGGAGAGTATTAAACAATGACCATTAACTCCGCCTTAATTTGATGACAGGTGAGAATCGTCATTTTCCGATTTCTATTCCATGACTCGTCAGGTGTGCTTCTATTATCCAGTCTTGTTGTCGTCATCATAGATTTGATTGTAGAATAGGAACTTAAATCGTCAGAAGAACACCCTTGGCTCATCTTAAAAGGCGAAAACTAAATGCTTTATTTTGAAAATTATATTTCGAACTAATTAAAGATCTGCCTATGGTATGCTAGTGGTTACAAAATTCGAGATTCAAAGACATGATTTAAGTTAGTCCTGCAAAAAAGAGAAATTGCATTAATATCTTTAGTTTAGATACATTTTATTCCTTTTCACTTATCAGCGAAAGCTCATACCATAAGTAGAAGTCAGTTGAATATTTTGGTGATTGCTTGATTAGTCGTGTAGAGTCATGTTAGACTCCTGATCACTCACCTTAGTTCTCACGTTACATACGTGGCAGTGCGTTCACAGTGAGATCTTTTTTGTTTGCCTTAGTGATGGCAGTTTTGTGAAACACGCATGCAGAGATATATATTTACTTCTTAGGTCCAAGCCTAAGCCGAATATACAAGTTAAATATGCAAAGCAGATAAGGTTTTAATTTTGCTGTATTTAAGACTGGTTGGAATCGACCCAGGTTTAGATAAAGTAGTGGCCTAGTCTAGAGATAAGCTTCAGTGAGCATAACTATTCTAGCTGATGAGTCATGACATCTTCGACTTGTGCAATCATAAACAAGAACTATGTAAACAAGATTTGTTGCTCTAATTTAAAAATAGCTTCAAGTTTTTCGAAGGCTCTGCAGTACGCAACTGTGAAATGATATTAAGTAGTTCTTACTTGGTTATCAAGTTAGATGCACTCTGATTAGGTGAAGTGCTTAACTCTCAAAAGTAGATGGACAAATAACCAAGGCACTAAGGGCTAATAATGGATAGTCATACGTTGTATCTTCAAAACATCTTTGGAAACTACTACGAATCACTAAGGTTGGTAACACCATCTTTGTTGTAAAATTCATTCAGTTTTGATTATTTGCTTTTTTTATTGATTTTCCATTTACTAGAGTAGCTATTTTTTCCTCCTCGAAGCTAGGCTTAAACACCCTCATTGCCGAGAGTAGATTTGAGTACTAACTTTTTGCTAAAAGTTGATTATTCCTTGACGATTTCACCAAAGTGAACTCAGAAGAGGCTTTTTCCTATGAAGTTCCCCTCTCAAAGTCTGTGGTTAGGTGTTTTCCCCTAATAAAGGCTCCATTGCGTCCGACGCTTAACATTTCAATAAGGGTGAAACAAGTTGAGAGGAAGGAAGAAAAGACTGAAGTCAACTCGAGATTTGATACATCCATTTTGCAAGTTTGGGAATTTCGTCAAGGAACCTCTTGAAGATGGCGATGAACAGTCGGTTGTATGGTTTAAACTAAGCTTAACTGCCAATTCCAACTCAAGTGGTAATGAAAGGACAGTATTTTCAAGGGCTGCTTCCTCAAGCAGCTTATCATCCAGCTCAACTCCACGTCCGTTCTGGTCCTCATTTTCGAGGGTGAAATCTCCTCTTCTGAAATTCGTAAACCATCTTTTTCAAGTTCTTCTATCATTCACATATTCCTGAGTGAATGAATCTGGCCGCTGCTTAGGCTATCTTATTTTGATCATTAAGCAGATAGCTAGACCACCACGTAGTGACGAATTTCTCACAAATTTGATTTACACGACACCACGGAGAACTGATGGAGAATTAAAACGTCGACCGACGATGAAATGTTGCCTATAAATTTAAAACCTGAACTAGAGGTAGTGAACAGGTCATTATGTTTAAATATGTCTAATCAATAGAAGCTCAGTAGCCTTTATTTAAATTGGGAAATGTATTTTTCTTTTTCTTTCTATTCGTAAAGTCCTCAACACTGCTCGCATAATAACACACACTTTTACTCTTCCTATTAAATGCTAGACTTCAACTCCCCAAATTATTTAGAACAGGATCGAAGAGGATCAGAACAGGTTCGAATTATGAATATTCTCTAGAGAGCAAATTAAACACTAACAGGCGAAACAAGTTAATCAAGCTATTAGTTAGAAAATCAAAAGAGTAGGGAAAAAGGAGCCAAGTTTTGAAAACTTTAACCATCTTGATAAATTGACTTACACGCGTATTAACCAAGACAGTTGAGAAGAGTAATTTGCACACAAATATGAAAATGTAAACCATGTTACTTCTGAGACGTCGTGTTCATCCACTTAAAATCTATTAACCCGTAAAGAAAAGTGGAATCCGTTGATTCAAGATAAATTCAAATCTCTGTGGATGAATTTCCCTACAACTGGGCTGAGATAGCGATTCGAAAGGGATTTAAGAGAGACTCAGTATGATTATGTGCTATCGCCGCAGAACGATTTAGCGAAGTCCATTCGGTATTTTTTGCTCCAAATGCTAGGTAGAGTTTGAATAAATATGGGAGTTATCTGCAGTGGTGCCTAGCCATTTGAGAAGGTATGATAATATTGGTAGCCAATAGCGGATGTAGGTGCAACGGTTGTATATACTGGGGTAGGAAAAGATTGTGCAAACACCTTGAAAAATTAAATATATATATATATTTTAATGTGGTGTAGGTACACGTTTTGCGGTAATGCAGCCTCGATTCTCCGAGGTATTGATTCATACACTTTTTTAATTGTGAATTCCAAAGCAATTTTAGCTCATTCTTCAAATAAAGCAGCAAATATTTTGGTGACTTTTCTCGAATTTTACAACTCACTGCGTTTCATAAATACCTCTAGACCAACACAACTGTACAGGCGCTCCTAACGATGGTGTAGTGAGATGCCAATTGAGGGATTCAACCGCCGTTGTCTACGTACTCGAAGAAAGCTCACTAAAGAGCACAGCCCACTTCTGGTGCCTCTATGGAGATAAAGCTTCCTCTACCTTCACCTACAAACCCCCAAAGAAAAAGAGTAAATTCAATCGAAGTGGTGCCATGTCGAGATCTAAGAGACTCAAGTCCGCCAAGGAAACCCTGAATAATGAGCCCCAGGATCCGAATGGGGATGCTGCCAAGATGCGTAAGCACTTGTTTCAATCGGATTTGCGCCTTTTTCACTATATAAAAGATTCCAACTACTGATAGAGAAAATGTGCAATGGAAGAGTCCAATATTGTTGGTACACATTTGTTAAAAGATAGCAGTCATCGCTGAATATTGATGCAGTCGATTACAGTTGAACCTAGCCTGAGTATTTTTGTGTGACATTGTCATGTAGACAAACCGTTTTCTAAAAGATTATTTTACCTGCTATAACGGATTTTGCTGATCATTAGCTTCAAAAGAACCAAAAGGAAAGCATTTTCAGATTAATTACACCTGTATAAAGTGTGCCGCTTATAAACCAACTCAAATCAAATTCATTTGCAATTGGTTGACGCCTTGATCCATTTTAAAAAAGCGGTTCATTATTATGCTGCTAGTATTTCTACTCCAATGATAGCGTGTAGATTGCATTTTCTCACACCCAAATATTTAAAAATACATTCATTTTAAGGATCTCACTATTCGCTGTAACTGCTGGGAACTTTCTACTTCCAATAGTTTCGGCTCTGCTTGAGTAGAATAAATTCTCGATTTTGAGCCCCATTGGATATTTCTGATTGTGTGCTACTGAGTGGAAATTGATTCGTTGCAAATAAGGTCATTTTTTCAACTAAAAAAAGAATTTATTTTGCTAATGTAGAGAAGCGTTTCAATGCCGAGGCGGTATTCATCATCGCTATTTGCACACTAATTTCGCTGATGCTCAACTTGGTTTTCTGCGTTTGTTGCCAAGTTTCAAGAAAGTATTTAAGTAAGTTTCGTATGTGTTCGTGTATTTTTTATAATAACACAACTAATTAAGTCATATCAGTGTTAGAGTGACTTGGTGTGATAAGATCTTTCGGTAAAACGTTTTACATTAAAAGATTTTTTGTAAGATTCAGGTAAGTTTACGCAATTAGACACCAGTAAATTAGTAATTTATTTAATAAATCGAATCTTTTGGTACCATTAAAATCGAATTCGCATAAACGCGTTGGGGCTTTTGATGACCAACGGCAAAGTTGTGCTTATTTTATCATGCGGGCTGCCCTTTATGCAGTATAGTGCCCAATAGGACAAGTTCATAAAGTACAATTGTCAAATTACTTTAAGAGAGTTTGAAATTTCGGCTTTTTTTTCAAAATGCCGAATCTTTCAGCTCCTCTGATTGAGACTGCTTTAATGGTTGGCAATCGCTTTTTCCGCATATCTGCCTATGCTTTAAAATTACCATCTCTAGACATAAAAGAATGTGTAAACTAAAAAAAGAATATAAAAGAGTCGGAACGGAAAAAGGTACTCAGCAATATCCTATTTCAGAGTGTTTAAGGTATTTATTTCTATGTATTTATGTATTTATATGTATAAATATCATATATATATGTGTGTATTTATAGCTTTCCGGTAAAAGGGAAGCCATAACTAGAATGGGAAGTTGGACAATTAAACGTGTTCAACCTCCTTCATTGTGTGCCGAAGACGATGAGTCACCTAGTCTGTTACGTCGGCTAGCGATGAGGCATGAGGTCCCGACCCTGCTATCAAAAATCCAGTTATTAGGAGTTATTAAGAGAAAGAACATCACATTTCAGAGAGAGGTATAGGTGTGAATAAGGAATAAACTCAAAAGGGAAAGTAAATTACACAGAGTAAATTATACAGGCGAAACAAGGAAGCCAAGATATTTATTTTCAAGTTAAGTTAGATAGTAAACAGCTTCCTAGAATCGCTTTTCAAGTAAATCGTGCTTCATCAAGTTAGAAATTAGCAAATAAGCTTAAAAAGTAATACAATTGTTCACCGTCTTCAAGTTCAAAAACTTGGAAGAGTTCCCTAACTTAGAAAATCGGTGGCTCCTCGAGTTGACATCTGCTCTTGTTTTAATTCTCGTCAACTATTCTTCTTTTTTCGGTGAATAAACTTTTAAATGGTCACGAAAATAGTTCCATAATTGAAGTCTCAAGCTTCGTGGACGACGGTGGCTTCGTAGACAAGCCCTTTCTAAAAGATTATTTTACCTGCTACAACGGATTTTGCTGAGCATTAGCTTCAAAAGAACCAAAAGGAAAGCATTTCCAGATTTATAGATTGTCAAGGAATAATCCACTTTGAATTGTTGCCATCTAATGCAAAAATTCATACCCAAATCTGTTGTCAGCAATTAGGGTGTTTGAGGAGGAAAAATGGGGTTATATTTCATCAGAACGAAGCAGCACGACTCCACACACCAAGAATCATGTCGCAAAAGATCGAATAACTTGGATGCGGGAAAAATCTTCATCCGCCTTATTCTCCTGACCTTGCTCCTTCAGTTTACAAAATTATTTGGGGGAAACAGCTTTTGCAACTGTTGTATCTAGAGAAAGTTATATTTATAATTTTGTATAATGTATACAGTTGTTTAAGTCGTTACTATGACGCCTTGCACTTTGTTGAATAAGCTTTGGAATTACGACGCGTCCCGTCTCTTGTGGCCGTTATCGAACGTAACGCACCTCCGTACTTTACATTAGTAACACAGCAGGAAGAGGTTGAAACTGACATTTGAGACTTCTTTGAATCAAAACCAAAAAAATTAAAATTAGAGTATTAATAAGCTTGTTTATGGATGGAATAAAGTCAGATGATCAGCGAGAATACATTGATGACTGGATGTAACATTTGGTCACTCATTTTCATTATTCTAAAATCATGCAGAACTTACTAAATGACCTAATAGCTGTGTGGGCTATGATTAAAAGTCCGTCCATCTGAATCTGCCCAACAGACCGTCTTTCTCACGGTGGCTACCGCAATCTCGTCCTGGAGAAGTGCCTGTGCATAAAAGGCCTCGCCGACACCTACAAGCTCTCTGTGAAGGCCTACAGACGTGCCGCGGACCCTCGAAGGGCCACCGATTTCTACCGCGGTGGCACTGGCAGTCTCGCCCTTTGGAGGCCCGTGGCCACTCCCGGCGCTCTGGAACTCCCCCTCACGGAGCCAACACCACGGCGGAAACCCCTCTCCGACCTCGCCTACTTCCCTTCGGTGCATGCGGATTCAATCCGAACCCCGTCGATAGCTCCACCGAAACCGCCGGTACCACCGCCGCCGCCTCCACAGAAACCGGTTGAGGACGAGGTCATCTACGACGATGTTCACCAGTCCACGATTTACAACACCGAGGGGAATTCGCAGCAGGTTGGTTGGCCTATGATAGAAGTTCTGACTTTTCTAAACCTTGAGGAGGTCTATTCAATACACGACCGTCACCAGAAAAAAAACAAAGATTTCTTGGACTAGACCAGCAGTGGAAAGATTTGTGCCTCAGCGTGTATCCAAGCGGAATCACGAGTAAATGTCAGTACTTATACACTATTAGGACAACTCGCTCCAGAAACTGATGCTTTGTTCTATGTTCGATCAGGGGGTTCAATCTGCTCTCTTCGTGGAGCGGAGGCTACGCTTTGAATCGCACTAAGGTGATTAACTACCCCGTATAAGATGGTCCCACTACAGGAGGGAGAAAAGGAGACTTGTTCATCTGTCAGTTTATTGGGAGTGTATGATGAGTGAGGAAGACAATCAAGCGGTTTTGGGACGAGGGAGTTGGAAGACTGGGCTGAGTGTCTGGGAGGCTGTCCAGCATTTAGTCTGTGGCGTCGGGAAGGCTGAGAATTGGGGCTTAGTGAGACCGCAACAAGTGTGAGTCATTCAACTATGATGACAGTTAGGATTTGTCTTAAGGCTCCAAGTGGGGTAGATCTAAGCCAAGAATGGAATTTCATTACGTTAAAACACAGCCATTGCCTGAGGGATCTCCTAAACTAATTGACAATACGTCCGGTCAGGAAACCATTCACCGTTGTTCCTATCTGTCTGCAGTTGCAGACATCCGGTCAAATCAATTATGGATGTATATTTCTTGGGACAAAAGATTGAACGCGAGAGAATGGGGTGAGAGTCTGATGTTGCTCAGGAAATTCAAAGGACCGTATTGATTGAGCAGACTTTTTCTAAACTAAAGTGCAACCATTTATGAACCAATAAGATGTACAGATGTTGGACAAAATGGTGGAAATACCTTGAAAATCAACAAAATATATTTTGATATAGTGTAAGTTTACATTCAGCAGCAATTACAACCTTAATTCTCCGAGGTATTGATTCATCCAAATTGTGAATTGTTAGTTACAAAGGAGTTTAGACCCACTTTTCAGCTACAACACCCTTAATTCCATTAGACTGTTCCTCCTTGTGCCGCCATTAATTAGCAATTCCAGATGTATGGATTGGTGCATTACCATCATCACTGCGGCGTTACCCTCCGGAAACTTGGTAACCCTAAATTTCCAAAAAGTTTCTACTGCTAATTCTTCTCCCATGAAGGGAAATCATTGGCTTGGTGGCGGATTTCTAAGAAATAGCACACATGATAACCATCACATTATAATCATCATTGGGAGAAGGCAGCAATCTGGATTAAATGCTTCTTTCGGCTATCTTCAAACGCATACTAGGCCGCAGGTCAGAACTAAGGTGAGCGACGATGATTCGTCAGAGAAAATAACCGCTCCCTACAACTTTCTTTGTGGAGACTGGGTTCTGTGGGTGTTTATGGAGCTCTGCATTGATTTCGGGAGCCGTGATTTTGCGATCCTCTCCAACAACTCGACGGTCTCTCTCAGCCAACAACTTTGATTTTCGGCCAGACCTCTACTTTGCTGAAGACGACGTTTTTCCCTCATTTTTTGAAGGTTATAGCCAATTTTTTTTTGATAAACATAATAAACAAAAAATATTAGGCTGAAACATTAATATATGTCAAACTGTGATTGTTCATGACATATTCAAAGATAATGGTACCAAAATATTAGGTGTTTCCACTTTTTTGTCCAACTCCTAAATGTGTATCTGAAACGCCAACGAGAATGCGTATACCGATCAGAGAGTCCGTCTTTTTCCTGTCATAGAAAACGAATAAGTCAAAAGTACAAAACTGTTTAAGGACATTTGTAAAAGCATCTGCACATTATCAATGCTCTCATTTGTTCGTTTGCTTTTGTAGTAAAAGTGAATCCGGATAATTGGATATTTTATGGCGGCTCCCTCGGTTTAATGGTGGAGGAATATTTTTGGAAAAATGAATGAGTAGCTCGTTAAAAATCCCTTAAAATGGACTTTCTTATCTCAAATCATGACTTAGCGAATGGAAATGACTCAACTATGTACCTTTTTATTTTGCCTACTCGAGAGTTAGCAGTGTCGTTTCTTGAGCGTGTGATAGTTAACAGCGAGTTCTGTTCAGATATCCTACCAGTTCACTGGTAAAGTGTGTCGTTTTGCAAATTGAATTAGGTGGAATTCCAGTTGTGCTCCGACTAGGCATTCATGTTCCGCGAAATCGATTAAACAGATGTAAAACTGAGAGGATTCATGCGAATTTTTCACCGAATTTCAATTATCACATACCTTAAATTCACATGGTTGTAACAGCAGTATTTTGGAATAATGTCATACTTTATAGTTCTACCTAAATGTATAAAATTTAAAAACTTAAAAGCCATTGAGATGAATTATCGGTTGAAATAGAATATAGTAAATGACGCTTGACGTTTTAAAAACATATATTTATTTAATAAATTAAAAATCCGCTATGCTTTTGAGTTTATAATTGTTTTATTTGCTACCAATCAAAAATGAGGTTGCCTGATCCAGCTCTACGGAAACTACTTCGTTTAATATTCAAGTTTTGAATTTTAGGGAACTACCTGATGCCGCAAAATGCAATTTAAAACTTAATTTAAACCTTAAAAAGAAGGACAGATTTTGATCATGGAATTTTCGGAAAACATGGATATTAATTTAAATTTACATCTTTATTGGTTGAAAAATTGAGTAAAATTAAGAAACCGAGGAGAAATAGATGAGTGATTGTCTGCATATCAGGTCTTTCCATAAGTTCTGTCCAAATTTTGCCTTTTTTATTTAAACGATACTCAACGAGTATCTTATGAAGCTGAACATTATTTCTGGATAAAATACATTAAAACTTATCAAATGTTGTTTTACAGACCAGTAAGATTGAAAGTGATTGATAAAAACCCAGCCAACATGGAAGTCCTCAAGGGTAATTTGAAGCACAAAACTTTTATAGGTTAAAGAAAGGAAACTCAGTAAAAGGGGATATAGAAGAGGTTAGAAAAATTCATTTGGATATAGATGTAACCAGACTGAACCGCAATCGAGTTTTTTATGATGGGTGCTTCTTGAAGCAGTTCTTGAAGTCAGTTCTTGAACTGGAACTGACAATTAAGTTTAGTTAGAACCATACAGCTTTTTATCATCATTTTCAAGAGCTTGGGAGAGTTCCTATACTTGGGAACTGGGTACCTAATCAAAAATTGCCAGAAAACAATCTCCAATCTCGAGTTGACATCTGCTCCATTCTAGCAACTTATTTCACCTTTTGTGTCGTGCGCCTGACTAAAAATGGATAGAAAATAACTTCCTGAAGGGGATAGGGCCCAACACTAACTACCAAGAAAATTCCCTGTGAAAAGGTCCTTCTTCGTTCAGTCTAATGGGATCGACATGGAATAATTCACTTGTTTTTGTATTCAAAACCTGAGAGCAGTGCAATTACTGATGATCTCATTCCTTCTCAACTTTCCCAGAACATCGCCTACGAGAGTTACCTACCGGGTTCCTTGGGCAACGAGCAGCGGTGCATCGTGGACCAGAACGGCATGGTGTACGTGGCCATGGGGCATGTCTCCCAGACGCCGAAGCAGCTGAGAGCGAACCTCGCGGCCTCCAGAGTGACCTTGACCACATTCCAACCGGACGCAAGTCCGCGCTGGGAACGACAGGAGCTTCCGAGTCGCAAGAGCTCCGTGAATTCCATCCCCAGTGGATGCAGTTGTGGTGGTGGAGGTGAAACTGCATGGAAAAACGGCGCCCCAGCCTGGCCTGTGAGATCCACTTTCGCGCAGGGAGTCAAGGTAGTAATATTTGACCTCGTTAACTGGTCTGTGAAGTCGCCGGGGTTTAAAATTAATTGGTTGGTCTCCCTAATATCGCATCATCATCATCCCATTATTAAAACAATTGATCAGGAGTTAAATTTAATGAAATATTGATTCACCAGTGCACTTTCTCTGTTTGTAAGCCACGAAATAAATGCAGTATAAAGGAGGAGCAAGTTAGCGAGAGTAAGGTGGTGGATGGGGAATTTCCTCCCAACCAAGTTCTTCTTCGACCTTTTGTGACCTGACTCATGCTCTGTGAAGGGGTAGTGCTGAATGGCCCTGTTGAAATATTACCCCTCTTCAATTCACTAGAGCAGATCTTTTTTTGGTTCAGATGCTTGATTTAAAAGCCATAATTTCAGTACGTGGTGGCAATACAAACTGAACGATTCTTTGGCGATCCAATCACATGAACATAAGACGAGCATTTTGTCCATGACGAACCCTTCTCAGCTTTTGCTGTGGTTGGGATTTCTCCCCCTTACGAGGCCGCCACTGCCTACGACGCTTAACATTTTAATTAAACACATTTTTCGCTGGTCACCAGTCACAAGTCCATCCACCAAAAACGGTGTAACAAGTCGACAGGAATGGCGAGAAGATCATGAGTTGTCAGCCCTAGTTTTGAGATTGTTTTCAGGCAAACGCTTTACAAGTTCAGGAACTTTCCAAGTTTTGACAGATGAAGACGATGAGCAGTTATTTACGTTGAAAGATTCTTTGTTGCCAATTTATCAAATGACAAATCGGGATAAGCTACTAAACGTCTTGTTCAATCGTTCTTTATCTACTTAGAGGGTGAAATTACCGCTTCTGGATTTTGTAAATCTTCATTCATTTATGCATTCCTCTCAATAAAGTGAGTGATTGTTACTTGCCGCTTCCATCTTAAAATAATAAAACACTATATTCCACAAATTATTTTTGGGTACTTTCATATTAGCAGGGTTCAAATCATGCACATTTTGAAGTTTTCCTCTCTAAAAGACAAAAATAGTGCTCAATTCCATTACACACTATAAATTACTCCTTAAATTTTGCTCCATTTAAAAAGATAAAATTCGGACAGTCCTTATGGTGTCCCCTGAGGATTTATCACCATCAAGAGAGAAAAGCGATTTTTAGAAAGAAAACAACTCGCCAAACAAGATTCATTTCTGGGGTGTGAATCGGAAAGTTCAATCATCTATAGCAGTATGGTGACCAACAATTCGAATAAAAATCTCTGGACGGGAGTATCATTTGCGAAACTGTTGCTAAAACTAGAAGGGTCGATCTGAGTGCTGACTGGCCGATGGAAACGATGAGTGGATTGAACTTTTCTTGAGTTCCCAACAAAATGCGCCAACTAATTCAGGCCAAAAGAACGCTTACGAATTGAAGCTGAGTCGGTGCATTGAGAGATCTTTTATCGCTGACCTAAGAGTTTTTAACCTACTGGAAAATGCGATCTTTGTGCAAATAGTTACATAGCTGAATCAAATTTGGGTAAAAAATTATATGGGGCTATACGATGTTGTTTCGGTACCTGAAACAACTATTTCTAACTCTGTCTCAAATGTTAATTTTTTTGAAAAATGAGACTTCTCGTGTGCTAAAGCGAATATCCTCTCACATAATCTTTTCAAACGGTATTCATTACAATATCAGCCTTTTGATTAACTATACTACTTTTGTGGAGATATTTTATTACCAACGGAAATTTCTATAAATGTGCCTTAAGTGTTGACTCTAAAAAAGGAATAAGAGACTTATAATACCCTCTTATCTTTAGAAAAAATTTTGTCTATGAGTCGTGATGTTTCCCTTGTTATTGGAAACCACTAGTGCAAATACTTGAAACACAAGTACTTTAAACACACTCATTACAATATGAAAAACTTTAATTAAATCTCCGCTTGTTTGTTTAAAATGTTTTAATCAAGATGTTAAAAGGACGGGTTTCATTAAAGTATAGATGATTTGTCTTAGTCTGCCACTAAATTTGTTAAATATCTATGAAAATCTTTTGGCCTATGAGGAAAATTGTCATTATTTAAGGTAAGAATGAAGGAACATATTTTTAAAGTTTTACATCAATTAAATATAATGTTTTCATGTTCTCAGGACATGTCCGGCTTACCTCCTCAACCAGTTCGGACAAAGGGCGAAGCAAATAAGACTCCAATTACCCCCCAATTGAATCCACCAGTCCACTTTGCTGATAACCGAGCCATCGCGGCAGAAGACGACTTCGACGATCTCTTTGAAATGGCAGATGGCACTCTGGTGCGGCACCCACAGGAAAATGCTAAGAAAACCTTCCCCAATACTTGAAATCTCTACAATGTGATTACCAAAATAGCTGCCTACCATTTTTAATGCCGAAAGCGCTAACAATTGGCTTCATTTTCAACTGTTTTTAATGAACGGTTGAGACTGAACGACAAGAAAATTGAGCAATTTGTGAATAAAATATTTACTAATTTGCTACTATGATATTAATCAATGCCAATCCGTGGTAACTTTCTGTTGTGAAAAAAGAGTTTTTATCTCATGTCGTTAAAGATAATATGAAATTACTTTAGTTCCGTATCATGTCGAAACCGACAATACAGTTCATTATCGCGTATCATAACGTTTTTTTACAATGCATGTACAAGTTCGGTCATCGATAGTAACCATCATATATCCATACAAATATATCGGTGTCTTATGCAGCTGAATTATATGAACTGATGATGTTATATCACTTTACCTGAAAACTGCTGATATATTCACGCTAGTTACATGGAAAGTTAAAGAGTAATGTCATCACTTGATGTACACTAGACTAGAACAAATGACTTATTTTGCACTTTAAGAATTTGAATACTGCGAGTCATGCCGATCTCACGTTTATTCGATTCTTTCTCGATGCTAATCTGGCTCTGTACAGCTCATTTATTCTATTGAATGGATGCGATTCAGTTGATCTTTGGCATTCTCGTTCTCACCGTAAACCACCTCGTGTTCATAGGTTTCCTCCTACCCTTTCTTTCAGAAGAGGTCTTTATATATACCGTGGCTCTTATTTGCCTAGAAAGCGTTGTCATCGTCTGCGATTTAACAATGGCTTTCCTAGAGAGGACTCCTATATGCCTGACGTGCTTCAGTATTATCTGTGACGTAGCAACGGCGATCCTGTGTATTTTCGTTTCTTCAACAATGAGGATATTGCCAATGGTGGAACAAGTGCTGATTATAGCCCTATTCACGCACATGACGTACTGTATTTTGGAGCAGGTCAAAAGAAGTCTGATGAAAGGAGACGAGGAAGAGCACTACCCTGATGAAGAAAAGGATAGTCAAGATTAATGCTCTACCCATGTATTTCAAGTATGATATACATTTTTATGGTTACATTTTTCAGTTTCTGGGGCGCCTTTTCCCAGTCAGTCAGTCAGTCTGCCTCAACTAATATGATGGATCCCCATGAAAAGCATGTTTATCTTAGCACCCAAAAGAAAAGGTAAGATATACAATTCAAGATTGATCGACCTCCTGTCACCCTTTTCCAGCCTAACTTCAAATCAAACATTTTCCGCAATTCATTCAACCCATATAACTCCAACACTTTGTTCTTCAGCAAATACATTAAATGTATCAGAATCCCTTTTAATCAGATTTCTTAATTAAAGACCAACAGATACAATGTAAATGTGGGCCGGTTGACTTCATTAGTTATAGTCCACCTATTTAAATGCGTTATGAATTTTTACTAAGTCGATCCAATTCATGAAATTAGGTCATTTACATGTAAATGTCTAAGTGCCACAATTTGCTTCGCAAATTCTCCCATGCAAAAAGAGCCCTCTTTTAAGGAGAGACATCTATGCATAAATAATAATTCGATTTAAAAATTATCAGGTTGGTTAAATATACCCGAAAAACTATAGTGACGCACCAAAATGGTTTTAATCTCTAAGGGTAGAGTTGCACACTATTATAAGCAAAAAGTTCAAAATTATTGCTTACGGTAACATGCAGTTAATGCCAAAGTATTTTCAAAAATGAAATACAAAGATTAAATAATTAAAATAAACAATTGATGCAAAAAGTATAAACGGTAATTTTGAAACGAGAAGAAAATGAGTGGCATATAGATTTGTTATGATTAATTGCAAGGTCGTGCCTTATTTAAGACGCTGGAACGTTCACGCTTTCTTTGCGTCACTTTTGGCACGCTGGAAAATGGGACTGCAAAGGCATGTTAGCGGTAGCCTTAAACAGACGAATAAAAAGCACAAAGGTGAAAGAAAGCGGAATCTTTCCATAAGCGGCACCAAGAAGGTTGTCGCTCCCAACAGAAGTATGTCGAAGAAGGAGAGAAAACATCTTGCTAAGCAGCAGCGTCTCATGAAAAATAAAGTGGTGAGTTGCCGTCTGGTATTATGATGTGTTTTTTTCAGATTTCTTCGGCCCAAAAGCAAACAGATAAACCCTTGACTTGTCTTCTCCTGCCTCTTTGCGGCACTGTTAACTTATCACTGGCACAACTGATGCTCTCAAAGGGTGATGCTAAAGGCATCATACACAAGATTCCTGATATTCTCTCGGCCAAAAACACATACGAAGCCAACTATTTCTGCGCTCCGACAATCAAAAAGTCATTCTGCTTCATTAATGGGAGATACGATGACTTATTCGGTTGCCTCGATCTTGCTCGTCTGGCCGATTGGATCATCTTCGTCCTCCCTGGAGATATTTCAAGACTCGATCTCGATAATTTCTCTGAGCTTTTATCAGTACTCTACTCGCAGGGTCTCCCCCCATCAGTTTTCTCCGTGATGTCCAATATGTTTGATAGAAAGCAGCTCATTGCGTTGCTAAATGTAGCCTAAACGCGAATTTATTAACTATTTTCATGTTAAACTTCCTCCTCGCATTCCTTTTAAACTTCAGTCTAGGTTCCCGATTGATGATGGAAGACTTAGGTCTCTCAACTCCGTCAACGATGCCCAGAGTTTGCTCCGGTTCATTTCCCATTCCCAGAAGAAGCCCACACTCTCAGCCGCTAACAGTTACCTGGCAACCAAGAGTGCTCTCCAGGTCGGGACAGCTGCCACCCGTCTCCGCAGCGGAATGCTGGTTGAATCCGTGAGCGTCATCCCACATGAAGATTCTGGTTCGTCCGTTTTGCATTTTTTTGTTTTTTCATGGTTTCCTTAATCCCATGTAGCCGAAGCTTTAGTCTTTGTAAATTCAATTAGTTGCCATCAAAATTGTCCCAAACGCTCACATGAATTGCTGATTGCGTCATTATTTCGCATAGTGAGGTGCATTTATTTGAATCTTCTGATGTCATTTGCAATTTACTGTCGTCATCTCTAAATATTTGGACTGCCGCGGAGTAGTAGTAGCATCAACGTCTCGTTGGTTGTATGAAGTTCGCTGGCGCTTAAAGCGGGAATAGTCATAGGGTTGCTTACTTCACCACCATTTTCGCGGTCTTGGTAAATGGAATCACACCCTCTACGAAACTCTTCCACGCACTTACGTTTCGACTGGATGTCTCAACGTCCTGTTGGAGTATCGGTAAAGCTTCAGACCAGATTGTTAGCCACTTGTTTAAATTCGTGTAGGTCGTTGATCTCTATCTTCTGAGTCACGTGACAATCGCAGAATACAATGTGGATAGAAGTGAACGAAGGTTCATTTCACCGACTGCAAATGTAGCTTGAGTAGGACTGTGAAGGGTTGTATATCAGTGCCCAGTGTGTCCAGTATTTAAAAGGTTGGATAGGAATGATTCGGTAGGTAAGAATCACCTGGTGTGACGCTTGGCTTTCCCCGAAGTCCCAGCGTACGAAAAAGTTGGATTCAACGAACAAATCTAAATCATAAAACACTAGACTAGTCATGCGTAACTCTGTACTGGGTGACATGATAATCAGAAGCAGCCGGCAGACTTCCATTATGAAGTCAACGTTCCTTTGCCACAGGTGTAGGTTCGACACTATTTTTTTCCCGCTTTCTAGTTGACGAATATTTGCTTAAATAACCTTTTATTTGATCTTCACATTCAGGTTGTAACTTAAAAATCCGGTTAAAATATTTAGAATTTGAATGAAATACGGTTTGGGGAAAGGTTTTAACATAAATTAAGCAATTGATACTTTTCCCTTTTTGCGAAGCTGGATTGTGTTTTGTGAACAATTATTATAAATAAACCCTAGTATTTCTGGTTCTTGTCTCGGTTTTCGCTGTTAAGACATGAAATTTCTCCTAATTTCTAAGCTCTTTAAACACGTTTTGCATCCAAATCATAATTTTTTATCCTGAAGTTCAGACAAAGTACACATACGAAAGTATAATTAAAAACCGTGTCATCCCATAAGTTCTGTCCAAATATTACGTTTTAAATTAAACGAAAATAAAAGAGTATTTTGTAATGAGACTAATGGGGTTGGGAGTTTTTTTTGTTTAGATACATTCGAATTGCCGAATTTTGCTTTGATAAACAATGACAAGTAGTACAGTGATGATTGAATCTTTAGTTAAATGTAGTATTTGTTCTCTGTGTTATTTTTATTCAAAATTCCAACAGGACTTACGGGATGGTCTGATGTGGAGCAGGCAACTTCGGATTTTAGTGGTGCTGAAAATAACAGTGGATGCTCGTGCTAGTTAGTCTCATAAGCAGAACGCTTTTCATTCAGTTCATATAACCAATGAAACTAGCTAAAAGACCGTTTCTTCGTCTTCGTTGCTGCGATAGCTCTAGTTAGCCACAAATTCATCGAATTCAATGCCTCTGCTTCGCCTCACTTCAGTAACATGCTAGCAATTTATACCTTAGGAGTTGAAGGTATGTTCGTGCTTCGTGGAATCAGGACGACTTTCAAGCAGAGCTTTGGGCAACCTGGGAGTCTATTGATACCGGAAAAAAAAGCGTTTATATACCTTCAGGGCTTGGAAAGCTCAAATTAGACGCAACTTGTTTAAATTCCCTGGTTTCTGTTTACTGTCATCAGAAGACGAGGTGTACGTGCGTGTGGAGGGTCTGCTGCGGGGCTGGGACCTGCCGCTTTTCGACCTGGCGCGCACCCTCACCGAGGGGACTCGAACCGGCTGCCCGCACGTGCACCTGACGGGCTGGGGCGATTTCCCGCTGCGCTCCGCCACTTGGTCCGACTACCGGCCCGACCGCCGGCCCCACCACCCCGCGCCCGCGCTGTTCCAGTGGACCGCCACCGAGGCACCCGACGAGTACCTCGCCGACGCCCTCACCGCCGCCTGGGACAACCTCCAACTGCAGGAGGAGGAGGAGAGTGAGTACGAGGACCTGGAAGAGGAGGAGAATGAAAGTGAGTGCCTCCCTGCCTATCGGCACCATCTCTTGATGGGACTCTTCTGAGCACATGAGAGCAGAATTGAATCACTTATCGAGTTAGTTGATCAGTAGATATGGCTTAAATATTTGTGTGCGTTATTGACTGGTTAAAACGGCGTGGTAACTAGTGGGTGAGAATCACTTCAAGGATGGAGTTCTCGTTTAATTAATTCATTTCAAATAACGCCGGTTTCTTTTGGAAATTAGCTAGTGATGCAACTCGAAATCAATGCTATGGTTCTCAGTAGGTATATCCATAGGGCAACACTTCAATAAACGATAAGCTCAAATCGGATCGGACTTGGAAGATGCGACGGCCATTATTTACAGTCTTGTGTCACATACAGGCACCAATCAAAAGCCGAGTCGTTTGAAATCCTAGGCTGGCTTTTCCCAGGTTTGTCTACTCGATTACCCAGTGAATTCCGGCTATGGAGGGTTCAATTTATAGTTTTCTAAACAAAAAGTGCTCCAATTTGATGTCAGGAAAAAAACTTACTCTAATGAATCAAAAAAGGGGTGCTGTTTCATCAGGGAAATGCAGTACGCCCCGACTACCTTGCTTTGTTTCGTAGCTTACAAAATCGGTTGTAAGAAGCAACTTTTGCTACCATAGCTGGATGTTGAAACTGAGATGCTTGAGTTGGTGATTGAATAATTAATTAAACACAAAAATTGGTCACTTGTTTTATTTATTCAAAATTCGGACTAAACTTATGGGATGACTTTATATGAATTTCCATGGATTGTCGCTGCTATGTTCTTTTCTGAGAATCTTCCAGGCTAGAGTGAGGTCGATAACTTGGCTTGTCATCACAACATTAAGCCTCTTCGAAGCCCAGTATTTTAAATTTTTAGTAAGTGATAAGTGCCTTCGAGTCGTTGTCTTCAAACCTCCGCCTTATGAACGATAAAGAAGCCAACAGTCCTGCAATCTGAGACCTTGGCTTAGGAATGCTGTGCCACCCAAAATTCTTGGTTTAAAATGCTCAGATTCTCTACTAGATACCAACTTGTTCCTTTGACTTCAAACTGCTCGAAACTCCTAATTTTGTTGTTAGATAAGAGTGATTATAAAAACACCGAGTATTTTGAACCCAAAGAGAAAACAACTACGTCCAGGGTTGTGATGTTTCCAAAATCCAAAAGGTTAGTGGTTCGTTAGACAAGGCGCTGTGCCCTTAGCAAATAGCCTAACCAAGACGACCGGTTCGTGGCAGGTTCTACGAGTTTTTTTTCGGTCTAATTTTGAACTGATTAGAAAAACGAAGTCCTTGAGAGCCTTAAGGTTGTGGTTATTGCTTTCATGAGTTTTAAAACTGTTCTTTTTAATTTCCTAGATGACGCATGCATGTCCGTTGATGGTGATGAAGGCGAGAACAACGACGAAGAGGAAGAAAAGAACGTCGAGGTCGGCGACATGCCCTCAGACGACTCGGAAGACGACTCCACCTACTACGACGCCATGGACAGCGAGGCAGCAGTTCCACCACGCAACAAGGCCGTCTCCTTCCTCGTCGAACCCTCCGTCTCCATTCCCTCCTCCTCATGCGCCAAGTCTCGCAGCGTGGCCGACAAGATCCGTGCCGCCAAGGAGGAACTCCAGTTCCCCGACGAGGTGGAGACCCCCTTCGATGTGCCTGCGAGGGAGCGCTTTGCCAAGTACCGCGGTTTGCCCAGCTTCAGCAAGTGTGTTTGGCCCACCGAGAATGACACTTCGCTGCCCTTCGAGTACAGCAAGATTTTCAGGTGAGTGCCACTACTGAAGTAGGTTTTAAGTAGGGTAGATTTACTACGGAACTTCAAGAGACAGCTTTAGGCAAAAACCATCGCCATTAGCGTTTAATACTACATTAATCCGCTCTCTCATCAATGACACGATTGAAGAACTCGGTTGGGAAAATTATTATCCACATTCTTCCCACCTTGTTCCTCCTTCATACTATCAGCATTTGTTTCGTAGCTTACGAAATTACTGGGAAGAAACAGAGGCTGAAACTGACGTTCTCCAAGCAATCAAAGCCTAGGGGTTTCTCCTATAAATTGTATTAATAGTCTTGCTAATGGGTGGGTGGTAGTCGTATTTATTATTTATTATTTATTACAAAACTCGGACAGAACTTCTGGGATGATCCAGATCACCCAGCACTTTATCCTAACGACAGGTTCGGCAACTACATGCACAACCGGCGCACCCTGATCAAACACACGCTGCGCCTGCTGCGCAAACTGGCCGAGGAGGGACCTAGCGCCACCTCGCCCACCTTTATCCCCTCCGGCTCGGTGGCCTGCCTCACCCTGGGGCCGGTGCCCCAGGCACTCGGCACCGCGATGCTCGAGGCCCACACGGGTGGCGCTGAGGCGCGCCCCCTCACGGCCTGGTCGATGCTGCCCTACGAGCGCTGCATGTCGGTGCTCCATCTCACCATGCAGAAGCGCAGACCACACTGGCTCCCTGACGCCGAGGTCCCCATGGACCCTGGCGACGAGGATGGGGAGAACAGGAAGGAAGAGTTCGATCCCGACCCGGTTATGGGGAAGGAACCCATGCTCTTCCAGGTGAGTGGGGTTGGGAGGCCCGACGGATCTCCTTTTTTCCTGTCGAAAAGCGTTCGTTAGCTTAAGTGTTCGAATTGTAGGCTCTCTCGCAAGTATCAGACGTTTTGATAAGAACTAATTTCTTAGTACTTGGAAGCGTGGGAGTTGGAAAGTGTTACTTATTCACACAATCTTCCCCTTAAAGCAAATTGGCTCATAGAGTCACTGGTCATCAACCAGTTTATACAGGGGCGGTATAACATCTATTGGTTTCGGATACACAAAAGTAAATATATATATTTTAATTCGAATATTTCTCTAAGGGCTTCGTATCGTTAGCTACCCTGGAGAAGCCAAAGGCAGTTATTCCCGAGGTATTGGGCTCCTGTTGACAGGGAAGCAAGGTGGAGGGTAGGATCTGTCTATGATTGCTGGGAATATCAAGGATTCCTTAGTTGACCGTTCGGCGATCCTAATATTATCTGTTACTATTTTCTCTATCCGGTTGAATAACGGAAGAGTATGAGGACACAGGTCTATTTAACCAGACCCAGTTGTAGGGTGAGTAGGGTTCACCTCAGTGACGAGTTCAATCCCGCTCTGGTCATGGCTAAGGAACCAATGCTCTTCCAGGTGAGTGAGGTTGTGAACTCTTAAATAGCCAATTAGGTCTGTTTTCTGCAAAAAGAAGTTTGTTAGCCTTAAGGTTTGGCTTGTAGTTCCCCTCAGAGGTGTTAACTGTATTGATAGGACTCGGGGAGTTGGAAATTGGTGTTCTTATCTAAAAGCAATCGGAGTTGTCAAACTGGCCTAATAGAAGCGCTCGAATGAACACAATGCGATTTCTGTATGTAAAAGATGAGCCTCCGCATTGACACCCAAATGCTTGCCCTTGAAAGAAACAAGCCAATAGCTTCAGTGGTGTTGAATCGGTTCAGTTTCTGATACACGAAAAGTGGGTCGAAATCGATTATTCCTCTAGGAGAAACGGTAGAATTCATCGTGACCCTTTTTGCGAGGTTTATAATGCCCCCAGCATCCTGCGAATTCGTCTATTCTGATCGTCTTTGGTGAGTAGGGTACACTCAGACCTCCAGATCGGGTCTGCCTTTTTACTGCCAAAAGGCGTTTGGCAGCTTGAATGCTAGGCTTGTAGGTTCTCTCAGAGGTGTCGAACGTGTTGTAGGACCTAGCTAATCACGACGTGAAACTGTGAGAGTTAGAAAGTGAGAAATGTCCATTTAACCGTGAAATGGTGTCCTAAGTTAACAACTAAATGAGTTCCGTTGATTGTGCGGGTGTCAAACTTGCCATATAGACACATTCGAATGAACAGAAAGTGGTTCCTGTATGTGCCGGATGAGCTTTGGCATTAATGCACAAATTCTTACCCTTGGAACAAACCAGCTCACTAGTTCACTGCGTAGTAATACGATTCGAAATGTCTATTGGTTTCTGAAGGAGAGGTATATTTAATTGAAATATTACCCTATGGAAAACGGTGGAATTCTTCACGACCCTCTTCGTGAGGTTCATGTGGCATGGTGCGCACAGTGCTATATATTTTTTTGTCTAAGGGGAAAGGTCGCTACTCTGGAGCAGCCAAGGACAGTTAGTCCCCGAAAGGGTTGGCTCTTGTAGATTAAGAGGGCTGGATTAAGTCACTAGAATTATGCAGGACTATTGACTGGTCGTTTTTTGTGTGGAAGATCATTAAGACGGCCTAGATTCAGCGCTGTGTCCAAGGGAGCACGCACACAGAGTGGATCGCATTGCTGACCAATTGCTGGTCTTTGTCCTCTGTCTGCAGGTGGGAATTCGTCGGTTCACGGCCTGCCCGATCTACTCGCAGGCCAACAAGGCGGCAAACACGAACTCCAAGATGGAGCGCTTCTTCACCATGGCCTCCTCACCCATTGTGGCCACCATGTACGCACCCGTCGTCTACGCTCCCCAAACCGCTCTCCAGTTCCGCATCGAACCCTCTGAGGCAAGTTTTCCTTCAGTTTAAGCCATCATTAGGATGTGGTGAAGATAAAATTGATTAATCGGTTTGAAATCGCATCTACCGGTAGGTCTTGGCGATTGGACGTAATAGGAGGGTTATGGAAGACCCTGCTATGTGAAACACCAGTACAGTTTGTTAAGGGGAAGGCGTGTGAATGAAATCAGTACTGTGGCCTTTGGTGGAGGGCCCCGGTACTGAGCCTAAGTGAGTGTCTCGGCTGAATATAATTTCTTCAAGCTTCGTTTATGTATCAACCCTTAACGGGCCTTGCCAGATCTCACCCCTCGTGTATTTCTCCTGATGAGGAAGGATCCTATTAAATGTTGTCGTCAACTTCCTCAGGGGATGACTTACTGTGTCATCTACAAAAAGTTAGATTTACTATCTTCTGATTATTACTAAATGTAACTGCATATTTGGTTGTTGTGTGTCAGTTGAAAAAACCATCGTAGTTACGACGCGTTCCGTTTCGGGACTTTTTTCGATTTAACCATCACGATATCACGTAATATTTACGTATTCGTTCTCCAATTTCAAAACATTTAAATGAAACTACTGATGAGTATATCTTTACCAGAAAATGTGAAGGGTAGGTTCATAGTCGCACTTCGATGAAAACTTTAAGGTATCCTAGGATTAGGGAGTTGTTAGTCTTTTAAGTTACTGTTCGGTCATACCCGTTGGTAGGAATGGGAAGGTTATAAACTTTTCTGGTTTGGACCACGGCCTCTGAACTGAGGAGTGTTGATACATTTCCCAAGGAGATTTTTGATTAGGCGCCATTTTGAGTTATCGAGGCAATGGCCGCTACACTAGACTTCAGAACTAAAGTCAGGGTAAGTTCACATTAAGTCACACTACCAGAGGAACATTAAGAACCCTGGGATGAGAGTAAATTGTAGCTTTTGGTAGGTTATGTCGGTTAGAAGAAGAAATAGGGTTGTAAACGGTTGCAGTGCTGTGAGTTATCACGACATTGATCGTCGCACCAGACTTTCGAAGTGTTTTGCAGAGTGCTAGTAGCTTTATCTTTATCAGTCCTTTGGTGCTAAACACGATTTCGGCAAAATTAAATTAACATTCAAGCGTTGCAAGGGAAACAGCAAAGGGCCGAGAGTATTTGCTGCAGTCGGTGTAAAAACGTAGCTGCTGATAGAATCTATTGCCTTGAAGGAGTGAAAATCCTAGTTTGGGCATTTTTTCAAATAAACTTGTCACATGACTCCTGAGCTAATGATTTAAGGCGGTTTTGAGTAATTAAAAAGTTGATCGCTTCAAATGTTATATAAGGAAAGTTAATGAGTTGTTGATACCCACTTGTTTTACACTACACAAGGAGCCTCAAAAGGCCCTTCTAAAAAAGAGATAATAGTTACTCTTTCCAATGTGAGAACACTGTTGATAGGTCATATCTGTTTGAAGGAATGGCAAGGTTGTAAAAGATTCCAGTTGATTTTCCAGGTCAGGTAGGCTACTCGATCTTGCCAGAACGTGACTCGCTATACGGCAGTTTTGATGGCTAATACCTAATGTTATAGCCGCTGTAGCTACTGGACCTTTGATCCTAGACAAGGTTCAACAAATACCTCATTTGGAATCCTAGAGTTTTTCTCAACCTCTTTTGAGATGTGAGAACGCTGGAAGGAATGACAAGGTGGTTCTAATTTAACCCATACCCTTGAGCTGAGGAATGATTTGGAAACACATTCGTAGGGCACTAAGTTTTCAGATCGTCTATCATTATATCAGACCTCAGATGTCAAAGATTAGAATGGCATTGTTAATCTGAATGTGTGCGACCCTGTATAGGAGGACGCCTCGAAGATGGTGGTGAGCAGCCTGATCGGGATCGGCTCAGTGCTCTCGGTGGACCCGACGCGCGCGATTGTCAAGCGCATCCTCCTCTCCGGCCACCCCTACAAGATCAATAAGCGCACCGCCGTCGTCCGCTACATGTTCCACTCCCCGGAGGACATCGAGTACTTCAAGGTACACCCCCGCTGCCCATCTTTCGAACTGTTCGTTGTTGTCCTTGTGCCCCTACTGAAAAATCAAATGAGTAGTATGGCTAGCCAGACTACCATTCAATTGCATTCGCTTCCCTTCCAGCCTATCCAAATGCACACCAAGACGGGGGCGGTGGGGCACATCAAGCAGTCGGTGGGCACGCACGGCCTCATGAAGTGCCACTTCGACCGCCAACTGATCGCCTCCGACGTGGTCCTCATGCCGCTCTACAAGCGCGTCTTCCCCAAGATGACCTTCGACCCTCAGGTTATGCCCAAGGTCGCCGCCGTCGACTTGGTCGGCCGATTCAGGTCCCTCCCCACCTCCGCAGCGGCAGCGGCAGCGCCCATGGAACCCGCTCAGGGCATCCTGAAGACCAAGGGCAAGGAGACCGGTGCGACTGCTGTGGCTGCGGCTTTGACGGAGGAGGAAGAGGAGCTGTTCTCCTAGAGGAGACCTTGTGTGTATATATCGGAGGAAATAGATAGAGGCGATTCAGTGTCCTTTAATTCGGTTGATTCGCAATAAAAAGTTTGTGATCCGTTGTTGTTGCTGGAATTGCTCGTGGTGAATAAGTGGTTGTGCCCTAGCGATTAGGTTGTTCACAGACGTACCCATTTGATTTCTAAGTTTAAGAAGAGGTAGGCACTTACATGGTACTCGGAAAAACTTAAAAGTTGCATCAGGACAAGGAAAAGTGATTGGTAACTTTAATTGATAGGTGAATCGAACTATTGTTAAATGGGATTCACTCAAATGATTGTGGGCTTCGAGGATCTGTGTGTGGGCCCGTTGAGGAGGTTGGGGAAGATGCAGCTGCCAATGCCATTAATGCAAAGCCATGAACATGCTAATCTCCTAGGTTTGGGTCTCAGTTAACTCTGGAAGTGTCTTGCAATTCGGCCGTGGGCAGGTAGGCTGTGCGAACCCTATGTGAGCTTAGAGGGGTCTACCGTGAGTCCTTTGTGTATCTCAACAAAAAACAACCCACTGTTATTCCATGTATTTTACTCCGAACCCCATGTGCTTCCAGTACTTTCATTCGGCCTGAAAAAAGTCCTCTAGCAAGGTAAAAGATGTAGCTCAGGCACTCTAAGGCATTAAATCCAATTCCTGGATCATCCAAAACCTGTTTTCTGGAATTTTCGATAAGATAGGCTGTGCTAAAACAATCAATTAGACATCCGTTATGCTATTAAAATTCAGCAACAGCCTCTTCCACCGCGATTTCCCAGTTCATGCCACAGTGGCAGAGCCATGATCTCATCATTTGGATGTACGGACGGGTGAATCATCATGGTATAATATATTTTCTTGCATTATTCTTGTGAGTTCCAGGCGTCATCCCTCACCTTGCACACGAAAAAGGTTCACTCTCTTAAAAGAGGTGTTGTATGCGTAAACGCCTCTAACACATCTGAACCAAAAATCAATTACATTATATTCTATGCAATTTATTCCTAACACCCTGTACGTCCAGTAGTTTCCTTTTATTCCAAAAATGTTCTTTAGCAGAGCAAAATTTGAAACGGTGTGTAGGTCAGAAGGCTCTATGTTCATTGTTCCGTTAAATCGACCGCCTTAAAAGTCGTGGATGTAGTTCAGGTCAGATGGCTTCATGGACTTCATTTCAGTGTGCTACTCTACTTGATACCTCGCCTACGCTAGATGGAAACTGTCCTTGTGCGTTTTGGGTCTACATAAAAGTCTCTGTACTCTTTCAGGGCCAGCTTTCTCTTGATTTAAAGCTGGCCCATTGCATCTTTCCCCTTCCTTGCATGTCTGAGACCAAATTTTGAAACTGTGATACACACGTATGGCAGCCATCAGGATGCAAGTATCACATGTTCTTATTTCGGTGGTAGAAAATTTTATTGAGTTAACCATTACTTGTTGGGCAATAAGTAAAGGCTCTTTTTGCAGTTTCGCTCCTGAACCCTGTAGGGGTAGTGGACTAAACGAAGCGACAAGGCTCTGATAGGTTGAAGATCGAACCGGGCGACATTCTGTTTAGCTCAGTGATAAGCAGCCCTTCTTCATCATCTTAAATTTTTTGACCAATTACTCAACTTTAAATATGGGAGCCTCATGAATTGTCTGATAGCTGATCGTTTAGGGAATGCAATTATCCACAGGTATTCTCGATTGATGAAATAATTTGCCTCGTGTGAAATCTGCGTTCTTCTGCATTAAGAGGCTCGCGTGAATTGGTGTTGACCCCTTGGTAAGTTTACTTACATGCAGGTTCACATGATCCAGCTGGTAGCAATTTCTTTGTTCACTTGAGCAGTTGTAACGCGCTTCGGTGGTATTTATAACTGCAAATTATTAATTAAGCAAAACTCCCGATGGACTCACTCACAGGTTGAAAAAGTGGCGTGCTTACCGCAACCCCAACAATGCCGTTTAGTGATGGCCAATCTAAGAGAGCCTCTGAGACAATTACCTCGAAATATTATCTAAGTCTTCAAGTATCACAGGTCCAAACGCACCAATTTTATTAATACAACCAAACAAGTGGATGAGAAAGTTTTATTTATTACAAGTTTAATAGTGGGTGCGGGGCGCGTCTACGGATAGTTAAATACTAAGTTTCTGAGCTAATGAAACAATTAACCAGGTACTTCACACAACGTTGGTAGGCGATAAATAATCGAGCAGAAATTGTTTGGTAAGGATTCTAAATTCAGTGCCAGAGGCTAATCAATCAACGAACGCGGTCTCAGTCCCCTTAGAGTCACTCATATGCCCTTCAGGTCACCTCGTAAGTTGTGTCTTAATTTTACTTCTTTTAAAATTGAACGAAATATGACAGGTATTTTATAACGTCTGTTAGAATTGAGCACTATTTTGCGTGAAGGTGCAATTAAAATGGTTAGCTTTTGTTTCACAAACGAGATTAATTAAAATTTTCCTGATTAAAACTCTGCTAATATGGAAGTACCCTAGAATCATTCGAGGCAAATAATGTTGCATGAACTCAGGAAAGGAGACTTTGCAGCAGCCGAAACGGCTGGACACATTGTGAATAGAATAAAAGAACTGGCAGAACTTAGTTTGCGAAATTTGGAAGTGGGCATTTCACCCTCCAAAAAGAGGAAGTTCGAACCTGTCGAAGTCCATTTGATTTTGACGATAAGCTTCTTGAAACAACCCTTGAAGAACCTTATCCTACTTCCTCAGTTGAGTCGGAATTGGAAATTTAGCCGTGTTTGTCACCTTCGTCTTCAAAGACTTGGAAATGTTCCTTAACTAGGTAGATTGGTGTTTCACGAATGGGTGTGTCAAAGCAGTCCCAAATCCAATTTAGACATCTGCTCTTCTCACCTACATTCTTGCCAAGCTGCCTCAACTTTTTGGTGAATTGACTTGTGAAAAGTGGATATAAAGACAAATTGAGCATTGTACACAGTGGCAGGGCCGCGAAGGAAAAAAAAACCCCAGCTATTACATCCGAGAAAGAGACTTCAAAGGATGAAGGCTCTTCTCAATTCAATCTGGTTGTATCGCCAAGAAATAATCCACTTTGAATTGTTACCACCTGCTCCAGCAACAATTAATAGTCAAGTCTTCTGTCAGCAAGCTTTGAGGAAAACACAAAGACCTACTCTGGTGAAATGAAAAGGGGTGATATTTTATCAGTTCACAGCAGGAATTACGAACCCACAAGAGATGGTTAAATCTTTAAAAATGTAACACTTGGTCCCTCATACTTACCCGTGGAAAACTTCCAACTTGCAGCCTAGGCCGCTAACGACACAGCAACCAATGCCACGTCTGCCATGCTGGCATTCCATTTGCCTAATAGCCATCGATTCATGACAGCATTTCACTGATGCTACCTTGAAAAGCGCAAAAAGCTTAGCTCCAACATAACTCATCGCCCCAACGACGAATGCACACACGCGACTACCATGCATTACTGACAATTCACGCCGTACAAAGTCCTTTATTTAGCACTAAAAAGGAAATTGTGATTACGTCTTTTATACATAAAGACAGGAGGGAGGTGGGCACTGCAAACTGTTCCAGTGATGGACACCGAGAAGGTGGAGGAAGAAAATGGCGAATTAGGTTACAAGTAATGGCAACGAGACGATGAGAGGAGGAAATTAGGATTTGCTGTGGCTTTGCGAGATGCTTACTTCTTGGACGCACGTTGCCTCTCCTTTACGTTGGCATTCGCTACAATAAAAGAGGAACCACAACACAATATATTCCCTCGGAGAATTATGCAAGGGTGAAAAAATTCTTACCAGACTTATTTTGAGCAGAGGATTTCTTGACCTCATGGGGTTTGGACTTGGCTCTCGTTACGCCGTTCGAGGTGTTGGAGGAGTGGGATCGTTTACCGGTCTTGCTGGATATCCAGTGCCACATGAAAACCAGTGTGAGAATAAAGATACCGGCAATCATTATGCACATGAAAATCAGCTCAAAGTCAGTTCCCTCGTTGTCTTCCAGGAGCTAGGCGAAACAAATGAGCAAATAAGATTTGAAAAATAAACACGAGAGAAAATGATTTTGAAGGAAAATGGTACCGGGATAGTACTGTTGAACAGGGAGTGGTAGTAGACTTTTCCGGTCTGGTCAGAATAAGTGAGAATAACGGCCAGATCAAAGCTTTGACCAGCCAACTGAACTGAAGGGGTGAATTTGTAGTAGAGACTAGCCTGTTTTATCAAACAATAGATATTAAAAACCTCGATTCGCCAAAGGGGTGCAATAAATTGGATGCAAACCTGTTGCTTGGGCTCCAGAGTGTTGTGCAATCGCTGGACCGTGAAGTTTTGAATGTGATAGCCGAAATAGCGAGGATAGTGGAGAGCCGCCTCCAACATGTGGAGAGAGTAGACATTCTTGCTTTGGGGACTGTTTTCCAGAGACACGAAGAAACTGGCTGGTTTGCCTGCTACAAGGGACATGAGGCCCGTGACTTGACCGTATGGAGGATCAACAAAGGAGAGGATGGAACTTATGTCGGGAGATCCCTTGTAAAATTCATCCGTGTTCTTCTACAATGTGACCATTAAGAGAAAAAAGCGCTTGAGAACTTAGAAGACATAAACAGATGATCAATGAGCGTCACAATAAAACATACAAAGCTCTCTTCCACTGAAGTTTGCGGTGGTATGGCGGCTTCTTCCTCATCTATTTCTACCTCCTGGCAATGAAAGGAGTAAGCTACAAAATACAAATCGTATACAAGGACTTGCAAAGTAGAACTAAGAGGACGTATAGTAAAAAGTAGGCGCTAATAGCAGACATTAAAATTTGAAATACAAAAATAAAATATGTAACAAAACGTACTAAGAACCAAGAGCAAAAGAAGACACGAACGCAACATTTTTCGAAGTGAACGCATATAATCTGTGTACACGTCAAGTGCACCCTCTATTTAAATTTTATTTTTTATATACAATAAATTGCATTCTTACTAAAATAAACTCTTTAAATGCGTTGATGAATTTAATTGTTATAAGCTGTATGTAAGTGACTCCGCACTCTTCAATTTCTCCGGAAAATGTCGTACTCGTATATGTTCAAGTATATCATCATTGGAGACACAGGTTTGTAACTTATTGTCATGCTTCATGATGTGAAAAGGCGTTGGAAAGTCTTGTCTTCTCCTCCAATTCACTGATAAGCGCTTTCAACCAGTCCATGACCTCACTATTGGTGTCGAGTTTGGAGCTCGTATGATAACCTTGGATGGAAAACAAATCAAACTTCAAATATGGGATACAGTACGTTTTCTATTGCTCTAATGTTTTAGGCTGGCCAAGAAACGTTTAGATCCATTACCAGGTCATATTACCGAGGAGCAGCTGGTGCCCTTCTTGTGTACGATATCACTCGGTAATTTTGCTTTCATTCACATATTTTCTCAATAGTCGTGATACTTTCCTGCATTTGACATCTTGGTTGGAAGACGCAAAACAGCATTCTAGTTCTAACATGGTGATTATGCTAATTGGAAATAAATCTGATCTGGAAAGTCGTCGAGATGTTCGAAGAGAAGAAGGCGAAGCATTCGCCCGCGAACATGGACTTATCTTCCTTGAAACTTCAGCCAAGACTGCTGCCAATGTGGAGGAGGCGTTCATCGAAACGGCAAAGTCGATCAATGAGAAGATTCAGGAGGGTGTCTTAGACCTTAACAATGAGGTAGGCTCTCGCTTTGATTCTCTCCATTCATTCACTTCCTCGCATAGGCCAACGGCATCAAGATTGGTCCAAACAGCTACCCTGCAGGAGCTGCCGCTTCTGGTTCCAGTGCCTCGCGTGGCTCTTCCAGCGGTTGCTGTTAACGACGGTACCGACAATATTTCCTTTGTATGCAATGTTCTCTCAAGGAATAATTGCCTACATCCATCTCTTTCTCATTCCCCTTACATTCCCTTCATTTGGTCCTCATGTCGTCACCTCTTACCCTCTCTCCTCCCCCCATTGTTGAAATGACTCATAAAACTGTCTTTCCGTGTTGCTATTGTGCTGTTTGATCGGACATTAGATGCTTTCCCCCCTTCACTCTCTTCGGTCTCCGGGTCTTCTGCCCTCCCTCCCTAATCTCCTCTGTTGTGTATGGTCCTGTTTCTTCGCAACATAAACTAAAATCCACCCCTGACTTGTCGCGTGAACATGTGAATATTTTATCAACGCCGTCTCTCTCTTAATATCTCTACGTATCCATCTTTCTATACATACAGAACCTGCTTTCCTCATCATCGTCGGTTATCCCTACTTTTCTTGCGTCATGTGCGTGGTTGGTGTGTTTGTTTGTCGCTTGATCTGCACCGTGATGATAGTAAACTCTGTCAAAATCCTAGCCTCGGTTCTTTTCCTCCTCCAGTTCTTTCAGCTCGTGTGTGTGAATGCGAGGTTTATCTTAATTGTGTCGTGAGTGTTTGGCGGGTATGAGTGAGTACAACACTCATGTCGTCATGGCGTTACGTATGTGTGTTGAGAGGAGGAGTTGGGTGCAAGTCTCCTTCGCTTTCGGCTTGCATGTGCAGCCGAAGCATGCTCTCATTTCAAGCGTGAGATGAGTCATCTTTGAGGACACCAATTCCCCATCGTTCCCGTACTCTCCTAATCGTAGTGTTCTTGAACTCTGAGTATCTGTGATGTTCTCTGTAGTTCTTCGTGATTTGAGCTTTCTAAACCTTCACATTATGCCCTTTTTCGGTATTTTAGCTGACAAGTTGAGCATATTTATGTGGCTTGTTTCTCTTGGTTACCGAAAATCACTTCATGTTTCTACGTGTTCTCGAAGCAATTGGGCGACCAAGTGCCGACGAGGTAATCTCGAGACCTCATAGGAATTTCTATCGATAAGTCATTGGGGCCTCATGGTCTCCGTCCGAAGCAGTCGAACGTTTTTCACTAATTTTTAATACAGCTTAAACCAGGTGTAGTCGATAAATATTTCTTATTATGCAGCTTTGTACTTTTATTGTCAAGGTTTTACGTGCTTCTTTGTACTAAAAACCACTGGGCATGTGAACTATGGTCACGTCTACATCCGTGATTCTAGATGGTAGCTATTTTACTCTTAGCGAGTTCATTTTTCTGAGAGTCCACGTTCCTCTAGCCATTTAACGTCTGCTTTTCGTAATATATTGTTTAAAGAGCCCGATTTAGACCAGTTGGTCAGTCTGGTAGGGTAGAGGCTCCCAATTTGGCCTGTTGGTGTAGTGCAGTAAATTTTGAATAATTTTTTTCCTATGCAAGTTTGGACAAAGTGGTGTAAACTGAAAACGTCTTAATATGGTGTAAGTTCACAGCCTCAATTCGCCGAGGCATTGATCCACACAAGTTGTTGGCTCCAAAAAGGAGTTCAGCCGTTTCTTTAGTTAGAACACCTTCAGAGGCGACGGAAATCGACTTCTTACTTGAGTCTCTACAATCGACCATAAATGCCTCTCAATAATGTGTTTGAGGAGGTCAGGGAATCGTAGTGGGAGCCAGATGAGATGCTCACCTTCACTAGAATGTTGTTCCTCGTTGTCAGTCTCCAAACGTGCACTCGACCGGAGGTCGGAAATATGTCAAGCTTTGGTTGTTTATATACTCAAAGATTACGATACAAGCCTTATAGATTCTCCTATGGGTAGTTTGAAGAACTCCTAATTCATTTTACGATGAGAGTAGGGACTAGACTGCGAATGTAAAACTTTAGTGGGGAAGGCTGTGTCCCTAGAGTCGCCTTGCAGGATTGGGTCCGCGCTTTACTTGGTCGTGCCTACTAAAAGTGGAAGTTAAATGCGTTGTAGCAGTCGTCTTGAGTCAATGTTGCATTTTCTTTATTAAATGAAGCAGTTTATGACATTAAATATCGTGTAGAGTTTAGCCCACAACACTTACCTCTCCTTTGATCTGTTTACTTTAGAGGACTTCGTTCAAAGGCTTATATCGTAGGCGATTTAATGAGTAATTCATACGTTTTTCACCTGCCAATGCATTAAATCATTCGAAAGGTAGTCGACTCAGAGAGCACAATCTGGTTTCCTTTGCCGGCATGTGAGTTCTGAGTCGCAAATAGTCGACGCAGCGTGATTTATGTTTGCTTTAACACCCCACTACCCTTGCCACCATTCCAGAAGGCTCTCATGCTTGGCATAGGTGCGTGCTGTGACTTACTTCTTCGATCGATCTCGATCAGAGACTTGTGCAACCATAGCATCGATAATGGCTATGTACTTGTGAGATCACGCCTCTCTGTCACTCCAGAAAGCTCTCTCGCTTGGCACGGGTGTGCTGTGACTCTCCTTTCATCGATCGATATCGACAGAAACTTATGCTACCACAAGATCGATAATTGCCATGTGCTTGTGAGATCAGCTTTTTCCATAATTATCCATTGGCTATATATTGGCTTTCGTAGAAACTTAATTCCAGCACCAATAAAAGCCTCCGAATAAAAATTACATCAGGATCACAGCCATTAAATGGTATCTTGGTTCAACCACCAGAAATTGACATTTACGTAAGATCTTCACCTCCACTTCCTTTGCACTAAACATGGCCAACCGAGGGAGAAGAAATCAGGTGATGTAAATAAGTAGGGCCAAAGTTGTCGAGATGCCCAGCTGTGCACTTTAAGATGGTGGCACGGCACTTTCCATTATTTGATTGGCTAGTACATGGCAACAGCAGCAGCAGCAGCAACCAATAGAATGACTCTTCTGCATTTAGGCTACATATTTGCATGTGTTTAGCACCATTTTGTTAAAATGTTGGATGGAAGAGTTTACTGATTCCCTAGAAAATATAAAACACCCAGCTTGGTGTCCAATATGCGTCTTATATGACATAAATGTAAATGTAAATTAATTGTTTTTTAGCTTTTATGATATATGCTCAACCCTGAAGGTCCAGTTTCTTTGTCATCACTGTTAGTCTATTCTACCCCATAGTTTGATAAAGGCGTTGTGATAATGAACAAGGCAGATATTAACTGAGTTGGCTCTCTTTTCGAGGGAGAAGAAATGGCTGGATGAAAGATTAGCCTGTGGACTAACAGCCCGACACATTTTATGAATTTACTACATTATTTATAAACTACAGTTTTGCACCATGAGTGCAAGCGGTCCTATTCGCCCCAAAATTGGCCACGCTCTCCACCACCCTTTAGCTCGGCTAAGTTACAATCTTCACCACTCAACGCCACATAAGTTATGCAGACGCTACAAACCGGATAGTGGACAGTTTCCCGTAATTCCATAAACCCAAACCAATTGGGAGGTAAGCTGAGACGCACACATGCCAATCTAATCTCTGTAGATTAGTGCAAACACGTAACATTTTGGCACCATAATCTTCGAACATGTTATAAACAATCAAAAAGTGGCACATTGAATGTTTTTTGTTTATTCAAAAAGCTGATTTTTACAGAACTTTAAAAACGGTTATGAGCTTATAAAAATGGCAGACATTTGGGACTTTCAGAGGCCAAATTGCTGGTGCTCCTCGTTTGGCGGCAGGCGCCAGTGTAACAGAAACTGCTCTCGAACGCTTGTCCTTTTAAGAGATGCTGTCTCAAAATGAGTGACTGCTACCTTTGGAAGAGAGGGAAGAGCGTGCTCAGCAAATCACAGGTCTGGGCGGAAGTCGAAGTTACCTTAGAGGCAGTCGCATTGTCTCAAATCACTACACAGCTCCTCACTGAACACCTACAGAAGCAAGTTTTCATAAAAAACTCTTCTGCAATCAGAAAACCTCTGCTCTTAAAGACAAGTGTTTTAAAGCGTTTGAGTGGTTCAGAAACCACAATGAACATTATTGAAGTGCATTTATGTTCGATATAAGAGATTTAACTATGAATTTGATTCCCTCTGTCGACACCATCATCATCGTTAAAAGAACTGGGTGAGTGTGATTTAACTGAATATGATAAAATTCCAACAATTCGCATGAATTGGTACCTCAGAGAATTGAGGCTGTAATTACCACAAAAGATGGACCAACATCATGTAAAATATATTTTGATTTTTCAAGGTGTTTTTACTATTTTGTTCAACCCTCTGTAACCTAATTTATGGTTTGTTCTAGTGTTTAAGAGAGCTGTGAATATGAGGACTGCAGCCACCATCAGTGGGTAAAATGCCAATTCCTCTAAGAGTCATTGGTCTGATGGCGCTAATCAAACAGCTACAATTTAGATTGGCAAAGCGTTTTCACACCTCTTCACGGAACTTCTGAGAATCGGGGTTCTCATCTTATCACATGTAACCCGAAATTTATGGCAAAAAGTGGCGAAATGCACTTGGTTCCTTGGATAAAGAAGTGGGCTAAAGTGGATGTTGGTTGGAGCAAATTCGATTAACATAAAAAAATAGTATCCATTAGCAAAAAAAACAGATCCCAGATTGTAGACTAGCTACTACGCCTCAGGTGCTATTGTCTCACTCAACCAACTGCAAAAGTTAAAAAGGGGTCGATGGTAAATTGGAAACCTGCTCGGGTTCACTTGGAAATGGGCAAGCATTACCTCCATCATTTTTACTTAAAAATCCCACATGAAATAAACCGCAGTCTAATCTCAACATCCGCGTGCGAATCTAAGACCTTCGAAAGTATCAGGTCACCCATAAGGTAGTGAGTGTCCTGATGAAGTATCACCCATTTTCGGTTCACCACCCTATTTACTGACATTACGTTTGAGCATCGGTCGTTGCTCAATTAAACGGTAGCAATTCAAAGTAGATTATTCCTTGAATTGATTGATTAAATTTTGGGACAATGATTAATTACCGCTGTTAAGCAGACTGATTTGCAATAGTTATTATTTCGTCAAGGAAGGTACGATAAATCTGGTTTTCTATGTAGAAATATCTTTGCGTGAACGGCTGTCCCACCTGTGAAGCATAATGGTTTGGTCAGTGTATTTCGGCACTTGATTAGCCTACCAACAGAACCGCGACTGCTTTCATCACCTCGATAAAGGTTTAGAAGCAAGCATCGTGTTTAGAAGTCTGAAACCTAACGCTGTTGGAGGGACTTCCCACTCCTGGTCTGTGGTATATTGTAGATCGGTTTTTGGGTTGTGAAATGGTTGCATTGAATCTGTCCAAAAGCATCCCTATCATATTATTTGCTGGTTAGGTAAGAAGCCTAGACACACAGCAGCTTGCACTAGGGGGAGCGCATGCTGCCTGCGCATCACATGCCAAGCAATCGATAGATCTCGCCTGAAATGGGGTGTGCTAGATCCCGCCAGCCACCAGCTACCAGGCCCGACATGGCGCCAGCCTGTCGCAATCCCGGTGCCGCCAAACGCCGACGTCAGAACAACCCAGCTGCGCCATGTGAGCGTCGAAGCAGCTGTGGCAGTCTCAAGGCCACCAAGCGTCGGCGGAGCTCCGGCTGTGACAAGAAGTCCAAACGCCCGCCCAACTCCTATGCCCTCTTCATCCGTGACAACAAGTGCCTCTACAAGGGCAATTTCGCCGCGTTCTCTCGTGAAGTGGCCAAGAGATGGCATGACCTCGACCCGAAGAAGAAGATGCAGTACGAGAAGAGAGCAGAGAAGCTCATGCACAAGTACAACGGCGGTTGCCCCACTTCGGCGTGCTCGGAGTTTCTGTCCTTTGTTAAGAGCACCTACAAGTGCATACGGTGCAAAAACCCAGACTGGCCGTCCAAGAAGGTTATGGAGGCCGTGAAGAGCTCCTATAGATCGCGAAAATCGGGTGAATCGAAATCAGCATCATCATCATCGTGTCAATAGAAACACGACTCAGGAGTGCCTGCGAGATAGGCCAAAAGAGCGATAATAAATTGTTTACTATTGGTGAGCTCTGCGTTCTTGTTGCACCATACAAATATGGTCACTAATCTACTCAGCAACGATATATCATTGTTTATTTGTTTGTTTTTTATTAATTAAACGGGCTCGTAAATCTATTTTAATAGCAGGGAATTATTGGCTCCATTTCATTGATTGATGTAAAATTATACACGCAACTTCCTAATGATCAATTTAGTGAATGCAATGACCTGATTCAGTGGATGCTTGGAATGACGAATATGGGAAGGAAGGTTAATTGAATGGGGTTCGAAGAAGAGAGATAAGAGGCAATAACGATTTCAGTTTGGACCCTATAAAATATCCATATGTATACATGGATGGCCAATCGGTCATATGAATACCTTCTGCAAATTTAAAGTTCGAAGTTTAAAAGCTTCCTTATAAGAGTTTTCTACCGGAAATTAAGCAACCAATTAGGAGTCGACACAACTATTCATATCACTTTATAGATTCCCTACACACACCATCACACGTATCGAAGATCTTACATACGAAATGGGTTTGTCAAGGTTATATATGCTGGAAAATAGAAAGATAGTTTGATTATTCATTACTAGCCAATGAGCAACATGGGACTCATATCGCAGTCAGTTTGCTCAGCTCGAGCATGGACATCTCATTTATCTAATAACCTAAAAATGTCCACGACCATCATTAGCTGTTATTTAGATACGCCCAGATTAATTAAAGTCTATTAGTTAGTGGCTTGAAAATCTGTACTAATGGGTGTTGTGGCGTTAGGTTGGTCCTACGTGATATCCTGCATCACCGTGCTTTTTATGATAGATTGAGGAATCAGAAGTGATATATATGTGCGCATACTTCATTCATTTACTTATCCTTATCGTCCAGATGGGCTTGCGGTAAATGGAAATATAGGTTTTTCTGATTAACATAGCTCTAAAGTATCTCTTTTTACATTGAAGCCGCGAAACTTCCCACAGGTCGCCTATGTCTACTTAACATTTAAGTATCCAACACTTCTACATTTGCTGTTTGAACTCAACTGCTTGTACATGGGCAGTTCACTTTATCTTTTATAAACTGGACCATCACGAGTCTCCAGCGTATTCCACTTACCTGATGTAGAGCAATTATAATAGTCGATACCGGAAGTGTATGCAAAAGGCCCTATGAGTCACGATGGAGAATTTTATCCCCTTGTGAGTTTATTGGATTAGCTGTCTATTTCAGGAACTCCACCAATCAAAATACGTATAAAGACAAAACAGCATAGGGGAAAAGATTTATTAAGGGCGACAGTAACTCCACAAGCGTCTGGGTAGAGATGTGCCTGAAAATCCTCCCTTCCCTTGATTCGCTGTAAAGCTGTAACGGTTTCTTCATCGGCAATCAGCAGCTAGATACTGAGAATCGTTGAGCTCCGCGTCTAGCCATTAATTAACACCTCCTTTGTTTTCATTCCAGGCCAAATTGTGCCACCTTTCTGAGTTCCTGGATGAATTTCGGTGCTCTAAATAAATCCACTTCTACTTCTATTGTAATTATATCCTTTAAGCATCACACTGAAATAGCAACGCAATCAGACTATCAGAGTTCTATGCACATTTGCGCTTGGTTACTAATCATCTCTTGTCAAAATATGCCATCAAACATGCCAAAAAAAGATTTTTCTAGGACAAATGCTAATAAAATGCATGATCATTGGCTGATAGCGGTCGGTGAAATCAGCTGATTCTGAATGAAAGTGTTCATTATTTCGACAATTTTTAGCTTCAAAAAGGTTAGCTCTAGAAGGGAATTCATGATGACTATAGATAGTATTCAGAATATATTCTGCGAACTTATGCCTTTTTCTCCATATTTGGTAAAGGCATTCTTGCATTTAAAGCTACAATCTTGAAGCTGATTTATCAAGAACGAGAATAACTTATCCTATTCGCTAGAGCAATTACGGTAAGGAGGAAATTATGTTCGTTGCTCCGCTTGAACTCTGAAACCACTCCGACAGCATGAATTGGAGACTCCTGGGTTAAAAGCTAACATGTTAGAAAATTCGACTGCACCGATGGTTAGCCTCCAACGAAATCCCCAGACGTACTTTAGATTCGGGAAAAGCATGAGCCTACATTGTTCCAGTACTGCGCAGGCCTGGTCAGTCGTTGACAGAATTGAAGTTGCTTTTTTGTGGAGAGAAAATGGTGTCCATTTCAGCCCTCTCCAGGGTGGACTAAGGCTCTAATGCAAGCTAAATGTGATTATTTTGAGTAAAATATTAATAAAAGTACAATTCCCTTAATTATTAAATTTCTTCGAATCTAACCACTTCTATTGCTACCAAAAAATGTTCTTTTTCTCTCAAGACTTTCAAATTTCTCCAGAAGGCACTATAAATATACTTTAAAAAGGGTTTACCTGTACATGTTCATCAAGCTTTCGTCATTGCGCACTTTCATCAGCTGGTAAGAAATTTAAACTGACATTTCCGATACTCATATCAGGCATCGATTTTTGATAGCGATTGCAGTTAATATAACAAAAAATATGAACATATATATTCAATGTTTTTCATCGTTGAACTCTCAACTGACAAGACAATTCATTCAATCAACAGAATTCGCAAAACACTCTCACCTTACCTCGTTTCTTATCCAGACGTCTGTAGCAATCAATACTTCTCGCGTGCACTTTTAACTTGAATCAAGTCACGGGGACCTCGACCAAAGCCACGCCCGATTTCCATCCAAACAACAAAAGCAGCAACAAAAATCCCCAAAATTTAGACCAAAATTGTTTTTCTTATCCCTAGACCGGCAAAATTAGCCCGAGAAAACGGCTTCTCACGGCACAGATGCGTCGACCCACCAGTGATGTGCGACAGCGCGACGCGAGACGGTGCATCGCAATGGAGCAGACCAGCACCCGACGTCGCAACTCCAGTGTCCCCTTCAACCACAACAACAAGCACGAGAAGACCCGTCTCTCGCAGGACAGTGAAACGGACTTCCTCTGCGACCGCTACGTCGAGTTCATGGACTCTGGGGACATTTGCAGCATTGTAACAGTCGAATTGGCCGAACAGAGTGCCTACTTTGAACGTCTGCTGCGCTACCATCGAGGCAAGGGCTTGATACGCCTGCCAGAGTTCCTGAACGCCGGATTTAATTCAGTGGTTGAGTACATTCGACGTGGTTCCACACCGATAACCATGGAGAACATCTATGATGTTTTTCTGGCTGCAGACTACCTGCTAGTTCCGAAGCTGAAAGAGGAGTGTGCGAACTACATTAAGGAATTGTCCAACGACCCTTCCACGGCCATTAACCTCTGGTTGACTGGGAGAAAGCTCTTTTGGCCAGAGATTGGTGAAATGGCCTTCCAGAAGATCTTGGAGAACTTCGAGACGGTCTGGAAGTCGGATGAATTCGTACAAATGGAAGCGGAAGACGTTGAAATGATAATACGCAGCGACGCCCTCAATTGCAAGAGTGAACTTAGTGTCTTTTCAGCGGTGATGAGGTGGATTAAGACGAATCCTGACGAGAGGCTCCAATTCGCTCTGAGTCTTCTCTGGGATATTCGGCTGGGAATGGTGAGGAAGAGCGACTTTGAGAAGATTAAGAGTCATGAGGACCTCACTCTCGTGCCAGAGTTCGCTCAAACTGTGCTTGATTGGCCTAACAGCCTCTATGGTCTGATAGAACGGCTAAACGATGTTCAGCGAATGAATCTCACTAAACCACGAACTCCGCATGAGGTAATCTTTTGTAAGCGTCTTGTTTAGCTAGATTTTACGCTATCCGAGGACTTCTCGAGGTTAAACATTCTGCAGATGCTTTTCCACGTGTTTAAATATAGGCAAATACCACCATGTTAGTTTGGGCAGCTGAGTAGAACGAATCAGATAGAATTGATGGTTGAGTTGATTCATCACGGGGACTGAATCTAAGCATGGAATGGCCCACGTGGTTTGTCGTGTGGTTCATAGTCACAAATCATTTGCCTCTACCATCACGTATCACCTCGTGCTGGGCCTTACTTTCCATATTCCACACTCTTTAGATGTGGAGAAATGAAAACAGATTGAAATCATACTGTGAGTTATCCCAACTGTTATAAACACTATCGACCAATCGCAGGCACCTAGACATCTATCTGTGAGCCAGTGACGAGCGTGCACAGCTTTGGAACATCTTGGTTCTGCAATACCCCGTTTTGTAAAACGGCTTTGTACAGTAATCGACGTCATTCTAGTCCATCCTGCCCATAATTATACATAATGTTTGGAAGTGTGGTTCCAACTTATTCTCTGGCAAACAGCTATGAGGTCTTATTCTCCAGTTCTTGACCAATAATTCCGTTCTGCCAAACATCTAAACACGCTTCTACACATTAACATAGTACCCTGAACGCTATGGCACACATGTCTAGTCTTCGCTTACTTTTGGAAGGGAATTCCTCATCCTTCATAGAATAGCAGATGTCTTGGAGAGAACCTTTAGTGCATAGAACTACTGTCGAACGGGGTCAACATTACTTCTTCCGTTTTCAAATTTCTTACTATTTCAGTATTCTTGATGGTTCTACTCATGAAAGTGCTGACTGGTACAGAGACAGGCGAACTTTTATTTCCAATACAAAACAGAAGGATGGGTTCTTTGGAAGCATACGGAATTTTCGTTATCCAGTCGTGACTACAAGTTGAAAACCCAGTGACTGGCCTCTGTGGCTAAAAAGCAAATCTTTTTAATCTCCAAACTATACCAATTGGCAAATAACCCATTTTGAATGGTCACTGTATATGTATTGGGTAAGATCTTGATCTTCAGATCCATATTGCATTATCAGTACTGGAGCACATAAGATATCCTTCCTTCATGCGCGATTAATGCCAGTTTATCCAATGATATTGTGATGGAAATTAATTTCTTTAAGGCCTGTTTTGCTGAGTTCGTAAAGGAATGAGTTCCCACAGCCTCCCTAAAGCTGCATTCTCTGGTAGATCTTTGGATTCCTTTGAAATTCCTGAAAAGCTTCTGGGGAGGGACTCGGAAGAATGTAGGAGCAGGTCTTGAATTATTCCTACGAAAGGGCCAGCCTCTATATGAAGAAGAAACTGGCTGCGACGGGGAATATTACATCTGAGTCACCGATTAGGGAGCTTATGCAACGCGTTGGTCGTCAGTTCTATTTATAGCAGTATTCTCGATTCCACGAAAGTAAATTCAGCTATAACAAATAGAAGACAGCTATATTTAGAAAGACCCAGTGCCAGTGTTCATATAGCGGATGTGATGGAATGTAAAATGCAAAGTATTTTTAACAAACTGATAAACTTGAACCCTACTTAGGTCGTTGATTTGATGGAAGTTTCTGAAAAGTAGGGGACTGAATCATGATTACTCAGCGACGGTCTACAAAACTGTCTGGGTGTGAATGCTTGGGTCTTTGGCAAGCCTCCAAGAGATCAGTATGTCCGCTCCGACGATGGATATTACAGGTGGCCAAATGTGCATTCATAAACCTGTTTCTTGAACCAAGCCTTTCCCCGATTGTGGCAATTTCTTTTTGAGTAGGTCCTCTGCGTTTTCGGCGGTTGGTGCGATGGAGAAGGTCCACGAGCCGCGGCTCAGATCTTCAGTCCCTGTAGCAATTCCTGGACCCTCTGGACGGAGATGGGTTGCCAGACTCAGAGTCCCTGCTATGAGTGGCTAGCGGGTCTCGAACCGGACGGGCCGAAGGTCTTCGCATGTGAGGAGCCGCAGCAGCAGGAGTTATCAAGCTCCGACGCCCTACAAAAGATGCCCGAGGGTCTCTACCGCTGCGAGGAGTGCCTCATTAGCTCGAGAGACATCGCCTGTCCCATTGGTGAGATCCCGAGACGCGTGTACGCTGGCTGTGTCCTTGTCAGGAATCGTGTCTACCTTGTGGGTGGTTTCGATGGCACGAATGCACTCAAATCCACGCTGTGCTACGACTTTGAGCTGGATTCTGGATGGTAAGAGCCTTAGACTTTTATTCATTCATCAATGAGTAGTAGTATAATTTTGACTTATAGCTTATTTTGAGTATAATTTCTTATCTGTTAGGAATCATATTATTCTGTAGCCTTTTTACCACTCTATGCGTTTACATGTATAACTTTCTATTTAATAAAACAAAGCTTGAAATCTACAAAAGTGCTAATTATATGATAATTAAAAAACTATCCAGTTGATTAATGTCAACAATTAATACAGGAGAACTAATTTATTATATTAATTGAGAAAACTTTCAAAGGTACTTCTAAATTTGTTCGTATATCCACACTCGAGCCTAATTCGATACAAGAATGGGACAAATCATTCAGTGCATGAATTCCATTATTGAGATTACTTTAAATGAGTTAATTTATGTGTTTTTTGTTGAATTGATGGATTTTTTTCCATAAAAAACCCTCATAGGTACGAAATAAGCTGTATGTATGAGAAACGCTATTACGTAAGCGTTGCCTATGCCTCAAACTACATATACGCACTGGGAGGCCACAACGGTGAAAACCAAGGTCGTTTGGACTCCGCTGAGCGCTACAATCTGGACGAAAACCTCTGGCAACCCATTGCCTCCATGAATCGCGTTCGTAGTGATGCAGCAGCCGCGGAACTCCACAATCGTGTCTACGTGGCAGGTGGATTTGAGGGCCGTCGCTATCACGACTCGGCCGAGTACTACGACGCCGATTCCAACCAGTGGACACTCATTAGCCGCATGCACTCACCCCGCGGTGGAATCTCATTGGCTGCCCATGGAGGCTTCATTTACGCGATTGGTGGAAACGATGGGAATACCCGCCTGCGTAGCATCGAACGATTCGACCCGGTTCTGGGCAAATGGGAAATTGTGGGTCAGATGAATAGGCGAAAGAGCAATCTCTCTTCAGCTGTCCTCGGGGACGATATCTACATCATCGGAGGCTGGTCGGATGAACCCGAAGCGGGGATTCTGAGTTTGGTGGAGAGATTTGACACCAACACCCGCGAATGCGTGGAGATTCGCCCACTAACTTTCCCTGCCAGCGCAACTTGTGCATGCACATTAAAGAACCGAAGCCTGGTGTCGAAGTACGTGAATCCCAAGCCAAAGGAGACCAGCTGTTCTGCCATGGTAACAGATGATGCTGCTCCGATTCCAAGAGTTGTAACTGGTGACTCTTGTGTGGTTGGATCGCCAAGTACCATTAGACCTGTCTCGCCTAATGACGCTAACACCAGTGAGCAGTTATTACAAACTAATTTCAATAGTTTTAGGGACTTTTATCCAATTTAAAAATGGAAACTATGCATAAAATTTTACTTTAGTAGTATTCTGAATGCATGGAAAATTGTCATTCCTTATAAACCATAAACCTCCAGTTTTTATTAAGAAAATAAGTGGATTATTAAATTGCAAAACTTGAATTATTAACCCGTACCTGCACTAGATCGGACTAGAGCATGAATCTTATGCTACAATTATCGTTATACAACTACGAAAATGGCGGTGGTGATCATTAATCAGTATCAATTTTTTCGAGTCAGTATCAGTTCGAATTCACTATATAAAGGCAGCTTTTAGAAATACTACATAGCTGCCCGGTATATGTAATGGAAAATTAGAAAATATGATAGGGCACAGTATATTGTATTAAAATAAGGCATTGTTTACTATAGATGGTAACCACGAATCCCTGAGCGGAGTCAGCAGTGCCAGTATCACCGACTCACCTCAACTGCCGTACAATTCGAGCACGAACAATCTCTATTTCGAGGAGATGCAACTTGACAGCCAGGACTTTCATATGGACCAGAGCAACGAGTACATGATCAGCGACCTTGACGAGCCAAGCTACCCCTCAGTGGCCCTCTCCTCCGCCTCCACCGAGTCTTCCGAGTACTCCTCGCAGAACCAGCAGCCCCTAAGCTTCCAGACGACTGCTCCAGCGGCTCCCAAGTTCCTCCAACAGTGTTATTCCAGACGTCCAGTCCCCCTATCCACGTCTCCACAGACGAATCCCTTTTTATCCCCCTCCCTCGCCAATGGCGAGGGACGCAGACGCAAGATTAGACCCTCCACCAACTCCAGGCGCAATCTGTATTGATTTGCCCCTGGTATGTCTGCTCAGACTGGCACCTACTCTCGATCTGACAATGGTAGATAGCTTCCATCCCTCTCCTTTATTGACTCCATCAAGTAGCTTTTGATTATGTCTACTGTGTCGTGGTTATTTCTAGTGCCTGCTTTTTCGTCACCTGATTTGTCCGACCGTCCATGCGGCCTGCCTCCCGACAAAAACAGTCTGTGTGCCTTCAGGTTGGAGTAGTGAGATTGTCTGAGCCTAAATGTGTGTGTCTGTGTCCGCGCGCGAATGTAGTAGAGTCCGATGCATGAAATTAATTTCTGGCCCCTCAGTGATCTTTCTTTTTATCCACTTGAATTATCAAATGAGTTCAAACCCTATATGCGTTTAGATGGCCTCTTGTATATCTGTCTCTGTGTGTGCCTGTTTGCGATGCCTCGGGGAAGCACTGCTTGAAGGGAGAGGAATAAGTCGAATTTAAGAACAAAAAACAAACCAACTGAGCGTTCACCTTAATCTTCTCACCGGTAGTCAATACCGGGCCTATCTCTCCCCTGCAGTTTACTTTTTGTTTCACTGATAAATGTAATCACAGCATACCGTTTCTAATAACGATTTTGTAACGGGGAATTCGCCCTCTGACTCTGAATGCACATTAAGGGGCTAGATGCGCATTAACAAGTCCAACAAGATTTAGAATGCCGAAATACCACCAGTTAAGCTGCGAAAGTCGTCATTTTTAATTGTTTTGAATAGATGAACGGGAAACGTGCCAAAATTTAAAAGTGTTAGGGAATGTATTAGAATCGGAAAATGTAAAATCTAACTCAAGAACCTGGATAAATTTTGAGCTAACTAGGAGGAGTAATAGTATGTTGTGTTTGAAAAATGTTGATATTATGTCTGAGAAAGACATAGAGAGATAGGTTAAACTGGTATGCCTTTGACCAAGATAAGTATTTATGGACCTCTGTAACCTCTTTTTTTTAGATCAGTCATGCAATAAGATGGGAGGGAGAGTGTGGAGATTCAGCTCAAATTTGATTTACCTGTATAGCACGATTATATTAGTTCCTCTCTTTTGTCTTAGAATTTTAAATTAGCTAGGTTTTTGTAAACGAAGCATAGAAACCACTGACGTTAGGCCAATTTACAAAAACGCTCCCTTTCAGAAAAGTTAATCCTGCCTAAATTTCTAAATTTTTTAACTCTCAGATTGTTGATGGGATTGTATTTAAAAAATTTAAAGATATAAATACAAAGAACCGCATTGAATTACATTTTAATTGCCTTAAATAATAAAAAGTATTCTAGAAGTGAAATATATACTGAACAAGATAACATTCACAAAACCAGAAGTATTTTCCTAATAATCCAAATAAATAGATATAACAACTATTTTGTCAAAATAATTTAGAAATAGTTAGTAATAATGAAAGGTGAATTGAGCTAGAGTGGATTTGTTTGAAGTCAATTTCGCTCACTCTATGAAACTCGAGGCGTCTACACGATGAGCCGTGTACCGAAGGTTTATTCGAAGACTTTCTCGACCCCGCGTCGCCCCTATGAAAAGGAACGCTTGGATAATGAGTTGAAGATTGTCGGTCAGTATGGTTTGAGAAACAAGAGAGAGGTCTGGCGCGTCAAACTGGTCCTTGCCAAAATTCGCAAAGCTGCACGTGAATTACTTACCCTTGAGGAACGCGACCCTCGGAGATTATTCGAAGGTACGACCGATAATCAGTCAATGTTTCTCATTAATCGTGCGTCAAACTCATTGCCCGTTTATGCGTTAAAGGTTCCGCATTACTGAGGCGTCTTGTCCGGAGTGGTGTGCTGCCAGAGGATAAGATGAAGCTGGATTTCGTTCTGGGTCTCAAGATTGAAGATTTCTTGGAGCGCAGACTGCAAACCCAAGTGTTCAAGATGGGTCTTGCCCGTTCTATTCACCACGCACGTGTTCTCATCCGCCAACGCCACATTCGTGTGCGCAAGCAGTTGGTTGACTGCCCGAGCTTCATGGTCCGTCTGGATTCCGCCAAGCACATTGATGTGAGCCTCAAGTCGGCCTCCGGTAAACTCGGCCGTGTTGCTCGCAAGAAGGCCAGGAAGGGTGGCGATGGCGACGAAGAAGAGGATGAGGAGTAAATGTATAGACTAAGTGCTTAAAAAACTGGTGTATTGTGAATAATGCGTTTCTTGATTCTATCAATGATTAGTGTTTTATGCGTCATGCAGTTAACATCACGCGAGTCAGCTACTTCGGTTTTTGATTGTAGCGTTACAAGCGTGAGAAATGGAATGTGTTAACGGAGCATCCTTCTCCGTTCCTCGATATTTTAATTTTTGCAGTTTAAGCTTTATTACTAATGCTAGTCAGTTGCATCGGTTGCCATCGTAGTGTTACACGCGTGGCATAGGAATGCTCAGCAAATGTCCATGTGTTCGCTTAGCCACATCGACTGTGGAGTAACTTCACACGAGTCAGCTGCTTGGTTTTGGTTTGCAGCGTTACAAGTGTGGTAAAATATCGAGCTGTTTCGGAGTGTCCATCTTTGGTCAGCTGCAGCCTCTAACCTTTTCGATTTTAACATACCGTCTACTTTCCACTGTCCCATTGGTTGGCTTCATTCGTTGACCAAGTAACAGTGGTATATTGATTGTTATTTCTTTTTGCAGGAATGACATACAGCTGAGTCTCTCTGTAAATCATATCTTGAGTAAAAGTTTTGCAACAACCATACTGACTTATTGATTTTGAACTGTGGGTTTGGGTGGTGAGCTAGCGTCTCTCCAGTCCCGCCATATGCGGGCGACATAACTTGGGTGGAATTCTTGTGGGTGGGACGAGTTCTCGGGTTTTAATCTTTGGTTTCGAGGTAGATAATGCGTTAACTGCTATCGGTTGGTGCAACAAACAAGGCGGTCGAGGGATTCCCCCAGCGATTGGGTGCCAGTGGTGTCGTTCATTGTGATAGCAGTTACAGGATTCTGAGATCATAAACCAATGTCGCCGTCTAACTACTCCCCCAAGATTCCATATCGAGGTTGGCGGTTGCTGTTTTACTCTGCTTTCGCATTAAAAATGCCACCACCACGAACCATTGTGATAAGACAAGACCACAAGGTACAAAGGTATATATATATCTACAAAACTACTGTTTTGTACTACGACTTAGTGGACTGACTCTTGGCCTGGGCTTGTGAAATGCGTTTCTCCTCTTCCACGGCCGCCTCAATGTCCTTTATCTTGTCCGCGAAGTACCCCTCGAACCACCTCAGATGCTCCCGTTTCTGCTCCACACTGAAGTAGGGATTCTGTCCCAGTCCGGCGCAAACCAGTTCCATGAAGGACTTTAGCGGGGCCGGGTTCTTTCCTGCCGTTTTCTTGTTTATGAACCGACTGAGGAAAACGTGTTCGTGGAAGGGAGTGTTTAACTCCTCAGTCCAGTCTAAAGTGAGAGGAATTCGGCCGAATTAAGAAAGTGATCTACCTTGCTCGTTGTCGATCGGATACTTCCACAGTTTGCCATCCAGGGTCCATTGAATGAGCTCCTCGAACCGGTTGTGAGTGCTTTTTGCCCGATAGGCAGAGGCCTCAAGGGCGAGAACTTCATTATAGACCTCATTCCTGTAGGCAGATTCGTCTTCATCGGGTTCTTGGAAGTTCTTTTCGTCGAATAGATGTAGGGCAGCTGGTTCTGGAAGTCTAAAAATGGGTGAAGGCAATAGAAAGTACTTACGGCTCAATGTGACGGATTCTAGTGGCTTTACGGGCAGCTTGAGAGATCTGAGAAAGGCGTTGTAGAGGTTGACCCTTCCTGCTCAGAAAGTCACGAAGGAGGTCCCTGTAATCCAAATATATTTTTTCTAGAATGCACCTACACAGACTTAATTACATCCTTATCGATTGTTGGCTCAGGGGTGGGATCTGGGTTTTCATCAGCTTGGCGCTTATCTCGTTTTCGGTGACTTCTCACACCTGAAGCTTGAGCCGGCTTTGAGGCTTCAGTTTTCTTAGTTTCAACTTCATCTGTGTCATTCTTTATTGCAGTAACTTGAGCAAGAAAATCCTCCAGAAGTTGGCTACATTAATGTAAGTCTACAATTTTGGCCGATACCTTGTCGATGGTGCCACGGAGGGTTTCAAGGGTAAATGCTTCTGATCTCCGGAAGCACCTTTACTCTTTTTGCGACCAGATTTAGGGGAATCTTCGTTAGAAGAATAAAAACGGGGTACACTTATGAACCGACAATTCAAGGGAAGCAATCGACGTGAGACCATCGTCAGCATGATTCACTGGGCCAGTAATAAAACAAAATACAGCAATAGAGAGCAAATAATACAATCGTACAACAATAAACATTTCATTAAGCTATTAGAGAACATGCAAAAGTGTTTTCTTCAATAAAAAAACCGAATCTACCGATGCGAATTTGGGATTCTAGTGTACCGGTAACACTAACGTTCAAGGTTAAGGACGTTCTCAAAAGGCTTTAGAGGCTTCCCTAGAAGAGCCTATAAAATTCTATCTGAATTCCATTCATACGCTTTTTATGTAAATTTTTTCACTTAATATATTATTGCTACGTTTTCTGTTAATTTTTGATGTAGTTACTGCAAAACTTATATACCAAGATTGATCGTTTGGATAATAAAATGTAAGTCCAACTAACGACGTAACTTAAGGGTGCTTGTATTACGGCTACGTTATGAAGCATTTTTTTGGACAATTGCTTTGGTTTAAGGCAAAATAGGTGAGTACCGTATATTTCGGGTGAAAAAAGCGTTTGAAATTTACAAAAGTGAATTTCTTTGCAAACATGTCTGCTTGAAAACCACATTATTTTCCTCAAAGACATAATTCATGCGTATTTTCGAATATGGCAGCCTTCAAAGAGCTCAATTAGTAAGAGAGCTAAAAGTCTATTTCAATACAAAAGCACTTATATAAACTCGAAATGCCAATTATGGACAAAGTGGCACCGAGAATCGACTTTGGTCAATTTAGTTCCAAAACTAGCTTAGGATTACTAGAAGCGTATCATTAATTGCATTGAAATGAGCCTGAATAGTTACAATAGCAAATAAATATATTTTAATCACGGTTGGCCACACAAAAATTATTTGTCTTGTTTATTGGTTAGCTGGTCTGAAACATCAGTATTCGATTGATTATGTGCTTCACAAATAAGCTTAACGTCCTTTTAATGGCTGATAAATAGTGTGTTTTATTTGTCGTACTTATAAGCTTAAGCGAATCGCGCAATTCTCGGCCTATAATTTATGACATCTTGTCTAATCCCCTTTTCTTGTTTTCTCTCCAGTTCCTTTGTTCTGCCTACATGTGCTTGATGAATAAATCATATTTAAATCCGGCATGACGGATGTGGCAAAGATAGGCGACTCTTGATTTCATATTTACTGATTTATCAAGGCTTAAACTGCATTATCCTACTTGATGCATAAAAGTAGCAATGGAGAGGGAGATATGCGGGCCATTTAAACATGAAATCGATAAGCGTTAATCCTGATTGAATCATCTCAGGAATGAATCTTTTCCAGGGAGTATCTATTATGATTCCTAATGACTAAGACAAATCGAAGACATAAGATACCTATTTGGTATTCATATTCAACATGATACCAAAAAAGGATTTGCTACAGAAGAGTCCTATTTTCTTCATTTATGTATAATCCTTAAAGCAAATTACCCCACTCCAATACCCTCCATTTCTAAAATTTGTTATTGAAACCACATTATTGTCGAGTCCGCTTTCCATCTGATCGACTAGCTTATTGGATACTTACTAAAGGCCAAATATCCATAATCGGTGATTCCTGATCATCTAGTAATCATCACACTGATAATTTTCCATGGTCAGATATGACTCATTTAACCAATCAGAGATGGTCGACATCCAATCAGCTTCATGAAGGGAGTTAAAAGCCATTCATTGCATGATACATAAAGTGCATCAAACTCTGTTCTGGCAAACACCCGGGACATCAAACACTCTCTTGCCGCCGGTGGCTCTTGGCAAATACATCCGATGTTTTTCCCCAACTATTGGGTGATAGCATAAGTTCTGTTCGAATTTCGTCTTTATAACCTGAACAAAATTTAAGGGGTATTTATATTTTCTAATGAAGATGAACATTGATTTTATGCAGAGATGCACTTAAATTAACCAATTTTCTTTCACAAAACATTAAGACTAAAAATGTATTGTATTAAAACCCTGCTGCCATGGAAGAATCACCCAAGAATTATTTGTGGCACTTCATGTTTCATGAGTTCAAGAGAGAAAACTCAGCAACGGCTACCAAGACGGCTAGAAACATTCACTTCGTTTATGAAGAAGAGCCTATGACGATGGTTTGCGAAATTCAGAAGTGGGGATTTCGCATTCGAAGATGAAAAAAGATCGAACGGGACGTGGAATTGAGTTTGATTAAAAGCACCTTCCAGAAGAAGGCCTTGAAGAAGCTCGTCCTGCTTCATCAGTTGAGTTAGAACTGGCAACTGAGTTTAGTTCATACAACTGTTCATCGTCGTCTCCGAAAAATACCTTGGAAAATTGGTATCTCATGAATGGGCTCCTGAAAACAATCTCCAATCTCGAGTTGACATCTGCTCTTCTTTCCGTTCTCGACAGATCGTTTCCAATTTTTGATTAAAAGAACTGTGACTGGAGACTAGAGAAAAATGAATCTTTTAAAGAAATGTTAAACTTCTTTGATAGAGGCCGCTTTGAGAGCGGGAGGAACGACTCCATACACAGCCGAGAATGGAGCTTCGTAGGACAAGGGTTATTCTATAAGTCAGATATGATCGCCAGGGAATAATGCACTTTGGATTGCTACTACCTAATGCAACAGAAATTAATGCTCGAATCTGCCTTCAGTAATTAGTGCTACTTTTGAACCAAGCTTTGGGGAGGAAAACAGACCTGCTCCAGTGAATGGAAAAGTGGCAATGCACGATCCCCTTCACAGCGAAAATCATGGCATAAAAGATCGGAAAAAAATTCCTCATAAACCACCTTATTACTCTGACCTCGCTTCTTCAGACTATCATTTGTTTCCTAACCTACAAAATCATTTGAAATAAATGCCTTTTGAAACTCTGTATAAAGAGGTTGAAACCAAAAGGATTTTACAATAATGAAGATATTAAAGAGCTTGGCAATGAATGGAAGAAAGCCACTCGTTTTATTCAAATTTCAGACCTTTTTAAATCGATATTCTTGCGCTATAGGAGAGTTTTATTTAAACTGGGGATCTCAAAGACCAATCGATAACCTGAATCCTCTAAACGCTTCTAAATTACTACAATAACAGGGATTCCTGCTTCGTCTAGCAGGAACTTCTGCTGTTGCTCCACAGTCGAAGTTTTACATATTCTCTTACCTTCATGTTTAGTTTGCAAGCCAAAAGAATGAGAGCATAGCCTAGATAATCATCTTACTACCCCATAAGAGTACAGTCGAAGATTAGATGTAGTGCTTAAAAGAATCTACATTATATCGTAAAACTCTCAGCACTGGATTCTTTCGAAGGAAATGACTTTGATCTTTCTACCATTGAGAACACAGATGGAAAGATCATCAGGGTATCTAAGGAAATAGGCTACACAAGGATGAGTTAAAAGGATTGCAGATAAAATCGCTTAGCGCTGTTTGAAAACTGTTATTTCTATTGAGAGGAATATAGATTAAGAGCAAGTCAGAGCTCGGACTTCTTCCATTTTAAAGATCATTTGATAAGAAATCCGTCAATTTAGAGAATCAATGTGTCTTCATAAAAATAAATACCACCGGTTCGCATAAATGGGTCACGAATGGCGTGATTAGGATAGATTTCTCCAGGTATGCTGGAGATTAGTATTACAACACAATAGGCTTGCATTAAATCCGGATAGAATTGCTTACACCATCAAAATAAGGAGATTATGATTACTATTTGCAACTCTTTAAACACTGAATACAACATCCAGCATGCACAGGAGATAATGAAGCACTGAAGACCTCGATATAATAACCGGAAGATGATACTCAGAGGATTTGCACTCCGAAAATCTACAAAAAAGGTTGGAGGAGAACCAATTAATGAATTAATTAATTAATAATTAAAAGCCAATTAATTTCTGAGGAGACCTTCCGCCATGGAGGAAAATGAAAAATCAACTTCCTCCAGATTTTGCATTGCGCAGGATTAAAGCTGTAATGGACTCTAGTGGCCGGCGATTATTTTGACAATAGTCAAATTGACTGGTCCACTGAAGATTTTCCTATCTCCCCTCTTTACTAGGATGATCCCATATGTTTTGTCCAAAATTTGAATATAGAAGGTGTCAAAATGTTGTGTTTTATTAAAGATTCAGTGAACAATTTACATTTCTTTATCGTCAATGTCTTCCTTTCATCTACTAAAAGGCCCCTTAATACTATAGGTATTGTGAATTCTATCGATTTTGATTAGAAGAACTCACAAATATCAGTTTCGACCTCTTCCTTCAGCTGCACAAAGTTATTTCTTCAAAAAGGTCCTGTGAGAGTCGTAATAAGTGGTAGTCTCTGTGAGGGAAGGGGGAGCAAGGAATTTTCTCCAAAACCGGTTCTTTTTGAATCTGTCGTGACATGGTTCCTGCTGTGTGGGGGGTCGTGCATTGGTTCTTCAAACATCCTTATTGCTGCCTACGGTAGATTTGGGCATCAATTACTACTCGGCGATCCCACCAGATTAATGGAAAAAATTTTACCCATGAATTTCCCTTCTTTCCAACTAAGCCATCACAATCTACGAAGTCACAAGTCCATCTAAAAAAGTGAAACAAGCTGGTGAGAATTGCAAATTTTTCAACCGTCGAGCCGTGCAGACTCGGTGGCCCCTTTCGAATTTAGGAGTTCTAAAAATATTTTGAAGATGACGATGAATAGTTGTGTGGCTTGAGCTTAGCTCAGTTGCTGATTCTTCAACATATAAAGTAGGATAAACTTCTTCAACTTATTCTTAAGTGCATACCACTTAACGGGGTTTTAATCAAGCGAACTTTAATTTTATTGTTATGTGACATGAAAGAAGATAATGGTTCAGCTCAATTACAACTTGTTTTATACTCTTGGAATCTCGTTCAAATGAAGTAATACTAATACTAGTGATATTTAAAATTCTTTATATAACAGTAAGTTAGTTCCAAATTTTCTGCTATCTTGTAGGCATATAGAAACGCTTCCAGCTGCATCACTTAGAGTCTAGTTGTTAAATATGCTTTGACAAAAAGCAATTTAGTTTAATTCATTTACTTTGCTGGAGGTTCGCAGGGTGTGAATGCATCTCCACAAGAGCACTTACAAAACACACCTCAGGAGATCCCACACTGTGCTTGCCTCAAGTGTGTTAGCGATACCACAAGCTCATTTTTGACGGCTACTGAGCTAGTATAAAACAGCCTTAACCGTATTTGTATTGGCTCCCTTTAGAAGTCTGGGATCTATCAGGTCATTCCATGGATTTTGTTCGAATTCTGAATAAATAAAACAAGTCATTACGATTCCTTCCCTGATAATCCTTGACTCTTTTTTCAGTTTAACATTACCAGTATAGTACAGAAGTCAATTAAAACAATCTTTTCTTGTGGCGTTGCAAATCTGTTTCTTTAAAATCACTTTGCAAATGGCAAAATGAGAAATGAGCACGGTAGTCGCGAGAATAAAGTGGATAAGGAAATTCATCCTAACCGAGTCTTTCAACGATCTGATAAACCGGTACTTTATCACTGAACTCGAATGAACGTCGTCCGGTTCGATCTTCATCTTCGTTGAGGATGAAGTCTCCACTTCTGAATTCACCAAACCATCTTCTTTCATTTAAACCTTTCTTTCCGTAAACTAAAAAAACTTTTTAAGGCACATCGGCTGCTGCTGAGTTCCCTTTCTTGTATTCATAGAGCATTATATGCTTCACGTTAACAGGGTTGTAATCAAGCAAACCAAAAATAAAAATTTTCTGTACGAAAGAATTTAAGCAATTTAAATGCATCTTGTCATAAAGCAACCCTTTAAATATCACCCAATTTAAGAACAAAACGGATGACTAATTATACCAAAATTGTCAGCTGGAATCTTGAATTATTCAAGGTATATTTTCCTGACTCATCTTCATATGTTCTATTATCATTAAAAAGATAAGCTCCATGCAGTTCTCACGCAACAAGTTAAAACAACACATCCATCTATCTAGCAAACGAAAAGTCAAGTCATCAGAGGGTACAATGGTTTTCCTTCGGAGAAATTTGTGCAGCTAGAGCTAAACAAAATGGGCTTTCTGACACACATGCTCTTCCTCTTGGCAGTATTTCATTCAAGATTCGTGGAAAAAGTCAAGTTGACTCCTTGCTATCAAAATCGGGTCTCATCACATGAATCACTTAGCCTGACTTGGGATTTTAAGAGCAAAACTTCAAACTGTGGAAGTTTTCTGTTTAGAGAATGCAAATGTTTTCTTCGAGACAATTTTAACTCTATAAAGTGAAAAAAATTTCTAGTGATTTTTAAAGTCTAATAGAGCTGACCATCGTTTTTATGTTTTGATGTATTTAAACAAATTAAATTAAAAAACACTGTTTACATAGAAATTCGCGCGAACCATTTGGGGCACATAATGTTGTATGAAGAAGTCTATCCGGCTTCATCAATTGACAATTAAGCTTAGTCCAAACCACGCAACTGTTCATCAGTTTCAGCTTCAACAACTTTGAAAAATTCCAAAGCTTGGAAAACGGGTGCCTCGTCATTAATTGTTTTCTAACACAACTCAAATCTCGAGTTGACGAAATCTGCACTTCTCTCCAGTCTCGTCAATTTATTTTATCTATTTTGGATCGACTACCTTTGACTGGCGACTGGAGTAAAATGGATCTTTTATTAAAATTTTAAGAGATTTTTTGACAGCGGCTTGCTAGGCGGCAGAAAGAAACCGTCAACTGGCAAAAAGAGGACCTCGTGCGCACTAGTTTCTTAAGTTCAGTGGGATCACCGAGGAATAAAGCAACCATTAACGCTCAGATCTACTGCTGTCAGCAATAAGGGCGTTTAAACCAAACTCTAAGGGCGGTGATTCATCAGGACAATGCAGCACAACTCTTCCCCCCACAAAGCAAGAATCACATCATAATAGATCGAAAAACCGTATTCTCATGACCATGTGCCTTCCTCGGACTGGCTTATCTAATAATTTGGTAGGAGCAGCTTTTGCACCTCGTAGAAAGAGACTGAAACTGATATTTGTGAATTCATTGGATCAAAAACAAAAAAATGGTGCAACAATGAATACAATAATTGGTTTGTTAATAGATGGAAGGAAGCCATAGATAATAAGTCACTTGCTTAATTTACTCAAAATTTAAATAAAACCCAGCGGATGAGCTGATACAGACTGATACTTATTGAAGGAGAATCGCCTTAAAGCCCATATTTGGCCTATTATTTTGCTGAAATCACAGAGGAAGAGGAGAAATCGGACAATTCGTCCATAAACCACATTAATGAGTGATGAGTCAACCTAATTTGAAGGAACTCACGAGTCCCAAAAATGCCTTGAGAGCTCCGGCACAAGATTATTGGTCTGTCTGTTCCAAAGGAGAGACGGCGGTGATGAGGTACGGCTAGCTTGCAGAATCCATAAAGAAATTTAATTATGTAAATTATAAGGTTGCCCATCCCATAAAATGATTTCGCTATTAAATTAATCATTGGTGAAGAACCATGCAGTGACGAACTTTTACTAATTTTCTTATGAATAGAGCAGAATTTTTTAGTAATGAATAACAATGGTTTAAAGATTAAATATTTGAAATTACGATATAGTTCTAAAAATTATTTGATGCTATCAAATTACTTACATATAAAACGATCTTATTGACAAATTACTTTTTTTCGCTTTTTTAATGGGAACACTAAAAAATCTTCCAAAAATTGAAGATGAGGATTTAAAATAGAGCCAAAAATAAATATATGGTGCTATCGAATAATTTATTTTCGCACTGTAGAATCTTTAATGCTGTTAGGAACTTACTAATATTGACAACTTGAAGTATCCAACAATTATTGGATACTTAGGGGTTTTCATTAATCTTAATGTAAAATATTTTAAACCGGTCCTAGTAAAAAATAATGTAAAGATAATAATACTAATTATCAATACTTATTATCGTTAAATGTTCAAAATATGGAATATTATTATTAGCATTGGAGTTTTAAATTAGTATTTGACGCTATGAAATGACTCCTGTTTTATATAATGCAATCACCAATGCTCTTTCGTATTTGTGCACAAAATACTAGTGGATAATGGTGGCTAAAAATCAAATTTTCTAAACAGTTTTACACCAATTTCATTGAGCTAAAGGGAGAAAACTTTCTCTAATTTAATTTTACTACACAGCCTTTCCTCTCTAGGCGCTAAATTTGAACACCTGGTGTGATGAAAGAGGACTGCAGTGGAGAAAGCGCGCACCCGCTCATCAGCGAAGGCGGCAGCTTTCGATAACTCGCGGCTGCGCCCCAAAAAAGAGGCAGGAGGCAGGAGGAGGGGTGGATCGTTTGCGTGGTGAGGCAGGAGAAAGCAGTGCTCCCAAGAGCCACGTTACTGCTCACTGAAACATGCCCAAATGCACAAGCGGCGATCGCTCACAAAGCCGGAAATTAGATCTCCCACCATTTGCTTCTGGCCTTTCGCAAACCCCCCACAAGTAAATGGCAAATGCAGCTGGGGATTTATGGCGAGAAATCGCCCCGTGAATATTATTCACTCTCTCACTTCAAATGAGCGCAGAGAGGTAGGCGTATGTTTGTGGAATTCCGATAGAGTAGATAGCTCAACCTGGTTCAGCTCCGGTTTTATAATTACAATATGTAAGGAATAATTTTACAAAAATGTTGGTTTTTCGAATGTGTTGAAGATGTTTACACACACTGCGTCTCCTTCTGAAAACTTAAGCCCTTTTTCGTGATTAATATAGGTCAAGACAGAAGGCCTTATCTTGGAATAGGAGTACTAGGAGTCCTAGTTATACCCTTCAAAGCTGAATGAAATTTAAGGAGAATTTCTCAGTGTCTAATGAAGCCGAACATAATGTTTGTGTTAAGGGATATTTTAACTGATTTAATTAGGGCTTAAAGGACAATAAATTAAAAATTTGCTTGATCATTACCAAGTTAACATCGAAATGTTTTTAAGCGTCGTAGGCAGTGGCGATTCCGCAAGCGAAGGAAGGAACTCCATGGGAAAAGGGTTCTTCTTTGATAAATCCGATGGGGACTCATCAAGAAATAGTCCACTAGGAATAGTTACCATCTAATGAAGCAACAGTTAATGCCTAAATCTGTCATCACACTAGGCGACGTTTGAAGCAAGCTCTAATGAGGACAAAAAGTTGCTCTAGCGAATCGAAAAGTGTTGATGTTGTTTCCTGAAGGCGGTGAAGCAAAAATCTCCTCACTTAAGGGGAAAGCACTTGTTTGAGAGAAAGTTACTCATCTATCACCTTATTCTCCTAACCTCGCTCCTCCTCCTCCACCTTCAGCCTACAAGTTATAGTCGAAATTATTAGAAAATGCTGCGATCTCCTTCTTCATTGAGTTGGTTAATTTAATGAAGTTTTTTGTCACCAAAAATTAGTTTATTTGTTTTTATGAGATTCGAAAATTTCCCACGAACACCCTGCATATAACACATTATTATATCCTCCGATGACTGGATTATTTTTATCAATAAAAGCAATTAATTTTTAAAACCTTGTTTTGACTCGTTAAATTAGAAAACAAAAAGGTTTATCCACTTGTTGTTGTTAAATAAAAAACGGAATTATTCAATAAGACCCCTGGTGAATGCGCAGAGAGGTTGGTTGACAAAGTTGGCAGAACCAGTCATCGGCTTTGTTTTTCGATTTCCGGGAAAACGTGCCTCTAAAAGAGAACTTTAAAGAGTTTGCGTTCACTTCTCCCATTCATTTGAAGTTAAAATTTCGTAAAAATAAGTTTTATGACCACGCACACGAAATATGACTTCAATTTGCTGAGTTTTTAGTATTTAAAAAAAATGTTCTAATCACTGTTCTCTAGAGACTGTGAATGATTTTCGTGGGCTTACGAAGAGATTGAAAACGATATTTGGAGCAAGAAGACAGACGGGATCAGGAAATGTAATTTAGTCATTCGCTAGACGCATTTGGCTAATATCTCTCACCATTGTGGGATAGTCCTAGGTTAGAGGAAATGGAGAAAGGAGCTGTTGACAGCCTAAGGACAACGTGCTCAGGATGCTATGCTCAAAACATGACAGGATACCCAGCAGCACCCGTCAATCAAAAGTTAAACAGGCGTTCTTACTAAGTGCTTGGTACACCGTTTAGTCCTTCGTATCTCGATTTTGAATGAAGCTATGCATTTAAACCCTGTGGATTACCGAGTTTAGTTAGGAGCTGTCTTCGAGAATGATGACAGAATTAAAACAATTTTAGAAAGCAGAAGTTGTCGTTTTTAAAACTGGGCAAAATTTATAGAGATTTCGTAGGGTATACAAAATGAATAATGATCTTATGTTACGACATAATTGAGATGAATAAATTATGTTTTATAAATCACTAGATTAAATATCGTTTTATTTAAAATCTTGGTAGCAAGAAGGTTCATAAGAATCTTTTAAAACATGATATTTTGTTAGCTCAAGGAAGCTCAGAAGCCGTCGAAACATTAAACTAATTTACGGAGGAAATTAGTGAGTAAAAGATGGTTGCGGGAAATGACTTGTGACATTCAGGAGTAGAGATTTTATCCTCGTCCAGCTGGGCTTGATGACAAGCTCCTTGAAGCGGCTTTTACATTCGACTTGGACTTAGAAGTTAAGTCCACTTCAAACAATACAGCTGTTCATTACCTTCATTTCAAAAACTTGAAACAGTTTTTCTCCTTCATTGGTGGATAGACTTGCTATTGGTGAAAAAAGATCTTTTTTAGAATCATTAATTCTTTTGAACGGGAAAAGGACTCATCCAGTGCAGTCTAGAAGGGGACTTCTTGGGAAAAGGGTTCTTCAATTAACCCGGTGGGATAATCCACTTTGAATTTCAACCACCTAATTAACCTATAATGCTGGAATCCACTCACATCAGCAATTATAGCGACCTTTTCCAGTGAATTGAAGGTCGGACTGTAGCGGTTTGAGTACCCGAAATAACACGGTTTCGCTACCAGAGAGAGAGAGGGAAGAGGAGATGTGCAAACTGGGGCGTTTACTAACAAAGTAAGAAGACAAATCGGTGACTAGGTTGGGAGCGGCTTTTGCACACCTGAGAAAACTGATTACTGATCAAGTTGCAAAGCCCGCCAATATGGTCTCATGCCGCACTGGACAATGCAGCATAACCCACCACTCCTCACGAACCAAGTCAAAAATATGGAAGAAGAACCTCGCTCTTTCAGACTACCATTTGTTTCGAAAGAGCTGTTGCAACGAAAGTGGATAAGGTTGAAACCCACATTACTGAATTCATGGAATCAAAGCCACAAGAATTTTACCATAGTGAGGATATTGAAAAACTCGGTAATTGATGATAAATACAGTACATTGATGATTTAATCTTCAGATACATGCAATATTTGCTCTCTTTCATTATTTATTTAAGCAATTGTAACAAAACTTGTTGGTGATACTTATTGACGCCTGCGCCAAATCTTTATGCAATGAATTTATTTAAAACTTCCAAATTTGTATTTTAAAACACAATTTACTTTGCTTAGATAACCAAATTTATCCCACCTAAGCTCCTGGGAAATGACCGCCTTCCTCCTTGGTAAAAAGTGGTCCGTGGTCCGGTGTTTTACCAACACCGGGAAGGTAGAACAACCCACCCCCTTTTGGCAGTCGCGATGCCCCTAAAATTCCCAGGCTTATCTTCCCCATCGGGCAGTATCCGCTCTCCTACACCTACCCCTTTGCCTCCTCCTTTCATGTGGAATCTATTTGTGCCAAAATGATCACACCTTCCTTCGCAAGACGCTGGAGCATGAATTTATCCTCATTTCCACTTCAATTAATTGGGGGGGGGGGGGGGTTGATTAGGGAATTACGTCACTTTTGGAACGAAATAAAGTTAGTTAATGCACTTAATGAACTTGTTAATTTTTATCACAGACAGTGTGATGAAGGGGCTCAAACGTTTTGATTTCTGCTAGAACCTTTAAGACTGTTAGAAGGCGTTAATATTAAAGGGCTAAAGAAGTGAGACAAAACCAAACTTGGAAATATAAAAAGCGTACACTGACAAATATCTAACCGCTTGAAAACACACAGAGAACCGAACTAGGAAAAGGTTTTCTTCATTTCTTCCAGAAATTTCAGCATCCCCGTAAAAAGCGGCCTTATTTGGGGTCTTACGCACTGACTTAGCTTCAGGCAAATCCATTAGTAGGTAGTTGCTAGTTTATACTGCAAGCGGTGGTCATCTGGTAACTTAATGAGGAGGTAAGCTGGTGCCGACCGTAGTTTGTGTCGAGATTTCGAATAAATATAACAACTGATTAAATGATACATTTATTTGAAGTTTCTATAATCCATGTACTTCCTCTGACTGTAAAGTACTTCGTTTCATGCATTCACAAGTTTTTTAATAGCATTATTGTAAAACTATTGTGGTTTTTTATTCGGACAGCTCATAAATGTCAGTTTCAACCTCTTCCTGCAGCGTTGCAAAGACTGTTCATTTCAAGGACAGGCAAATAAAGCCGATGAGGAATTTTCTAAGCCAAATTCTTCCCTCTTTTGTGATTTGATTCTTGCTGTGTGTGCGTGCTGACGGAACATTTGAGTACTAATTGTTGCTGCATTAGGTGGTGACAATTCAAATTGGTGGATTATTTCTAGGGATTCTAACCAGACTGATAGAAAAAGAACCGTTTTCTCATACAATTCCCTTCCAGTCGGCTATGACTGGGTCTTTCCCCCGCTGAAAACTTAAAATTTGGATAAAATTTGGATAATGACTGTAGATTTGAGGTTGTCTTCAGACAATTCATGAGGAATCTATGGGAACTTCTCCAAGTGCTTGAAGGCAGCAACTATGAGGAGTTGTATTTTGAACTAAACTTAATTGCCAATTTCAACTCAACCTATAAAGCAGGATGAGCTTCTTCAAGGGCCGCTTCAAGAAGCTGCTTATTGCCAAACTCCGCTGGACGTCTTGTTTGGATCTTCATCTTCGAGGAGGGTGAAATCTCCACTCCACTGTGGCATTCACATATCCTCTCTCTAACAATATGCCCCTCAGATGATTCTTGGGCGGCACTTTCAAATTAGCCCGGTTATAATCAAGTGAATGTTAATTTTATCAGTTTAAAAGTATTTTTAACCAAAACTGATATTCAGCTTCATTAGGTATCATAATATACTCGATAATTTTCGTTCATTATAACATAGCAATATTCGGACAAAATTTATGGGATGACCCGATAATCGACCTTGAAAAGGACAGAGGTAGGAAAAGGGCACAAATGTTTAAAATAGGCCCAGTTTCAGAGTGTGGTCCTCGGGACATTTTCAGTCTGTCTAACGTTATAGTAGAAAAGAGGTATAATCAGGAAGGGCCGATTGAGGAGATGGTTTCAGCGAGTGAATCAGCCAGTGATAAGACCCTGATCTACTTGTCGTAGGTGAATAGTAACTCATCAATACAGCACTTAATGTAAGGAGCTATTTTTCAATGGGTTTCTAGCCAAAAGAGGTCGATACAACCCTTTACTCTCTTCCTAAAAAAGCCTAGCCCTCGGAGTAAAATTTCGCCGTTCTCGCTAGGAGAAGAGAAGTGAAAGAGGCGAAGTTGGAAATGTCACTTCTTTAATGAAATTCAACTGGACTTTGCAGAGGAAAAATAAAACTACTTGGAATCGGGAGAACAGAGAGGAGAATTGGCTGGATGGAACTGCTCTGGCTCGGGAATGCGCAACTCGAAATGAAATTTCGGATTTCTAATTAGCGCTGATGAGGCTGGAGGAGACAGCATTAAGAGGGCAGCTTATTAGCCTCGTAGTTAAGTAATTTGTGGCTTCCAGTCTTAATGAAGACAAAGTGATTTCAATTCCAAGAGTAACAGCTGCTTTTAAATGCAATTCGAAAGCGTGCCACAATTTTATTATTTATTCTAAACTGAGAAACTTTATGTTTATTTGAGTCAATAAATTAATGGAGTTGAAATGGCTTTGGAATAAATTGTTCCTATGGAATCTATATTTCACGTTTAAAAATTTAGAAAATCCAGCACATTTAAATTTAGTTTTGACTGAAATAATAAAAAATAACATCAGATTTAAAGCAAGTTGAGAAGTTCTGTTTACTTTCTTGAACGAACAAATTCTTGCGATTGAGAAATTGAATATTCCTTCGGTACCAAATATTGTGCTTTAGTTTCAGTTAGAGTGCAGTTCTAGTTAAAATCAAAGACGTATGGCCTTGTTTGATAGATTACTTTTTGCTGAGAGGGATCTTAGAATAAAAAAAGGATTTAAACAAGTCCTCACCGTAATTAAAGGCTACGAAGTGTACGATTTTGAATGCTGGCAAAAAATTATGACAACGAATCAGAACTAGAAACTACGCAACAGCTTAAATTCATTCATTTTTGAAAACCTCACCACAACTGGAGAGACTGAGCAAAGCACTTTGAATAATTCATGCATTTTGACTTTTCAACCACCATCAAAGACCAACACCAGTTCTGGTAACCACTTTTGCTGACTGCAAAACGAGGTCAGCATTTAGTGAGTGGCTAATTCTAGAATCCACAACTTTATCGCCGGCGAATTTGACAGGCGGAATTTTAAAAAATCATAATTGGGAAATTTAAAGCAATTTAGTGGAGCTTGGCTTCTGTTGGCTCCTGTTCATCTTCCATTAAAGAACTGAAAAACTCACCCAGTGCTAACCTTAATTGCCATGAGATGCTCAAATGCAAATGCATTCCTTAAAAATTCTAGCTGTTTGGATTAGTGCTGCTTTACCATCATCTAGAGAGATGGCGGCGTTCCCCTCCACAGCTCTTGAATAATCACAGGGTGAGGAACTTGGGAGCCTGAAATTCCTAAATAATCTAGACTCTTAATTCTTCCCCATGAAGGGGGATTTTTGGTCTGGGGGGGAATTTTCAAGAAATAGCACCCCTGTTCGTCATCACAGATAACCGGTGCTGTTTTACGGTTTTAAGAAGGCAGTTGTCTGAAGTCAATGCTTCTTTCTTCTGTCTCCAGACGTAGTACACTCGCCTGCAGGAGGTCGGGAACGATGATTAGTCAGAGAAAATTGCATTTTTCCACTGTTCGAAGGACCAATTCTGCTGGAGGTTTCTTCTCTTCCGCTCTCAGCGCTTTGAAACATTTGTCGTCTTTGAGAGTGGTGATTTTCTAATTGCAGGTTGTCAGTGGCGGAACCCAGATGTACGCAGCTCTCGAAGAGAAGCAGTTTTTGCGGAAACTAAGTTCTGTAGGCTTTCATTGAGGGGATCTGCGGTGGTTTTTGGAGACGTAGTCTTACGATCATCCCGAAAAATTCCACTTACAATCTGACCGACGGTCTCTCTTACCCAGCAGCTTCGACTTTCAACCAGACCTGTCTGTGCTTTGCTGAGAAGGTCGTTTTTTCCTTCTCTTTCAAGATCCAAGCATTAGGCGGACAGTTTCTTTTACACTAGCGCCTGCCGCCATACGAGCATCAATAATTTGGCCTCTTTGAGAGTCAGAGGTCATATCCCATTTTTAACATCTGTAAAACAGTTATTTTAAATAAACATATCAAATGAAAAATAATAAACAAAACTATGTCATGTTTTGATAGTTTAGAAAAATGTTCAGAGACAATGATGCCAAAATGTCAAGTGGTTTCATTATTTGGTTCACCCTCTGTATTTGGATTAACCGGTTCCAAATACTGGCTGAAGACAACTCAGGCCGCTAGCTTCCAGAATATTTGCACCTTATGAGTACCATGAGTGGAGTTCATTGCTATCATAACTTGTGAATACCGGACCCATTCTCTGAACACACAAGTCCAATCCTACCCTTTTTTCATTTGAGTTTAGCTAAATAGACCTCTGCTCTCCTATACGTCTTCTATTGAATCGGTCATCCTTTGATATGGCGATTACTGATATCTAAAGAGGAGATGGATGATTAGTAGATTATATACCTTCTCAGTCATGTCACATTCATGAGTACATTCCGTTTCTCTAAGTCTAGAAATTTCGATTTGGAGGTGGTCGAAACACATCAAGTCAGCCCATAAATTCTGTCTGAGCTTAACAGACAAAAATTCAAAGACCATTTTGCAATTTTTGTTAGACTTGAAAGTAACTTTTTATTTTGAAATGCTTTGAAAATGATCATATGTTGTTTTATAGAACAATAAGTTACAATTTGTTTTATTACAACGTTACATATCGAACTAAAAAAAGCAAACTGTGAATGAGCAGAAGCGGTTAGAAGCGTTCAGTGAATTGTGGAGAGAAATCTGCGGGTGCAAGAAGATCTTGCAGCGGAAGATGATTCGCGAAATTCAGCGGAAGTGGAGATTTAGCTCTCCATGAACATGACGATCAAACCAGATGTCCAGTTATGTTTGATGAAAAGCAACCCTTGTAGATGCTTAGCTTGCTTCATTGGTCAAGGAATGTGCAATTATGCTCGAACTATGCAGCTGTTCATCGCAACCTTTAAAAACTTGGATACTGGATGTCTCATGAATGAGGGTTTGAAAATGAACGCAAAACTACAGTTGACGACATTAATCCATTCTCGACAATTTTCTCCACATTTTTGGTGAACATACTCGTGCTTCGAGACTCAAAGTGGATCTTTTACTGAAAAGTTTAGAGTCGTAAGTGGGAGAGGACTCCAGCCACAGCCGAGAAGGGAACTTCAATGAGAAATGAATCTTCTTCCGTCGGTCTGGTGAGATCACGAAGGAGTAACCCACATGAATTATTACAGCCCAATGCAGCAATAAATAACCGCAACTACTGTAGCCAACAGTTAGGGCGCTTGAACCAAGCTTGAAGAAGAAGGTCCAGCTCTAGTGTAATATTTCATCAGGACGATTTATGACCACCGCATGCAGCAGGTAGCACCCTGAATGGGAGAAAATTCCTCATCCACTTTATTCTTCCGGCCTTGCTCCTCTCTCAGACTACCGTTTGTTTCTTAGCTTGCAAAATTGTTTGGAAAAGAACAGCAGCTTTTGCACCATCACAGAAAGAAGCTGAAAGTGACATTAGCAAGTTTGCAGAGCTAAAATCCAAAGGAATTTTATGAAGCGGTATTAATAGGTTTTTTAATAGCTGAGATGACATAGATGATCAGGGAAAGTACACTGGTAATTTCATCTTTACATAAATATACCACTTGTTTTTCCTATTCAAAATTCAGACAGTGATGTAGGAAAAATGTCCCAAATACTGAAGGCCTCGTGCAAAAGCATACAGTTGGACTAGATTTCAGACAAGATGTACCCGTTTTGAGGTTGAAGCATGACATTTTTGTTATTTTGGGCGAATGGCCCAAATGCATGCCGGTTTGCCTCATCAGGACAGCATTGTCGCTCCTGTCTCCTTTCAGGTTACCTGGAACAAGGCTTGTAACAACGCTGGGGAAAGAGGAGGGTAAGTGGTGAGCTCACAGAAGAAGTGCTGCTTGAATGAATTCTACTAATGAGTCAGAATAATTCCCACGGCCATAATCAGTTAATGACCGGAGAATAAGCGGTAAATAGCGGAATAAGACCTTGCGTATTAACTGAAATGTGATGGCATCATCTCTAAACTGAATGGTAACACTTTAAAGTTTTAGATGGAAGTGTGGTAATACTAGCATAATTAGTGGGGTGTCTCATGTGCTAAAGCCAGCAAAGGTGCATTAGCCCTTACCGCCGAGTCTGCATGAATAGGCAGAATGTTTATCCATCCAGAGCTCGGAGTTAACGATACTCGGAACGTAGGAAGCTTAACTAAGGTAGCATTTAACAGCACCTCTTATGAAGTTAACTTCTTAAGCCTTATCATTTTCGCTAACATGTGACTGGGCTCAAACCCCCAACAGAGACCCTAGACTGCGACCGTTTCCCCTAGATGGATAAAGTACCAGCACGCATATCGATCTTTCTTGTTAAGCTTTCTATTTAAACTGTGATTCGCAACTTCGCTTTCCGTTCTCTCAGTCAAGCTATCACTTGATCGATGATTCACATGATTAGCCTATATTTCCATTTATGTAAACAGGCCTCTGCTTACTGATTCTTACTAGATAAAGCTTTATGAATTTGGTGACACACAGGTTCTTTATTAATGATCTAGGATAGTAACTAATTTCCCACCTTGATCTTTTACAAAGATATAGCTACTTTCTCTCCCCAAATGGACTGACTAATCAGAGTTTGCTTTCCAACTGCAGCTGTAGCAACTCATGAATACTCCAGCTCACCAACTAGCAAGTAATCCCATAATTTCTCTTCGAATGCCACATTTTTTTAAATCAAAAGAACTGTAAGGAAAGTTTTGCAATATCGAGTAGAGGTGGGTAGTATTTTAGGTTTAGATGCATTAAAACTCATCAAATTTTGTTTTCACAGAAAACTAAAATTATACTCGGCTTAATTAAAATCCTGCTATCTTGAATCACTTGAGCCCTATAATGTTTTTTAAGTCCGAGAAAAAAAAACTCATCAACCGACGAAATGATTAGAAACATTCCCACAGTTTATGAAGAGGACTGTGTGAACAAACGAAGATGGTTGCAGAAGAGAGACTGCGATTATGATGGGAGGTTGTTTCTTGATGACGTAGCTAATGAAGAAGCCTATCTTACTTTAGCAGTTGAATTGGAGTTGGCAATTAAGTTTGATTTAAACCACACAGCTCTTCATCGTTTCAAAATCAATAACTTGGAAGTTCCTACACACCTGGGAAATTAGTGTCACATGAATTCCCTGAAAACATTCATCTGGAACACTGAGTTTACAAAATCTGCTCTTCTACCCATTCTGCGCCAACAAGTTTTGCCTTTTCCGGTGGAGAGGCTAGCGACTGGGGAGTAGCGAAAATGGACAGTTAATCGAAGTACGAAAAGTCCTAAGAAGTGGCTGATTCGTAAAGGGGAAGAACCACAGCCACAGTCTACAAGAAGGGAACTTCAGGGAAAAGGTTTCTTCTGCCAGTCTGGTGAAATTGCGTAGGAATGCTCCACTTTGAATTGTCACAACCTAATGCAGCAATAATAAATGCTTAAGTCTACTGTCATCAATTAGTTTTGGGAGGAAAATACTTGCTTTAGTGAATCGGAAAGGACTGATGCTGTTTCACCAAGACAATGCTTGACCCCACCGACCAAGAATAACGTCACAAAAGCTCGAAAAATACTCTTGTTAGTAGTAAACTCCTCATCGACATCATTATCGAGGTTTTTCTCCTCCAAACTACTCCTTTCTGTTGCGTTGCTCATTAAGTCATTCGAGAAATGAACTTTTTAAAGCTACAGGAAGATGATGAAACCGACAGTTGTTTTCCCGTCTAGTCAAAGTCCAAAGAATTTTAAAATAATGAAGTTATAAATAAGCTCATTAATAGATGGAAGGAAGACACAGAGGATCAGAAAATGTAAAATTATAATTTAATCTTCGTTACTTGTTTTATTTCTTGAAGTACCGGAGTGAAATTTTGGGATAATATGATATATATTTGCTATTGTTAAAGCTCTCAGTGCTTCTTTTGTTTGTCTACAGCTACGCCATTTCATTTTTGAGGATTTGTATTTTAAACCAAATCATCTAAGTAAAAGCCGGTGAACTCTCATTAAGAAGTCAATAATGTTCCAATATTTCTTTGAAAGGAGTAGTTCACTTGTAGAAATGAGGCTGTAATTGCAGCAAAAGGTGGAACTACACCATATTAGGATGTTTTGTTGAATATGATTCCACTATTTTGTCCAATTCTTGTAAAAATCTACTAACGCGACGGTGAGAGTTATTTAACACCCCACCGACCACAACACCCGTCGACCGAACTTGTCGCATAATTGCTGCTATCACGAGATCCTTTCACTTTCTTCGTAATAAAACTCTATAACTTCAATTCCTACCTTGCGAACTGGCAATTTATTAAAATAAACAGAATTAGGCTTTTAAAGTCAAAACTCAACACAATTTTGGTTAAAGACCCGCATACTACTCTGAATTAGACTTGACTAAATTTTTCACCTTATCATAATTGATCACCCAAAGGCAAAAGGTAAAGTCGGTTCCAAAATAATAGAACTACGCATTTCAGATATCTGAAAACCAAATGATTTGAATTAAAAAATGTATTCTTTAGGCCCTCTGATCTTAAATTCTTTGTAAAAATGAAATGCGGCGGCCAGCAGTATCGAAATTTGATAAAAGGCACTTGATAGGCGGAATCGACTTCTGGTAGTTGTGTTTTAGGAAAATTTTTCACTTAACCAGATTTGTTTCAAATGTTAAACGACTGGAACGGGAGTGCAATGATGTTTTTGACGTTGAAAAGTGGAAGCAGCGGGTTACTACTAAGTGATCGAGGCTGAATTCTCAAGTACAGAACAATGGACGACTAATAACTACAGGCACCCTAAGGCAAATTCATTGGCTTCGACAAGATTTTCTATAGTTTATCTTAAAAATAATTACCTAATTTCACATAAAACAAAAAGGGTTCAAGCCGTTTAAAAAAATAGGGCTTCATCGTTTAAGTTATCTGTGAATAAAAAGCGAAAACGGCTTGCACAGAAAAGTTTTTATGAGTAGAAAACCCTGTAGTTTTCCTTACTCATCGATGCAATGACATTTTGAGAGTACGATGCTCAAATCATAGACGGAGACGTTCAAAAGACTGCATGCATTGTTGATATTGTAGACTGAGGAATCTATGAGTATGAAATATTTATTCGTCTGCATTGCATACCTAGCAACTCAACATGGACAAAGGAAGGAGCCAAGATGATCAGCCTATCGACACTACTTACGGGGAAAAGTTTTTTTACTATCAAGTCCAGTTATAAGTTCTGTTTAAAGCTTAACTTTTTAAAATGAGCCTAATTTTAACTTTACGATAACGGCATTAGTGGAGGGAATTAAGTCATGGGTAATCGTTGAAAAGAAATCGAATTGAATCTTTAATGAAGTGCCACATTTAGACACTTGTTTTATTTGTTAAAAATTTGGACAGAACCTGTTGGAAGACCTGACATTGTTGAAAGCATATCATTTACGTCCTGAAGACTTTAAAACAGGCCGTACCTGTTGCTTGAATTGGATAGTGCTAATGCAAACGATAACCAATTATAAGCTTCTTTTGCAGTGCATTTAAACAAAAAATTCCCAGTCAAAATCAGGGAATGCTCTAATTGGAGCACATGATGTAGAAGTGATAGAGAATGAGGGAAGAGGGTGGGATGTTAGGCGTTGAGCATGAGCTCTTGTGACAAGTGAACCGAACGAAACACCTCGCATAATGTCAAGCTTGTCATGCAAACAATGAAGAGAATGAATTTTAAACTAGCTTAATGGAAGAGAAACACCGTGGGCAGGCAAAAAAACTACCAGGAAAAAAATTTTACAGTAAGTTGAATGAAAGCTATTATGTACTCAGGGAGAAATGATCGGTTTCTTTCTGCTTTGTGTGTTGGTAGATGATCGAAAATTGTAGACAGAACTAATCGGTAGGATTAGTTATGTCTCTGCTTAAGAAGCACCAATTTAAACAACCAAGATAAGACAGGAACTAGATATTTTTGTGATCGCATCATTTACAAGTCAAGGATGAAGGATAAAACCTTTTCACTGCATGCAGTGATCTTCTAATATTCACCTAGTTCAATTCTCGTCATTTTGCAACTTGGCCTGACGTGACGGCTTGAAATGAAACTGGTTAGCCCTAAGGTCCGTCTGAATTTTGAGTAAATGAATAATGCGACAAAACGCTGCATTTTACTAAAGATTCATTCAGCAATGTACTTTTCCTGAGTATCCTCTCCTCCCTTACCAAGATGATTGATAACTTCATTAGTGTACAATGGGTTTGGTTTTGATTTGATAAGCTCACAAATGTCAATTTCAAGCTGTTTCCTTCAAATGACTTTGGAAGCTACGAACTAACTATGCGTCTGGAGGAATAATTTTAGGCGTCTGGAGGTAATGACGAATTGCCTTAAAATGAAGTGGATTATTCCTTACCGATCCCATCAGATTGCCAGAAGAACCTTCGTACCCTGAAATCCCTTAATCTTTCCCTCTCACGAACCTGCCACTGTCTACGGCGCTTGACATTCAGGTAAGAAATGTATTTCTCGCCATTCGCCAGTCACAGTTCTATCCAATACAAATGTGAGACAACTTTATCGAAATGGAGAGAACAGATGTCGTCAACTCGAGAGTGTTTTGAGATAATTTTCTGACATTTCAAGCTTTTCTAAGTATTTGAAGGTAAAGATCATGAACAGTTGTGCGATTTGAACGAAGCTTAACTGCTAATTTCAATTCATTTGATAAAGCAGGATAAGTATCTCAAATGGCTGCTTCTTTAAGATGTCCATTATCAAATTCACCTCCGATTTACGCAAAATATACTTCGCAAATTCTTCCGTTCACATATTCCTGGCCATAAACAGAGTAAAATTTCCAGTCTCTTTCATATTACCAAGGTTTTAATCAAGCAAATTTAAATTTTATTGTTCTTTAGTTAAATTTAATCATTTTAAATGCATTTAAACATAAACTACTGTTTAGCTCCATTAGACATTATTAAATGCCTTTTAAATTTCGTTCAGTTTAAAAACTTAAAATTCTAATTATCCAAAATTTAGTTTGAGAACTGAAAATTAAATAATGTAATATCAACCAAATACGGATGTTATTCAAAATGCACTTGCCTAATCTAAGAGAACAACTTCATAACAGCTCATAGCGGAAACGAATGAGCCTGTCTGTTTCCTAGTCATTTCATAGGATCTTATCCATAATGGTCTTGTCACTGTAATGGATAGCTTATTCCCCTAACTTACTCACCTCTCATTTCCATCTTTGTAGTCCAAGTGCTTTGATCCTGCAATGTACTAGGTTCAATCAGCGAACAGCCATTGACTGTTAAATAACCTCAAAAGTAAATGAATAATCTTTTCTTCTACCTACACCATTATTATATCCTTATTTCCTGAGTTGATTTCGCCAATATACATCGCTTTAGTGGTGCTCGTAGTCATACTTATGGGTATGTTGGCGCGCTTACCATCTTAAAAGATTCACGGAAACACAAGCCTACGTTACTTCTCAAATTGCCACCACTTACCCTAGAAACAACACATTAAAATATTTTCCCCCTATGCATGATTCGTAGAAAAAGAAGGTGTTTTTTCCGAATGAAGCGGAGAGGCGAAAATTCGACGGGATCAGCAGATAAGTCCTTCATTGCACACGGTCGCGTCCCATTCGGCCTAATTAGTGATCGCTTCGGGTCATAAATGTGCCATTCCTGCAATCCAGTCTCCTGGCTTATCACCTTGGTACCATCGCTGAGCATAAATGAAGTTTCCCTCGCTGACATACACAGAGAGCAGAGAGGCTTAGCGATGCACTAAAGCAGTCTAGACCTCTGACTCTGAATCCACTTGCAAAAAAGTAGGAAGTGAGGGACTTCACTTGGTCGATCTAATGAAAATCACAGCTTTGGATGAATTTGATCGGGTAGAAACTTACTCACGTCAACCGTGAAGGTTACCCATGGGAAATTTTATATTACAGTTAATTCGGGTTAGATGCTTTGCAGTCTATCATTCGGTTCCTCACGCTGAAGAAAGAGGTCCTGAGCGATTCTAAAATTGAATATACATTCCAAGTAATTATATTGATTAAGATGATAAATTTAGCTAAATTTAAGGTCATCCCATTAGGTCTGTCTGAGTTTCGGATACGCAAAACCACTGATCAAACGTTACATTTAACTAGAGATTTAATCATCATTGTCCTTTCCCGATTGCCTATGACTTACTTCCTACTATTAACAAGCTCATCAGTATCTTCAATTTTTTTTCTAAATTGTTTTCATTTTAGTTCAAAAAACGCACAACTATCACTTTCAACTTCATTCTGCTGCGGTGCAAAGGCTTCTTTTTCAAATGATTTTGTGAGCAACGAAACAAATAGCAGTAGTCCGAATGAGGAGCAGGGGAGTCGGGAGAATAAGGCGGTGGATGCGGAATTTTCTCCCAGCCGTGTCCTTCTGTCTTTTGTGACGTGAATCTTGCTGAGTAGGGACTGCGCATTGCCCTGACAAAATAACATTTTTCCTTTCCGATTCAGCAGAGCAGGTCTTCTCCTATTTCATCGTCAAAGCCTAGTTTAAACGCTGCTCCAATTGGTGACAGATCTGAGCATTAGTTGTTACACCATTATTTGGTAACGATTCAGATGTAAATTGTTATTCTTTGGCTACCCCACCATTTTGGCGGGCTTTACAACTTCATTAGTAATCAGTTTTCTCAGGTGCACAAAAGCCGTTCCCAGTCTACTTTACTCGTTTTCGTACTCTGCCAATAAACGCTCCAGGTTGCACATCTCCTCTTCCCTCTCTCTCTCTCTCTGGTAGCGAAACCGTGCTATTCCGGGTACTCAAACCGCTACATTTTGGTGAACCCGACGCTCCACACAAATGCATATTTCTTCCGAGAGAGTGGAAACCACCATCTCTCAAAAATCCCTTTTTCAATCTTCCCCAAATCCCTCTATCTTTCCTCTTCTGGATTCCCTCTTCTGGATTTCTCAAACCATTCTCTAAGTTCTTTTACACTAATATAAACTGAGTGAATGGTTCTAGCTGTTGCTTCCTGCTGAATTCATAAAATATATTATCTCAAATGATTCTTGGGTTAGTAGGATTTTAATCGGACAAACATTTATTTTGTTGTTTCGTTAAATAAGATTTGCTATATTTAACTGCATTTAAACAAAAATAATGTTGGGCTCTATTTGACGTTGTAAAAATCTCCTTATTTCTCAATTTTAAAAGGCTAAAAATCGGCTTGAATTTACGGAATGCCCCAATTAATACAAGTTCTACGGAATCTCGTAACTAACAAGTTCCCATGTGGAATGTCGGCTTTCCTTTAGGGTAAAGTACGGTAAACACAATCTGTCCAGCTACAAATTACAGGAATCGTGCCTTGTTTCCCACGAAAACCATTGGAGAATATACTTCTGTTAAAAAATAACCAAGTTTCCGCAGCGAAGTCGAGAATTACTAGGCTCCCACATTCGGAGTAGAGTAACTAAAAAGTGTTTACCTAAATTTCTGCCGACTTTTAGTGGTATTTCTCTAACATGGTCGATGTTGCTAAAGTTAATCGGTTTGTAAAATTCCATAAAAAATTTTCTCGTGCTTTCAGGGAGCATTAACAAATATAAAAATCGTTTTTCGAAATTCCTGAATTAATTAGAAACACTGATAGCGATCATCGAGATTTTCTGTTTCTTGGGAACAAGAGGTGAGTTAGTATTACTGCCGCGAGAAGCAGAAACTTATATATTAGTCCACCAAGTTTTCACGATGCAGTTAACAGTAGCCAGATCGTAATGTTACTTTCATGGAGTCGGTTTATAAAATATACTACGTTTGATTCCTCTGCTTAATAACATTTTTTGTTGATTTTTGCAACAAGTGTTAAACTTTTTCGCGCAAAACCTTCTGTATTCAAATAGGTGATAGAAAGAGCCGGAATAGACGATGAATAGAACCTCCCATCTGATTTATCATGGAAAAGAATAACTTGTTTCATGAAAATTCTCGCCTTTCGTTAAAATATGAACATTATGGCTGCTGGTCAATGTCTTACTCTAAATGACTTGGAAAACTTCGGTGGCTTGAACTGGAGAATGGCAATGAAGACGAGGAGGCGGATGTACCTAAAAGTAATTTACAGGGTTTGGTTAAAATAGTAAAATCACCTTAAGAAATCGATAAAATATATTCTAGTACGGCGGCAATTGCGGCCCTAATTCTTCAAGTTATTGATTTACACAAATCATAAATTTTTTCCAAAGGTATTTAAGCTCAATCGGAAGTAAAAACACCCTCTAGTTCCTTCAGAGACGATGTCGGTAGCGGAAATCGATTTATTACCCGAAGCTCTCAAATCCATCATAAATGCTCAATAATGTTTCGGTGGTCTGGGGATTGTAGTGGCCATTAGAACGTCGCTAGTGGCATTCTCTAACAATGGTGCAGCTTTATCATCTTGATAGGTGGCGTTCCCATCCGGGAACGTTCTTGAACAACCACAGAAGGATGAACTTTGTCGCCCCAAATTCCTAAATAAACCCATCTGTTAATTTTTCTTCCAGCTGAAGTGAAATCGTTGGTCCGTTTGCGGATTTCCAATAAATGCACCCCCAGTTCATCGTCGGAGGTCGGAACTAAGGTAAACGACGATGATTCGACAACGTAACTCACCCCATTTTCCACTGCTGGAGGAACCGATTCTGGAGGTTTCTACACCACCACTCAATACACTCTGGTACATTTGTCGTTGAGAGTAGAGGCTACCTACTTGTGGTGTTTAAATGGAATCTAGCTCCCATGTCCAGCTACCAACGAAGAGCAGTTTTTTGTGGAAACTTGCTTCCGTAGATGTTCATTGAGGAGCTTTGTAGTGATTTTAGGAGCCGTGGTCTTGCGATCCTCTCTAAAAATTCCATTTAGAGTCCGATGGTCTGTCTCGGCCAGACAGAGACGGAAATCTTCCCTCTCTTTCAAAGGCGGTAGTCATTTCTTCTGAGGCAGTACCTCTTGAAGCGCCGCCATGCATTCAAGCACCAACAATTTGGCTTCTTTGAAAGTCCGAGAGGTCTGCTACTTTTAGGGTTAACAAATTTTTTATTATCTACAAAAAACACTTATTTTAAATCAACATAGCAAATAGCAAACACAGCAAACAAAAAGCATCAAAATAAGTTGAGTTTTGATTGTTTATGACTTGTTCAAAACTTCACTATGCCTATATGTTAGGTTTTTCCACTGCTGTGCATAGAAGCCAACGAGCGTGTTGCTCTAGTAGCACAGCTGATTTCCTCCTCAAGAATCAGCAATGGCAAGTGTGGGGGTGGGGCTAGTTTGAACTTGGATGCCACCGAAGTGGAATTTCATTTTGCCTTGGCCTTCCAATCTTTCCCCTTTTCATGATGAGACAGTCAAGTGACCTTGGATAACCGTGCAGGTCTAGCAGCATTCCCATTAAACGGTCTAGACATCTGAAAGAAGCCATTGGGGGGAGAATAAAGAGGCGACTAACCCATATTATTGGCTATATCAGTTTCAGGTCATCGAATGGTTCTGCTAGCATTTTGGGTAAATGTAACCAGTGACCAAATGCAATATCTCATTAACGATTCCATCATCAAAGTACTCTCCCGGATTATAGATGACGTTCGTCCATCTATTAACGAACTCATTATCACCTTTATAGTTGTAAAACTCTTGTGGTCTTCATTCATTCAGAGGACTCATAAATCAGAGTAGACCTTTTCAAAAGATTCCACAATGAAAGTCTGCAAGAGTAAGGTTGGAAGAGTAAAATGGATGAGTTTTTCTTCGATCTTTTGTGACGTGATTCTTGCTGTGTGGAGAGAGGGTCGTGCATTGTCCTGATAATCCACTTGAGCAGGTCTTTTTCCTTTTGGAAGCTTGATTCAAGCGGCTTCATTGCTGACAATAGAGTCGAGCATTATTTCCAGCTCCTTCAGGTTATGGCAATTCAAAGTGGATTATTCCCTGACCTTCCCAGAAGATTGATCGAAGAAGACCCTTCTTCTCACGAAGTTCCCTCCTCGGACGCTAATAATATCGTCAGAAGGACCGTTTGTCATCGCCAGTCACAAGTCTATCCAAAATTTAAGAAAAGCTGATTGCAAGAATGGAGAGAAGAACAAATGCAGTCAATCTGACGTTTGATATCGTTTTTCAATGCCGATTCTCTAGGTTCACTTTCGGAAGTTCAGGACTATTTTAAAGTATTTGAAGGCGACAACGATGAACAGTTGTTCTGTTTAACCTAGGCTTTACCCTCAATTTATAAAGCAATGTAAAATTCTTCAAAGGCTTCTTCTAAGTACTTAAAAAATTCGTAACTGGTCGGATCTGAATCTTTTTAGAAGGTGGTATCTCAACTTATGAATTTAGCAATCCATCTTCTGCTACAACTTCTTGCATACGTACATTCCCCTTCATTAACTAAACTTCATAAACATATTCTTGAGTTCTTCCACGTTGGTAAGTTCTCAACCAAAGAAACTTCAATTTTGCTTTGTAAAACAAATTTTGTCCATTTAATTTAGGACCGACACAAAATAATGTTCAGTTCAATTAGACACTACTAAGTGTTCTTAAAATTTGGTTCGATTTTAAAAAAGGAAAATGGAACAGAACTTATGCGATAACTTTAAGTCTGCTGGATCAACGACTATGAGTAGAAATCATCAGTTTTGGAGCTAACAGTCACTGGCAGATTTATTGTAGAAATCCGCATCAATGACGCTGAGGCATCCATTTTCGAGACGCATAAATATGTTTTATTTCAAGTAGGATAACTAATATAAACATTCTTCTCTATTATGTAACTCTATAGTGAGACTAGTATCATCAAACAAGACTCTCAAATCTGTGCATTATCTAAGAGAATCGGTCAGGTGAATTAAGAAGACGGAGATTTAAATGCATGTTTATCTTCGAATTTATATTCTAAATTTAACTGCTTCCGAATCTCTGTAATTATGAAGAAATGGAGCAATCTTATAAAAACACATGAAATGACTTTTATCGACCATTTTGAAACTCCCTTCTTTTATAATCAAAAGATTATCATTAAAATCAAATATGTTTGTCTTCTGAAGCACTTAATTCACTTCAACTATAATAAAATTTAAAGAAACTTATCATAGTGGCCGCATAGATTTTGACATCAATCGGACGTACTTACAAAATGGAAACCAGACGTTTATTTGACTTTTCTGTTAAAAATATGTGGGAATTCGCAAAGTAGCTGTTTTTCTAAAATCATAAATTACCTAGTATGCTTTTTAGTTGTGTTGGCTGCTCGTGACACTGGCTAATTTTAACTAAATGTCAACGGCCTTTTCCAAGCTGATTAAAGTGAAATGGTCAGAAGTCATAAGCGACAAAATTTTGCTTTCACGTAATGTCAGTGTCAACCAGTCTTGGCTCTAGTAGTTAATTTTTCAGACTAAACCAACCCAATTGCAATATTAAATTAAATTGTATTAAAAATTGTAATCTTGACCTCCTGGGCGTGGTTCCTAGGAGTGGCATTCCTGTTTCCTTTTTTGAGCTCACTAGGACGCCCAGTTTATCGACCAAGGGCGTCTGGTTCTAGTTGTTTTGGGCTCCAAGATACACTCTGATACTAACCATTACCATTGTATTATCCAACATGTTCTGTCCGAATGTTGCCTAATTTTAAACTGAACGAAATTCAAAGAGTATCAAATGATGCCAAAAGGAGCTGAGCACTGTTCTTTGCTTAGGTTCACTTAAAATGATCAAATTTGTTGCTATATAGAACAGTAAAATTAAAACTTGCTTGATAAATATCCTGCCAACATGAAACTATTCTAGAACGAAATGAGACACATAACATTTTATGCGCTCAAGAAATGAAGGAAACTCAGAAGCCCCTGAAGAGACCAGAAACGTTGAATCAAATTTTGAAAGGGAATGTGTGGGTAAAAGAAATGGAAGAAGATGGTTTGCTAAAGTCAGTAGAAGTGGAGGAAATCGACTTCTCCCTTGAGGCTTTCAGAAAACCCTAAATTCTCCTTAATGATGAGGTTGCGGTCCTGGGATTGTGGTAATCATTAGAGTGCTGTAAGTGGCATGCTTTAACGAGTCCAGCTGTATGGATTGGTGCAGCGTTGTCATCCTGAAAGATGGCGGCGTTGACCTCAGGAAATAGTTCTTGAACATCCATAGGACCAACACTTCAGATCACCCCGCAGTTTGGATTAAATGCTTATTTCGGGTCTCTGAACTTACACTTAGTGGCCCAAGGCTGGTCAAAAATAAAGTATGAGATGATTCATCCGAGAAAATCACAATTTTTACGCTGCTGGAAGGACAGACCAATACTGGAGGTCTCTGCCCACCACTCAAAACGCCGACACATTTGAGAGCTACTCCTTGGGGTTGAACTTTACTGTGAGTGGATTTTTGTGAAAACTTGGTTCTGTAGCAGCTCTGCAGGGATTTTATGAGCCGTGGTCATGCGATCCGCAAGGGCAATTTCACTTAGAGTCCGACCGACGGTGTCTCAGCCAACAACTTCGACACCTTTCGGCCAGACCTGCGCTTTGCTGAGGACGTCATTTTTCCTTTCCTTTTAAAGGCGGCAGTCACTACTTTTGAGATAGTATCTTTTAAAACGACGCCAAACAAGTGGTTTGTCATATTTATAGGGATGTAAACCATTTTAAATGTTTGTCAAAACAGCTATTTGAAGTGAGAGCAAAGGAAATGCGGAAAATAATCATAGTCTGAAATATTCAAATATGCCGAGTTTGGTTGTATATAGCATGTTTCAAGATTGTGATGCCAAAATGTTAGGTGTTTCCACCACTTTGTCCAACATCTGTACTTCTAAGTGTGAAGGTCGTCGGTCGATGCCTTCAAAGAAGCCGCGCATCATCACCCAAAGGGCTTTCCTTCCCCTTAAAACGTATCCACTTTTAAAGCAATAAACACTCAACTCAGATCCGATCATTCGCATCTTATCAACTCATAGTGGCTGGACGATTTTCCCCTCATGCTTCAGCTATTAATGCGCGTTTATGGAGGAGCTTTCACCGACTTCAATGCATCAGATAAAAGCACACTACTACTCTTGTAGAGCAGCAAACGAAATAAAAGTGTGATCACCTCGGCAGTGAGAAATGAGATTTGTAATTTTCCAAATGGAAACGAGGTGATGCCCATAGCAGTTATTTTACAGCTTCCATTCCCATCTTTAACGAATTTTGTCTTGAAAAAAAACTTCTGAGCGAAGAGAAACTACAGTGGTCCCAAGAGGAAGCAGTTATTTTGCCCAGAGGGTTGTAAAGCGACCTTACGGCTCGATAGAGGCATTAAAGCAAAACTAGTGTAAGAATTCTAAAAAAATAAGAGACTAAAGAGTTTTGCTTTTGAACCTTTTTTCACTGGATAATTGCAGGGACCAAGGAACATGGGAATTCACACCTCAAAAGATGAAAAGACCAAGGAGATGTAAGAGCAGAACATCAACTCCACTTTATTTGACTGTAGATCTTAAATTTTACTATCTTTTTGTTAGGTGAAAAATAGATTAGAAGACCTAAAGAGTTGGCTAACGAACCCTCGAAAATTTTCAGAGTCTTGTACCTACCCAAAGGAGTAGGGTTTTTTGCAACTGCTTTAACTTCAATCCCGAAAATTTTGAGCCTGCCAAAGTGGTCATATTTGAAGATAACTGGGCGAGTTTGGCAAGTGTCCTTGTGGACCAAAAAAGAGATAGGAGAACCTTAGAGTAGCAGTAAAAGAATCAATGGCATGAGTGAAAAATACTTGCACAATATCAACCAAGATTAACATCATCAGACTCCTTCCTTTTGCTAAAACTTGGAGCAATCCTCCAATTTACTCATTTGAAATGAAAAATTGAAACGCTGTGTCATTATTTGGTACAGAAAAGGTCTTCTGAAATTCTTCAAAGACGGTTTGACGTTGGTTCCTTTCTAGTTTCAAGAATTAATGAGCAACATCGTTTCATTTTTCTTTCTTCGTAGACTAGTCATATGGGAATAACTGTTGAGCTTCAACAATCTATCAGTTTAACCCATAAGTTCTGCTCGAATTTACCTCCTAAAACTGATTAATTAATTGACAATTTCTCATTAAACTGAAGACATTTTTAAGTTAAAGCACATTTGAACTGATAAAATATGATTTTGCAGAAACACAAACTTAAAATTAACTTGATCTAAACCCCGTTAACGTGGAAGTGCCCTAGCATAATTTGACGTTTCGTGAGTTCAAGAAAAATACTCAGCAGCGGTTAGAAATATTTACTCAGTCCACCGAGAAGAATGTGTGAATGAAGGAGCTTGCAAAGTGGATTGCAAAATTTAGTGGAACTGAAAATTTCCCATTCGAAAATGAAGGAAGTGCAGTTGAGTTTGGGGATAAGCTGCTTCTAGAAGCAGCTCTTGAAGAAACATGTCCTGCTTTATCAACTGAGTTGCAACTGGTCTTTAGGCTCAGTTCGGACCATTCAACTGTTCATCGGCTTCTTTAAAAACTCTTAAAACTTTCTCAACGTAGAAAATAGGGATCTCATTGAGGGGCGTCTGAAAAAATCTTTTATTGCAGTGTTAAGCGACTTTAACAGTGGGTTCTTCTTTGACACTGATCCACTCTGATTTGTTACTACTAAATGAAGCACAAATAATCCCCAAAATCTTGTCAGTAATGAGACTTTTGAACCGAGATTCGGGGAGAAAAGTGACCTGTTGTAGTGATTCAAAAAGGGAGTGTTTCATGAAGACACGCCACTAAAGATAACTCATAATCTGCTTTATTCTTCTTCCTCGGCTTACCATTTATGTGGTGGCTTACAAAATAATTTTGGAGTAAGAGCATTTGCAACACTGTAGGAAGAGGCTTCATCGGATATTCGTCCTATCAAAACCAAACGAATTTTAAATAATAGCGTTATGTATAGGCTTGTTGATAACTGGAACAAAGTCATAGCTACACAGGGAAAATACGTTGATCATTGAATATTAAGTTAAATGTAAAATTTGTTTGCCTGTTCTATTTATTCAAAATTCAGAAGAACCCATTAAATTACCTGATGTACTAAAACAGACCTAGCAAGTGGTTCATGAATGCTCCTGTTAAATACACTCATAAGTTCGCTCATACAACCTAAACGAGGCGGTATTCAAAAGAGAGATATCAGTTCCATCAGCTTTATACCTCGTCTCAAGTGTCTGCTAGTAAGTAAATTCAAATGGGGAATAGAAAATTAACTAGATCTCAAAGGGATCAAAACCTTAATGGGATGAAGCAATCAAGAGTTTTATGAAGAAAACTCGAGAGTTGACTGGAATCCATTCATGGCAATGATCTCGAGCTGTTGATTTGTCGCCTATAGCCTTGAACCACTTGATAAGTAGGGGTTGGTGGGGCACGCATCTATGTAATCTGATCAGCCAAATTAACCAAAACTGGTAGATCGAGGTAAACTCGCTGATTAAACCCTACATACTACCCAGAGCTGTGATGGCATCTTGCTGAAAAAGCTGTTGAAATCGTTGTATGTTAGAGGAACCGGTTCATCGAAAAATCTCCTTTATGAGCCATTGTATTTTGCACAACTAGAATAATTCTCAAACTTCTGAATAATTTCCAGGAGAAATTCAGAGAGTATAGGTACATTGTTTCCTTTCGTCCTTTATTTGGCACACCTCAAACTATTTCTCTGTTCGAGCTACCCAAGTGTCAAGAGTTCTATTTTGGAAAACTCGTTTCTCCAGGGGAATATCCATGAAGTGTCAGAAAAAGTTCATGTCGGGGCCACCAAATTTTTACTCTTTGGTAATCTTTCGAAATGGATGAATTATCAAAGATGGGGTGAAGAGCACAAAAGCAGGGGAGAAGTCATCCGTCCCAGTGAGAAGGTGTGTATGAGAGTACGCAGGTGTTTTAATGATCTGGTTGAACGATTTCTTGGTAAATAACTTGGCCAATTATTTGAGTGTCGGTAAACTCAGTCTAATATTGATTCGAGTACTCCTGACACCATAGGGCCACTACATCTGGATACAGTGCACTGTTTGAGAAATCCAAGGGCCTTAACACACCTTAGTATAGCGAAGAAGGCCCATTAATAAACTACTGGCCTCTCCGTATTCAAGCCACCTCAGTTTCAATCACGTCACCCTACACCGTCTGTCAGATTTACAAGTATTTTGAACTGAAGGAGGGGAATTTTGAACTAGAGGGGAATTCACCTCTAGGAAAAATCCTCCATTGCAGACCGATTTGGAATTGACTATTTGGCTTAGTTTAGACCAAGAAAAATGTGCATCGTCATTTACAAAATCTTGGAAGATTTCCTATGCTTGGCAAATGCTGGCCTCATGAGTTGTGAATGGCCACGAAAAATGCGTCTTTTTGGCTTCGTAAGCGTGGAAAAGACCCTGGCACAGCTGATAGGGCCGTCAAAGTATAATCCACCCAATGCGGTCATCAATACTCAAACGTATTGTTAGCTGTAAGGCCTCTTGAAGTAAACTTCGTTTACAAAAGACCGGCTCTAATCAATCGAAAAGGGATTACGTTTCACCGGGACCAAAGAAATTGTTTCGACGAAAGTTCATCATCATCAGCCTCATTTTCCCTATCTTGATCCTCCTTCAGACTAAAAATCGTTATCATGTAGATCAAGGAAAGAGGATCAAACGGAAATTTAAAAGTCCTTAAAATCAAAGCCAAATGCATTTGGTAATGATATTGTTAATATGCTTGTTATGGAAGAAACAGGGAAAGTTCAATGGTGATTGAATATTTAATTAAATGTAACATTTGGTCTTTTATTTTATCTTTCAGGAATTAGGACAGAACTTACTGAATGACCAGATACGCCAATCAATTTTCTAAAAGCAGCAATAAGAGAAGCTGCAAAAGCTCTCACGTCTCTGCCCTGTCTCCTTGAGGCTGACGGCCCTCATCTCAATTCCGTTCATTTGTCTGGCCAACTTGCGAGTCGCATGTATGGGAACAAGCAAAAGCGCTGTCTACCACACTGTTAAAATTCCATAATTGTCAAAAAAGCTAAAAAATATTCTCGGTATCCCAGCATTTGCCCTAGTCACGAACAGAATGCACATTAATTACTCTATGCCGCTTAATCCTAAAACCATGTGACGCTGAATGTCTGAAAAAAGCCTATTGTTTGTTTTCCTTCCCTCAAAAAGTGAAAAAAAACTTAGGATTAAGTATTCACTTGCGTTTTGAGGGTTAAACATCTGCAGCGTATGCATAGTGAGGATTTAAATCTTGATAAAATATATGCCTTTTACGTACTGCTTTTGTATAGTCATATTAACTCAACAAAGGATATAGACCTCTTCCCCAAAGCTTAATTAAAATTTCCCTGCTCGTTTATGATTTCGAAGAGGCGGAGGAATAAACGCAACGAGGAGGATAAATTCTTATTCAGCGCTTAAAAATCTTTGTGCCTTGTAATTAGAGACCAAATGCCTTACTGCAGCTACGTAAGCAATTGCTTTAGTGTAAATAAATGCCTAACTACAATTGTCCCAAAGGCTACAGAGAAGGAGATTTGTCAATGCCATTTAGACAAGTTCTAAGAGCTTTTAAATCGGTAATATTTCGGGGTTTTCTAACTGCATCCTTTAAAATTTAATTGAACATTCTGTCTAATATTGATTTTTATCCTTTGATTCTTTTGGATTTTGAATTGGTTTGTTAAATGCCGTCATACACAACAATATCATTTTTTTGTGGTAAGATGCACTTAAACTGATCAAATATTGTTTTAGACAAAAGAAACTAAGAACTCAGCATGATTAAATCTCCGTTCACACGAAAGTACTCAAGAATTATGTGAGGCTCAAAAGGTTATCAGAGTTCAAGAAAAGGTGGCAACTCTGCAACAGGAGAGGCAGGTAGAGACATTCAATCAGTATATGGAAGGGAATGTGCGAATGAAAGAATGTGTGCACAGAAGATGATTTAGAAAATTCAGAAGCGGAGATTTCGCAATCAACGGAGATGAAGTTGGAGTAGTTGAGTTTGATGTTAAGCTGCTCCCTGAGGCAACCCCTGAAGTAGCTTATTCTGCGTTATCAGTTGAGTTTGAATCCAAATCATGCACACATGTATCGTCGTCTTCAAAAATCTAGAAAATGGTTTTACGATATTCCCCTCCATTTCGGCCAAAGTTTAATCACTTTTTTAGGTAAATAGAGATGTGAATCTTAAAAATGGGTCTTCCATCGAAATGTTAAGCTTCGCCATTGATATTCGTGGCTTCGTAAAGGGAAAACCCCAGCCAGAGGCACAACCGAGAAAGAAACTTCATGAGATAAACGTTCTTTTCCAGTAAATCTGGTCTTATCGAAGAGGAATAATCTAATTCGAACTGACACCACCTAATGATGCAACTATTTATGCTCAAATATCTTGTATGCAGGAATTAGGGCGTTTGAACCAGCCTATGGCCTAGAAGAAATTTCAGTTCAAGTGAATCGAAAAAGTGCGATGTTTCACCAGGAATACAGTACACAGCAAGAATCAAGAATCAGTTGGGTTAAGGGAAAATGCCTAAGCCTCACTTTCCCTTTGACCCAGCACTCGTTTCCTAGATAACAATATCATTTTAAAGAAACAGGTTTCGCAAAACAGAAGTGAGGGGAAGTAAATCGATGACTGAATGTGGGAGAACTCTGGACACATGTTTTGCTTCTTTAAAAATCGAGCTGAACTTATGTGATGACCTAATAATCTGATGTAATGTACGGAGGTACTATTCTGCCCAAAATAGTTCCATTAGTATGCGTCACGTTCGATAACGGACACAAGAGACGGGACAAAGTGCAAGGCGTCATAGTAATGATTTAAACAAGTGTACATATTATAACGATAATAACGAAAGGTAAATAATTATAGTTCAAGATAATCAGAAAATTATTTATGTAAATTTCTGGAGATACAACATATTTACATGAAACGGAGATCAACGTAGCTTTTATCTATAGTACAATGTATGGGCGAAACCATACTATTTCATCTGGCGGCTGACATCATGTCACCGATTCATAGCTAAAGCCGATAGAATCTTATCATCGCTGCAAAGGCTGCTGGAGATCGCATTTACCTGTTGTGGCTGTCCTAGGCAAACGCTTAGTGAATAATTGATTGCAGTCCATTGTCTGGTGGTTGGCTTGAATTCATAGATTGGAAGTTGAGTAGGTTAGAATAACTGGGCTGGTGTTGTAATGCTACTTAGAAGGTGGGAAATCCCTGAAAATTTCTAACATCATTTCTCCTCCTGAAGAAAAGAACAGTTTGGATGTGATTACATGCAACTATTTTTTGCGCCTTCATTTCACGTCACTTATCGTTAGGGATTGCAAGCCCTGGGATATGAAGTGACCACTTTTTGCTAAATAATAGCTTTCAGGGTAATTAATTCATGGAAATTACAATCGACCCAAGCATTAGCTACAGTGATGCAACTAGCAATCACCATGAATGAAAATTGAGAATCTGAGAACACGAATTGACCAGAGGAAATCAGCAACATCACCATTTCGCTCTCACTTATACTGAAAAAAGCTCTTTCAGAAAATCCACATTCTTCAATTAAAACACCATCCAAATCTTTTAGAGACCATGGCGATGTTCCTCTCATGAAACCACAGTTCTTGAATAACATGAATATGAACTTGGTGACCAGAAATTCCTAACTAGCCACGCCTGTTAGTTCTTCATTGAGTTGGCGGATTTCCAAGAAATAGTTTCCAAATCCCCATCACAGAAGCCCCGCCTTCGTCTGTCTCCAAAGGCAGTACAATCGGCTGGGGGTCGGAATTAAGGTGGCAAGCAATAATTTACTCGAGGGACAGGCCAATTCTGGAGGATTCTACTCCACCATTCTAAAAGCTTTGGAACATGTGTCGTCTTTGAGAGCAGAGGCTTTCTTATTACACTTGTTCAATGGTGGAATTCAGCTCCTGTGTGCAGCCTCCGACCAAGAATAGTGGTTGTGGAACTTGGGTTCAGTGCGTGTTCTTGGGGGAGCTCTGCAACCATTGAGGACCTGTGGTCTTGCGATCCTCTCTAGCAAATCGATTTCGGTCAGTCCTGTGCTTTGCTTAGGACATTTTTCCTTCTCATTTAAATGCGACATTTATAAAATCTGAAATATTACCTCTTGAAACGCCAAGCATTCAGGGACAGTTTCTGTTACACACGTGCCTGCCATACTTCGAGCACCAACAATTTGGCCTCCTTGAAACTCCGAGAGGTCTGCTGTTTTATGAGATCACAGAAAGTTTTGATTGTTTATATCATGGTCAAAAATTATGATGCCAAATTGTTAGGTGTTTATACTGTTTTGCCCCATCCCTGTACGTTCTTTTTGCGCATGTTATGCATTATTTCGAGGAATGAAAAAGAACATTTCATACATGAAACGAATTTATTTAACCACAAGAATGAGTTTGATCTAAAATGGTCCTCAAAAACCAATAGTAAATCTAAAGAATGGGTTATCTCACCTTCATTATTATTATATATAATAAAGAAATAATCACACACCATTTTCAAAACTACCGGAGATATTTCGTTTTTGTTTATTTTAAAATTATCATTACATTTATAGTGTTTTTCATGATTTGTAGAAACGAACATCACCTTTTTATAAAATAAATACTTATCAATTCATCCCATTGGTTCCTTACCAATTCAAGTAAATAAAACAAGTGATCAGATGATAGATTTAATTAAATATTCAATGAGCGATGAACTTCACTGAGGACTGTAATGATGAGAACTTTCTGGAAATTGGCTGCGTGTAGATTTATTTTGGCTACGTGACAGGTAGTGGAATTTCGATAAATTTTTAGTATTTTTTGCAAAAAAGGTACATCAGATCCGCTTTTATTTACCTCCAGCTCAGTTTACATGAAAAATGGCCCAATTTTATTGTTGCATGCGTTGAATGACGTGGGTCTGAAATTCAGAAATTTTTACTTTGCATTTCATAAATGATGAATCAAATTGACCTTTCTTAGTTGAGATCAGTAGCTTAAATTAAACTCTTTGTCGGCTCAAACTAGCCTTTTTTTGCAAAAAATGAAAGGATATTTTAGATTTTTAATTAAACTTCTCTTGATTATAGGCTCAAACAAATTATGGTACTTTACTATAGAATCTGAGATTAGCATGTGACTATATTTTCGTTGGTTTGCAATTATTTTTAGCAGATAATTAAAAGTTAGTTTCGCAGAATCGTACGTGTCTGTGTTACTGTTCCCCGATTGGCGGAACAACCTTTGGAGCTTTGAAAAATATGAACAGAACGTTTGAGCCGACTTTTGAGAATTGAACTCGATCTTAACCGCTATTTGGACTCAGGACTGTATATCATTTAATGTGATAATATTTTTCAGGAAAATGACCTTTATCTGTTTCAGCTCCCTTTAGTAATGTTAGGAAGAAATTACTTAGCTGAAGGATCCTTCTCAAAGCTTTTGGCACCCCATTGCGAAAGCGAAAAACTTGTTTGCCCAAAATCGGATTATGAGGAATTGAAGTTGCTGACCCAATGGAAATATCAATCAAGTCATCCAATAAATTTTGCTCGAATTTTGAATAAATGAAACAAGCTTATAAATATCTTTATTATTGTGGCATTCCATTGTATTTCATCATTCGAAAAAAACCCGCATTTGTCCGTTTCAACCTCTTCCTCTCCCATTGAAAAGTTCCTTCAAATGATTCTGTAAGCACTTTTGTAGATAATGAAATCTCCACTTCTGATTTTCGCAAAACATCTTCGGCACACTCATTATTTCATTGAAACATTCCTCTTTATTAACTGAGTGATGAATGACTCTAGCCGCTTCTCCTGCTGAGTCCTTTTCTCGAACTCATAAAATATTGTGTGCATTGGTATGTCCATATTAGCAAGGTTATAAATCAGCATATTTTGCTGTTCTGTTAAACAAAATTGACTAGTTAAGTGCTCCTTAAATAAAGGTAATGTTCAGCTCTACTAAATAATACATAAACTTTCCTTTAAATTTCGATAAACTTAAAAAGGTCAAAATTCGAGACAAAACTTATGGGGTGATCTCATAAGCGAGAGTGATTAGTAAAATATTTTCCTTAGAGATAGATGGGTTTCTCGGAGTTAACTCCTCCCCTATTAAACTCCCTGAATCCTCATCTAGAATGGGGATTCTGTAAGCTTTGCTTAAACCTCCAATGACCTACTTTTGTTTACTACTTATTTCACCAAAATTACGATGCTTGACCTTGTCCTAAATGGGCCTTCCACGATCGAAGAGTAACACAGGGTCTTACATGAAAGTGACTGGGGTTTATAAAATGCAAGGTGGGTGCCCAATGGAGTGTTCTGACATGATTTAACTCTCAAGAACCTCTGCACTCAAACTCTGTACCAGGGGCTTGATTACGGATTTATGACGATGAGCAGGTATTGAAAGGGACAAGGATTTCTTCCGCACATATCTTGTTGAGCAATACCGGTATAAACATTTATCTCATTTAATTTGAATTAATTAAAGAAAAAGTAGAAAAAAACTTCGGTTTACTTCAAAATGAAATCATCTCGATATGGAAATTTATAGCCATCTATTTTAAATAATAATAATAATCAATCATCGTTCTACAATATTTAAAGCTTTACAAAAAGCGATCATCGTGGAGCCGCTGGCTTGACTTACTCAATTGGTTGAAAAGTGGTAGAATATTCTCTGACTGCAAAAATAGCAGCATTTACTCGAAAACCGTGATCACCTCCGATACGGCTCCTTGGCTGAGAGTTTTTACAAGAAGGAAACCCCATAAAGATAACATCAGACGTGCGAAAATAAAACTATTTATTTTTAATAAACGCATCACTTTTCACTGGACTTACTACATATAAATATAATAATAATGGTGCGAACTGTGCAAGCACAAGTGATGAATAAACCAGGCCTGTTTTTGCTCTTCTATAAAGCCTTTACGATTTGCAATTATCATATACATGCCATCACAGCAGATTAAAGTGTCACTATTTTCGAGGGTAGTTTCTTACTGATTTTGGCGTATGTTGGATCCTTCTAAGCGAGGGGTGAAACCTGAAGATTTGAAATACGCGGGGTGTTAGTTACCTGGCATCGTCACCAAAGTCCACCATTAATAAAAGAAGATGCCAAATAATACATTTATTAATACCTTCGTTATTGAGAAATTCTACTGGTTTTCATTCGAAGAACTTTCAGACGTCCGTTTCAGTCTTTTCCTGTGACTTTGAACAAGCTGTTTCTTCAAGTGATTTTGAAAGCTACGAATGGTAGTCTGGAAGAGCAAAGTAGAAAAGAGGATATGGTAGATAAAGAATCTTTGCTTATACCAGTTCTTCCACTATATTTAGTGAAGAAATTATTTTTGTGAGCAGGACCATGGTGCACTGTTCTGATGAAACATCACCCCATCTCGATTCACTAGTGTATGTCTTTTTTCCACACCAGAGTAGGACTCGAAAGTCCTGATTGATGTCTCTAGCTTTGAGGAGCATTAATTGTTGCTGATTTTGGTAATTTCAATTCAGAGTGCATTCTTCCTTGGCCACCCCACCAGTTTGAAATAAAAAGTCACCTTCTCGGCTATGGCTGTAGCTGGGGTCTTTATCCAGCTCACGAATTCGCCACTGTTTTCGACGCTTAAATTTTCATAAATTCATGAGGCCAACATTTTCCAGGCCTGTGTATTCTTCTGAGTTTTGACGATGACGCTGAACAGTTTTATAGAATCTCCTAAGATTAATTACTAACTCCAACTCAACTGATAAAGTGGCAAGATAAGATAATCATCAAACTCAACTGCACGTTGTCCTTTTTGGTCCTAATCCGCGGGGATAAAATCTCTGCTTCTGGATTTCGCAAACCATCCTCTGCAAACATCTTTCATTCACATTTTCTTCTCTGTAGACCTAGTGAATGTTTCTAGCCACTTGGGCCGCTACTGAGCTTCCATGCTTTCCTGAACTTATTAGACATTAAGTTTAAACAAAGGAAACTTGAATTTATTGCTTTTAAACCAAATATGAACAGTATTATTCTGTTCGGAGATCAAAAATAGTGTTCATCTGTATTAGAAATTATAAAAAAGTTTGAATTTCGCTCAACCTAGATGGTATGCCTTGTGGTAGCGATTGTATTCCTGTGATCATCTTACTTTGATTAGAGATTGTGTAATACATCGAAATAATTCCAGATTTACATAGTAAGAATTTTATGAATTTCCACTGAGCATTTCCTTAAAAAGACATCCAATCCCAAACTTTATCACAATGATTATTGTGTCAAGTAATTCAATTTTAGACATTTCATCACTATTACTCACTTCCAATCCCCGTTTCGATTTCTCTCCAGATTCACGAATTTAGACTACCATCCAGTGTCCTAAATAAAATTTTCTATAATGTTTGAACACTGGATAAACGAACTAATGCCTAGTGCACAAATCGGGACGCTGGGCTTGCTATATGGAAGATTTGTTTAAATCAAAGGACATTGAATTCTAGTCGATTTTGCTTATCTCGACACTACTTGCTCAGATTGATTTTATTGGTGGAGACCTCGCAATCCCTTCAAATCTCTTCAAATTAGGCCTTAATTTGGACTATGATTCAGTGGCTCGCTTCAAGAGGCTAACAAAGTTTCTGACCATGACCTCCTGGCCCATTTAAGTCTCAAATACCAGCCATTATTAAAAGAGAGAAATGTAAACGATGTTACGGTAACATTCGCACCACCAATCACAAATACCGTTTAAGTGAATGTATTGAACCTGATCCAATTGCTCAAATCAGGTAAACACTTATGTAGCACACCGTCATTGATCCACATATCCACATCTCTGCTAAACACTCTCGGATGGACGTCTTCTCTCCTTTCTCTGGTTTTGAGGACCCATGACTTACCTAGGCAAAATGATAAATCCCGGAAGAGAGTTTAAGAGTAGCTATTCCCTACAGAATTTTAAAAATTCCCCATCGTCAACGCAAGTTTCAAAAAAATTTAATGCGCTATTTTTAAGAACCCAGACCAGGACTTATAATGAGATAACATGAAAAGCGCTCGTTATAAAACTGCGCATAAGGTCTACTTTCAAACAAGTCAATTTGGTATAGCTTAAATTGCAGTTTGAAGCTGAGAGTAGCCAGGCTATTGCATCTCCATGTTTTTCTATTTCCACAATAAAATGATAAGTTGAAAACGAGGCAATGGAGCATGATTCCTGGTCTTAGACACTCCGGAAAGTGCAACATTTTTCGAGTGTTTTACTACCACACCTGCATCCATGTTCGCAAAATCAAGTAGAACGTAATTGTAACAGGGCAAAGGCAAATGCAATACAAAATGCCAAAAATTTATTCTGTTTTTATTGAACTATCTGGTCACCTTTATAAATTTAGCGAAGTTTAAAGGTTATTTTATAATGTCTTTTGGAGCTGAATATATATATTTTTATTATTAAGAGGCATTTAAACCGTGCAATGAGGCACGCAACGTTTTAAGTTCAAGAAGGGAAGGCAACTCTGTAGCAGACGAAGAGGCTTGAAGCATTCACCCACTTATCGGGAGGAATGTGTGGACGAAAGAAGGTGGTTTGTGAAACTCAAAATCGAAATTTCACTTCCCACTGCGATGACGATCGAATAGGAACGTTTATTGGTGTTTAATGATAGGCTTCATGAAGCTGTTTCTTGAAGTGAAAATACTGCTTTACCAGCAGAGGAATTGGTAATTGAGCTAAGCAGATGATGACTGTCTTCTACAATTCTTAAAACCATGCATTGAACAATCATTGCTTGATTCAGTTGTGATTTTATAGAATAAAAACTTAATCATCTTGTCCCAGATAAAGATCCACTTAAAATTTGAAACATGCCTTCTCATGTAGCCGCTTTTATGAAGAGGGCCTGTCATTTCCATTCGACATGGTTTTCCTTCCATTGCTTCGGGGAAACTGTCAATAATAATGTTGGTGACGTGAAAATTTCAGATAGGGATTAGAATGCCGAACGATCCGAACAACATGAAAAGGTCATTTAAAGGAAGATCTGAATCACTAGAATGAATACTAGATTAAAGATTCTATCAATAAGCATAAAGTAGATAATTCATTGGCATTCTGAATTATAACTGGGAGCTAAGAAGAAATTTAATCACAACATGCATTCTTTTCGTTGTGGCTCTGAGTCAGTCTGGAAATGGGGAACACTGTGTCTTGAAATTGGGTCACGTCTCGAAAAAAAATTACTCCCAGGTCCCCGCTTTGCTGCCGAATGTGCCACTTTTCAAAGATTTCAGTTTTAACTCACATTTTTTCCAGTGAAATGGTCTATATAATTTCCTCAATTCAAAAAAGGCATTTTCAAAAATGTTGAGTTTGTACGAAGTTCACCTCGACGTAATTTCCAAAGGGGTTTATATTACCTTTAAAGAATCATGTGTTTTAGCCATTTGAAAGACGGAGAGTCAGACAGTTGTGAGTTCATATTCTTCTCAAGTTTGTATTTCTGCTGCAATGTTCATTGACAAATTTTTGATAAACGGGTTCTCAAGTGGCAGGGTTCTCGGCATCACAATTTTTTTAGCATGTTATAAACAGTCCTAACTTCACTTTTATGATATCTAATTTGTTTATTTAAACTAACTGGTTATCAGATATTTCAAAAAAATGATTATGACCTTGTAAAAATAGCAGATCTCCAGGACTCTAAGTAATACTAAATTGTTGGCGCTAGTGTAACAGAAACTATCCCCGGAAAGCTTAGCGTTTTGAGAGGTGCTGTCTCAAAAAATAATAACTGCCACCTTTGAAAGAGGGGAAGGAAAAACGCCCTCAGCAAAGCACAGGTATGGCCGAAAGTCGAAGTTGTTGGTTGAGACAGACCGTCGGACTCTGAATGGAATTGTTAGAGAGCGTCGCAATATCACGGCTCCTAAAAACACTCCAGATCTCCTCAGTTATCAGTTTCCACAGCAAGTGTTTGCATCGAGAGCTGCACACGAGAGCTGGATTCCACCACAAAAGAACTGAAATTAGAAATCCTCTGGTCTCCAAGACGAATTTCAGGGTGTTATCACTACTTTGTTTTCCCGTTGTATATGGGGAGATAAAAAGGCCTACAAGGAGACACACTGCCTCCTTTGCATTATTTTAATGAAAAATGCCACGTTTTTGGCCAAATTTTTGTGGAGATCCATCCAAATAGGAGGAAAGATTTTTTATAGCCTTTGTTAATCTAGACTATGCTACCTAAACGAATATGTAAATTAAATATATATTATTGTAAAAAGTGACCAGAAGAGGTAAGGTTTATTCAACGCTATTCACAAAGTCATATAAATGACTTAAGCAACTATGCAAAATGTACAGAAATTAAACTAACCATATTTCTTAATAATCAGATAATAATAAACTTTAGATAAATTAGTAAATATAACGTTAAATGAAGCCTCATCCATGTACATAGTTATGAGTTGTTGACAGATCTGTTTGACATAATAAAAACATTTTGGCTTTCTTGTAGGAGGGTGGGTAAAAATTAGAAGATTTTTTCAAATAGGAAGTCATCACGTTTCAACCAAATGAAACATGTCAGAACACTGCTTTCATTCACCTGTAATAATGGTAAGTGTTTTAATGTAAGATTGATTAGCGCAATTTTGATTGAACTTGAATGTAAAGAATCACGGATCGTTTAAGACTTGATATAGGTTTACGGAACCCGTTCTTCAAAAGCAACAACGTTCAGTAAGGAAGAGCTGAATTTAAAAACTCTTTTTCGTTAGCATGGAACCTCAAATCGACGGCCTTTGAACCAAAAACCATGGAATAAAAGAAGTACGTTTAACTAAATAACAACTTCTTTGAGACATAAGCCAAAATATGTGTTCAGATCGCAAACAAAATAATTTTTTGAAAAAAAATGGTCAACATTTTTATTTGGTTTTTTACATAAAATCTGATTTTTAAAAACATCAAGTATAGTCTACGGGTACCTCAGTGAAGTGGTATGATCGGTTTAACTTTAAGTTTATTTTTATATAAATGATATGATTTAAGTGCAGAAAATAAATAATAATACGAATTAGGGAAAAATATTGATTTCGTTCTAATTCTATTAAGAATATTTCTGAAGTTTTTATAATTGCAAATTGCATTCATTCTCCACTACGTTTGCCGGTATTAATTAAATTTATAATAGATTACAACTCTGCTAGCTATATTATTAATAACAAACAAACCATTAGACTTTGTCACTGCAACAGGCCACCTTTACAATCCCTCCATTTTGCTTCACTACTTCAATGCCTGGAGTTTTAAAATTACCCAAAACTTACATCGATATAGCTCAAGGCTAGTTTTAGCAAAGAGAACTAGATTATTTAACACCTGAAAATTGGAAAGCCAGTCAGCTGTGACTTCATTTTGTCTGAGATTTATATTCCTGTTGATTTGTCGATAAACATTTTTGATTATGCCTGATAAGCGAGGTCTCATGTAGCCTTCAAAAGACAAGAACTAGGCCTTAAAGGAAAGACACACTGCCTCCCATGCATTGATTTACTGAAAAAATACCCAGTATTTAGTCTTATTTTTATGATAATCCAACTATGTATGGAGAAACACAAATAGGAAATTTTAAAAATCTAAAATATGCTAACCAACTGATCATGTAAATTGAATGCTAAGTGATATGTCAGTGCATAAATTGACTAGAAAAGGTAACTCGTAGTAAGTACGAAGCTCACAAGATCATATAAACAGTTACACAATATATACAGTGATTAACGAGAGAAGGAAATAAATTAAAGTTACCAGTCATCAAAAAATTCTAATTATTTCTTTATAAGGTAGTAAATGAAGCTTCATATTCAAGGAAATTTGATAATGCAGTGTTAACAGATCTCTTTGACGCAATAAAAATGGGTCATCTTTCTAGATCGCCAAGAGTCTAGTTTGCACTATTGTGGGTAAAAAGTAAGCAAAATTATCGCTGTTAAAGAAATTAAAACTCGTTGGAACACTTGTCTCAATGATTTTCTCACTTTTTTGCTTGCAGTCGTGGAAAAATTACTTAGAAATAAAATAGGACATCAGCATCTGGATCAAAATCTGAAGGAGAAAACCACAAATCATTGAAGACTTGACAAAAGCTTACAATACTCGTGTTCATAACGAGTCCCACTGTCTTATATGAGGATTTGAGTTGAAAACCAGGATCCTTCGAGTTAGAAAAGTCTGTTGAAATAAATTGCAATCGTGCTGAGAAACAAGCTTTAAAATATGTGTGTTGCATTTGTAAATAAATAATTTTGAACGTTTTAACTTTTATTTAATATAGTATAACTTGATTGAAATATAGGTTTTGGTACAGTGGTAGTTCATTGAAGAGGTAAGATTGATTTAAAATATCTATCATGAAGTACAAAATTTATTCGAATTAATTAAATAGGATAATTTTTAGGGAATAATTAAAATTTTAATCTGGCTCCAGTTGCGTTAAAATTTTCTGTCCCCTTTTTGGGGGTAAATCTAATCAACTTTACTTAACTTAGATGGGTATTGATAAAACTGCGATGATTATAAATGGGCTAGATATATATATCATCGATAACAAACACGTCCTTGACCTGGTCCTTTTCACCCATTCTGTCCGGTTCAAATAACTCAATATAGAGCCAGTACACCGTAACAGGCCGCCTTTACAGTCCTTCAGTTTTTGCGTCACCAAGACATCTACACAACCATCAAAAAGCTGCACCGATTTAGTCAAAGGCGCATCTATAAATGTGAATTCAGGTTGTGCCTGGAATCCGTTCGAAAAATAAAGTATGAGAATCCAATTTCCCACTTAAAATTCATGAATTCAGACTATTTTTAGATTTGAAAAATGCAAAAACACTTTGAAATACCAACAGCCTCAATGAAATGGCTTTATAAGCTGGATAAATGTAGTAGTTTTGCTCATTTAACGTGCATAAATAGAGTGATGCTATCCAAAGCTGTTGCATTTGGCGTTTCGATGGCTTTAACCTCTCAAAACCAGACAATATTCGATCAGTATCTGCGTATCTACAAGCGTAGCCCCAACTCAACACTAAACTGCTTAAAAAGTGTTTTTCAGGAAAATTTTGTTATCAGCAACAAATTCGGAATAAATTTACTGGAACAGCACTTGTTTTTTTCCTAATGTGCCAGCGGTTTTCGCCTATTATACGATGGCGTATATTCTGGGTAAAGCCCTGCGACTGTAAAGTTGTTTCTTTGTGGCAGAGTTCCTTTTGGAGCTGTCAGATTTTCAAACCATTGATCATTTTCTCTTTTTTTTGGTGACACTCTGTAGGCGTTGATGCTATTGGAACCTTGAACAAGTTTTGGCTAGCCATATCAATCAATCAGGGTCTGCATCTTCACGTCGTCTCTATAAACACATTATTACCATGGAAACGAGATCTACTTTTTAATCGTTTGCATATTTGTTACTGAAAATGTGCATTATGCATATCTTATATATTATCTCAATGAGCTTGTCTCTCAATCCAGGCCTTTTAAAGTCAATGTTTCACTCGATTCTAAAAGATATACTAGCCTTTAGTAGTACAAAGTATAAGCAGCAATGGTGATTCTCTCATTGCTTACTAGTTGAAGACTTACCCTTTTCTCAGCCAATAGTTAGTAAAAGCCAGGTTTTTCTATTCAAAAAGTTTTCCTTTATGCTTTGAGACTCCTTTAAATTTACTTCTTTAGCAAAACTGAATTTTAATGCTGGAAAACAAGGCACATTGCAGTCACTTCCAGATTTCGGAGGAAATGACCCTCTTTTTAGTGAAATTCTTAAAAAAAACTATAAAGTTTTTTTCCAAAATGTGTTTGGAACCCGTAGAACTCCTTGTAACACCATTTATCTCGACTTCGGTGAAAAATTTCACATTTGGTTCATAAAAGTGCAAATTTTATAAGTTAATGGCTTTCGATTAGTCCCAACTTCACAGTTGAAAAATTCGCACTAAACAAAATTGAAGAAATAAAGTTTGCTTTAGGACAGTTGCGTTAGATTAAAAAATCGCTGATTTGGCACTCTAAGCTCCCTAGTAAGACAACACTTTTATAACAAAGGAAAAAAATATTTTGTGGACATTAATGTGAAAACTTTTGATTTTAAATGAAAACACCTGAAATGAGAATGCCATTTTTGAAAAAATATTCATTTGAATGATTAACTATATCATTTGGTTCACTTCGACAAGTCAAAATTCCTTAGAGATGGTAAAAGGTGTAATTGATTTAAGTTAAAACTTAAAATGCAGAAACAAAAGACATTGTAGTGCTGATTTCATTTTAAAGTAGTTGCTGCCAAACAAATGCAAATAATGCAGATGCTATCAGTGGTACGGAATCCAAACAATTTTCAAAAATAGACATTAAATTAAATTAGATACACCTTTGAGTACTAATTGAACAATAGGCAAAAAAGAAAATTTATTTGGAGTGCTACTGAGAACTGAAAGCTGGTTTTTTCTATGATGAATTACCTCGGAATATGATGGAGATGAGTACAAAACGAGATGAATTTTGGCAGTGATTGGTAACCAAAAAATTAACAGGAGTGGGCAATGTTAAACAGGCAAACAAACTGCGTTATTTCCTCTCTTTTGAAATCGTCCAGCATCAGACTAAGATCTGGGAGTTGTAGTATTCATATAAATAAACTCATAAACAATTCGATTTTTTCGATGTGTGATTAAGCTTAGGAGTGAATCCTGCAGTGGTCTGAGATTCTGCGTAGGAGACACTTGATTTCAGCCTAGATCGCTCCATTCTTAATGTTTTTATCACTTAAGAATTACAGAAAAGTTTACACAATTTTAATGAAATGGTATTGCAAGTGAACGAATTTAAATCCTCCGAAAAACTTCGAATATTATTGTAAGCATTTTATTCATAAGGCTCTGTACACTGCGACCGGTTAAAGCGATTGCCCAAACAGATTGCTTATGGAAATTTGAGTTTGTACTTTCAGTTAACACACACGCCAAATTAGCCCACATTACGCTTTCGGAGATCTTGCAAGGCTGCAAAATTAATGCCACCGCCAACGGCACAGCACTGGTAGCTCAAAAGTACACGCGCAGGACCCACCCTAATCTAAAACCTCCCAAACTGCGAGAATTTGACTATACTTGCCCTATCGAGCAAGATATGGTGGGCTTGTTCCCAATGAACTAGTTAACATATTTTTATATGACTAGTGACCGGTGTTTCCTTAGAATAACCCGAAGTGACCATCTTGAAGAATATTAGCTAGAACTACCATGTCGTCCCGTAGGTTTGGCTCGAAATTTCACATCTAAACAGATGTGCAAGTGCTACATTTACTTGAAGATTCAATCACGAATATAATTTCGTTAGCTGTCGACAACCCCCTTCAATTATTGCAAAAATATGTTGGTTTTGATTCGAAGAACCCACAAATGCCAGTTTAAAAATCTGGCAACCGCGTTCCTCCTGGATATTTTGTAATATGATTTTTGCTGTGCGGAGGGGATTTGCTGTACTATCCTACTGAAACATCACCCCTTTTACTTTCACTAGAGCAGAACTTTGTTTCCTCCTCAAGGCTTTCTTAAAACGCCGCCCTAATTGCTAACTGCAGTATATTTGATAATTAGTTGTTTCTGCATTATGAGGTAATAAGTCATATCGAAAGCACATCGGCTGCTGTAGCCTACGCCAATCCAAAAACTTCCCAAATTGCGAGATTCTGACTCTACTTCCCTGGTTGAACAGGGTATGTTTGGCTTGTTATCAATAACTGAGTTAGAGTAATGCTGATTGACTAAAATTAAGTTAAGTAACGAGCTAGAAGGATATTATGCAGAACCAATAACTAGAAAAAAATTGTGCAACTTTTCAGAAATTAGGCAATCAGTGGACTTTTACGCTTAAAGAGTAAAAGTGCATAAGAGGCTTGATTTTGTGATGCTTATCTGTTTAGAGGGGAATATGCTTATAGTAGGCCATTCTCAATCAGAGTGAAGGTGCTCCCAGGTTTAGGGTAGTTACTTTTAGTGGGTTTCACAATTAGCGGTTATCTTTAAAAGTGGGGCGCGGCCGACTACCAGGTCATCAAGTAGGTTCTGCTCCATCTTGGAATAAGGAAAAGAAGTGACCAGGTGTTGCATTTAAGAAAAGGGTTCAACATCAATGTCCTTTCCCCGAATATCTAAGACTTTCTCCCATCTATCAGCAAGCCTATTAATGTCTTCATTTTTGCAAACTTCCAATTTCTTTTCATAGACCTTTCAAATTCTAGGTACAACCTCTTCCTGTTGAGTTGCAAAAGCCGTTTTCCCCGATTGGTTTTGTAAGTTAACAAACACAGTTGTCCGAAGATGGAGTAAGGTCGGGTGTATTAGTTGCTTTAAGGAGCATTAGTTGTTTCTGGAATTCAGAGTGAAATTCCTTCAGGGAAAAGCCTTTTTTTATGAAATTACTCGGCTTTGGTCTCTCCACTTTTTACGAAGTCACTGTCTAAGAAATGTAACATTTTTTTAAAGGATCTATTATTGAAGCCCAGCCAAAATGGTAAAATAAGTGCAAACAAGGATGAGGGTAGAAGACTTGAGACATGCCCCTCGTTCTCAGACAGAAAGAAGAACCTTTTTCCATTAGGGTTCCTTCTCAGAAGTCTTTGCCATTAACATAGGTGACGCTTAACATTTTGATGAATGATAATTGTTCTCCGGTCGCCAGTCACAGGTCTATTGAAAAAGGTGAAACAATGTTGGCGAAAATAAGGGAGAGAAAAGCCGATTTCAACCTGAAATTGGGATTGACTGTTTTTTGACTATTTAATGCAACAAAAAATTTCCAATTTGTGGGACTTTTCCATGTTTTTGAAGGTGAGCTAAGCCATATAGGCAACTCCTCAGCTGATAAAGCAGGATGAACTTCTTCAAAGGGTGGTTCAAGAAACTCAACTGGACGTCATCCATTTCGATCTTCATCTTCGCGGAGAGTAAAATCCCCACTTCTGAATTTTGCAAATCACATTCTGCATGTTCTTAAATCCTCACATTCCGCTCCATAAACGGGGTGTATTTTTCTGACTGCTGCTGAGTTTCCTTTCCCCAGCTCATAAAACATGTGATCCAGGTAATTCTAGGGTGGTAATTTTCACTTTAGCAAAGTTTTAATCAAGCATATTTGGATTTTATTTGTCTGTAAGACAATATATGGTCAGTTTGAATGCACCTGTAGGTAAAAGAATGCTGAGTTCCACTAGACATTATATGATACTATTTGAATTAAGTTCATTTTTCAAAAAAAGGTAAAATTCCGGCAGAACTTACCGAGTGACCTGAAAAAAGACCCATTAAATGACTACGGAAACAAAGTACTTTTATAATGAGATCTTTTTCTATGTAAAGGAGCATTTAAACACTATTAATAACTAATGACTTGATCCTTTAGGGTAGAACTCTGTCAGTAATGCGATTCACTTATCTAATGAGCTTCTTCAAACTATTAAAGTTCTTTAGTTATCATGAAATCTTTTTGCTGATGAGAATTTTACATATTCCCGACGTGATGTCATTACGAAGAGCATTACCTTCCTGTTGATACATGTCATCTCAAAAGCTGCTACTAAAATCGTCCTACAGTCTAGCCCATGCGATGGTTAAAACATCTCACTGCTTTGGTTACATCTTCATATTCATTTCCGTGATTACGGCCATTTAGTTAGTAGAAATTAGTGTGAGGCATACCAAGACCTTAGGAAAATTTTAATTTCTCTATAATGACTGCTGCCTTAATTCCACGAAGCAAATTATCCGCATTTTACTTAATTTTTGCTATTTTAAGTCAGGGTCCAGCATGGCAAATATGGAATATTTAAAAGGTTATCAAAATGCATAAATAATCAATGATAACCATCTTCATAATTGCGATGACAGAGGCACAAAACCAATATGCAGGCCACCACATTTTATTAACATAGTTGTCGAACTATATGTCAATCTTCCACTCTTACTCTGATAACGCTAGGCTTGAGTTAGAAAATATGCCACTTAAATGTCTGGAAACAGCGCAGTGAATCACAATCTGTAAGTGGATGCTTGAGATAAAACGGTGGGACACATCACTCATTGTTAGGATGCATATTTCACTCATCATCAAACTTGTTGGCGTATCGCTACGGTGGACTGAGATTATCTTTGCTCCGCTACCAAGGGACATGTGGATCAACCTTTGGACTGATCAGATTTTCCAAGTTGTTTATCGATAAAGCAGGTCAACCATATCTTAACAGTCCTGCTTTATTAGTTGAGTTGGAATTGGCAATCAAGATTATTTAAAACCACAATACTGTTCATCCATAGCCTTCCTCAAAGACATTGGGAAGTTCCACATTTTGGAAAACGGATTATTGCATTATGAATTGCCTGAATGCAAACTCATCTCGAGTTGACATCTGCTCTTCTCCATTTTCACCAATTTTTTTATCTTTTGTGTTGGAGACTTGCGAATGGTGACTAGCTGCCAACTGAAGCTCACCCCACCGTTTTCCAAATCTCGGAGATTGGTATCAATGGCTCCACATATTCTTTGGAACCGATCGACACCTCGAACTGCCTCACCACTCTTAGTTTATCATCATTTACCCTTACTGGCTGCGCTATTGAGGCACCAAACATCCTAGCTCTAATACCTCAACCCAACTCATTCGATTTGATCACGTGGTAATGCACTCAGTCCAGAGGGGACTTATATGACCCTGAATATCGGCTCGAAGATACTCTCCAATCATTATAGGGTCACCACATACATAAAATATCCAACGGTAAATACACAGGTTGTTCAGGTGAAATTCGACAGCCTACAAAGGGAATTCTTTAAAATGACAATCAACTGTTAAAAACAATCCCAACTAAATAGGAAGTGGCAGTATGATGAAAGGGTTTTATGCAAAATATCCGCAAAATATCTGCGAAGCGAGGCTAGAGCAGGCTGATTTAACCATTCCCGAAAATCTGCATTAAATATGCTCGGTGACTGATAATTTGCAGTACTGGAAAACATGTTGCGCAAATGCAATCAGATCATTTATTAACTGCAGTCGACCCTTGGTCCCCTTAGTAGCAATTCCTCGGTTTATGCCACCGGATTGCAATCTCCGTGTTTTGATGGCCGGTACGAATCATCATGATGGAAGACATTTCCTTTTATGATAAATCAGAAGATAATTCCTGTGATCATCCATTCTCCTCGTCATTACTCTGTATATTAATAAAGATTGGTTTAATCCATAAGTAGCAGCCTTTAAAATATCTGGGAAAAAACTTGCATAAATGTCTAAAATTTGTTCTTAGAATTTCATAAAATGCATTTCTTTAAATCATTGGGAAGGGACTTCATGTTGTTATCCGATCTCTTTTCGACTTATCCTTACAAGGAGTGAATACTATTAAAAAATTGGTTTTATGATAATGGATTTTTAAATGCGTAGATTCAGGAAATTTTATTTTGTTTTTTGTGTACTACTGCGGATTTAGTGAATCTGGCTGAGCTTCATGAAGCGACTATTCCTAGTAATTCTTTTCAAGGTAGCGGAAATACCTAACGTTTAGGAATTATAACCTTTTGACAAATTGTAAACAATCACCACTTGAAATAGTTCGATGTTTTTGTTTATAAATTTGGCTGTTTGACTGCATTTATTCAAAGTTATTCTTTTTATCAATATTAAAATACTGATTATAACCTCGTATGTCAGGCGATGGTACGATCGAAACTCCCCCAGAAAGCTTGGCCTTTGAAAAAGTAGGCAAAACGTCTTTCTCAGAAACAACGCACAGGTCTGATCGAAAGTCAAAGATGATGGATGAGAGAGATCGTTGGACTCTCGCTCAAATCGAACTGCTGGAGAGGATCGCGAGACCACGTCCTATAAAATCACTTCAGAGCTCCTCAATGACCACACACAGAATCCATTTTCTACAAAATCTTTTCTGTCAGGAGCTGCACATAGGAGCTAGATTCCACCACCTCTATTCTCAAAGACAAATGATTCAAAACGTTTATAATTGTGTAAAAAACTCTCAAAATTAGTTTGTCCTACAGGCAGTGGAATAATGTGATTTTCTCCTATCAATCCGACCTCTGGCCAAGTGTACAACTTTCGGAGACAACCGAATGAAGCACTTAATCAGGACTGCTACCTTCGCAAAACCTTAAAATATGGCTGGGGTAATCTGGGATGATGATCTTGGGTGCTATTCCTCGGAAATCCGTCCCCGGCCCACTGATTTCCTTCCCTTCATTGAGGTAAAATTGACAGCAGAGACTAGATGATTAATCTGGTGACCAAGTTCCTCATCCTACGGTTGTTCAAGAACTGTTTTAGCAAAGAAACGCACCAATTTATAAAACTAGAATTGTAAAAGAAACATCCTAATGAAGTTGAGCATCTCATCTGGCCACCACCAAAATCCCCAGACCACCTAAACCTCATTATGGTGGATTGTAGAGATTCAAGAAGTCGATTTCCACTTGCGTGGCCATCGTCTCTGGAAGAACTGTATGAGGATGGTTTAACTGAAGAACGGGATAGAATTCCTTTGAAAACAATTCAAGTTTCTTGAGAATTAATACCTATGGAACTGAGGCAAAGTTGAACCTACTCTATATTAACATACATTTTGTTGATTTTTTAGAATATATTTTCACTATTTTATCCAACTTCCTTATATTTTTAATAAACTTAGTCGACACCTTCGAGACCTAGCGCTAACGGTGGGTGATTGAAGCAAGCGTAGATCTAACAGCCACATACACAAGTGTTTAGCTTTTTCTGAGTGGGCGGCAGGACTTGAGTCGTTTGTTTTTCTGAAAGGATTTTATTTTTGCGAAAAAGTGGAATGTGCAGATTGACTATTGAAGCGAATTAACGAAGCCATTAATTTTTCCTGCTCAGACCGTTTTATGTTCATGCAACCTGGTGTTATAAATTTGGAAGTCCAGTGTATTTAGGGTTTGCCCTCGCTGTCACGCGAGAGCTCAATAACCAATTCGCCGAATTTTTAAATTGCTATGAATACGAAAAACTAATCAAGGATGATAAAACTCCCCTCAAAGTCTGGAGTGAGGCAATGAAGCTGCTCAAATGAAACTGCCAACAACGTCCCTATTAACACACCTTAACTTTGTGTAATGATTGCAATAGGGAATAATTGTGCTATTCATAGTATACTCATAATTAGCCAAAATTTTACGATTCGGCCTCGCCCATAACCTCAAAATCAGATTTTTGATTAAAAGAAAAATTTGCTTGTTCATTGTGATTCCCATTCATCTTAGAGGTAGCATCAAATAGTTCTACTTAGGAGGAAATTAAAGGGATTTCAAAACGAAGCGAACAATTACGTAAACGGTTTACTAATCGTAGATGAAAGCCATTAAGTCATAACTTTGAGACTGAATACATGAAAAACGCACTACCACTTTGATCAAACGATGACCTAAAGAAAAAAGCCTTTTTAAACACTTTTTCGTAATTGTCCGTATTCGAAAAGATGCTGAACTGCATTTATATGGTAAAATAATTCTTCCGATTGTATTAAAACTAGGCAAGATGATTATGTATATCAATTAAAAGGCGAAAATAATCACTATGGTCTTATTTATTTGAGTAAAACATTTTATTGAACGAAAATCTTATGCAAATTAAAAGTTTTGATCTTCAAAGCATGCTGCACGGACTTTCGCTAAGCGGGTACTTCTTCGATCATAGGAGTGATTTCGCAAAATAATTTTTTACACTAATTTATGAAAAAAAACGAGTCTTTCCAAACAAAATAGTCACTCAACAATTTAAATTGAATATTCGTAATTTAAGGACATTTAGTGTGTAAAATAACTAAATTATGAATAAACTAGTTTATGAATCTTTCATCCGCGTTTAAAATTGAAATAATAATTAGAGGATTAATAGCTTACAAACTTACTTTTTAGCGGTCAGCAAACGTAATTTTTCCCACATAAGTATGATGACATTATTCGAATAATATAAATGAATAAAGTTTAGGCCACTCTCATAGAATTACTATTTAATGCAGATTTTTAAGTTGCCTGTCTTGTACTCATTAGGCTAAGTCAAACTGTCAATGGTTTCATAGTTTTTCATTTAGTAAATCATCAGGTAAATTACTTCTTTAAACCAATAATTTGATTCTCCTTGCATTTATTTACAAATGTGCTGTCACATTATTTTAATCGAAACTTTAGCTTTCTGGCATTTGGACTAATTGCGTCTGTTCAGTTACTAATGGAAAACGGACGGGTAAATAAGAGTTATGTGTGAAGTTGCCGTCTACCTTTACTAGAATAATATGCTCCCATATAAACTGTACAAACATAAAATCCACCGAGTTGTTTTAAGCCTAATAATTCATTCTCCTACACCTTTTCCCACGTGTACTTGAAGAACACATTGTTTCTACCTAAAAGAGGAAAAAGGATTGTACTACAGAAGAAGGATTAATATCTAAAAGAGTCAGGTTTTAAATTTTATTAGGGCTGATTTAAAAATGCATCGCAATATTTAAACAGTGTTAGTTAAATATTTTTTGTCAATAATTTGCACTGCTAAACGTCGTTAAAGCCGTAATTAAACACTCACAGCACTCGTGATCGTGAAAGCAGAGTGATATAAATCTAATCAAAATGCGAGCATAAAAGATGAAAGGACATGTTAAATCAAAGTCGAAATCACAAATGGAAAATGTCCCTAATTAGTGGTGAATTTTGCTTTTGAATATTTCCTGTGATTTGGGAACGGAACGCTCCTTCCATGAAAGTTCTTTTTCAACTAGTAAAGTAAAAATGTCCAAATCTATACTGAAGAAGAAGGTCAATCAAAGTACTAATTAAATTATCAATTGTTTTTGAAATTGACGCTAAGGTCGGTAATCAAAACCTACATTTTAAATCAGTTTCCAACAAATTATTTAGGGACCCCCATCTATCTATAGATTCTTCACTCTATTATTTAAAAAATATCTTTTTGAGCAAACAGTGTGGTGTATTCCTCACTTTACGGAACACCCATCACATTTTGGTTATTTAACTTCCATGAAATAGGTTCATTTAATTTAGAACTTTTGTCATAAAGATGATGTGAATGCTAAAAGCTGTGGTATTCAAATTAAGTCAGCTGAAACTTATTGTGGACTGGATATTCCACGAGTTAATATCATAAGCTTCACATTAATTGACTGTATTTTATCCAAAAAAAGCTTGACAAATAAAAAGCTAATATTTCAGAAGTAATGACTGCTGCTTTCGAAAGAGAACAGAAAACTTCGTCCTCAGAAAAGCAGAGGTATGACCAAAAGTCGAAGTCTTTGAGTGAGAGAATCCGTCGGACTCTATATCATGGAATTGATAGAAAGGTTGGTAATATCTTGGCTACCATAGTCGAGCTGCAGACCAGTTTTCACAAAAACTCTTCTTTACGAGCTTCACACCTAAAGCCGGATTCCATCACGGAATATCCACAATTGGAAAACCTCTGCTCTCAAATGTTTCAAAGCGTTTAGAGTGGTGGCGCAGAAACCTCTAGAACTCACCTCCCCTTCGAAAAGCAGAAAATGTGATTTTCTCTGAGGAATGATCCTTTATCACTTTTTTAAGACCTCCGGTAGCCGAAAGAAGTATTCAATTCAGATTGCTGTCTTTTCCCAACCTCAAGACATTGCGACGGGGATTCTATGCTTATGATCTGGAGGTACTATTCCTTGGAAACCCGCCGTCGGGCCAATGACCTCCCTAAATGGAAGAAGAAATAACAGCCGAGATTATTTAGAGATTTTAGAGGGTGATTAAGTTCATCCTACGGTCGTTTGAGAAATATTTCCTGAGGTGAACGTCGCCATCTTTCAAGATGATAATGCTGTACTAATCCATACAGCTAGAATTGTAGAAGATAAATATCACAAGGCGCATTCTAATCATGTTGAGCATCTCATCTGGCCACCACCACAATCGCCAGACCTCAGGCTCATTATTGGGAGCATTTATGGTCGTCAAGTTTATAGATTTAAGTAAGGAGTTCATTTCGGCTCCCGACATCGCCCCTAAAATAACAGGAAGGTCTTTCAGTTGAAGAATGGGCTAAAAGTCATTTGGAACCAATAATTCACCATTTTTATGGGTCAACGCCTTGTAGAATTGAGTCTGTTATTGTCCCAAATAATATTTAAGATATATATTTCATTGATTACTCAAGGTAATTCCTCCATTTTGTCTAAAAGCTGTAGGTTAATGAGAATAAGTCTGCGCAGAGTGTCGTTCGGCACTAATTAGATGTTTGGGCGATTAGAGACACCACGCAATTCAAGATTTGATGAGCAGCGCCTGGGTCAAATCAGTATTACTGTCAATTACTATTTGCAATTAATCAGCAAGAATGCGCCAACACGCAAAGGAGTTAATCAATGCAACAGGTTGATTAGGTTAATAAAGTCCTTTTTTTCGTTGAAGGCTTTACTCTGTGCCCAAAATCAACCGAAAACGCTAAAAATCATCTATCTTGTACAAATAAGTTGACATGAATGTTTCCTTGGGCGTGCACTTGCCTTTCATCCATGGTATCGGCGGTACATCAATAAAGTAACATTTATTTTAGTCAAATTCCGATGTAAATTTATTCCGGATTGGCCAGTTTGTCATGGAAATGTTCTATATAGTAACTTCAAGCTTATTTCATTCGCTTTGAGGATTTCGTTACTTAAGTTGCCTTGGAAAAGAACTTGGTAAGAATAAGTGACAAACCCAATTCTTAATATTAAGTAACTACAGAAATTTATATTTATGATTTTCTGGTTAATGTGAATTGAATTTTTATTCTCCTTCCTTTATGCGTTGCGGTAGTTTGTAGTTACTACATATTCGTCTCTGGAATCTAATTACTAATAGTAATCACACGCAACGTATAATAAACTTATTATTTTGGGTAACATAGCTTCGGATATGGCAATGGCGAAGCACTGATTAAAGGGAATACTTTTAGAAAGACTGCGGACAACTCAAAAGCTCTTTGACAACGATTTCCCATTATTGCTGCCGTCAAGAAAAGCAATTGTTCAATTATGAAATGTAGAAAGAGTAGTGGATGAAGTTCGATGGAGTTCTCCGGTGACGTGGGTAGTGCCAATTGAACGAACTTGAATTCGGGAAATGGATTTAACCTTGGAAACCGAGTGTTTATCAAGGACTATCGAAACAGTCACCGGTGGTTCTCGGCTCCAGCCGAATATCAACATTGAACAGACTTCCACCAACAGGATATCGCTGACTTCGATCTTCTTTACCTCTGCTATTTCTGTTGTATTCCGTACCCTGTAGCCCACAACGAGAGCGCCCGCTGGATCCAAGTTTAAAAGACGAACCGCTCACTCCAATCCCCCCGTCTCTTAAACCTCAGCTCCGAGGATAGAACCTTACCAAAAAGGCGAGGAGTGTTGTAACTATTCGATTCGCTATTTTCTGAATAAATTCAAAATATTTTCTGCCACTTCCGTTGGAAACTGTTTATTTAAAGTTGTTTAAGGCAATGATATGAAGCTAGATACAGAAGCATATGTAATGTTTAATAAGAGTGTCAATTAGGCAGCATAGCTTCGGATTATAACGCATTATTGCAGATTTATTCAAGAAAAACACAAAAGTATCAAAAATTAAATCAATCGAACATTTGAAAAACATTTTATGTTGCCACACCCTTCAAGCTGATATTCGTATAAATATTTCTCGTCTGAATATATTCAATCCTGCAGTCTTATATTTTGTGAAACTATTATACCACGTTTTCACTGCCGTAACGCTGACATTTCTGACATAAACAGATGTATCTGCATTGCGAATACGAGCATCGGTATATCACCAACAGCGTTGGTTTTATGATCTCACTGGTAATGGCATATCTTAGGTTTTGTTTTATAAAATCTCAAGTATGTTTTGCTTTACGTGATTCCGGAACCATTCATCTCTCAAACTGCTTTCCCTTTGAAACTAAAATCAGTGTTAACTAACTAAAAATTGCATTTGAAATGTTCACTATTGCAATACCAACCTTTTCTCGTGTCTCTTGAGTTAATCAGATCATTACTACCTTCCACGAGATCGCCTCATACGTTCTACTTGGATTCAGAATGAATAATACAGGCATTCAAATGTTACATTTAGTTAAAATTTAACTATCAGCGTTGTTTCCCTGATTAACAATGACGCCCGTTTATAAATTAACAGGCTTATTAATATGAGTATCGTGATACCCCTTCAGTTTTGATTGGATGAAATCACAAATGCCAGTTTAAAACTCTGAAAAAATGACTCTTTAAAATGATTTTGTAAGCAACGAAGAAAACGGTAGGCTGAGGAAGGAGTGAGGAAGGAGCGAGGCTGGGAGAACAAGGTTGCTGAGGATTTTTCCCTCATCCAAGTTCTTCTGCGGTTCTGCAGCGTTGTCCTGGAGAAACACCATCCCTTTTCGATTCACTAGAGAAGGTGTTTTTCCTTCGCAAAGCTGGGCTCAAAAGTATCATTTGATTCCAGTAGATTTGAGTATTAAGTTTTGCCAGAGTTGACGGTACTAATTTAAGGTGGATTATTCCTTGTAGATCTCTTCTCGGCTGTCGCATATAAAGATTTCAATAAAACACCCATTTTCACCGCTCGCGAGTTCCACGTTTATCCACAAAAGGTAAAACTATTTTGCTAAAATGAAAAGAAGATACAATCCTTCAATTCGGAATTTAAATGGTTTTCAAAATATGATACATCATTTTCTGCCAGGATGATGAACTTTTTCATGTTTTTGGAGACGAAGGCATAGAAAATTGGCAAGTTTTAAACCAAGTTTAATTGCCTATTTCCCAGCCGATAAAGCTGAAATTTCTTTCAGGGCTGCTTTTTCTAGGAACTTATAATAAACTTCAAATGGGTGCCGGTTTCATCTTCCTCTTCATGGAGGGTAAAACTCCATCTCTTAATATCGTAAACTATATTCAAACAATCCTCTAAATGTACTCAGTAAATGTTTCTAGACGATGACGAGTTTCCTTTCTTGAACTTATGACTTATTTATGAGCATCAGACGATTCTTGGGTGCTTCCATGTTTGAAGGTTTTCATTAACTCAGTTTTTATTTTTAATTGTTCCGAAAAACAAAGTTAAATTTAAAAAAAAGTTCAGCCCTATTATACATCATAAAATACTCCCACATTTCATTTTATTAAGCAAGTGAAATTTGGGATTTCTTACGAATAACCAGAAAAAAATACTATATTTTCACAACTCGTGCAATCTAGTGCTTAATTGATACTGCACTTTAGATATACGAAAAATGTTCTGTAGAGTTATAGCAAGCCGGTTGCACGCCTTCTTCTTCTTCTTGATGTTGGAACGACCTAATTAGTGCAAAATCGCGGCAGATTGCGTGCCTTGGCTGCTCAATTTTCATATCACAGCACACCAAAGGAAATGTTTCCATGAAAGCTCTTGTCCATCCTAAAGTTTCGCGCAGATCCGGGAAGTCACTATTCTGCAAATATTGCAAAAAATTCCATTTCTGTTGGAACTGCCCATCTACGGAACACATTTGCAAAAAGTTTAGCAAGAAAGGACCCATGGAAGGTTGCTAAGATCAAAGCAAACGAAGGAATTCCACTTCAAGTCATCGTTAGGGAATCAACGTTGTATACAGTCATATCAATGAGTAAACAACATATATGTATATATATTCAAAAATACCGAATTTCGAACATATCTGGTGATTCAAAAATAATTTCAGGGAATATTATATTACCTGTCTAATCAGGTAAAGGATAAAAAAGAGAGAATCTTATAACTGCCAGAATAGGTTTTGCCCTAATGGTAACAATCTCATAGCTTTTACGTGGGTACTTTCACATCAAATAACATTTTTAGATCCTATCAGACAAATTTCCGTTTTTCCCAGATACCTAAATACGAGCTATTTTAAAATTTATATTAGGTAGAAAATGCATACAAAATCACTCAATCTAAATCTTTAAGAACAAGTGTGTTAAAACAAAGAAATCAAATTAGGCTTAATGGGTCTATTAAAATTATCAGTAGTGTATAGGGTTAAAATTGGTGTAAGTTTAAAGTAGTCAATCAATTTATTTAAATAATATGAAATTGCTCAGTGAAGATCACATTATCTGTTTATCAAAGATTAAACAACGTTTTAGCTCAAGTTATCATCATCCCACAGAGTTTTTTTGATAAATGATTAAGCATGGTAAGTCCAGTAAACAATTTTCAGCTAAGTGCAGTAAAATTCTTCTTAAAAAACTCCCCAAAATCATCAAATGAATGCTAATTTTAAGCACAAATTAACGTAAGTATGATTAGACGTTTAACTTTAAAATTAGAATAACATGAAACCATTTTTCTTAGCCGATTTTGTACTTTCAAGGTTACAAAAGGCTTTAATAATCACCATTTTTTGCAAATTTTCAATCTCCTTAATCATGTTTAATCCCTCGTGATATTGCATTTCATATATAAAGGAAGAATTTTTATAGTGCTTTCGGAAAAGAGTAAATACAAAGAAACTTTAACACATGCATATAAAAGATGTGTCTTTAATTAAATTGTCTACATTAGTCCTCTAAACACTTTAATACCTTATTTTGCTACTAAATATTTCTATAATTAACCTTTAGATATCCTATCGCAGTCTTTTCAGTTTCACTTCAGCGTGCACTTCTCCAAGTGCACTTGATATCTGCTATCAACCATCTCCGCTAGAGAGTGTTTTTCTAAGATTCCTGAAATACTGAAGTGTTTTGACGAATGTTAAATTAGGATAAGAAAAGTGAATGCGGAGACGCCCAGCATATGAAGGCGACGAGTTCTTGATTTCGAAGTTTTGCTTTACCATAGTTCTGTAATTCGGCAAATTTCGGAGATTAGTAATGAGTATGCGAATAGCTATTCCTAGATTTCTTTTTCTATGTGAATCTTCTACCCCAGTTAAGATGAATGATTGCCTAAAACCAGAGAGAGGAGGGAAGATGTCCAATCCGAAGTTTTAATTTGGTTGAGGTCAATGCGCTCAGTCTAAAGGGGGATTCGCATGTCCGTGGATTGCGGTTTGAAGGTACTCTCAGGTCCCGTACTGTCAATTAGCTATATTTTCTAAAATCGACATTGGATGAGGTATGCTATGATCATTACATTCTTTCCTTAGTAAATAATTTATATTTACGTTTGTTTTATAAGACTCATCTATTTGTTTTATTTCTAAATAACATGCATTAAAATATAGAGTTATGTAATAATTTGATACCAAAGTCAAAATGAATCATTACTATTTTTAGCACCGATAATTTATCTCGTCAATTTCATGAGTGTCTAAGCGATACTTAGAATGTTATTAAATGTAAAAATTAATACATAAGGATTAAGAAAAACATAAATTAAATATTTCCAAAAAACAAATTATAGTTGCGTTAGAGTTAGACTTAAAACCAGTAGACTAAAAACGCAAATCGCGCTGGTGCTCACATTAGGAAGAAAAATTGCATACCCAATTTGACCCAGATTCTGGTAAACACAAACAGACCTCCCGTTTACAATAGTAAGCAAAAGCCTGATTCTCGAACAATTTACGAGATTAAATCTGTAAAAAGTTGTTCACATGGTTGCCTTCGGTACGAAAAATTCGATAACCCCGGCTTGTTTGTGTCTAAATGCCATGTAAAACCGTTCCATCTGCGAAGATGCCTACTAAAGGTAAGTTTTTTATTTGCGTGGTTAGCAAAACTTTGAGTTGGTAGGAAGCGATGCGTGATTCCTCGCAATATAAGCGAATTATCATCCACGATCAGATTCAGGTTCACATAGTGCAGATCACCATTAGCGAGGGGCCTATGGCAGGTTAAAATTAACTGAGTACAGATGGAGACTGACCTCAGCATTAATGCACACTCAAATCACCATGTTTGCTTACTATCAATACATATCCCTACATTTTAGAATGAAAATATCCTTCTAAATATTTACGCTTAAAAATGCACCCACTTATCAAGAAAGGAATTTGCTTTTGATATCAAAAAGCACATGTTTTTAATTCATCTTTTTAATTTTTTTAAATAAACTATATTTTTCATCACGACTTTCAACGATAAAATCCCCGTGATGAATCAAAGTAGATAAATTCCCAGCTAAATCCATGCATGAAAAATATTGCCTACCACTTCCATCAAGCCAAAAGACCTAAAGATTTTTTAAAGTTTTATTCACTTTTGAAAACTAATCAGGAGCTCTTTCCACCGAGCTGTGCTTCTCCAAAAAAAGCATTCACTGGCCGGGCGGAATTGGATGGTATGGAAAAAGTTGAGATGAGCTCATCTTGATTAGTTTATTGCACGATCTTGTCAAGAAAAGTGTAGGCTGTCGAGTTCTATGTGATAAATTACTTAATTTTGTGCTACTTTGACTTTATTGAAACCTGAGATGATTGAAAGCTCAGCAAAATCTAAACACGATTTCAGAAAACACCAAATATGCAAGTTATTTGGAGAAATTAAAGTTAATTTTCGCTAAGTGATACTATCTTTTTTATAAGAAGTGGAATTTCTCTTTTCCAACTATTTCAGGTTTTAATCAAGCCAGTAGTAGCAAACTTATTTAGCAGTCCATGGCAAGTTAAAACCACTTTTAATTATTTATTTAATAACTTTTTTTAATAAATTATTTTTTCAAAATCTCAGTTTATTCATTTTAACTACATCTATACGGTGGTGTCATTTTTTCACAGTCGGTAAATTGCCTCTTGGGTTATCAGTTATTACGGGTCGACTCCGGTAAAACAACAAATATAATAAAGTACATTTGCAAGATTTAGCGAAAGCTACGAATTCAAAAATAAGGCAAAGTAAAGCTTTTGAGATATTTTAAATTTAAACCTGCTTTGTGAACAGTAAAAAACTTACGAAATTCAAACTTCAAATGTCAGTTCCTACCACACCTAAGCTGCATCCGGTTATATGATACGGAAAAAGTTCGCGGTATTTAGAATTAAATTCTGATAGCAAAGTAGCACATGCCTTTAAAATTACAAATATATATATAATATGTTTTCCGATTGTTTGCAAAGTTTTATCGATTTTGAGAGTGATATTTTTTTACAGAAAACATCACAAATGCTTTAACGGCAAAACAGTGATATCTTTTTTATTCTTAGGCAAGTTTAAAAGCTGAGGATTTTAACTTGAGTCTTAATATAGATTCAAACTCCTATTAAGTAAACCTAAATGCATTTAATAAAATTGATTTTATTGGTCATTATTAATATATCAAACTTTAGGTTCAATTAGGACCAATTAAGTGTTAAGAATTATTAAAATCTTTTTTTAAATAAAATTATCACTTCAAAATTGTTCCCCCATCTGAGTCCAGCTCCGATCCATTCAAATATACTCGTCATGACCACAAACGATATTTCACCATGAAAGTAATTGAACTATTTTTTTCTATAAGCTTTTTAAATAATGCTGAAACTTAAATTCTTTTTCAAATTGGTGTGGACATAACATCTTGTTTCCCCTTTATCAAACACAAATGGAACAAAGCAAACACTATTTGCCGATTGAGATGCATATATCTTGATTTAATAAGACAAAAATAACCAACATTTATCCAGAAGTGCACAACTGAGAATGGGTTGTGACGAAAAACCCGTGAATTTTAGCTGAGCTGATTGTAGGTCCCAAGTTATTTTGATATTCTATTGGATGAAATTTCACGGCTAGTTTAATCTTGATTTTTATAGGATAAAACTCTAGATTTTACCTACAGCTTAGCATCATGAAGGAATATCAAATCAGTCAAACACACATTGACGGTTTGAAGAGAAGGAAGACTCGGCAAAAATTCAACTGAAAAAATTGCCGATACTTTCTCTATTAAATGATGATTCTCCTTTGCAAATCCAGGATGTGATTTTGGCTTTGAATTCGTCTTTAGTCATTAAATATTAGTATCTGTAAATGCCAAACATTTAATTCTTAAGTAAAAACAATAAATGATATACTAAAACTCGTTGTAGTTTTGGGATGCCTCTGGATCAATTCTGCTAATTCAGGGCAACCTTTTGACTATTTCAGGATAGAATGAAACGGATCAGAATAACTAGTTAATCTTAAAAACTGAAATGTTATTTGCTTTTCGGGTCAAAGATCAGTAGACTTTGAAATTGAACTTTTTCTAAGAGAATTTTTCATATTTGGCTCTTTGACCTACTGTTGGAAGATTGTGCACACTATTTTTTGGTGGTGGTAAAATCAAAATCGCCAGTTAACTTATTTTTTTATTGAAAAAGCTATACTTCTTTTGTAAATTGATAAGTTTACATTTTCACGAAAAAGCGGCATTCGAAACTACACCCCATAAAGAGGAAACATGAAAACCACAGCTGAAATTACCATATAAATTAAAACATAATTAAAAAATATTCCGCAAAATCCAAGGGGGAATAATTTAAAAAAAGCTTTTTGGAAATGTCTGATTTGATATTCTGAGGTCTTTTTCCATTTTCAACATCACGATAAGTTTTTTTAGTGTTTAATTTGCTGTTTTGGACCTTGGAATTTGCAATGCAAGGTATCCACAAACTGTATCATGAAGGTCGCGAGCTACAAGCAAATGCCACTTTAATAGGACGAGCAGACAGCTCATCCAACCTCGTGGAACGCGCGATCTGATTGGCTGGTTGACCACAACGGTTTGCTCTTCTACAAAGCGGCGCAAAGTAACACGATATTCCCCGTTTGTTTGAGCAACCATGACCATTATATCCTCCAAAGTAGCCATATAATCCGATTTGCTCCAATCGCCTTCTATGAGAGGAAGGCTTAGACATGACTGGGCAAACTTTCGCTCTATCTGTGCTAATTTCCCTGATAATCACAGCCACCCTAGCAGCAGATTCAGAGTTCGAGTGTGTGGAAACGCGAGGTAGATACATCGACGGGGGTAACTTTCTCTATCCTCGCGGAATGTTTCCGGAAAGCGATAGAGCATTCGATTACGCCTCGCAGCAGAAATTGTTTGCTCCTTGTTTCAATGCATCGTATCCATCAAGCTTGAGTGTTGAAGAGGGATCGAATGTCACACTTCCATGCGTGGTTCACAATGTGGATTTTAACGCAATTGTGGTGAGTAATAATTCCCTTTTATTAATGGAAAATTACTTAAATACTTTGGACACATTATTAAATGTGGTTTAGATAAAAAATGTTTTGATTCAAGTTGTTGATATTGGTTTTTAATAAAATAAGCAATTTGTCATAGAAATAAGATGAAATTCTGAATTAGAAGCATCAGATATTTCAGTTTTGGCGACGGCGATTCATTTAGTGCAATAAAAAATGCTAACGTTAATTTTTCAAAGATATTTATCACTTAAATAAAGCTGGAGGACCTTACTTCCCCATTTTCTATAAAATATAAGTGTTAAATTTTAGTAAAGATGGCAAGCTTCAATGGTTTTTTGTATATACTCTCTTACTTTTATATTTTTAATCCACTATATATATTCAATCGCACAACAGCGCCATTAAAATGACATAAGATCAGAAATGTTTTAAATGAAGAAAACAGCTAAAATTTTCCATCGACGGCACTTAAAATTTCCGCTATTTTATCTGAAATCAGAAAACAGCTGATGTAGAGGCGCAGTTTTGAAAAATAGAAAGCATCCAACTTCTATCAGGCTTTCATTGCGACTAAATTAACGAGGTGGGACTTAAAAACTGTATAGATGAACATTTGTTGGTTGCATTTAGCATTTATATGAAATTCAATGGTTATTATTATTATAGAGAAAATTAGTACTCGAATTACATTTATATAATTGAGTGATTTTATGCATGCCCTGAAAGCGCTTTAACTAGATGTAATTCATTTTCAGAACGATTATTGTTTCTTTTGCAAAATGATAACCGTGAACTGTTTTAAAATCATAGTTTTATCAAAAAAACTGTAAAATCTTAAGACACACCACAAAATAGTCTCTGGGTTTTTAATCGAGGATCGCTAAAAGGATAAATAAATGTAAGTTAAAGCAAAAAGATTAATTTTTTTCAAATTGTATTGTATTGCGAAAAGTAGATAAAAAGTAAACTTTGAATCTCTTCTAATCAAAAGATTAAATTTAATGATTAATTTAGGTAATTTCTGCACTGACACTGGTATTTAAACAATATGTCATATTTCGTTTCAGCCAATTTTCAGTTTAAAATGAGTCCGGTTTTGCTTCCATTTTATGATTTTTATAAAATAATTTCACTCTTTTTACCACTCACCATCCTGTATCTAGGTTTAAATTTAACACAATCGTGAAGCAGTCGTTTTTTGTTCAAAAAATAGAGCGTTTCCACTGAATGTCGAAAAAATTAAAAATACAGCACAGAGTTGATTCATTAGAAGGTCGAAAACAAATCGAAATGTATTGCCATTATTGTTCTTGAGTAAACAAAAAAGCGGCATTACTTTTTCACCTTAAAGTCTATTGAATAATTATAGGTGTATATTTTCTTTAGCCTTTTGAGAGAAATTTTCATGGTATCTGTCACTTAAAGATTATTATAATTCGTTCGCCAAACGCTGGGACCGTCTTGCTTAATAATGCATACGAACCATCAAGAAATACACGCGACCCTAGTAATAATTTCCAAAGTGGCTTTGGTAGTTACACTGATAGGGAATATCCTATTTTCGGATTTATTGGGTTTTCTAATTCCTATTCAGAGGTAAACATCACGCAAGGGTCCCTTGCGGACCCTGAAAGGGACTGTGAATGGCCGCTAATGGTGTGCTGCTGTTTTCTGATGCCTATTATTGATAAAATAGTCTATATTTTAGTAAATTACGGCACCTTAGACTGAGAAAATTGAAAGGACTCTATAATTGGAAATATTTAACATTAGCATCTCACTTATTCGATCAATTACTATTCACAAAATTTGGTTCAATGTTTGTTGAGACCACTTTTATAGATAATTGTATTGAACTGATGAGTAAATTCCGTCGTTAGGTAGGGAGAATGGGTTCTTTTCTTTATTCCCGAGGTGGTCCCTGCCAAGGAGGCAAGTGAATATTTGCGTAATAATTTCACAGCTGCTCCTCATAAAGTTCACATGACGAAGTAAAATTATCTCTCCTCCTTAATTGTATTTTTTTCTCTTGTACAACAAAATATTTGATATCTAGTTTAGGTGTAGGTAGTAAAATTTTAAGCCAATTCTCGACAATTTGCTTGTGCAGAAGAAAGATAAAGCAAATGGATGAAAGCGCAAGAGATAATTCACGTTAAATTTACGTGATTTGATTATATAAATATGGAAATGTAAATTCGAATCTAGATTTCTGCCTCAGCTGGGGAGTTGGACTTGGCAATAGAGGGCTTTATCGTAACTACCTTAGAATTTTGCTTTTACAAAAACGGTCTGCTGTATCATCTATACTTCTGAGTGTATAGCTAAATGAAAATTTCTTCATCCCTATGGTAAAATATGAAATGTTACATAAACTATTTTTCGGAGAACATGTGTCAATTTCAACAAATAAATTTTAGTTAATTACATTATACAATCAATTTAGTTTTAAATAAATAAAGGTAACGCTCATTTTAATTGAATTAAAAGTGGAACCAAATTAATAGTTTTACCCTTGACCATTTTTAATAGCTCAACGCTAAAATTGTGAGCTGAATGTCATCAACTGATTATCTTGACGAGGAATTCATTTTTGTTTTTGAAAATGCGTTATAATGGCACAAACAAATTTATTTAGAGGTTTACTCTTCGGATCTATCTTGATCATCTGCTCTTTTCTACCTTCCTTATGTTTCCTATTAATTTGTTTAATATTTTCATTATCTTGTCTGTGTATCGTTCCATTTTAACACAATCTTCGCGGAAAATGGTATTCTAAATGAACCGAATTCGTTTAGAACAAAATACTTGCTAAAGACAATTTACTACTTAGTTCTAAAGTTTGTTTTTTTACCACTATGTAGAAGTCTTAATTACTAATTATTGAGAATAAATAAATAAGTAGGGCAGTACTATATTTTTTAATTTAAAAAAACGAGAATCTTGTGAGATTTTTTTGGAGCCTTTTGAGTTTAACTTCTACTTTGAGTTAAGTTTTTAGGCAATGTCGCTAAAATACCTAAGCTATGTTAGTCTCTCTTCCAACTTTATTTAAATTAGCACATTTTTACCTTAGTACACTATCAAAAGCGTACCTATAACTATTTTCCTGCTTAACATGTTAATACTACATTACTACTTTTTGCTTTATCAATATACCTCAAAAATTTAAGTCATTATTGTGGATCTTTTATGGCTATGGAAATGCGATCGTTTTGATCTGTTGAACATGTCGAAAACGAAGACAAAATTATGATTTATTACCATAAACTAGTATTTGAAACTCGATTGCTATCCTAGAACTCTCTGAGGCATCCGTTTCAAATTAAAATCGTGTCAAACTGTGGGAGTAGAGAGGCAATATATTAGTACATGCTATTATTGAGCTGTAAATTAATAGGCTTTCGATGATTCAGGGTGCTTACTGCTATTGAAACAGAAGTAACTAATTTCTTCAAATTTTATCACCATTTTTCCCAAATATAGATATAAAATCAGTAATGAGCTGAAACTGTCATAATTCTGAGGATTTGAGGACAAAATGAACTCTTAATTTTCCTAGAACACATTACTATTACCGTGAAAATAGGAATAGAATTTGTGTGAAATTCCCTGCTTAGTTTATGGTTGCATTAGTCAATAATTTAAAACAACTTCATGTTTAAAATTTCTCCTAACTTTTCCGATTCCTTAAAATTATCCAAGGCAAGGGATGATTTCATACATGCATTTTATGAAATCAATATTCTCAAGACTATCGAGAATTAGACAAGTCAACGAAATAATTTTTCGCCCTGGATTGACGATTTACTTAAAGAAATCGCTCAACAAATTCACATATATTTCCGATCCAAATCCATATATATTTTCCCAATTAGAAGCTTTTCAGTAACAAATACTTAAGAATTTAAAACCAATGGACGAAGCGCTTTTTATTTTTTTATTGAATTCAATACTTATGAATGTCCTGTTAGATGTCTTGGTGGAAAGACAAGGCAGTCCGTGAAATTTCTGTCGGCGACAATTTGATAGACACAAGACGCTTCTCAATCGACAAGTCTGTGCGTGGCAGCTGGAGTTTACGGATCTACAATGTCAGTCTCGAGGACAGCGGTGTCTATATCTGCCAAATAAACTCCAAGCGCCTTCGTGAAAGACTTATCAGTCTCAGTGTATCAGGTGAGTTCATCGCCTGTCGTAGGTCCAGAACCGCCCCCGAAATTATCACCTCGTTATTTTACTTTTTTAAACAACAAGCGAAACGACGGGATGCACCTTCGATCCCCAACAACGATATCCTCGTTAAAGATGAAGCTATGCATGTTCGACAGAGTCCTAGTAAGTTGACACTTTATTAAAAAGTAGCTGTGTTGTTGACAACAAATAGGTCGGTCCTATAACTAAACCCATTTAAACGAAAGCCTGAGGATGAGAACGCAATAAGTCATTCACATCAGTCTGACTCTTTGGAAGTGGGGTTGGTAAAGTGGTCTCTCAACAGAAACAAAAGAATTTCTGAATTTCAACGAAGTGAATCATTTTTTAGGGATCGGTTGCTTTGCAAGATGAAGCACCTATTCAATTCATATTCTAAGTAAGAAATATATAAATAAAGGTATAATTATAAGTCACGAAGGAGTTTTCGCATTATCTTCCTCCTACGACGATTCATGACAGTCACTTTGATCATCAAACGCAATGACTTAACTCCTAAGTCAATCGGGAAATCACCTTAATGGATAATCGCTTAGCTCAAGTGCAGAGAATATTTGGCCGCGTGTCCAAATTTGTTTTATTTCCATAGTAAGGTGATGATTTCGCAGGAATAGCAATAATTTAGAAAAAAACTTCGACCGCATTTTTACGTGTTATGATATTATCTCTCAATTTACTAAGCTAGAATTTAAAAGTTGCTAAACGAAGCTCTTAATTGAGAGTTGGGATTGATAAGATGAACTTTATTACTGCTTAAAATCTTTGAACACAGAATATTAACTCTAGAAATTGAAATCTCAAAGAAATAATATTTAAATATGTTAATAGAGGAAAATTTGTTCATTTGATATCCAAAGGATGGAATGTTGTGATAGCTTCCAGACAGAAAACACTGTTTTGACAATTAAACAAACTAATTTTTTAGTTTTAAACAGAAAAGTGTTTAAATAGAAGGGGGAATATATTTTACATATTTTAGAACTATTACAATTGTTGCCCTATCATAGAGTCTATGAGATCATTTTGCATATTTCTTGATTAAGAAAAGTTTTCCCCATTTTCCTTTTTGGTATCTAAGGAAATTAATGCGACCACGTTAAGAAGTCCGTTTCCGGCTTTATATAAGTGGCAAATTAATTTATTAATTATGTTTAAGAACAGGGTGAACACAACACATCCACTTAGCTCACTTGATCAACCTGTATTGGGACACAATAATGTGGTTTTGTGGACCTCCCAGCTTGAGTTACAGGCCATGTTTGTAAAGGAAAAATCCCTTAACGTCGTAAATGAACAAACCAGTCTGTGAGAGTTGACGCATTTCAACGGCTGCAATGTAGTTGCTCATACCTTAGGGCAGTCAAAAAATGCATTATGTTGGCTGAAATAGGCTCTTTTTCGCTTTATCATTGAAATGAATGATAGGCATTCAATACAGAATTGTTGCTGGCTTAGCTACTTAAATAGAAAATAAGTAACTATTTTCATAATGCTGGCCTGCAACTTTTCATATTTAAATAGTTTTTTGTCATATTCTGGGGTTCTGGTTTGAATTTTAAATTTGCCTGCCAAGGCCACTAGCATTTCTTTCAAACGTTGTGATGCCTTTTGTAATTCAGGCCTTGCTAAATTAGAAATAATGCTTTATCAAGGTAGATATGTCAACCACAGGACCGAACGCCTCGTAACTACTAACATTAATGCAATGTAGTACGTACATTAAAGATATTAGCATATTATCTATATTTATTGAGCTCTCAGATTAACAAGATGTTGGGACTCTGACTATTTTTCCAGATAGTTGCTTTGGGTGAATGCAGCAGAGGAATTTGGCTCAGAAAGTGCTGCGGCGCTTGCTGGCAAGTCTGAGCTGAATCTCTTTTTGCCATGCGGAGTCATGTCTTGTCTTATCTTCATAAAGGTTGTCTAGCTCGACATATCGAACAATCCGAGTTCGAATTGATAAGGCTGATGGCAGGAAGGCATCGAGCTTTCTGATTTGTAAAACAGACAGGTACACGTGCTTTGGGTGTCCACCGTGCCCTCAGAAACTGTCACCTCGGAAGGGCATGATGAACCTTTGCTAAGTGAAACATCAGTGGTTTGGCTAAGGGACCCTAAGTCAGTGTCTCGGTATGGTCTTACCAGGCCTCACACTTGCACATCTTCATCTGAACGTGATTGTTGTAGATCAAACGGTATCCAAAACCCTCGTTTAAAACAAAAAATGTTCTTGGAACCATTTTTTACTCCCTAACAAACGAAAATACTTCGTTTTATATATTGTACAACCTACTTAGGTTGAAAAACAATATCGCATTACACTTTTTAATAAGGTGAACCTAGAATCTCTTGTCAATATTTAAGGTTTTCTTCAGGAATAAAGGAATGGATTTGCGTTTTCTGGCTGTTTTTCATCTAGAGGTTATAAGAAGAAAATCCTTAGCTTGTGTGTCAGTGGGTAATTAAACATTTTTTTTTAATATTTTAGACGGTAATACACAGGGGTCAGTTTGGAAACCATTCATTGGATATGACTGGATTCGAGACGCAGAAGCTACCACTTCGATAGCTCCCTATTTTTCGCCTTTATTTCTCTCAACTATTTCTTTGTTACTAATTCTACTGACACCTCTCGTTTAGTGTCATTTGAATGAAGAATCCCCGAAAACCCCTTTGAATCTGCCCCACGGTGTCTTCTTGTACATTACTAAGCACCTCTTTGTACAAAACATGATCATTTCGGAGAAAAATGACGTCGGTTTTGAGCAGAAAGATAAACATGTGTTGACGCATTTTAAAAAATGGATGGCATATTACGTTAGCTTGAGATAAAAACTGGACAGTTTGGGCAGTCCGATCAAAGCCATTAATATTCATTAAATTTTAGTAAGCTTAACCAACATCAGAAAAACATTTTACGTGAGATTTACGATTTACTCAGAAGTGCTAACTTTCAGAAAAATAGCAAGTCCAATCAAAAGTCAAAAAGTTAGGATAAAATGAAGGGAACTAATATATGAAGCTCCCTTTTTGTAAAAAAATGACAATTACATCAAATGGAAATTGTTATGACTAAAAACATGAAGAACTTACAAATGGTGTCATCTTAATTGATGATTCGGATCGCCAACTTTCAAATTATGTTTTCGAACTCTAACCTGAATTTATTAGTGCTCAAATTTTCAATAAATGATTGCAAAAACCTATAAGTAAATTGCCTTCTTTAACAGTTTTTTAATTTCTCTTAAAGAAGCAGAACAGCATGAAGCCAACCATTTTGTTCAGGACCTTAAAGTGGTTTACACCTTTTCCTACCAAAATCGACTAAGGTAAAGGAAAATTGAGGACAGAAGTATAAACTTGTAATAGGAGAAATAACCAGTACATAATGTCTTGGGTGTTTCTTGAAAGCTACCGTAGGAAGTTATGAAGGCTTATTCTGACGACCGAACACAAATCATGGCTAAGCCATTTGTGTTTGATCCGTGGTCGTCAGGGTCTTGTACTTGAAAAGCGTATCCATATCAACTCAGCGCATAAGCGCTACAGTCCGTTACTTCATAACTTATCAGGTTATTATAAAAGTAATCTTTACTAAATTAAATTAATTAAATTTATTAATCACTTAGTTGTATTTGATGTTAGATTGCATTTGGAGTATCCCTGGAAGAAAATCTGCTGCGTCACTTTAAAAAGTGGCAATTAATCTTAGTTCAAATCATTTACGTATTCGTTGTTATCTTTAAGAATCGTGTAATGTACCTGAACTTCAAAAAAGAGTGCCTCATGATTTTTTTCCAAAAAACCCAAATCTCGAGTTGACGAAATCTGCACTTTTCTGAGGCATTCTCGACAATTTGAATTAATGACTTTTTTGAATTAATGACTGGTGACTGGGCTAAAAAAGTGGATCTTTATGGAGACTTTAAGATTCGTAGACTGTGGCGGCTTTATGAGCGGAGGAAAGACAGCAGCAGCAGCCGAGTACTGAACATCATTGGAAAAATGGTTCCTTTTCGATGACTCTTGAGGGACAGCTAAGGAAAACTGCTCTTTACAGTGTTGTCATTGAGGTAAAAGATCTACACCAGCGTGTCAAAAAGTGGTGATGTTACATTAGACAATGCAACACGATCCAACACCACAAGAATCACGTCACAATAGGAGGAAGAACTTGATTAGCAGAAAATTCCTCATCCACATTATTCCCGCTACTACCTTGCCTCTCCTTTAGGCTACATTTTGTTTTCTACCTTATAAAATGAGTTGGAAAAAATACTTTTACAACGCCACATGAAGAGAGTGAAACTGACGTTCTTCAGTTTTCAAGCAATGAAAAGTAAAAGGACAGAAAAATGAGGGAAAGTGCATTGATGTTTGAACTTTTAATTAAAAGTAACATTTGATCACTTGTTTTAGATATTAAAATTCAGTCAGGTCATGTTGGATGACTTATCATGAACTTTGCTCAGAAAGCTGCTTCGTTGTTAGCGATCTTAAGAGTGAAAAGTTGAGTTATATGTAACAAAAAATGATAAATTACCTTAATTAAACAATCATTCGGTGAGGATGTTTGACCCTTTTAGAGGCCTTTATACATGAGATAGTAATTGCTACCAAGCAAAATGGGTTTCAACAATATAGTTGTGTTAGGCTCTAAAAATAAGAGCCTATGAAAAGAATTAATTATTTTTAAATGCCATTAAAAGTTCTCTATCGGTAAAAATCAGCATTTTCTCATTTTTCCGCGTTGTTCTTCTTAGTTTCCAATGTCTAACGCTATTTTTCGCTTTCTGTTCAAGAGTACTTTATTAAATTATCTTTAATTCGATTTTCTCATTCAAGTTGCAATTTTCAATCGAATCGAAAATTGAGAATCCGAAAAACAATGTATTTTAGTAAGTGATTTGTAACAACAAAAACTTAAGCAAACGATTCATTTTGCTATTAAGCATCCCTGGTTGGGGCATTATGAATAATTAAGGCTATTTAAGTTTATGTTATCGATTTCTCCTAATTGTTAAAATCGCAATTTTTGTCTGTAGAACATTAAAATTATTCACCTGTTTAGGCTCCGCCGACATTATTGCATCCGAACAACACAAAATCTATCATATTCAAGGACTTTTGAAACCTTCAATTAATTGAAGTCTAACTTTCTGAGACTCATTCGGTTGCCTTAAAATAAGGATACAACCTAAACAACAATTTGTGTCTTCAGTTGGCTCCATCTGTAGGAGGTCTCTAATTAGTCACAAAGAACGTAGTTTTCCCTCCTACTCTTTTGTAGTTCCACAAACAACCACCTCCCATTTTACCGCGAAACTGTTAATAATACAGCCTTAATACTAATAGTAATGTAGCTTGGCCACATCGGTAAATTAAATCGAATGCAGTTCCAAATTCGTTTGTCAAAAACGATTCTTGATTCTTGAAGCTGGCATTTGAATAACTAATTTGCCGAAGGATGGGAGAATAGAAATGGCAGGAAAACTAAAATTGGCATATATAAAGATGGGTAGCTTCAAAAATATAAGTAAAACGGCTGACCTGTGTCTACGTAAAATCCGTGCTTCTAAATTCCAGTATTTCAAATTGCTAGAAACTCAAAAAAGGAAATAGTGATTAATAAAGGGCTTATAAAATTAAATAAAATATTAATTTGGCAATATTTTTTAAAATCATTTCTACTCACTGCTAAACAGTAGTGAAAAATTATCATATTTACTGTCATGCTTTTTCTAAAATAATCCTCAGCGAGATACATCTCCAGAGATTTAATGTTTTGACATGACCTATAATGATACACTGCTCAAAGGCATCGATTAGTCCTATAGTGATCCTCTTTAAGCTATAATCAGAACGATTTTTTCAAGATAATTCATATAGACTCCCTCTGACTTTTACTACACGCTTGTCACACGACATGAAATCAATGACCCGGTGGCGGATTTCCAGGAAATAGCAAACCAGATCGCCCTAGCCATGTTTTAGGGTTTGGAGAAGGCAGTATCCTGGATTAAATGCTCATTTTCGCTGTCTCAAAACGTTGTACACTCGGAAACAAAGTGATAAATGATGATGATTTTATGGAGAAAACCACATTTCTCTATTGCTCGAGTCACCATTTCTAAAGGTTTCCGCTCCACCACTCCAAAAGCTTTGAAACATCTGTCGTCTTTGAAAGCAGAGGTTTTCTAATTATGGCTGCTGCAGTCGAAAGTTCTAGTGGAAACTGGGTTTTGCAGGTATTCATTGAGCTCTGCAGTCTTTTGGGAAGCCGTGGTCTTGCAATACTCTCTAACAACTCGATTTAGAGTCCGACCGACTTTCGGTTAGACCTTAGCCTTGCTGAGGGCGCCTTTCCTCCTCTTCCAAAGGTGGCAGTCAGTACTTTTGAGGAAGTACCTCTTGAAACGCCAAGTGTTCGGGTGGCAGTTTCTGTTACGTTAACGCCTGCAGCCATAGGTCTGCCATTTCTAGGGTTACAACCAGCTTTTGAAAACTGTAAAAACAGTTACTGTGAACAAACATTTCAGATGCTAAAATTTAAACGAAAAAATTAAGATCTGTCAAGTGTTGATTGCATATGTCATGTCCAAATGTTATGGTGCCAAATGTCTGGTGTTTTTGTGCATACTTCGCATTCCTCACTGATGGGAAAAACAACAGCTCGACGTTGAGTCGTGGTGAATGGAGGACAGGCCTAGTCGCTGTCATTTATCGACTTGAATATGCAACAAAATGAGTCCATTCATATATGACTCGTCCGCAAAATGCATCTTGCATTTGCAATTTTCTTTAATTATGCGATGCTATGTTATAAACAATAACTAAATAAAATAATTCCTTCACGCCTTAGACCGGGTCCTTCTGAAGATAAATATATTTTATTGCCTATAAGCTTAGTCCCGTAATTTTATCCATGAATGGTTCTAATTAATTTGACATTTTCTGTAAACAACTAAGACGTTAAAGTCAGCGTCAAAATCCTAAATTAGCACATAAATAATGTTGACGATAATTTGATCAGTTTTATCATAGGAAGACTATTTAAAAATATATGACATTTAGTAAACTACCCTTTCTAGGAAACGGAAATCGTATTTATTTATTTAGTTCCATTAAGTTCTTTGGGTTGAGGTGGTTGTTGAAGTCTTGATGACCAGCTAAGAGCACGAGAGCCCAGCAAAATTAATATTTAAGCAAAAAATATTACGATTTGAGACGAAAAGGGAAAATTTAGTGAGAGGATAAGTGGACTTTGATCAGAAAATGAAAGAAGCTACTGACATTTCACTAATCTCTGTTCAGTCCTTAGCACTAAAATTTGTGCTTGATTGCATCCAGCAGGTATTTTATTTCAATTTTACGATTTTATTATAAATGTGTCGGTAGATTGGAGTCGTCCAGTCATGCGTTAACTCAAAAAGCCTCAATTAACAGTTACAGTGAAGGAATATTTGAGAGTCTGATTGGAAAAAAAAACAAAAACATATTCATAACTCAATAACATCAGAGGAGATTTGAACTCAAGTTAACCGCCACTATTAGCCTTAATTAAAGTCTAGTTACCTTACGGTGATCTGAGATCATCTTCGCACCACTGCCCATGGTCATGTGAGTCCCCTTTAGAATGAGTTCCTTGACTCTGATATAACTAGCCTAGTTGCTTAACTATGAAGCAGGTCAATCCTATCTCAACACTTCTGCAAACAATTCTCAGTACGCCTCTTGGATAAGCACTCTGAGAAGAACGCCTTCGCTAGTCTCTCTTATTTGGGGTGGTGGATTTATCGAGGAGGTGATTTGGACATGATGGTCTTACTCAACAGTACTTCAAATATTTTCTGCAACCTTTTCAATACCGCAAGCTTAATAATAGGTGGCTGAAGCGTTTGGTCAAGAGACAAACCCGAAAAAAATCCATTTCTGGATCCTACAACACTGCTTTCTGTAGAATTTCGATGGAATTAGCTTTAAAACCGCACCTGTACTTTTTTTCAAGTCTCCGTCCCAATTCACTAATTTATGCCACCGGAATTTTTCACAGAGACCAAAATCACCTCCTTATTTTGTTTTTTAACATAAATATAATGGCAAAGTAATTTACTCTTCAATGACGGAACTGACGGGTTCCAGTCAGTCATTCCCATCGTTTTCATCGCCTATTTGAATAACTAAGACGAGAAGAGGCGTAGTGAGAGTGAATATCTTTAAAGCTTTTGGAAACTAGCTCATGATTAGCCTGTAACAGGTTTTCCCACAAATTCTGTCCAAATTGTACATTTTTTTACATTTAACGAAATGTAAAGGGTATTTTAGAATGTCTATCTGGAGTTGAACTACTTTTTTCATAAAAGATGCTTTTAGATGATCAAATCTTGTTAAACATAATAATAAATTGCATTCTCCCTGATGAAAACCCTAATAACGAGGACGTGCCCACGAATCATGTGAGGCACATAATGCTTCGTGAGCTCAAGAAAAAAACGCAACTCAGCAGCCGACAAAGCCGATGGAAACATCCCTCCCTTTATCGAGGGGATCGTGTGAATGGAAGAAAAAGTGTTTTGTGAATTTCAGAACCGAAGATTTCACATCACACGAATATGAAGATCGAACTGAACAACCATTTGGGTTCGTTAATAAGCTGCTTCTTGGAATAGCCATAGAAGGAAATGTTGTTGCTTTATCAGATGAGGGAGCATACTTTTAAACTAAAAATCTGTGAATAGTTACCCTGCTTTACTTGGATAGGTTCCTGGGGCTTGGTAAATGAATGCATGCCTCATTAATGGGCGTTTGAAGTGAACCTCAAATATCGAGTTAATATCGTCTGCTCTTAACTCCGTTCTCGCTAAATTATCTCACCTTCTTTGGATAAACTTGTGACCGGAGACGAAAAATGATTCATTTATGGAAATACTGTTAATTGGCGTAGACGTTGGGGGCTTGTAAAAGTGAAGTGAACTAAATCGTGGCAAAAGGTTCTTCTTTCAATCTGGTAAGATTCCCAAGGAATAATCTAATGTACAATTGTTACAGTAACATTTGACGCTTAAATATACTGGTAGCAACTAGAGAGTCTAAACCAAGACTTGAGAAAAAAAGACTTGCTCTAGTGAATCGCGTTACAAAAAATCAAAGTAGAACTTAGTTTAGAAGAAAACTCATCCACCGTGCTCTCTCTCATCCCGGGCTCTCTTTCTCTACCGGACTACCACTAGTTGTGTAGCTTACGAAATCATTTAGGAGAAACAGCTTTTGCAAAACAGAGGTTGAACTGACATTTGCCACTTCTTCAAATAAAAATCAAAGATATGTTGCATTAAAGGAGGCATTAATAAGCTTCTTCTAAGTTGGTCGCTTAGTTTTTAATAAAAAATTTGGGCAGCACTCATGGAATGACCTGATATAAGCTTTTTAAGTAGACACTGATGAAAAAATGGTCATGTGATATTTTATTCAAATGAGTATTCTTGGATCATTCAGTCACTGCAGTAGCGGAAATAATTTTTAAATATTCGTCATATAATTTAGGCAATCAATAATTTTTTTGAAAGCAAATTAGATTTATGTTTATAAGCCAATTTTACAAGTATTCTCAAGGAGAGAGCAAAAAAATCCCAAATTTTTTTCCGCGTTAAACGTTGTTTCCCAAAACCCTGATAGCTAACTTAATGCATCAGTATTTGTCACTAGATCCAATCTACTTTTATAGAGGGAAATGAAAAATTAATTATTAAAATAGATGCAAATAAACTATCTCGCTTTTAATTATTTTATTAAACGGTGTTTCTTTTTATTTTATTTAAAATATTTGAAATGTTGAAAATGCGCAGGCAACTTGATAACCACGTACGTCAATATTTACCAATCAGTAACTTCGAGCGCGATTCTCGACATTTACGTGGAGAACGCCCAACACGATAATTATACCTGGCTTGTTACCAACTTCGTCAAACTAATTGTCCTTCACTATCCCAACGGACTGTCATTTTAATGGATAAGATCATCCATCTCGAAAAGACACGGTTTTACTGCTAATCACTGCACTCTCAGTCCACCTACACATATCTTCAAGTGTGAAGAGTGGTCGTTTGCTCTTTAATTTCGCTTTTTTCACATAGCCATGGTGGGAGTACCCGAAATAGGTGAACAAGTTTTTATTCATCCAAACGGGTGACGAAATCGTTGAGATAAGCTTAAATGTCTCTTGGGAAATGTGAATCGCTTAAGACACTCCGTCAGCAACTGCGATCAGATTTTGAGCCTTGATAATGTCGATTTAGGGAAACACTTTCATCCATTGTAAAGGTGACAATGGAAAACAGAATAGGTCAAGAACTTCCAGTGAAATGGCTCCAGTTTTTTCTAGTGCTATCCGTGAGTTTAAAATTAAGTCAGTAAATTAACGTTCGTTAATTTCACATTTTTCTCTAGTATGTCATCCAGATTTGGCCAAAACTGGTTTTCTACATGCCATTATTTGATGCGATTGTTTGCTGGAAATTGCTCTTCTGCTCAAAGTCGTTTTCCTTAAAGGTGCGAAATTTAATTCTTTCAGAGACCTTCATTATCTGAAGATACGCAAAGCAATTGGAGTGGGTTTTTGTGAGAATGACTTTATTGCAGCTCCTGATAAGTCTGGAAAACTATGAGATAGTCATTAGCAAAATTTACTGACCCATAAAGTATGTTTCCAAACGGAAGATTCACTGAAAATCTACCCTAAATTGAGAGATAGCGTTTGAATAGTGGAGAAAAACTCAAAATTATAGCTGATGCCGTTGTTTGCAGTGGGGACACCCAAAAATTCTTAACAGTGGCTGAAGGTGGTCTGAAGTGCGTAGAAGTCAGACGAAGTCACCGTTTATATTGTCCGACCGTCACTGTAACAGACTAGCAGTTTTATGGGCACCTGTATGCATCGGATAATGCCATAGATTCTGTCTGAAATTTGAAAAATAAAACGCGTTTTATCTAATCAGTGGTCTTGATAAGGAGAACCTAGAAAAAAGTCGTTTCTTCCAAATGATTTTTAGTCTACAAAACAAGTAAGATGGTGATGAGGCTTTTTCCCACAACCAAGTATTCTCATCTGTTGCGATGTTAATCTTACTGTATGGGGTCGTGCTACACTGTCCTGATGAAACATCACCCATTTTCGACTCACTAGAGCAGGTCTTTTTCACTTGAGCTTGCTTCAAACGCCCGAATTTCTGCTGACGGTGGATTTGAGTATTAATTGCTGCTGCATTATGCGGACACACTTCAAAAGGAATTATTCCTTAGTGATCAAACCAGACTGAAGGAGCAAGAACCACTTTCCATGAGGTTCTCATCTCACCTGTGGTGGCTGGGGTCTACCACCTCTGAATATCACAAACCATATTATGCCCACACCTTCACTCGCACATCTCCTTCCATAAATTGCGTGACTATTTCTGGCCGCTTCGTCGACTGCTGAGTTTCCTGCCCTTCCTGGACTCATAACACACCATGTGACTCCAATGTTTCTTGAGTACTTCTATGAAAGCAGGGATTTAATCTATAAATAACAGTTAGTTTTTCCGTAAAACTGAAATTGGACTGTTTAAATATATCTTAGAAGTCCAAAAATACTCTTTAATTATCGTCCAATATGAAAATAGTAATACTCGAACAAAACTTATGGGTTGAACAAATGTGAACGTGACGAGCGATAGTACAAACTGCTTTAGCATTTCCACTATAAATTTTGATTATAAAGATATTCTGTAACAACCCCGAGTTGAGGGCTTGCTGCAGTTCCACTGAGGCATTTTTAGGCGTGAAGAAAATGTTCTATTTGGAAATTCAACAGAAAAAGTGCACGATCGGCGCCAAAACGAGATGTGGTGGATCACATTATAATAAAACCAGTTGTGTGCACCCACACATAAAACCAGTCTCCAAAATCTCTTCTGAATGTAGCTCCAACAGTTTGACTGATTTCCTTATGGTATTCGGTTAGAATTAATTGCAACTTATTTCAGATGAAATTGATACTGAGAACTACTCAACTACTTATGTTTATCAAATACTTATGAAAATATTGGTGAAATGGCTTAAAATAAACTATTGTAAACAAAATTTTTGTGTTAATTTATTCCTGCTTGAACACTTTCCTAACATAGTTATCATGTTAACCTCTTTAAAATCCGCCGATTTGCGTTAATTTATCAGCATTTCTAATCTAAGATATCCCAAAACCTACCATAGATGTTCGATTTTAAGTAAATTATTAAGGAGAGAATAGGAAGCAATACTTTCATTGAAATAGTACTACCCATATTTCGATAAAATAAAATATATTTCAACAAATTGAGGGAATTAGCTAAATGTTTAGGATGTCATGATTATTCTAACAATATCGAACCGAATAAATGAATTTGGATGCCTTTAGCTTGATACAATGACGAAGATTTCAGAATAACCACCCAAGTGGAACCCTTCCTATTCAGGAGAGGTGAGACCTGCCAAGGCCGAAGCTTGAAGAAACTGCGCCAAACTGGGCACTCACTAAGACCGGGACCCTCCAGCAAACCATAGGTCTTCATTGTTAGCGCCACAGTACTTATTTCTTCCACTTGCAAAACCGAATCTGTGTTTCACGCACATTGATATCCTTCCGAATCGACAATTTTTAGGCTACAGTGAACAGCTGAAGCACTTGCATTTGACTACCTTACAAATCAGGCATCTCAATGCCAGCCACGCACTCTTAGACTCCTTGGCATATCGTCTACCTCTGCCAAATCAGAACCCTAGTAGCATTGTTCGATGTCGGAATAGCCAGCCTCTCCTAAGGGCCATCAAAGGGCTGTTGCTGAGAAGTTGGGTTATTATTTTCGCCAGGCGCAACACAAGCAAACCCACCCTGACACTTCAAGCCTATGCATGATCACGTGAAACGAGCAAATGAGGTCTTAGCCACTGTATATTCGATGGTTACCGTGGCACCTTCCGAGCCAACACACCTCTGGTACATCCACCCGGATTTTAGCATCCAGTAAGTTTTATCTTTAATATCGAGGTCATTTTGGACTTTTAAAAATCTTTAAAACGATTTGACATTTACTTCGTTTACTAGCCGAAAAAAAATACTATTTCATGCTCTAGTGATTCGACTAGACTAGATGTAACCATATTTACCCACATAGTTGTCACTTAGGTCAATGCATTTCTCAAGCTGATGTTATCAAAGATCAAAAGACCATCTTTTAAAAATTCCATTGGAAGTTGGTTGAGCCAAAGTAGTGTTTACCTTAAATGTCATGGTTGAAAACTAACCAATTAACCAGGGTAAAGATTCGGCACTTTAAATGCTAGTAGACAATGCGCTGCTATTTCGATAAGTGCTTACTCCTATGATAACAACTGATCTAACTAACCCATTAATCTGTGCTAAATGGTAAGTATGCCCCTGAAAAGGTTACATTAGCCAATCAGGATTAAAAATTATCTTGCAAAATAATTGGGGCCCTATACCTTCGATAATGAAATTGCTCACGAAATATTGAGATCGCATACATCCATTTTTGGGAACCCTGTAGGTGATCAGTTATTTTTAAAAGGAACGATTTTGGCATTTGGGTAGGTAAGTTCGTGCACCTGGAACGAAAGAGCTTTTTCCAAAATGCAGGATTCCTTCTATGTTTGTTGACGTCAACAAAAAGGTAGCGCTAGAGAGCATTAATCAGTTTATTTACGAAGCACTTACAAGCTTGTTAGGATGTTGCTCTCCGTGCCATTCGACTTTAGCGATTCTAGCTTCTGTATGGATCGGTGCAGTTTATCATTTTAAAAGATGACGTTCTCCTCCTGAAGCATTTCTTAATCTCGGCTGTTAATTGTTCTTCCATGAAGGGAGACCATTGGCCCAGCGGATTTCATATCATCCCGCCATGTTTTACGGTTGAGAGAAGGCAGCAGTCAGGATTAAATCCTTCTTTCGGCTGTCTTCAAACGTAGTTCACTAGGCCAAAGATCGGAAACAGGGTAAATGGCAATGATTCGACAGAACGGATACATTTTTCCACTACCCCACCAGTCTTAACGCTTTTAAACACTTGTTGTCTTTGAAAGCAGAGGTTTTCCAATTGCAGCTCCTCCGTGGAATCCAGTACCGTGTGCAGCTGGCATCCACTTAGAAGCTCTGCAGTGAATTTAGGAGCCGTGGTCTTGCGATTCTCTCTAGCAATTTTTTAAATATCTACAAACGCCGTTATTTAAAATAAAACATCTATTAAATAACGAAAATAAAATTAAATAAAGTTAAAATTTATCAAGTTGATTGTTCATAACATGTTCAAAGCCCGTGATGCTAAAATGTTAGTCCATCCCCTGTTTATCTGTATAAGGAAATTGTTATTCCTTAATGATTTTTAACAGAGAATATTTTAAATATTATTCCATTTTGGCGAAAATCCACAATTTCTAAAAGGTTGCGAGGCATTTCTAGCATCAAATAGAAATGAATCAATCAGTTGTTTTTTGCTCCAATATGTTTTTTAATTAAAATATTCGGCAAAGATGTGGAGTTTTGTAATATTAACTAGAACTTAATTTACTAATTATAACGGCGTTGCTTAAATTAGAAGAGATGAAGAACATCAGATAGATGTACCAAGTCAAGGGATTGCACGAAACAGACCAATAAACGCGCGAATCGTGGCGTCTCAGTCAGGCAATAACTCCAATCCAAACACTGATTGGAAGGGGTTATTTTGTAGACTAGTAAGTTAATGTTCTCAGACCATCTGATAAATTCTCACCGGTACTTTAGAATGTCTAATAATCTAAAATGCCTAATTACATCAATTTGACATTAAAATGACAACAGACATTCAAATAAAGCACTCTTGTTTCAAATTATATGAAATGATTACTTAAACTGCTGATAGAATTGCTTAAATTCAAAGGCTACTGCACAACACTCCTATTTTACTGCTGTTATTCATATAATTTTTTAAATCTCCATTTAAATTTAGCATTAATGGTGTTATTTTAAGTTATAGCTCAAAATTTGTGCTACTATTTTAATCCCTGTAAGACTAAAGCAATTTATGCTATTTTCAGTCACTTATTGCAGAAGAAGTGAAACTTAAACACCTAGTGTGGTGCAGAGAGAATACTTTGCAACAGATCATCACATAATTTATGCTCCAATTAACTGTTTAACTTAAGGGAACTTTGAAGAGCGATTGTACTGTTGGAGATACATATAAACTGATCAATTTTTGGTGTACAAACAAGCAAAATTGGCTTCGTTAAACCCTGCAAACGTGGAAGTATCCAAGGTCCATTTAAGACCTTTACAGGTTATTGCGTTCAAGAAAGGAAACTCAGCAGCAATAGTGGAAACATTCTCTCAGTTTATAAAAGATAATATAATAATAAAATAACTTGGAGAAGACGGCTTGCACTGTTAAGAATCGAGGAATCGGACGTTGAGCTGAGTTTGATGATAAGCTCCCTGAAGCAGTCCTGGAAGAGAAACGACTTTATCAGTAAGGTTGGCACGGCACTTAGGCTTATTTTAAACTACACAACTTTTCCTCATGTTCGAATTAAAAATCTTGGAGAAGTTTTTGCACTTCGAAAATGGGTACCTCAGTAATTGTTAACCTCTACTTGACACGAATTCAGAAGTGGTGATGTTTCATCTGGACAACGCAGCAAAGCAAGAATCACGTCGCAAAATGAGGAAGAATATAATTGACAGGAGTTCCCCATCCACCTCCTTCAGACCACCACCACTTGTTTCGTAGCTCGCAAAATCCTTCGGCTGAAACAGCTTTGAAACTGATATTTGTGAATTTTTCGACTCATTATGGAATATAGTATGAGTGTTTTGATGAAGTCAATTATAAGTTGAAGGCAGTGTTTATTTGAAGTGGCATGACCTGATGATTCCCAACCGTGTCTGCTGATTCTTTAAAGTCGTGGTTGCATCCACGTAACAAATCTAGCGAATAAGCTCTTGCACATTAAATAACGGTGCTTCTATTTAATCTTTCAGTTAAAGAGTCATAGAACACAATAGACAGATAAGACATTAACGCATCTCAAAGGTTCATGGCCCCATTTTTGGAAAACAGCTCATCGAAAGACGTTGAGACAGCCACTGCCGACTTCGTACTGTTTTCAGGAAATTTGTTGCAGAATTAATGGCAAAATTAGTATTCAGTTTAGTACTGGAATTAACGGAAAACGGAAATCCATTGTGAGCCAGAATTGTAACTTAGTAGGTACTAAATTAAAGGGGACAAATTGCGTTCAGAAGGTTTGGTTTAAGGCTAAAAAGCAGCTTCAATCAACTGGAGTGTGAATTAAGCGAGATAAGAGGAGTTGGGATTAACTGAGGGCGGGTTAGCAGAGTGCAGTAATTGAAAATTCACTCGCAAACGCAATTAATGCTAATCGAGCTCACAGCAAAACACGAATTCAGATGGCTGATCAATGGTTGTGCTGGATGGATGGTTAAAGGAAAGGCAGAATTTGAGCAAAAGCCCATTTCAAGAATACCTTTTTAATTTCTGTTTTTTTTACGACCCAGAAGTTCTACTCGAAATTTCAATAAATAAACAGGTGATCAAATAGTCCTTTTAATCAAAGATCCAGTCATCAGTGCAATTCCCATATCCTTTATGACTTCCTTACATCTACTAGGTAGATTATTAGTGCCTTAATTATTGTAAAATTCTTTTGGTTTGGATCCGAAGAACTCATAGATATTAGTTTATACCAAATGATTGTTTAAGTAACAAAATAATTGGTAAATTAAAACAATTCACATATATTATTGAAATAAAAATATCTCATCATGACTTGGTCACTTAAGTAACGTTGATTGTGTTTTAATTGCTAATATTTTTCGACGCACTTTTAAGCCATTACCAACTTAGCGAAGCTTTGCAAAACCACGAAATTAATCTTCCATCTAATCTTGTGAACAATCACATTAAATCTGAAGGGCAATTAATGGGGTGACGGAACTTCGTGTGTTCAAAGGGGATTTTCCAGAAATTATGTTTGAAATCCACACAAGAAATCAATTTTTATCTGATACTACGGTTGTTTTATCATACAGAGTGTTAGTATAAAGCTTAAATGGTATTAATGAACAGTATATGGTTTGGACTAAGCTTAACAATCTGTACCATCTCAACTGATAAAACAGAATAAGAGCTACTGCTTCTTCTAGAAGCTTATCATTAAACTCAACCTCATCTTCATTTGTGCTTTTTCATCCAGACATTTGTCACTTCGGACGCTGCTATCTTTCTTCAATATCTAAGACATTATTTACCTCAAATTATTCTTGGGTACTACCATGTTAGCATGGATTTAATCAAATAGATTTTATTTTATTGCTCTGTGAAATCAAAGTTAATCTATTCAAATACATCGAAGATGTAAAATTAATGTTCTTTTGCATTGCACAAGAAAAGTAATCTTCAAAATTTATTAACTCTGACAATTTTAAATTCCTACGGAAGAGCTGATAAAAAACTAGCCGAATTTCACTCCTATGGCTTAAATCATACACTTTGCTATTTCATTATTGACATCGCATTATCCCAGGGGAATCACCTTGAAGATGCTTTAGGAAATCACATCAAAAATCCCGCAGATCCTATGGACTAGAGAGCTAGTAGCAATGGAGCGTAACCGGCGTTTGCGAATTCGGTAGAACGAACCATTAAAGCGATTGAAGTGTGTTCGGAAAATAACATTTATAGCTCACAATTGGTTCTGTTTTGAGAAGGTGACGAGTATCATGTTCCCCTAGACCATGATAGAATCAGATCGAATTACAGAGCTCGAGAGGTTTAGCAGGTGTGCATCCTAGCACGCGTTTCCAGCGTTCATAATATGTATTTGGTGGGTAAGTTCCAGAATCTAGATAGCAGAGTTAATTTCATCCTTTATAATAGATCTGGGTGGGTGATACCGGGCAGAGGTTGTCAGATTTTGTAGATTTCAGTCCTTCGTGAGGCCTCAACAAGGTCCCATTGTGTTGATTAAACCCAATCCTCATCAATGGCTGATGCACAATCAGCCTTACTTGTGCTAAGCAGATAGGAAGAAACAGAAAACGGGCATTTTTTGTGATCACGCACAAGCAGCAGACAAGCTGTGAGCACGCTGAGATAGAGCGTTGCAAATTCAGGTGTCTCATTTCATCTGTGGCTCAATCAGAGTCCTTTGTCCCCTCACCCCTTGTGGTCAGTCGATTCTCCCGTGTTTTAAGTAAAATAATTTTTGTAAAAGCTGAGATCTCCCACTACTTCCAAAACGGTTCAACTTAGATCATGGAAACGCTTGAGATTAGTTCAATCACTTCATCGCTTCTTAACACGAGGCTTACATTTCGGGATAGAACTCCGGTATTTCTTATCAAAATTATTGTTAAGCTTCTTTATTTAATCCATTTTAAGAAAAGAATGAGAAATAAATGATTGCCTGTAAAATAAACTAGTTAACTCAAAATTTACTCGTAAAAAGATTAGATGTTTCTCAAATATTGCGCTTTCATTACATGATATGTCACCAATAGCAACGATTGAAACCAGTGCGATATTCTTTGAGATATATTCAGATGCCTATTTTGAGACCCTGATAACCTTGGCATGGTTGATTTCTCTGCCTTTAGTATTTTACTAAAAGAAAATACTTTCCATCGAATCTGGAAAAAACATTTTCAAAAAGTCTGTTTGCTTTGGTTTCTCTGATGTCTAAAAATACTCGGAATGTATTTTGAATCCGAAATAGAGCAACAATTTCGTATATATGTGCTGCTTATTCTCGTGCTGACTTCGTTAAATGTCACACTTAACAGCATCTCGATCGAATCAACAGCCAACAGCTATTTCAAATGTATCACGCAGAGATCAACGACACGAACACCCAAAAAGTAACTCAAGCGGATCAACGGCCATTGGTCTCATCATCCAGTTCACATACTCTTCCAAAATAAACTTAAGGACACGATTTAATGGATTACACTCACCAAAAGCCAATTATCTTCTCCTTTCATGCATCCGCACCTGCGAAAGCGAAGAACTTCTGTTCCGCAATCCCACTTTGATGGGCTGTCACAGCAGAGTCTATGTTTTCTCCCACCTATTCTGCACAGTCATTGCTCAAAGACGTTATAACACAACACTTCATAGACTAATCATTTGTCACGCGCTCTAACTTTCCCTTCGCTCAAGTGTTTCTTTTTGAATTAGCGTTCTAGGGCTCAGCGTCACGTGAGCTACACAGACGCGACATATACTTGATACTGGACAACCTGGTCTCGCCAACCGGAGTTGAGTCATGTCCTTTGTTCTCATACCACACAAAACCACTTCTCATAAACGTCGCCGGTGCCCACCTCTACTCTACCCCTAGCACTGGGTCTTCATAGGGGTGGTTGATCGGTCTAGAGGAGGATCTAAGTGTGGCCTTTCCGATACGTACTCTTTGTGATTTAATCGAGTCTTGCCGAAAATCAATCCGCAAGAGATTAATTAGACCTCTAATCACCATATCTTATTAATTCCTATCCAAATGCAGGTGTGCCAAGTCCCTAGATATTCACTGACATAAATCCCAGTTCTTCCTTTAATATGGAATATATAGTCACCTTTTGCCACCCTTAACGCCAGTTTAGTTTTCTGTAAGTATTTTATTTCATCTATTTGACAAATAAGAGATTTCGCCCTTACTATAATGTTTTGAGAGTTTGATAAAAAGAGGCAATTCTTTTGAAATAGTTGAAAGTGGTATTTGGGGTATTCAGAACAACTCTTCAAGTGACATAAATTAATAAGCACAACATCGCCGCCATTCATGGGATGTATATTGCATCATAATTATAGTTAATTAATATGATCATATTATGATAATTGGGGAAATGAGAAATAATAATTATATAATTCAGACTTTTAGCTTTTGTTTGGAGTGGCCTCAACGAATTGTCTACGCCGACTATCTAAAAAGACAGTGATTTGCCTGCTGTTCTAATAAATTTGAAGGATTCTTTTCTGATATTTCGCTGATGTTCATGGGCATTGCTCCTTAAATGCTTAAACTTCTCCGTAATTCCTGCAGGTGACAAAAAGTAGAAAGAGAGATGATAATAACATGTATCGTAGTGATTCTCGCCTGTGGCTCTTAGTTAATGATTCTGAAACAAGATCTGGAGACTACAAAACAACGGAAAGTGTAGTGTTCAGACGTTAGTATCAAGACACACCTTCTGATTGCTCTAACAGCAGATTTCCTAAAAAAGCATTTACTTTGGAATCATTTAAGATCACATCTCTTCTATCAGTTTAATTTAACTCAATTTTTTTGCCAGGCATACAAAATTCAAGAAATTTCATTCAACAGCTCCTTTTTTTCGAATTATGTAGTAGCTTTTAGTTTTCACTGATGCTACTTCAAGCTTAGTCAATTTTACCTAATAAACATCTGACTTCCTTAGTACCAAAATCCATAGCGCATTTTGTCCAAAGACAAAAGAACGACCCACTAGGAGACAGCAGTTAGAATTCCGTAAACAGTCCTTCCTATATTTCGTCCAAATTAATTATACATTTTCGAAATCTTTATTTACTTAAATAAAAAAAATTTTCCTGTCTGCAAACTAAGACGAAAAGCAAGGGATCATAAGGGATCACGCTAGGACAACCAGTGCACGAATAACCCTATATTTAAGAGTAGCACCACCGTTCCTTCATATTTCCTTCAATCTGACTATTTTCTAACTTACCTTAAAATGATTTTATTTACTCTTTGTAAACCATGCCTTTATTACCAACAGAAAAAATTACGGCTTAATCATGACTTTAACTATCTCTCCTTATTCACTTGTTTTGCTGCAAATGATTTTGAAACTCCTTAAACAGAATAGGTATTATATTGCTACGATTTGAGGAAATGGGATTTTGTATCTCTAGGAGATTTCGAAGAGCTGCAGTCGGTCCGAGTTAAAAATAACCAACCACTGTGCTACAAAAATTTTGGCCATACATTGTGGTAACTGTCTTCAGTTGTGATTTATACACATCCATCATTTTAGCTTACCAAGTTACCTTAAATTACGACTTAGAAATAGGCCGTTGAATGTACAAAATTTTGTGGCGTTAATGTAGTTCTAAGAGATCTCGTAATCAAAAAGGACAAGCAGATTGGAGACGGTTCTACGAAGGCGATAACACTGGAATACCAAGATGGGGTTTTCAGTTGTTCAACCGAGTTATCATCTGATAAAGAAATGGGAATTGTTTTAATCTTACTGGCAAGAAAAACTCAAGACGGTAAGAAGAAATGAAGCCGAAAATAGCTATTCCAGGTGGCAACAAGCCTGTGTAAGAAAAGACTATCTTAGTAGTGGATGAAAATGTGTGAATAAATAATAGATTAGGACAGATATTAACACCCTAATTTTATTCCGGTAATAAAGGAAACTCTTTTAGGGGAGAATTCAAAATAAGTCCCGATAACACTATGGTATGACCTTGAGCTAGTAATAAATGAACAATTTTGATTTGTTCATTTGTAGACCAATAAACTGACGCGAATGAAGCCTTTCCAGACAAACATCGAACTTGCTGTAAGCCTGGTTGTTCTATTTTGGGTACCATTATAAACATAGTTTCTCTGGTAATGTCTGGCCAATTACTTGGTGTTTATTTTTTGTCCTTCGCACTAAATCAATATTTCTCACACAGAGAATAACTGATTCTATCAGCAAATATTTGTAGAATCTATGAATTCATTTAATATAAGCTTCAAATAAAGATAACGTGAGTCTTCTTATGCTTTTTCATCAAAATCTATCCAATATTTGTGGTCACTTCCTTGATTCCGTACTTTGGCTAATTGTCCAATTTATCTACTCACCATGTTTAGCCCAACTTGTCATTTCGAAAATACAACTGTTCCGCATCTAAACCCATTTATCGTCATTAGTCAACATGTACGACTCCTAAAACCTTAGAAAGACGATCTCAGCCAAGCACATTGTCCATTTTTACACCAATCGCCTCGTTTCTAAGCTCTTATTCAGATTGCAGCGACGAAGCAACGCTAGACTGCTTGGTTCAACACAATTTCTTTCCTATCTAATTTAAGGGAACACACCTATATGTATTCCGCTGATCAGTCGGTGATAACAAACGCAGCAACCGCTTCCGGATGTTAATTTAATTTGATTTATTTGAAATATTTAATCAAGTCAGGATAATGTTTCTATTTGGTTCGGATATTTATTCGGAACATTTCTAAAAATGGTCAAAAATAATACTGTTTAATATTGTTGTTTAAATATTGAACCCTCTGGATTTAGTCACAATTTGATATTAAACTTTTCACATAAATGAAACAATATTTATAATTTCATATTTATTTTGTGAAGGTCTCAAGGAACTGGCAAATATTAAGTCAAAGTCATATATTAACTATTTGCATTTATCGACTATTAGTATAGTCAAAACTACGTAACATTAACTAGCCAGCAACAGAAGCACCCGAAATATATTTGTAGAGCTTCGCTTTGTATTCAGGCACACATCTCTGGTGCCTGGATCCACTTATCTCTCCTTCAATCAGTTAAGTCGCAAACAATAACGTCACTGTCTCACTGCCACGCATGTTTCCTGTACTCAAGGCTTCCTGTGGATATTCTTGTCTCAATCACACTACCCTAGGACTCAACTTCAGTTTTTGTCCTTAAAAATACAATATTTAACAAATGGCAAAGGTTGGGCTTCGTAAAACAAAAATGGAAACTTGTCATGAAAGTTCCGGTCTTTTGCATGACTTTCAAAGGAATTGTTACTTTAAATTACTTTCTTCCATTATCGGAGTATGATTGCCAGATCTGACGAAAAAGAACTAAAGAAATATATTGTAAAACATAAACTTAATAAAGATTTCGAAATACGGTTCCTAGTTTGTTGTAACTATAGAAAAGTTACGTGTAATTTTTTTAATTGCTTCGATCCATTTTATTTCCACTTCTGTTACAAATTTATATTACGTGTTTCTGAAGTCTAATTATGATTGGTAATCAAACGTAAAGTATAATAAAACTATTACATAGGTAGCGTGGCTTTGGATAGATCAATTGGGATGCATCAATTGGCAGATCTACCCGCGTTTTTGACTAATAAACAAAAAATCAGACAGCAACCCAGATGACATCCTCAAAGAAGCACTGAATTTCAACGCATCATTTGAACGCTTCGGCCTCTAAACAAAAGTTTTTATACTTTTGACCTGAAATCTCCAGATCTTGCAGACCCAATGAGGAACCGCTTACTTCTACGACGTCTCGAAAACGTCTACTAATTAGTTTTTCATTAATTATATGCTTCCTAGAAAACCCACGGATCTTGCTATAGATGAAAGCATTGGAGTTCTGCATATCTTGTACTGAGGTCTGTTTGTAATTTTCGGACACTACATAAGTAGAGTCAATAAACTGGTTCGAATTCCAGTTCTATTCAAATGTTTATCAGAATTTCCAGTCCCTACTTTTCTGTTAGGCTTCAAGAGCCCAAATATGTCCCCCGTTCAAGCCTAAACCATGGCTCCCCTAGGCAAAGACGCAACCGTGACTCTTAAAACCAACGTTTTTCTGTGCTACAATTGTAGAGCTCAAATGTGCGCCTACTCACACATCTGAAAACTGATGTCTCTCTCTACGGAAATGGAAATCGAGCACAATCACCCAGTTGTGTTTGGTGATAGGCTTCTTGTAGAAGCGGCCCTTGAAGAAGCTTATCCTGCTTTAGCAGTTTGCAACTAAAAGTTACTCAACTTGGAGAACGGATGCCTCATTATTTTTGGGAAAATAATCCAAAATCTAGACTTAAAATCTAATCTCTCCGTTATCACCGACCTGTTTCACCTTTTAGCCTGGCGAAACAGGCCGTATTTTATCGAAAATTTAACTATCGCAAAGTTTAACAACCCTAGAATGGAACATCATGGAAAAGAGGTTTTTATTTCAATCTACACCTGAATTGTTACTACCTAAATTAGCAGGAATTACTCTATGGAAGAAAGACCAGCTCAAATGAATCGAAAAGGGTGATGTTTCATCTAGACAATGCAGAACAATCCAGAATCGGCAAGTATCACATGAAAATAGACTTGGAAGCTCGGTTGGAGAGGATTCCTCATTCACCTTATGCTCCCAGCCTTGCTCCTCCTTTAGACTACCACCGGTTACATATCTAAGACAATAACTTGGAAAAATAACTTTTACGAAGCAGAAATAGGCTGAAACTAGCGTTTTTCGTTCTTTACTTATGTAAAAATTAAGTATTTATAGGGTCGTTAATTAACGGGAGGAATTATCTCATGGATTATAAGGGAAATTAAGTGTATTTATCCTATCGTAATGTCCAGCCCTAATTGCTAGATGCAAAATATTAAATGCAGTCTAGTCTACATCACTAGACAGGAAATCGATGCTAGATGGTCCAACTAATAGGTTTTTTATCTCATGTTTTAACTGTCTAATAAAAGAATGGACTTTTTGATAAGCAGAAATGCTTTATTGGTGAGCGTAGTGGTATTTCCAAGTTTCATGTGAATGACACTTTGGATAAAGTTCACTTTATTTGTAGCAGCAGTTAAATTGTCGAATTTAAACAGGCCAATTTAGTCAGCACACCTCACTGGGTATTCCCCCGCTTCAGATGGCCTTAGTAATATTCATAAGAACCCCAGTTTTGTACCAACTCTCTGAAAGAGAGGCAGATGCAGGGCTTAGACCAAACAGTGGAAACAATCTGAAAAAACAACAAAATCTGGTTTAATGTTGTCTAAGTCCACATTTTTGCGGCATTGCAGCCTCATATATCACTCTGTTCTTTTAGAGACGATGTCGTAAAAAGAGATATTTTAAATGAGCATGCCAAAAGCAAAACTACTAAACAAAAATTATCACATTATCTCAATTTTTGATTGTTTTTCACATATTCAAAAATACTTTACCAAGATGTTACGAGTTTCCACAATTTTTCCCAATGCCTGAATTTCGAAATGAGTTTTTATGTATTTTTTGGTAAAACTAAAATCGAAAGCAGTTTTGTTAAAGGCATTGGAGCCTGAATACAAGCCATTTTTGAATGGCGAATTAATGCCTTTCAAATATAATTTTTACTTCAGTATATGAGACTGAGCATGCTTACAGCATGAAGGATCAGCATAGTCTGAGCAACATAATGAAAAGAAAGCAGCATAGAAGACTCAACGTAGATTTTAAACTAGGGTCCCGAATCTAATGGTCTTCACATGATTTTTCTGAATCCATGAAGCTCCTATGTCAAAATTCCGCTCTGATATTGGTAGATTAATTTACAAATCAAGCAATGACTACACAAGTTTCTTATGCTGATGTTTGAGTAAGCCTAGGGACGCTTTGACTCAAAATTAATTAATTATCTGAACAACAAAACACTAGTAAAGCACTGCGAAGATGGATTTCGAACTAGATAACATCAACATGAGAAGTTGATTAACCTGAATGGAAGCCACGTTGAGAAAAAATGCCCACTTATTTATGTTGCTTTATTAAATAACATAATTTCTCGTAACTTCTAGAGTATCTTTGATGCATGGTCTTATTAATGTGTACTATTTTCGCTCTCATAATTAAAATTATGAAGCCAAAAGTGATTCGATTTTTTCTAAATTGACGCAATTTCATTTTATGCTGCAACAAATGTCAAATATATCCGTTTCTTGCCAGAAATTTTATGTAGGCTATTTACTTAAAGCAAACTAGATTAGTTTATTTCATTTGTGATATTTGACTCTTTAAAAGCTATTATCGCATAAGAATAACTAGTTTTATGATTAAATAATTGCCCGAACTTGGTGATTTCAGTCAAATTATAATGCTTAATTGTCCATCTACTCGTTATAAACATTATTTTATTATTAATTTGTCTATCCATGCAGGCGTGTCTAGTAAAAGTCTGATTAAAATATTGAAGTGCAAAGTCATAATTCGTAGCACAGTGTGTCTGGGTTTTCTACGCACATTAGAGCTTATATTGAAACCTTATAACCAGATTAAGTGATGTTTGGCCCTATTGAAGATTGCGGTTCAACAACAGGCATGATGCCTGTGTCCGTTGACCAGTCTCTAAGTTAGCGAAAATTTTTTTGCTTCTTAGTCTCGCGCTTGTTACGGGCAGGCTTCGTGTTAGCTGCTTCATCTCTAGGGCACCACGTCGTGGATAATATTCTTGCATCCAGAATTACTGGACGGTTTTTTTACCTTTTACTCTTATGTTTGTATAAATAAAAAGAGTTACAAATCCTACATTATATTACAGTCTCAATCATAGATGCACTTTCCCAATTACCTATGACTGCTTTCGTCTGCTAACATACCATTAATGTAAATTCATTTTGGTTGATTCAAAGAACTCAAAAATGTCAGGTTCAGCATATTCCTGGTGTTTTTTAAGCGTTTAAACTGCCAAATAAGCCGTGAAAAATGCTAAAATAAGGAAGGAGCTAGGTCGAGAGTCGAATAGAGTGGATAAGGAATTTCCTCGACTTCGTGGACTTTCGTTTTTCATGACTTAATTCTTGCTGTTTGATAGGTCCTGCTACATTATGCTGATGAATCAACATCACACTTCTCGATTCAAAATGGAATTTTTTTTCATTTATCAAAGCATGGTGCAAATACTACTTTTATTACTGGTAGGAGATTTGAGCTTTAATTGTTGCTGCGTTAGGTGGTAACGATTCAAAGTGGATTAATCCTTGGCAATACCGCCAGATTGAGCGAAGATGAACCCTTTTTCCCATGAAGTTTACTTCTCGACTGTGGATGGGGTTTGTTTCCCCTTTACTATTAAAATTTCGATAAAAACCATTTGTTATTGCTAGCATCGCGTCTATCTACCAAAAAGGTAAAACAAGTAGGCTGTGAAAAATGGGGAGAATATCTGACGTCAACTCGAGATTTGAGATTGTTACCAGAACACCAATAATAAAGCATCCATTTTCGAAGTTTAGGAAATTCTTCCGGTAGATTTCGAACTGAGCTTAATTGCCAGTTCAGTTCTAGGCCTGATTATGAAACTCAAATGGAAATCTTCCATTTAGATCGACATTTTTGTGGAGGGTGAATGTTTCTAGTCAGTTCGGCTGCTACTGAGTTTCCTTTCCTGAACCGATAAAAAAATTAAATCCCTCGAGTTATTCTTGGATACCTCCACCTTAGCAGTGCTTTCAACGAACAACTTTTATTCATCGTTTTGTAAATAATATTGCAATTTTCACAATGCATGTAAAAAATATGGTCATATTTATTAAGGCCTACCAAATTCCCTATAGGTAAATATGAATGAATAGATAAACTGTACTGGCAGATGTGTGTCCTGCCATTTCGCTCATCAATTTAATTGCAACTACTTAGACAAAATAATCTCGTCTATTCGCTTTCTTCGCTGAATATCGTTAGAGTACTGACCGTTACTCAAGCAAATTCTCTAGAGCATTACACCACCAATCGTATCAAGCTGGTTGCTCTTTGAGCATGTTCTTTCCCCATACTGCGAGCTAAAAGTACAGACGGAAAAGAAGCTGTATTATGTAAGCTGCTTTTAGTTGCAAGTATTCTGGTATAGAAACAGATGAACGGGAGGCTTTGTAAATATTATATCCATATCTGCCTATGGAATTCAGGCTGCTGTTAAAAACTCAGATTGTGTTCTTTTTCAACAGAAAAGCAGGAACCCTGTTTTTTTCCATGACAACTAATGCAAAAATCTATGGCGAGAAATTCGTAAGCAAACATGTTAACTTCAAAATTTTCGCATAATTATTTACATTAATTTGGTCGTTAAAATATTAGTTGCTAATTAATTCATTAATCAATACGCCTCGAAATTTTTATTTACATATTCTAATATTTAAAGGAAAACGGAGGTTATTTTTCATAGATCAACGACGAATTTAAATTAATTTATACCTAATTTAGCCATATAACCAATTTTCGTTAGCTAAAATAACGGTTCTAATCATTGTTAATTGGAACACTTTCACAGCCTTGTATTTTAAAAGGATTTTTTCAACGGAAAATGATTTCACGTCAGTTGTAAGTCAGAGAATAAAATAAATTGGAAATGTGACTTCTGGGAGTGTGAAGAAGTCATTTATTGTAGCTTTGTTTACGAGTACAAGAAATAAACTTTTTTATACTAACTTAAAAAACCAAGTTGTCTTACCTAAATAAAAGCGTAACAGGCTGAACATTTCACAGTGCAGATTTCATTAATTTAAATTCAGTTTTTATCTTTATTTCAAAAATATTCTTCTGATAAACACAACCCGAAATTCTAAGGCACTGTGGTTGATAAATATATTATGTATGGGCAATCCTGAAGCATTTAATTGCAAAATCATATAAAACCTCATTGAATAGAAAATTCTTAATTTAAATATTTCATGCTAAAGTTAACTTTCTTGGTAATTTAAATAGTCATCTATTTTCTCTCCAAGAATCCCTTATTTATTAACAGCGCAGTTAATCAAACCAAAATGGAACTTCTACAAAATTTTCCGCTCATTCTAAGAGATTCTATCTTGAATAAAATTTAAAATTATTAAAAACGAATAGAGGGCATCGTAGCTACTTTATATTATATTATCAAGGGATTAATAAAAAGGAAATATTTCATCCTGGTTTCAAATGTGATTGACTTTAAACTGAATTGAATCCAATAAATTACATTTTCAAATTGCCGGACTCGAGAACTATAATTCTAAAAATTTCATTTAAATCAAACTGCTGCGGGTTCAGTAACTTGCGCAGCTTCGTAGGATTAAACCTACTTCGATACCGAAGAAAAGTATGATTTTTGAAAAAGTGTTTTCAACTGCTTTCAGGTACTTTTATGATTTAACGAGCTCTAGAAAAATAACTCGGCGAGTGGGAAAAGAGATGTAAGAGTAAATTTAGTATTAATTTTAATTGTTGTGTAAAATGGTTATTTCGATATAATAACCGTGATATAGATTTAACCGAGCCGTTAGAAAGGGCATTAGTTCTAGAAATATGCGAATGCAGTGAGTTTTAAAGAGTGTTTGAACAGCATGATGTATTTAAATTTTCAGACTAAAATTGAATTCAATCTACAAAATCCCATAATGGTGCACAATTCGTCATTTCGATTAGAATAACTCGTTTGTTACGCGTGTAATAAAAAATTTCGTTGCAAAACGAAAAGCCATGCCTTGAAATTTCTGACTTAGAGATAAAAGGGAATTAGTGTTAAGCTGTCAAATATTTGCCAAAAGGACAATGGAAACTTAAATTATTAATTATAAATAAACTAAGGCATTCAGTGATCGACAAGGTTCGATTTCCACAGTTTGGTTTAGATTCAAATGCTTTTTTGCATAAGATTGTTTCACATTATTATTTCATCTTTTACTGACTCAAACCTTAAATAAAATTCCCACTTTGTGCACTTTTTGACGGCTCTCAAAATTTAAAACGACATTGATAAATTGAATCGAAATTCAGTAGAAGAGTTTGAATAGTCAAATTCAAAATTTAATAATATATAAATTGAACATTTGAAAGCCCGAAATACGTTAGACTGAACCAATAGTAAAGTATCAATGAATACAGTTTACGGTTTGAGACAGGTTTGAAAAAAAACTATGAAACTAGGTAAAATATATTATGCAAGCAGAAGGATGTACCAGTAAAGTACAAAGCATATATTTATGTCTCCATGGGATAAGATTCTTAGAATCCTACACATTCTTTTAGAGCCCTTTTTCTCGTATCCAGACTTAAAAAATTAAATTTAGTAATAATAAGTTGGAATTTGACAAGACGTAACTAACCTGTCTCGGGCTTAACCGGAACCGAATGGTCTACGAAAAAGTGAATAAACCACAAAAAATGCAGAAAAATAAAACCTGTTTCGAGTGAGGAATTTTTAAACGTACTCATTTAGCTTTGTTACTTGTCATGTCAACGTTTTTTTTTAATTTTATTTCAGTGAAAAATTTATTATTTAATGATTTTGCACAGTGCTTTTTGCTCGGTTTAAGCTATATTTTAATTATATAAAGGCGAGGATAATTGCAAAGATATATTCGAATTTAAGTGAAACGCTTTGGGATATTTGTTTAGTTTGATCTTAAAAGACCACAATATTTTAAAAATGATTTTTTGGTATATATATTTAAATGATGGTGCGTAATTGTTGATGAAAAAATTTATAAGGAATTCAAGTATTTTTAAAACAAACTGAGGCGTTACTGATTATGAAATAAATTAAAAAATTTCCTTACTGAAGTACATTTTTTTGTTTTCATAATCTTCATGCGGGGTAGTACACTTTTTCCAATTTTGACATTAGTGCCGAAGACTAGAAGTTGCTTCTATTCATTGATAGTCAATAAATACTTTAAAAACACTATTTTAAATGGCGATTTACTGATAAAACTGTAGAAAAATGCGAAAGCGGTTGCAAAACTAAAATCGCGTTTATGTCAATCACTGACCTAATAATAAAATTTCCTATAATGCTTGGTGTAGTTCAGATGAATTTACTGCAACAGAAATGAGCTCTTAAAATTTGCAGAAGTTAACAATTTTTAAACTAACAATTATGCAAACGAGGTGTATGATAAATAATCTACTAAAAGTAAAGCTCTGAAACGATCTTTTTTTAGAGTTAAAGTGATCGTAGTATTCAAAAAGTAAAACCATAGTATTTGATTTATTGTTAGCTGTATGAGCAGGGGTGTTAAGAATTTTAAGTACACCGGAATCCCATGACAAAGAACCATTAAAAATTACTTTAAATTATTAATTTCTGCCCCCTAAACTATCGGCAAATATTTCAATTATTGCGCTCATGCCGTTTGCGTTCACTGAAAAAGCAGTAACTCAACAGGGAATTGCGAGATGTTTTATTTGCTCACAGAAAAAGATGGTGAATTACTACATCGTCTACTAACTCACTCTCAGCTCCATTATCAAAGCATGTGTTTTTAATTAAAATATATTTTGAAATATAGGGTACACTACGAAAATAGCTCTGATGATGACGTTGCTACTGACTAAGAAAAACGAAGACAGACAGCAGAAATTTCGCTCAATTTTTTATTTTTTAAGTAAAAATAATTACGAAAAACAATAATCATCCACATTACTTTTTAACAAAAAGCCATAATGTGTGAAGGTATTATCCAACAGGTTTGCTTTTCAAAATTAATGGTATTTTAAATTTTCTACGCTAGGGGTTGAAAAATAATTAGAAATCAAAATAACATTAAATATCAGATAGAGGAATTCAGTGAAGCTTGCATTGCATTTTATATTCGTAAAAAACGTACGTCATTAATCTCTCTTATTCCAGACACTCTGTAATCATCAAAATATCAGAACTTCTTCAATTTTTTTCTTTTTTTAAACGGAGTCTGGCGGCGGTAAGGTTTGAGGGAGTGGGGCATTTGAAGCATCAGTTTTCGGCAAGCAGAAAATAGGAATCATCTTACTGGGAATCGAATTCATCTGGATTTGGTTGTTAGAGTTACTGAATCTAGACCCGTTTGAGCCACTTTGCTGATAGAGACCGGTTTTGGTTGGTTGAAAGCCAGACTGATTTGAGAGGTTCGAAGGGGAACTGCTGAGGACCACCAGTGACCCTCTAGCCGAGTTGTCCATTACAGATTTATTTACATTGTCCAATTCTTGTTTTTGGGCGTGAGAATGTGCATTTGGTGGCTGGGAGTATCGATTTTCATGTGATCGATCAATGGGTGGAAATGCAATATTCCCCAGGTCCATGCAATCAAGAATCAAGTCAGCAAACTCAAATAGGGTTATCAGGCTTGCTCCAATCCAAAGGCCCACACAACCACCGATGTCACTCAGCAAACGACTGAAGGGATATTCTTCAGTCTCCTCAACCCTATCCATAAAAAGACTGGCTGGGACTACCCTTAGCATCATGAAATTCCTATTTACAAAATCCACATTCAGAAGAGAACTATTTTTCATTTCGACAGCTTGGGCAATAGTCAGATTGGGTGTTGCCTTGAAATCAGCATTTAGGGCTAATTTCGCCAAGTCGGACTTGTTGCTATATTGGGCCTTCTCTCGCTCCTCAAGAATCGATAGGAGTCGTAGCCAATCAGAGTAAGTGTGGCGTTCATGAATGGCTGGAAACTTTGTGTAGGCAATAACCCGATCGATTGTGAAGTGCTCACAGATGTCTAGAAAGCAGTGCTTTCGATCAACTGACTCCGAAGTCCTGCCAAAGCACTCTTCAAGGTGACTTAATTCAAGTGCCCCAGAGAAACAGAATGGTAGCCGGTGGTGCCGGTACATGATTGGCATTGTGTGCATCTGACACCCACAGTTTTTCGCCAGTGCCTCCTGCACCTCAGCATCTAGACAATCAGACTGGCTGGACAGAAATCTTTGCGACTCATTTGTGGCGGCGTTAACGTAGGATATGTATTCCCTTTCAGGCCTGCACTTGCCCAATTTGGCCAGATGTTTGACAAAGGTCATTTTCAGTTCAATTTGAGCGCATTCATCAACTATAATGCTGTGTCCGATATGGGGATAGGTTTCGGGCTCATGGATCATCAGAACGATTCCAGAAGGCAGTTGGAAGTTTTGGTGGGGGTCGATGCGGTAGACCTCTGGTACCTCGAGGGCTTTGTAGACGATTATCCTCAAGTCGGGTCGAAATCGATTGAACCGCGTTCGAGTCGATATTTCCCTGGTCATGTTGTGAGACATTTTGGTGGCATTAAATGTGTAACAGGCCCCATAGGGCCAGATAATCCTCTCGTCGAAATGCTTACTCGAGCAAGTTCTCTGCATATAGGAGCACTCAACAATGGTAAGCCACTTTGGATGGACATAATAGGGGTTTCTTTGGATGAATAGGTAGTCCCCTAGAGCTAGACGCCCAGAAAAATCATTATTCTCCTTTTGGAACCTCTTAAACTCTTCTATTGTGGAGGTCATTCGTTCAAATTCCGGGGTGCCATCTGGGGGAAAGTAGAGGGGATTGACGTTGCAAAAGGTGACGTCGGGGAATATAAAATTGTCGGAGTCGTGAAGAACATTCGTCAAGACGGGCACTTGGATGTACTTTTCAATGAGGAAGAACATGTTAAAGAAGAAACCAAACAGTGCGGCAATGGAAATGGTTAGCCAGAAGAGTCTGCGTTGGGCCGTTCTAGCTTGAGCTAGGTGGTTGAGACCGTGCATTGTACTGCGGCGCGAGAAACGGAGAAGACTCGCTCCGAATGCAGCAATCAAGTAGATGAGGCGACGGTTCTTCTTCTTTTTCCGCCGATTGTAGAAACCAGACCTGGTGGCTGTGTAGTTGGCAATACGGGAGTAATCCGAAGTGAGCTGGTTGTCCAGATTAATGGTGGTATACTGACTCCCAGCATTGTCACTCTGAGGCTTGTCACAGATCATCTGCTCACTGACAGCGCTGGTAGCTCCTGGCACTAGTTGACTATATGCTTCCATGACTATTCACTGAAACCGTTTAGCCAGAAGGACTTGGGAGTACTGGATGCGATTAAAAGCCCTTGAGCCAATCGGTGGGCAAATTCACTGGTGATTGGTCAGTCGAAGAATCTAACCACCAATCGCAGTTTTATATGCCTGTTTTAACCTGAAAAGCATGATGAATGAAGTAAATGTTAAAAATATTATTATTTAATTAAATGAAAGGTTGCCTGAAATTTTAATTTAGTAACAGGGTTATCAAATAGTATAATCCTCGTTGTGGACTATTCAACCTCTATAATAGATGAATGGAAAAGGGGTTTTTGCAAACTAAAAACAGTAAGTTAAATCATAGATGACAATCTTCGTTACACTGAATTAATTTGAGCATATTTGAAATCCATTTTAGTATGCAACAAATAATTTGAGGTGATTTTACTTAAAGAGATCATTTAGGCCATAAAGAAATTTTGTAAGCAGATAATCAAATTCTGGAATAATTCACGTTTAGGGCTAATCACATCAAAGATAGGAGAAATTCGCTATTTTTACAAGTCATAGTTCACTGAAATGGGACATTTTTGCCTGCTTAAAAAAATCAGTCTGACATATTCAAATGCCTAAAGGCATTTAGCATTTAAAAAACACCTCAACCTCATTTCGAAATCACTTTAAATACTTCTAAGTTTCTGTTTGTTAATTTTAAAAGGGAATGATTAAACCAAATGGTCCACGGACTTTCGAAATTTGAGGACGCAATTGTTAAGAATGTCGAATATTGTTATCTTAGAGAATCTTCGATAACATTTTAGTTTTATTATTAATATTATGTAGTAAGCAATAATACTTTCGCACTATTACATCAAAACTGGCTTTAGTTGGCTTTAACAGTGAGCAATTGTAGCTTAATTAAGAATGATTCAAACCAGTCATTCCTTTTCACGAATTTACCATATTGTCAAGCCCAGAGGAAAAATAAAAAAATACTTTTTTGGGTGTAGATGTGGGTCAGTTCTAATTAGCTTAACACTGTCCGGTCTCTGACAGATGACTACAGGGAATTGAGGCTAAGAAATCAGTTAATGTTTTTGACGTACTCTAATATTCTATAGAATCATTCATGAAAATGATGAAAAGATCGATCAGATGATAATTGGGACTCACTTGACGCAACACGAAAATGAATCTTAATAATGAACTGCACCGATTCTCAAAACATGAAGGAGATAAGAGCGAAAGCTCAGTGCATTAATCGAAGAATTGCCAATGAGACTGCACAATTGTAGCTAGAAGATGGCAACATAAATGATATTATCTTCATGCACTAGAACAGCCAATTTTGGAGTGCAGCTGGAATCGTTAACTTGTGTATTTGATAAGCCTCAGATGAAGAGGTTAACCGATAATAGGTAATCCCAGTCTATGGGTTGGGGAATCGGCCCGATTCCTCTAAGCCACCCTGAGGGAAAAATCAAATTCAGCTTTATCTTACGAATCATTTGATTCTAATATTCGACTCTCCGAATCTCATCCTAAATCGTAACCAATGGACGATATTTTGGGCCTAGCAACTTTTGAGAAAGACTTTAGTCGTAGCCGAATAACTACCAGGCTTCAGTAGCCCAGTTAATCGAATACATTCAAGCAGGCCCTTCAGCTCACTTGAAATAAAAGAGCAGAAAAAATGAATTTTTTGTTGACGCCAACGACAGAGACTAAGATATGGAGTTAGGATCTTCACTTTTTTGGCTGGCGGCAAAACAAAAACCATTTCTGATTTTTCACATTATGGACAAATAACTAATGTCGATTTACATCAATAGTAGCACCAACTGCGGACAAAGCAAAACATTTAAGCAGCTCTAGAACAAGCCGCTCGATAAGACATGGCTGAAAGCAAGTGAGATTTTTTTACCGTCTAATAAGAATAAAAAATTCATTGTTTATTTTAAACATTAATGTATTATGGAAAAGTAACTAATGTTAGTTTGCTTCAATAGTTGTACCAGCCGAGGAACAACACTGAAATAAATAGTACGTTTTAAACAAGGCGCACGAAAAACGTCCAAATTTCGAACGCAGATGTACTTTTCTGGAACAAAGTATCACAATTCATTGTAAGACACATGCGATTTTTTACTCAGTTTTAACATTTTCTGGTGACTTTTTAATCGAAATATTTTGTAAATAAAAGGCTGTTTAATTCATATTAGTCTCTGTTTCCATTTCACCATCACTTTTACACTGTGACTTTGAATTAATTATATTTTAGCAAAATACTAAAGGTAAGAATATCTATTTCGGTAGTTACTCCTGAAAATTGTTTAAACAGCAGTCAAACTGTTACATCTTTTCTACTCCATCACAACCCACTGAAGCGATAACTGCTGAGGCTAAAACACTGAAAGACGGTAATTTAGTTCAATGGCTCTTATGTGTCTTTGTGAAGATATTTCTGGCGAAACATCCCCTTTGTCTGCCCTTGTCGTGCGCAAATTTAAACCATTTCAACCCCTAATTCATATTACTGTGAGTCTTGCAGCTCCTTGCTCATCTGAAATCTGGTTAATATTATAAATACTGAAACCAGGCAATTCATTACCCATCTTAATTGGCATTGTTATTTTGCAATGTAACAAAGAAAAATAGTTACCAGGGTGCTTTGTGAGCCTAATCTTAAGAAGGTTATAGACTTTTTTGTAAGGTAAATGTTTAAATAGGCCAATGCTGAGAAACGAAATCTCATTCCTTTGTTAGGATCTTGCACTTTTGTTATAATAAAGTTTTTCAAGGATACTACGAGAGTCCAGAATATGCTATTGTGTAACTGTGCTTTATTCAAAATGGGAAGAGATTTTTAAAATAAAAGTTCCATGCATCTAAGCCTAGTCCAAATTAAAAGGAAGAAGGCTTTAAATGCTGGAAACAGCATTGGTTAGATGTCAAATAAAACAATTCAAAAGATAATATATTATTTACAATTACTAAAATAGACATTTTCTTATCTGGCCGCTCTGTAGGTGGTGTAATGTAAAAGAATGACTGACTGCAGTCTAAATTTGCTAGAACAAAGTTGACGACAACTGAAACATCAGTTAGACAGTCAATTGCAATTTATTTATCATTTATTGGTATCACATGAGCTTAAATCTATGGATTCTTGGGCAACCTAAAGATGATTTTTCAGCCTAGAACTGGCGGTCTTCTCATTTAAATTAACATTCAATTGTATAACTCCTGAGCGCAAAAAGTATCATTCAACTATGGACTACCTCACCTTATTGTTATAAAATGAATGTTTAAGCTACGACCACCCTGTTATTTCATCGTATGTTTACTTTCGAAATAAAGCGAATTATCCATTTATGCAGCTGGGAACTTGTAAAATACTCCGCGAGGGGTGAATTGAGCTCTGCATGAGAAAGACCAATCTGAAATTGCGATCTGTTCAAATCATCGCACGATATTATCGCCAAGTCTCATGAAATCTAAACCAAAAATAGAATTGTGGGGGAATAGTTGTATGTTATTTCTTGATTGTAAATCTCTGTTAGTAATTGATATTTATGAAAAATATTCATATTATACCCCATCTTTCGCTTATTTCTACTATAAACTACAATATCTCCACTTTTAATATTTGTTTAAAAGCCTCCTGTAGATTTAAGACACCAATGATTTTTATTTTCAAAAATTTGAAATGCATAAATATTTGCATTTCAAAATTATTATGCTTGTGCCTGAGTATCATTAGAAAAATTAATTTTAAGCCCTGCATTTCACACTACTAATTACCAAAACAAAGGCAATTTTGGCCTTTTTCAACTGTGATTTAATTAGAATGAAGAAATTCCTGTTTATCGTTGTGTATATCCTCTTTGTGAATAAAATTTAGATGCAAACAGTTCAATATTGTTTGCTACGAAACTTCTTTTTTCATAAAAGTGAAAAGCGATGGCAATGACCATTCAATAACTCTGCATTTAAAATCTATATCATCGCATTAAAACGAAACACGCATTTAAGACTTAACGATGAGTGTTTATAAACGTGAATAATACTTCTGGAATGTCTGTTAGCTTCTAAGTGCTGCATTCGACTTATGGTGCAGAATATTGCCAATGTAATTTAGGAGTTCACCAATAATACTCCTTGCATTTCCACATAAATTGCTTTCAAATTTGCAAGTGGTTTCCAGTGGAAACCAGCGCAGAATAGTTATTATGGTAAAAGGAAAAAATATTTTAAGAGAATATGTTTACATGATGTAGACTGAATGGAAATTAAGGGTTTATTGCTGTTAAATTGATAAAGGGAAATGTACACTCAAATCCTAATTGGATGGATTTGCTTAGCTAATGAAATTCCAAGTGCCCACATTGCATAAGAGTAAGCCAAAAGCTACTTAAAGGCAAGAGCGGAGATCTTTGGTGTTGCTTTTAAAGCATATTTCCAAGCAGGTCTTAGACTCCTTTTCAGTGTACCCCAAGTTCTGAGTTAATTAATTTCAAACATCCCATCCCAAAACACAGAGGTTTATACCCCAGTTATATCAACGGCGTTTGTTTAATTTGTCTGAAATCAAAAAAGGTAATTATGTGCTTCCTTGATCTTTATGATGAATGCTCCGATTAAATATACTTTGATGGTGAAAACTTAGTAAGGTTTTCTTATAAAAGTCGTTTGGTTTTGCCCTAATCACAATTCAAAATGCAATTTTTAGTCGGCTGTGGCTGTCTGCGAAGCACAATATTTCAATAAAATATCCGTTTTCCTTTCCCAGTCTCAAGTCTATCAACCAAAAAGGATTAAACAGGCCAGAGCAACTGTTAACGTGATATTTGAGGCTCCTTTAGGGCGGTTAATTAGGCACCCATTTTCCAAGGTTTTGAAGATGAAGACAATGAACTTAATGGTACATTACATTTCATCTGGTATAACAAGATTTTTTTAAGGGATGCTTAATGTCAGAAGCTTAGCATCAAACTTAAATGGACTTTATCTTCTGGAGGATGAAGTCTCCAGCTCTTGATATCTGATATAAATGTGAGATGGACAAATGAAATCTCCAACCAAAATCTTGCAGGCAAACAAACTGTAACATCAACCGACCATCAAAATATTAAGCTGTGAAGGTACCTCCGTGGGTTGGACTATGGGTATTCGCGTGAGTAGAAGAAAGCGACGAAATAGACAATATTAGAGCAACAAATAAATCAGTTTTATCCTAAAAATCAACAGAGAGGCTTGACTTGGTAATAAATACATTGGAAGGGTTTCTAACAACTGGATACTAGCGTAAAAGTAAGGGTAATCTACCTAGTCCTTCTCCACCTCAAGAAAAGTCAGAAATGCCTCTCAGCAAATTTCATCACATCACTTACCACCTCACGAAATTTCGGTGTCTCTGAACTATCCAGATTGCAACTCGTTAATGGCCCTGGGGTCAAAAGGCATAGTAGCCTTCTTACTACCAGAACTATAAAAACCCTAGTCACTACTAAACAATATAAATTAGGAATGTGCGAAATCAACTGGTTCCATGGTCTAGGGGCTTTAGAGATTTACTCTAAATTATTTTTAAAAGTGCAGTTTCCTTTCAAATCTAATACTTGTATTTCACACATCTCCAGATTCTCTTTCCTGAAGTGACCGATAATTTTTTTTAAATACCAGTGGCGCATTTTTTATAGACTATTGCTCTGCAAAAAGATGCAGTTCACTCTTTGCAGCTGAGGATATTTTAATGGTGGCCAACCTTTTTAGACAAAATTCACCCATTTCGGGTTATAAGCGTGTAGGAAGCTAATGAATACTGATAAGTAGTTTGAACACTGAAGTGGCTTAATGCACTGTGTTTTTATGATCATCCGTGTAAAGTGACAAAAGTCGTAGAGGAAAAAACTCAAATTCAAGGCCAAAAGGCGAATTAATTAATGCACGGACATATCCCGCGGAATTGCTGGGCCAGTATACTAGTTTAAAAAATTGATCCTCACGACTTTAGGGCAACAAGATGGAGGGATAATGTGTATTTTACAAAACTCAGGAGCCGCTTCAATTTCCCCATTTACAAAGGTAGAATTTTGAGGGATTCGTCCATTTTGGGAAATTTCCGCCTTTTAAATAGTGCTCCTAATAAAATACTACAAGGAACTATTTCCCATTTAAATAAGCCTATCAACAAGTACAAATCGTTTAACTCTTCAGTGGTCTTTACATGAAAAGCCTTGCTTTTATTATAAACAATTTCAGCTTCTTTGTAGATTTATATTTCGGAATACAATGCTTGGACAAATTATTGGAAACATTAGACATTTTGGCACCATAATCTTCAAAATGCTAGAAACAATCAAAACTCAACGTCTTTTAATCCTCTTTTGTTTATTCTTTTGCTATTTGGTATGCTTATCTGAAATAACTGTTTTTGTAGATATTTAAAACCATATTATTTCTTGTAATTTTTCAAGTTTTCCCATCGTTTTGTCTAATCCCTGTATATTTTGCCTCAATGTATAAATTTTTTTAAGGTTAGGTAAGCAATAGAGTTTTTAATTAGAACTCTATTATTAACTTATTGTGTGACAATCCAAGATGTCCGATTAAAGATCTTGCTATCTTTAAAAATGCCAAAATATTGGTTAGCGCTTTTATTAGACTTTCAATCTTCAAACTAATTGAGCTAATGTCAGAAATTGGATATTTTAACTTCCTTAATGTTACGAAATGTTAATTATGAAATTATTAGCTGCTGTGAAAGTCATTCGAAATTTTTAGTGATATTTTCCCAAATTTTCTTCCTTTCTGATTCAAAGACTAATTATTCTCAGCAGAATTGCGTAAATCATGAGGTTCTAAAGGTAAAGATATGCTTCCATTAGCGGAAAAGCCTCATTAAAATTATTGCTTTTCTGTTTTGGTAAATTTCAAAGAGTTTGTAAGTAATATATTTGTAGTTTCCAATTTAAACATAAAACATCAATCCTCCACTTAGTCTAAATTGCAATTCTAATTTCAAATGGACCACGCTTGCGAAGAACTAATTATGGGAGCCATTAGACAATCAAATTTGCATGACTGCCGAAAAAAGGCCTATTTTCATAGTATATTTCCATAAATATAAGGTTATATATTGGTGAATTCACAGTTTTCTTGGGATTCTTGCAGTCGCCAGGATTTGGGTGAAATTTCGGGTCGATTTGTAATCAACATTGAAAGCCCAATACAATTAAGCGTATAAGCCTTAAATAAATTTATCGTCATTTACATTAAACTTAGTAGATTTATTATTTTATCATTTCAATTCAATGATTTTCATTAAATTAAAAATGGTTTCAGGGAGATGGTGGTTTTCTACAAATTTCCCTTTTGAGTATCAATGTGTTTTAACCCTTAATTTGCTAGCCCAATCTAATTGCTTCGATAACGTTGTTAGTTTCATTTAAAGCAAACATTTTATTGGATATTACAAGTTAATAATATCTTTTGAGTGTCAACAGGACGCCTTTCATATTTACCTAAGCTGAAAGACAAACAGTATTTGCTAGGCCAACCTTACACTTAGCAGACAAACTTTTGGGGCAGATCTTAACCCGTTTGTAAATACTAAGCCGGTTTACTAGTTCATCTTAGGTTTTATATGTCTTAAAATACGATAAAATATTACATTAATTTTAGTAATAATTGGTATTCTTCTCCATGGAACGCGTGATTATCCAAAACAAGAGCCTTAGTACAGTAAGAAAGCTAGGGGACACCGATTTGCATCTAGACCAAATTTACAATGAACACAGAGTTCTATTTGGCGAAATAACCCACTTGGGATTGTCTGTGCATCTGATAAAACAGTTGACATTGAGGCATAGTCTAGTAGAATAGTGCTGCTGATCGACCACTCAGATTAACATGCAATTTTATGCACTTTCAAGATGTCTGGAAAAAATGTTACACACTGAATGTGATGAATGTGTTCTTCGAAATTTTCGAAAATTATCATTTAAACACTTGTGTACAAAGGGGATGGATCACTGTAACTCACCTGATTCATCCGCGAAGAGAATAAAGTATTGGATCATCATGAATCAAGGAAGCGATTTTCTAAGAAAAGCAATAATGATCGCTTTTCTACAAAAAAATTACACTGAAAATGTAGAAAAATATGTCCATTGCATGAGATGGAGAATCGCAATAGAGCATGTGGTTAGAAGAGAGAAACATAACAGAACACAGTCTGAAAATTCTCCTTGTCTCGTGAATATTTCTCTAAACTCTCTATTTCTCAACAATATGTCTTTTTTTAAAGTGACTGCCACCTTTATTCCTAATATTTTCCATAAAAATACTAATCAGGTCAAAAGTGTTACCGTTTCATTGAGAAATATATAAATTTGAAGACAATTGTATAATTAGCTAGCCATGTAATAGCTTTTCTAATTATCTTTGACTTTCTTCCATCAACTCACAATTTTACTGAAGACTTTTTATTTTAAGTTTCATCTTGGTTTTGATCCGAAAAACTCACAAATACCAGTTTCACCTATTTTCAACAGTATTAGAGAGGTTGGTTTGCTTGAAGGAGCAAAATTAGGAGAATAAGGCTAGTAGAACCTTTGCAAATAGATTTCTTATTATGTATAGTAGTGCCGCATTGCCCCTATCAAATATCACCCGTCTTAGAATCACCTAGGTGGTCTTTTCTACCTCAAAGCTTGGTTTAGACGCTCTATGAGCTACTGCTCTAGTTGCTTGCATACAGTAATAACCATCTCTAAGAGCATTCTCTAAGGAGTATTTCTGCGACGCTTAACTTCTCTACTTCTAAAAAGATGGAACAATTCGAAGAGAAAAAAACAGATGCCAAATGGAAAATGTTTCAATGTCAGAATCCATTCCTGAGGCACTCATTTTCCAAGATTTGGAAGATGATGATGAGCAAATTTACGGTTTAAACAAGGATTAAACCAACGGTTATACTAGGATGATCTTCCTTAAGAGCTGCTTCTTCAAGGAGCTTGTTATCAAACTCACTTGGGCGTGGTGGGTGAAATCTCCACCTCCGAACTGCACAAATGATACTTTGCAAGTTCTTTTATTCATATATTCATACATTCCTTAAACAGAGTGAATATTAAACGCAAAATATTTTGCCCCTCGAATGATTCTTGGGTACTTTGATGTTAAGAAGCCATTAATCAAGCAAAATTTAATGTAATTGTTCTGTAAAACAAAAGTTTATCTGCTTTAATATATCTTGACATAAAATGGATGTTCCAGTACAGTAGACGTTGTAAAATACTTTTTCGTTCAATTTAAAATAGGCAAAGTGTTCACGGAACTTCTGGGTTGACCCGATATATTGGCAAATAAGTGTACGCTTACTTGACCATGAAATAGTTTGTGCCTAACATTATTATTAATCAGATATTTCTAACACGAAGCGGAGGTTTTGACAAAAAACAAATTAAATTAAAAGTGCAGGTAGGCGAGTTTTATACCTAAGCGCACGGAAGTGACGCAATAGCTGTTGATTGCCAGGAATCACATAATTCAGCTTAGCGAAGTACTGCTATTTGTATCTTCATCCACCGAAATGATAATTGATGGCTCGAATTGGAGGAAATGCAAAGCTTCATTTTAAGCTAATTAGTCTTACCTCATCCGTGATGAATGCACTTCGGTTTTTGCTGCACAGAGGTGTCTGGAGCAAAGCGAACGTGAAAGGAGAGAGCGAATGTTGTCTTTCTGTCAATCAATTTTAAGTCCCCTTATTTTTTCTTCTTAAAATACAGATTTAATAAGGAAGTATCTGTATTTTGCTAATTAGGGTAATCCCATATCCGAGAATGAACAGGAAGTCCAGTTGAGTTTCACGGAGGAAACAGTCATTGAAGAAGCATATCCCGTTTTATCAGCTGAGTAGGAATTGGCAATTAAGCTTAATTCAAGCCATACCACTGTTAATCGTCACCTTCACAAACCTTGGAAAAGCTCCTCGGAGAACTTTGAGATGGGGTACCTCATGAATGGATGTCTAAAAATGACCTCAAATCAAGAGTTGACTACACCTACTCGTCCCTCCTCCTTCCTAGGCAACTAGTTTCAACTTTTTCGGTCAAAATTTTAAGGAATTGGGATCGATGAACATGTTTAGAGAAAAAACCTCCATTCACCTCAATCTTTCGACCTTACACTTCTTCAGACAGCCAGTAATTTTGTAGCCTTTGAAATAGTTTTGCATGGCAATTTCACTTAAGTGACTTCTTCAAAAGAAAACCAAAAGAGATTTACAAAAAATGGACTTATTATTAAGGAAAGTAAATTAAAGTTTGGTTCCTTAATTAAATGAAGCGTTTGGTCACATGTTTTAGTTATTCAAACTTATGGGCTCTAAAAGGATAATTTGGTGTTGATAGTATTTGTTTAAATCCGTATTTTCCACCTTTATGAGCGGTTTAGGCCTAAAACCTCGTCTTCAGAAGTGTAAAAATACTTAAACAAGATGAATTTCAAGGTTTTTTGCTAGAAACCTCTTCCTACTAGTTCACTAGCAAACAACAGCAGTAGTCCCAAACAAACAACAATGATAGATTGCATTGTTGATTTATCTCTTCCAGAGAAAGCGTTGTTGCCCCAACTAGCGCGGACCCATAAAATATGGTGTTTTTTAAGGGTCTGAGACGCTACGCCATTTTTAAAGTAAATTCATTCTTGGAATTTTGAAAAAGTCAATATTTTTGCCCTTTCGAATAGATTAAATCAAGCAATAAAGTTTTGCGTGCATTCCGAATTTTCGATTATCCTAACTGTGTTAATCACCTTTGTACCACAAGATGGCCCATTGAAAATATTGATTAGTGGGCTGCGATACATGGGTATAATAATATTCGTTTTAATAAATCACAATCATAAATATAATGGAAAAGTTCGCTGTTAGTTGTTGGCTATTCCCAGAGGTAAGGAAATGAAAGTCCAAGAACGTTACTTGTCGATCTCGTATAATTCAAGTTATTTGCCTTAATTTTCGGGAAGGAAAACAGTTTATTCGAGTAGCATAACCAGCTAGGAGGATATGGGTAAAAGGCAGGTTTATCATGTCAGAACTGATTGAAGCATTGGGTTGGCACCCTCCTCAAGTTCTTCGCTTATGTCTTCCTAAAGTCGCAGCTCCATTTTTGCCACGTTATTCAGTTTTTGCAAATTCTGGTGGAGGTGAACCCTGGGTTCTGACTGGATGCGAAAAGTCCTGAATTTGGTTAGCTGAAATGTATTCAACCGCTTGAGAGATCTGCCTGATGGATGGCCGACGATGAATAGTTATCACTTGTAGGACAAGTGGGACCACTCTAAGATGTAAAACTCATGTATCCGTTTTAAGAATTAGGCTATTCTAAGAGTTAATAATGAACAGCTCTGCTATCTCCTACTTTTTAGATCACGCCATAAGTTTTTTCCAAAATTTGCCTTCTTAAAAGAATTTGTGATGAAGCTGAACTCCATTTTTGTTTAAAATGCTTTTTAACGAATCCGATTACGTTTTACGGAGCAACAACATAAAAATTTGTTTAATTAAAACGTGCAAGTACCTAATAATCGTATGAGGCAGATAATTATTTGTGAGTTCAAGAAACGAAATGAAATGGTGGGAAATGTGGGAACGAGCTTGAAGAAGATGGTTGTTGATATTCAGAAGTGTAAGTTTAACCGTCTACGAAGATGAATACCGAACCGGAGGACATCAAACTATATTTAATGGGAAGCTTCTTGAAGAAGTATCCATAGGATTGACAACTAATGACAACGAAATTCTTCAAAGACTTAGAAAACTGGCTCCTGATGAATAGTTGTCTGAAAACATTCCCAATTGTAGAGAAGATCTCTTCTGTTCTTCTCATTCTGATTAATTTGTTACAAAAACTAAAATGTGATTACAAATATTACCCTTTTCTAATCATTTGACGATTTTTGACTCATTATTCGAATACAGTTGAAAAATGGCCGTAACTGATTACCAATTCTTTAATTTATGGAAATAAGCTAAATTTTACATAAAAATAATGTTTTCAAGTAATAAGTAATTATTTTTGATGATCTTTATAGATAAAAATTCCCCTCAGTTTCTGGAGAAATGGCATGAGTAAAATTTTCTCAGTGAATTAATTGGTTTGAAATTTTTAATTCAAACAAACTCTTAACTTGCTAGCAATCATCCAGGTAGTTTCTAGTCTGAAAAATTCAAAAATTACATGGATGAATTCACATTTATATCAGATTTGAAAATTCGGAATTTTCATTCGCAACAATGAGATATTATTCATGCGTGAATAATTGACGTGGAGCTAGGGATTTAGTACTTTGTCTTGTTTATTGTATTTTGATTGTCAAATCTACCGATTAATTATTTGATCAGACCACCAAAAGATCTTGTTAACCGTTTTATTTTCTTATGCAAAGTACTAACTAGACAAGCGAAATACTGAGAGGCATGCTTGACAATATTTTAATAAGACAAAATTATTTTTCGAATGACTTAGATGCCCATAAAATATAAACTGAGCAAGGTAAGTGTTAAGGCACTTCAACTTATTTCAAATATCGTTTCTTTCACTCCAATGAAGTCGAACTCTTAATATACTCTTCGCATAAGACACGGAAGACATAATCATTAATATGTTTTGATTCAGAGGAAATAAATGCAAGAACAGACTTTGACTCCACGAACTGAATATTAAAGCCACTAGCAATGTACTTAGAGGTGTTTCACTAATTAAAATCAATGTCACAGCTCAGAGATCCATCAGGTACTTATATAAGTTATGCCGAAACTGTGTTTTTCCCATACTGAGCTAAATTTATAGAGCATTTCATTTTGTCGAATGCTGCTGGATTTTTGAAAGAACGGTAAAATTCAAATGTCCTTGATTATAACCCTGTTAACATGAAAGTACCCATGAAGCATTTGAGGGATCTAGTGTAACATGAGTTGAAGGTTTGAAAAAAAACAGTAGCATCACTATTTTGTGAAATAAAGATGACGGTTGCACAAGATAATTTGCGAAATTCAGAGGTTTGAATTTTATCTTCCACGATGGATTTGGTGATAGACATCTAGAAAAAGCCCTTAAAAATGCTCATTCCGTTATACCAGTCGAGCTATAGATGGCAATTTTACTTGGTTCAAAGCTTAGAAACGTTCGTCGCCAATTTAAAAAAAAAATGAAATTGACCCCACATGTAGAAAATGTGTTCTTCAGGAATTGTTTAAATACTAGAGTTGATATCTTCTCATCTCTACAATCTCGCAAAATTCCTTTAACCTTTTTCGATAAATGTTTGACTGCTGACCGACGAAAAATTGATTTCATGTAGAAATTTTAGGCACCGTCGACCGTGACAGGGTAGTAAAAGTGAAAAGCAGCAGCCACAGCCGAGGAAGGAACTTAATGCGCAAAAGATCGTCCGTTTCAGTCTGGTGGAGTTGCGAAGGCAGAATGCACTTTGGGGTGGAGTTTGTACCAATCTCTGAGGAGGGAAACGACCTGTTCTTGAAAAAGGACGATGGGTTATTTTTCATCAGTATCATGCAACATAACCTATTCCTTACAAAGTTAGAATCGCCTCACAAAAGATGGAAGAACTTGGCTGGGAGAAAATCCATCAGTCTCCTTATTCTGACTGCCATTTGTTTCGTATCTGACAATATCATCTGAAAGAAAGTGCTTTTGCATAACAGGAAAATGAGTTTGGGAGTTTTTCGAATAAAAACCAAAACAGCTGGACAATAATGGCACAAAGTATCTCCTTATTAGGTAACCAGGTAAGGTAAATTGAATATTGAAATGAAGTATCTTGATATGAAATGATGTTAAAAATTCAGCTGCTTTTATCAGTGTCCATATAAGCTCCATAAAGACTTCCCTTAGAGTAAAGCGACATTCCCGTAAAAGCATCGTTACACTAAGTTATTAGAGCACTCAAGCGATTCCTAGAAAACTTGAAGGTTTTGAATGGATTGGTTAAATTTAAGGGGTAGTTGTGGTGTAGCATTTATGACGAGAGGAAGCATGGTCACTCCCTGAAAGCACATTATATCATCATAAATAATAAACAGTTAACGACAGGCGATACCTATCTCTAGAGTAAACATACTCAAGTAAATGTTCACTAAGTACCGACTCTTATAAGCTGATGTCTAGTGAGACAAATATATTGTATAATTATTAATGCTTTCGCAAAATGCATTATTAAAAATAACCGTTTTAAATGGCATAATTAGAGCAAACTAAATTTATTTACTTCTGCTTATTATTTCGTTCTAATATTCTATCAATTTTATAATTTAGTCATTGACTTATTCGATATTTTATGTATAAAATAAAAGTGAAATGGTTATATTTTTTATTTATTTGGTGAAATCATAAAAAAATAATTAAAATTGAATAATAAACATTTCATTTGAACCTGCTTAGATATAGCAAACCAGTAATAAGTCCTGTCATGTATGTTTCAATACATACGAACTATTTAGTTTTTTCTCTTCAGAACTCAGGAAATGAAGGTTTTTTAGAATAAATAGTACAAAATAGTATGTTTTCTTTTCCTGTATGAAATGCAGCTCAAGCCATTTTAGAAAATGTTCATCTATCCCAAATAAACTTGAGATACCCAGCGACAAACTTCGCCTCCAAAGCTCGAAGCTCAACTTCACACAGAAGGTTTCAAATATAATCGTCTACAAGAGAATTGAATTTTTTTCTGAAGGTGAAAATCCTTCTGAAGAACTAACCTTTTGATTTTTTTCTGACAAGTATCAAGCAAAACATGGATGCTCATCATGTCAGATAGGCAAACTGTCGTGATTTTCCCACATGTGTCATCCGAGGGGTTTAGCTTGAATTAAAATTTATACGTGCACTTGCTGACCACTTTAGCTAAGCCCTGGAAGATAACTGGAATGAGAAGCATCGACGAAATAGTGGAAACAGAGCATTTTGCATCATCATTTTGTAAAATACTGCTGCTTATATAGTAGGCGCTTTTGAAAGAGAAGTAAAAACGTCATCCTTAGCGAAGCACTGCTCTGTTCGAAGTCGAAATTGTTAACTGAGTCAGATCGTCAGATTCTCTCAAATCGATTCATTAGCGAGGATTCCAGGAATAAAACTCTTGAAACCACTGCAGAGCTCCTCAGCAAATCTCAGTTTCCATAAAAATGGAGCAGCAGTTAGAAAACCCCTGTTCTCAAAGAAAATGTTTTAAAGTATTTGGAGCTGTGAAGTAGAAACCTCAAGAATTGGTCTATCCCTCGAACAGTGGATGAAAAACGGGATTTTCTCTGACGAATCATAGTTTATCACCCTATTTCTGCTCTCCCGTCGCTAAGGGTACGTTTGTAGACAGCCAAAAGACGCATTTAATCTAGACTGCTGCCTTCTCAACTGGGGTGCTTTTTCTGGAAACTCGCCTACGATTTCCCTTCTTGTAGGAAAAATTAACAGCCATGAATATTTAGGAATTTTAGGTGGCAACCGAGTACATTCTCTGGTTGTTCGAAACCTGTGGTTTCCGGATGCACCAATGCACCAGATGCAAAAATCCATTCAGCTAGACCAGTTAAGGAATGGAAGGAGTAACATTTTATTAAAGTTGACCATCTCATCTGGCTACCACCACAAACCACAGACCTCAATCTCATTATTGAGGGTCATTTACTTAAGTGAGAAGTCAATTTCGTCACCGCCATCGTATCTGAAGGAACTAGAGGGTGTTTTAGCCAAAAAAGGTTAAAGTTCTACAAAATTTTGACCTAAGTGATATTAAAACTATTTTATTTATCGTTTGTCAATACTAATGGTGGTTAGGTTACACTAAATCATTTTTTATCCAAGAGCTGATTTTATTAAAATCAGAGAACATTCGATGAACCCTTGACGTCGGAAACCGTTCATGCCCCCAAATTCAAAAACCTAACAGTCGAATACGGGGCACTTCCTCTTCCAATTAGTAGTTCATCATTAGATGGAGGTCACATCCTTCGAACCATCAGACTAACTTACAGTTTTCTTCTTTTTAGGCAATTCTTAATTCTTTGGAATGATCCAACGCTGGTGCCGCAATCGCGCACTAATTTTATTAGCTCTTACTGCCAGAAATGAGTCGAGTAAGGACTAAGTGGTACCTTTATTGAGGCACGGAGACCTTGTGCTGAGGGCTTGTGCGCTAAGTGTTTTTGCTACTATGTTTGGCTCGTATGAACTCTAAAGGATGTTTCATAATGTTGAAGTGTTCTGAGAATGACCGTGGAATTGTTTGAGAGGATCGCAAGACCGCGGCTCCTAAAATCACTGCAGAGCTCAATAAACAGTTGGCTAGTCAAGAGAAGGAAGATGCCATTATTAGTTCTTCATCAATCACGTCGAATTAGGCCCAGAATTGCTCATTGGATGGGTTCTATGGACGAATCTTCAGCTAATCTAGCCGTGTAATGGACTACCTCATTGTGAAGGGGTGTTACAATCATCATCACCATCAATTTATTACCTAAAACGCGCAATAGATAGACCTTTCCAAACGTAAGCCAAAAATAATTTTTTAAAGTTTATTTTAACTGCGAAGTTAACTCCACTTAGTCCTAATTGCTTACTATCTAAGCAATGATTAGTTAATTTGAAAACAATCTGTGATTATTAGACAGCAATATAGTATACGCAGGTGTGGAATACAAGTGAAGGGAATTAATCATCTGCTACACTCAACAAACAGATAAAAAAATTTCAAATGACCTCAGAACCCTCTCAACTTTTTACAAAGTACCCATTGTTCCAAATTTTCCACCACATACCGGCTCACAACCAGGTAAGTGTGACAACAGGGCATAATTCAGAGGTATCCTAAGCCATGATAAATATTCACGTTGACTTACCTCTTTTCTATACTTTAAGATGATGTCTTGCGGACATCACATCAGGGGGCTTCAGATTGGCCATTTCCTGGACTAGGAGCGCTATTACCTTATTTGTTGTAATAATAAATTTCAATTTTCAAGTGAAATTTATTATTCTCGTTTATGAGTGGTACAGAACACAGTAGCGTAGTATTAGGAGAACGTGTTAGTATCCACCCCAGATTTTCTGAAGTTTCTAATCGTAAATGATTTGTAATCATTTTCATCGAATATATAGAAAAGGCGACAACGAATTCTGTAAAAATGGATATTTAGTTTGAGTCCGTTATTAATGTCTCATTTATTATTTTATCATTTTCAAAAGCCAAGGACATTAGTAATTTCGATTGGGTGGGTCAAACGAAGGTTTTCACCAGAATTTTGTGTAACCGCTGAGTCACCACAAAATTCCTTATTGTTTTATTATTGAAAGACCAGTTAAATCCCTTAGATGCACTATGAATCCATGAGCACTCACAAAACGATTTATAATCCAGTTTCCTATTTGTTAATTACAGTCCATCATTTCTGTCTTTTAAAAATAACGTTGTCTTAGATTCCCAATATTTCAGGGTATTAATATTTGGTTGAAAATACAGGAAATTCCGATTCCAGTTCTTATTCACATGAAAAATTCTACGTGACTCCTTCTACCTACTAGGCAGCATGGTCATCAGCCACCACCTCATGGTTTCTTGCAGCAATTATGTGGGTAGGTCCTAAACAGTCTATTCATCAACTTTTATGCACATAGGATCACAACGAATTCATTGCACCCTTGTGTGGGACTCATCAATAATTAAACGAAAAGTAGTATTTATTGTATCCCATTTCACTAACCAAGGATTCTCTCCTATGAAACCTCTAGCTAAGTTGTGATAATGTGTACAAAATGTGTCCCAAAACTGGAAACCAATATCCCCAACTACCGGGTCTCGCAAAAATTGACAATTTATTTCAAATTCATTATTTTATACCCGCCTATTTCCGCTTTCAATGAACATTCATTTCAACTGAATAAGCTCAAGCCAAATAACCTTTGTTTTCCTATTTCAGCCAATAGTTAAGAGGGCACAAAAGCAACGCATGAAGGCACTACATTTAACCTTTTGTCTCAGAAGCATTTTTTGCGTTTTAAATATTAAAGGTGCGAAGCTGAATCTTGGATGAATGGAATACCAAAATTTTAAAAACTGAAGTGAAAAGGGAACTCTTCATCGACAAGTGCGTAATCAAAACTAAGCAGATTTTTATCGGTAAATAATAATTTCTACCAGTTACTAAGCATCTGCGCAGTTATTTTTATGAATGGAATATTTATGGGTTTCTGTTTCCTCAGTTGTAAAATGACTATTTATATCAGGAGCTGAAATAATCTATCACTCTTAATTTGCAATCATTCAGGCAAAAATTGTCTTTAATGGAATTTTTCGCAGTCATGATCATTTGAGGTTATAGAAGATGTTTTATATAGGCCTTTTTCATAAAATTTTTCCCATTCTTATTCCCAAAGAAAAAATCAATATTTAACCCGAATTCTGAAGCACATGCTGGTGATGCTTCGAGTTACTTTGAAATGACAGCATCAAAAGTTCATTAAACTGTTTCCCAAATTTGCTTGACCTTCATGGGTAGATACAGGGGTTGAACAACGTAGTAGAAACACCCTGAAATTATTTTATTTTATATGATTTATATGATTAATTTTTATATGATTAATTTTTATATAATTTTTATAATTATGATTTATACGATTTCTTATTTTTTATTTTAATTATGATTTTTTGTATGATTTTTATATTGTCATATGATTTTTTATATCATTTAGGTCAAATTTTTGCGGTTACCACAGCCTGATTTCTCAGAGGTATTGTAACATACAAATTGTAAATTGTTTCAAAAGGAATTTTCGCCTAACTTAGGTGTCTACAAATTCTGTCCAATCCTTGTACATTACCTTTCTCAACATGTTTGCTATTTAGTTCAAAGGTACGAGCAGGCTGATGATTGCAGATTCGGGAAACATTTTTAAAGTATTCGTGTTTTTATAGCCAAGCAATATGCTTTTTGTTTTTCTATAATAAATTTATGTTCCATTAGGGGGTTACGAGAGTCAAAAATAGGAATTGTTTAGGAACTTAGCCAGGACTATACGCGAAAATCTCCAATACTCTGTTGAATTGCCATGATGAATCGGGAACCCACCATAAATTTGTTTCAATTTTCCTCTTTTCAATAAAACCGACGTTCTGCAGTTTATCAAAAACATCGTCACAGTGTAGCGGGTTGGCTACACTTGGAGCCTCCCAGTGATGGGTCATCTACTCCGTGGGGAAGATAAATCGACTGTTTATTAGATACATGTGTGGATGAGGGAGGCACTAAAGCGTTTTTATTTGATATAGGAACGAGGGAACATAACCCAGACTTGGATTGGTGACGGGGGAGTCCAATAACTGGGTTTGAACATGTTTAGTGTGCGAATGAGAAGATAATAGTTACTAGGCTGTCGAGATTATCATGGTGATGCTGAGAATTGGCCTCATCGGACTTAATCTTTCCTAATGATGGTCCCAAGTTCGGTTGGTGTTTGACCTCCTGAGAGTACTTTTACTTTCCAACTTCACCTTCGCCTGGCAATCTTCGCCACCAGTAATCGCCTTCTACCCTCCTCACTTTTGTTCAAAAATGCCAAGTGTTAAATGATTTGGACGAAGGTCCTAATGAAAGGACTGAAAACGTACTCAGTCTTAAATTAACGGTCTTAAACCAACGCCATTGGATTCACAGATATCAATTTCAATTAAATCTTGAGTAGATTCGGTGCTTTCGTAATTTGTGTGGTGGACTGTCTTCAAATTCAGCGTCTTCTCCTTCTTCAAAACACTTAATCGTCCCGTAGTTTCTTCACATTATAGTTTACTAAAACTGCGATATTTTACCTTATTAAAAACCGGTGTTTCATGAATAATAGAACATTTTTTAACTTGAGGATAGGCTAACAACCATTAACGCGTTTCAGCATGTTTCCGATATTTTAAACTTGATCATTTAACACTTTATAAAAATCCATACTGTTTGAGTCAGCCTCGTTCAAAAAATCAACCCCACAATTATATTAGAGATTTAATGTTGACAAGTAACATTCTGTTTTACTACTGCTACTAGTTACCAACCATATATCAGGCATATACCAATCATATACTATTATTGATACATTTACTTTGTAACATCGTTATGATATATTAGCCAATTGACGTGAGAGGAGAAGAAGTAATCCTCCCTTTTTTAAATTGGTATCAACGCCCTGAAATTTGTGAAATCGTCTTCAGTTTGGTGGAAATTAGGCTTATAACAAACCCTGAACTTTAGTGCGGGAATTACCAAAAATAACCACTGGAAATAGTTTCAGCCTAATAGACAACACATAAATCTATTAGGAAACGTGATAACAGAACATCATGCAATGTTTTTCATAAAAAAATCAACTCACACGATCGTAAAACTTGGCAACTACAACCCTGGGATCTGAACTATTCCTTTTACGCTGATTCTTTCGCCTTCGTTTCTTGCGTCACATACCAAGGGTAGTCAACATACGATATTGCTTATAGCTGTATGAAAGACTGGGAATAAATGTGAAGAGAAGGAGAATGCTTGCAAAGTAGGTAAGGCGATATCACAAGCCACCAACTTCGAATAACCTCGCAGTGGAAACACCTAACATGTTGGCTTCATAACCTTTACACTTGCTATAAACAATCGAAAGTTGTCATATGTTGTTATTAAAGTGACTATTTAAAAAAATTCTTTAAAGCGGTTAAAACTAATAAAAATGGCAAACCTCTTGAACTTTCAAAGAGGCCAAATTGTCGGTGCTTTTGGCAGGCTTCAGAGAAACAGAAACTGCCCTCCTTCCAAATACTTGGCTTTTCAAGAGGCACTGTCTCAAAAGCACTGACTGCCATCTTTGAAACAGAAGGAAAAATGTCGTCCTCATCAAGGCGTAGGTCGAAGTTGTTGGCTGAGAGAGACCATCGGACTCTAAATGGAATTTTTAGAGGTGATTGCATGACCACGGCTCCAGAAATCAATGGAGAGCTCTGTTAAACCATACATGATGCAAAAAACCAAATTACAGTGTGAAAGTGTGGCAATGTGAGAACCTCCGTTCTCAAAGGCAAATGTTTCAAGGCTTTTAGTGGTATGGAAACCTCCTCGTACATTGGCCTCTCTGATCGAGGTGATTTTCTCTGACGAATCGTATTTCCGACCTCTGGCAGAATGTACCACGTTTGAAGACATCCGAAAGAGCCTTTAATTCATATTACTGCCTTCTCCTAACTGCAAGACATGATGAACTGGTACATCATCCGCTCAAGTAAATCTTATGGTAGTTCAGGAACTGGGGTTTCCGGGGGAACGCCACAATCTTTCAAGACGATAATCAGCACCAGGAACAGCATTCTAATGAAGTTGAGCATCTCATCTGGCTACCACGGTCCCTAGACTTCAAACGCATTAGTGTGATTTGTAGCTGCATTTTAGAGATTCGAGCTAAAATTCCGTTTGGAACACATCCATCGTCCCTTATACGAATCAAATTGAGATTGGGGTGTTAACTAATGAATCGGCTAAAAGGCCTTTGGACACATATTTCACCTTTATACGATCAACTGGATTGGAGTGTTATTTTTTTGATTTTTCATGGTATTTCTACTATTGTGCCGATCCTCTGTATAATTAAATCCGAATCTCATCAGTCAGCTAAAAAGCTATCGCCGCTTGATTCTGGATCAGAGAGCTACTACTGATACTTCTAAAAGGAGTTTAGTATTCAAGGTACCTGACTAACCCAGTTCTCATCACCGCCTCAACCTGACGTCGACCATGATAATGCTGACATCCCAGTTACTACCATGTTCTAAGGCTCTCACTAATCCTGCCCAAACCACACAAAACTGCTCATCCTCTCAAGTATCTAATAAACGGTCGGTTGCCGGTTTCTCCTTTGCTTCCTATTATAGTGAGCTTCACCTTTTGTGTGTGTTATTTGATCCATGATTGGGAGGATCTAAGTGCGGAATGAAAACAATTTTATGGTGGGTTCCCTGTTAGACGTGACAGTGCAAGAGATCATGGAAGGAAGTGCTTTCTTACCCAGTACTATGGTATAGTCTCAGTTTAGCTCCTACAGAATTCCTATTTTCTTAACCCCACACATTTCCAAGCAAAAATTGTGTTTACTTTGGCTCCGAAAGCCTCGTGCTGAAATCTTTAAAGATGGTCCTCGAATCCACAATCACTTCGAACTAAATGCGTACAGGTTAAGAAAAAAGTTAATGTATTTATTTCTGTTGTTTGTTATAATAATTTCTAGTAAGCTCTCGAAATTTTTGGTCCATTGTCTTATCAGTGATTTTAACCGCCTTCTCAAGAAATATATTCGATTTGCTCATTGTTTACACTAGCAACTTTGAGACGATGAAATCGATTTCTTAAAATTACTTAAACTGGTGCTCAAAACTAGTTTTGTCAAAAAGTACTTTTTTAAATCGAAGGAAACTTGAGGAATTTCCTAAAAATCCGATGCAGCTGGACATCATTTTTAAGATAAGACGCAGGTAATATGATTCATTTTCATTTTACACAATAGTCAAATTAAGAATAGCTTCATTAAGACCCTGCTACCGAAAAATCATATGAGGCTCATAGTGTTTTATGTGTTCAAGAAAGAGTGGCCAAAACATTGACTCAGTTTACGGAGGGGACCGTTCGAATTAAAGGTATCTGCAGAAAATGGTCTGCGAAATCCAGTGGAATTTTAAATTTCACCCCCTATGAAGAGAAAGATCGAAATGTGATGATAATGGGATCTTTGAAGTAGCCTTTGAATGAGCTTCCCCTGCTTTCGCAGTTGAGTTAGATCGGCAAATGCTTTTAGTTCAAAGTTCTTAAGCTTGCAAAACGAGGCCTTTTAAATTCACTCAACTCAAATTCGGGTTGACATTTGCTCTTCTTTTAATTCTGGCTAACTATTTTCACCCCTTGCAATGGAAAGTCTTGCTCAAATCCACTGTCAGCAATTAGGGCGCTTGAACAAAGCTTTTAGGTGGAAAATACAGAAAGGGGTGGCATTTCAGCATGACAATGCATGACTTACTACACTACAAGAATCACGTCACAAAAGGTGGAGGATCCTGCTGGCCATATTCTCCAGACCTTGTTCCTTGCTCAGATTACTGTTCGTTTCGCGGCTTATAAAATCATTTGGAAGACACACTTTTGCGGCACAGCAGAGTGAGGTTGAAAAGGGCATTTTTGAGTTTTCAAATTGAAACAAATAGAATTATGCATCAATAAAGGTATCAGTAAGCTTGATAACAGATGGAGTAGTCACAGATTATCTTGAAAGTAATTCGGTGATTAATTTTCTATTTAAATTACACATTTTTTACTTTTTTTTTAATTTAAAACTCAGAAGAAATATTTTTGACGACTTGAAGACTATGTGCACCAATCTTACTGAGTTGGATGTCTAGCTCAGTTAAATACTCCCAAAAGCACCACTGTTTCCTACACAATGGCATCATCAGTCACCATTTCCCTTAATGTTCACTTTGTCTAACTCTGGTTTCTATGATTTCAAAATCAGAGTTGAGTTCATTATCAATATCAAGGTGTTCGTCATGGATTATATAGTCAAACCAGGGAAAGTAAGAAGTAGTAGGTAGCTGCATGAAATATAAATTATTTAAAATAAACTTCGTAAACAATGGGGCTATCATATTAGTTTGGAGTTTTTACAAGGTAATCTAATAATAATTCTTATGGGGAAAAGCCGAGATTCTCTAGTGCCAGTTTAACAAAGCTCAGTGTCTCTCTCGAGTACAGCGCTATCCATCGCGGGTTATTCAGTGGAGTCCAAATATTGGGGCTGATGGAGCCCTAAAAATTGGCATAGGACCACATTTTCATTTCCCCTGAGGTGTGGCCGATGTGGGCGTACGAATCTCCCACGCATACATTAGGCTGCCCATTATCAGTGGCTGAGCTCGTTATCACCAGGGACTTAACTAAAGTGGCCAGTATTCCCACGTAGGCACCTCGGTTAAAATTTTCTGCAAATTTCTGAAAAAAAACTATGCTTTTAGTTTGTCAGGCCTACACATTGATTCTCTCCGATTTTTGAATAAATCAAACAAGTGACTAAATGTGGCATGTTATTGGAGATTAGATCAACCAATATACTTTCCAATTTTGGACCACTGTCAACGACGCTAAACATTTCGACAAAAGATCCATTTTCACCAGCTGCAAGTCGAGATTTGAGATCGTTGTCAGGAACAATTCATGAGGCACCCATTTCCATGAATTTGTCAAAGTTTTTTGAGGATGTTGAAGGTAGGCAGTTGTACGGCTTAAACCTTATTTGATTTCCGATTTCTCTTCAACTGTTAAGACAAGGAAGGCTTCAATGGACCTCGTCCAGTTGGATCACCTTCACCTTCGTGGAGGGTAAAATCTCAGCTTCTAAATTTCGCAAACCACTCTCTTTAATCCACGCATTACCTCCATGAACTAAGTAAATGTTTCTAGTTGCTTCGTCTGCTACTGTGTTGACTTTCTTGTACTCATAAACCATAACTTTGCTCAAATGAATCTTGAGTACTTCCAGGTCAGTTGAGTTTCAACCAAGTGAATTTTAATTTTTGTTCTCTGAAGCAAAATTTCATTTGTTTAAATGCGTCTATAAATGACCCTTTAAATTTCGTCCAATTCAAAAAGATAAAATTTGGACCGTACTTAATGGATGGCTTGGTGGATCGTCGGTAACGTCCAACCGTCACCAGATTGAATTGAATTGAATTGAATTGAACGAAATTCGAAGAGTATTTCGTAATTTCAAACGTAGAGAAAGCGCTATTTTTATGATAGAATGAATTGAAACGTATCAATTTTTTGCTATAGTGACCAATGGAAGCAAATGTCGCTTTATTAAGAATCGGCTAAATTTAATGTTTTTGAGTTCAAGAAAGGAAACTCAACAGCAGCTGACGAAGCGGCTAGAAACATTCACTCAATTTATCAGTTTTGGAAATTCAGATGTGGAAATTTCACCCTACACGAGTATGAAGATCGAACCGCACGACGTCCATTTGAGTGCAATCAAAAGATTCACCCTAAAGTAGCTTATCCTACTTAATCAGTTGAGTTGGAATTGGTAATTAAGCTTAGTTCAAATCACACAACTATTCCTCATCATTTTGAAAAATTTTAAAAATGAGCGCCTGGAAACAATTTTGAATTTGCTCTTCCCTACTGCATCCTCGTCAACGTATTTCAACTTTTTGGATGAACTTATGAGTGGCGGCGAAAAATGGATGTTTTACCGGTATGTTTCTAAGTTTCGTCGACTGTGACTTCGTAAGCAGTAGAAAAAACCTAGCCGCAGCCGCCGTCGAGAACTCCACAACTGAAAAGGTCCTTCTGCTTTCCGTTTGATGACATCGCCAAGGAATAATGCCTAAGCATTAAATCTCAAATCCACTGTTAGCAATTAGAGAAGTGTTTGAACAGAGCTTTGAGGAGGAAAAAACCTGCTCTAGTGAATCAAAAAGGGATGATGTTTCGCCACCCCCCACCCCACACAGTAATGATCACGCCATAATAGATTGAGGTACTTTATGGGAGTAAATACCTTATTCTTTTGGCATTTCTTCTTCCACGGTCTGCTATTTGTTTCGTAGTATTTTTCGAAATCACTCAGGAGTAATAGCTTTTCAAAGCCCACAGAAGGAGACTGAAAGTGACATTTGTGAGTTCTTTGAGTTGAAACCAAAGGAAGTTTATATTTATAGTGGTATTAATAAGCTCTGCATTAGATAGTAATCGGAAAAAGGAAGGAACTCATGTGACGACCTGATACTTGGCGTTGGAGTTACCCTTTCCATCATCACTTTCAGCCCATATAGATTTTTTGAAGGTTTTGATGATATAGTGGTTGTCAATCTCTTGTATCCTACTATCCTCTCTAAGCCACAAAGGGACCACTTGAAGGCTGAGCCGACAGGAGAGAGCCAAGATTTCTTTGACCAGGACGCTAAGGACCTCATTTTGTGTCTCCAGTGGGTATTTATGAGATAACGCTGATTGAATATTTAAAATCAAGTGCACTTTTGTTCCTTTGGCTCTTTTAATGTTGATTTTATGTATTTCTGGAGATTTACTATCCCTTGCAATTTCACACCATTGCAGATGCAGATTTTGATGTTAACATCGCTTGAACTATGAATTTTTCTTGCTCACGCCCACCTGTCTTGCGTCTTAGAGGATGATCAAGCTCCATTCATGAAGGCATCTTTTACCCTTTCCTGGCACGCAAAAGGAACGTTATAAAAAACTTCGCTAAGAGTCAATTTATGCTTGTAAGAGGATCAAAATGAACAACTGGGAAGCAACTTTCTGCTGTGGATGTGAAAATTCTCTTTTATTATTTATTATTTATTGGATTTAATGCAGAAAGACCCGCATAATCTTGAAAGTCCAAAACTGCTCTTTAATTGTCGGCGGTACCGTGTAACGCTTATGCGCTGTGCTCATGTGGATATTTGTTCAAGGACAGGACGTTAACGGCGCGAACCAATCAAAAATCGCTTAGTGTCCTGTAACGAGAATGAGTGCACACAACGCCGTATGACGGCGTGCCGTCAACACATCCGTCCTGTGTTAGTCCGTTTCCCTTAATACAAGTTTATACTTCCATCCTGGGTCTTCTCTTACCTGGAACGTATTTGGAAGTCCTTTAAAGTGATAACCACTTTAACCGAATCTGTCCGTTTTGCCCATCAATTTGTATCCTTGAAACCTTCTTTCATTTAATAAATCAAATAGCTCTAAGCTCGCTCCTCCTCAAATTTTCGCAAACCAATTTAAGCTTTCGGTGTCTTCCATCATAACCCTGAACCCAGTCTACAAGGATATTATTGTTAACTTCACCTTAGAAGAACAATCCATTTGTTTTCAAGATTTCCACACAAGAATATGTATCATATTTGATGAGAACAGATGAGTCCTTCACACGATTCTCGACAGGAAAAATTGAAGTTAGTTTTGTTCAAGTAGAGGGGGAAATTTACGTCAAACCCGAATTCCGAGGTGTTACCCTTGATCTTACGATTTTAATCGGTAATTATCACTCGGAATGTGAAAAATTGCACAAGAAGGATTTAAAAATAGTCTTGAAAAATTGAAGATTTCGAATTTTTGCGTTAGTGGCGTTGGCATTGGCGATATTGGTGGTGATGGCATTGATGATGATGACGATGGTGGTGACCTTGATAATTATATCATCAAAATTTAAAGTTTACAACTAAATGTCAATCTGCTTTCGGTAGAAATGGTTAGTGCTTCTATTTATTTTGTGAATATTGAGGCTTTACAGAGACTAATCTCTAGAAAGTATATGAGAAAGATTTAATTTGTTGTGATGCGGGAATCAATTTTTAATGTAACCGTGAGATTCTGTTCTACTTTTCAATAAATAAATGGGAACGCGTTGCATATCATTTGAGATTTTAATCATTGATGTGCTTTCCTGGACAATACGTGACTTCCTTCAATCTATTTACAAGCCTTTTAAAACCTTTATCATTTTAAAATTCTTGCTATTTTCATTCGGAGATCTCGCAAAATCTAATTTTTAACTTCCTGCTCTGCGAAAAACTGTTTCTGCTTCCAAAAGATTTTACAAGCAGCGAAAAAATGGTGTTGGTTTGAAGGAGTAAGGACAGGACAAAAAAATAAATTTTCTCCTAACCAAGTACTTCTTGTCCTGTTGGGGTCGTGCTACATTGCCATGATGAAACGGCATTATCCATTTTCGATTCCTTCAAGCAAGGCTTTTTCCCTCCAATCTTGGTTCAAACGCCCAAAATGTTGAAGGTAGATTTGGCTAACCCACAAAATAATTAGTCTACAAGGCAAAAATTTCGATAAAATTCCCATTTTTTCGCCAGTCGTCAGCCACAAGTGTAATCACCGTTAAGATGAAACGAGTTGACAAGAACAGAGAGGAGTAGATGTCTTATACTCGAGAATTAAGATTGCTTTCCAGCAATAATTCATGAGACACCCATATTCCAAGCTTAGGGGCTTTTCCGTGTTTTCGAGGGTAGCGATGAACACTCGTAAGGTTTGAACTAAGCTTAAAGAATGCTCATTCCACAACTTCTGCAAAGGCTGCTGTTTTAGGAAGCAGTTTATCATCAGACTCGATTGGACGCCGTCCGGTTTGATATTCTTCTGCTTCCACTGCTGCTGAGTTCCTTTTCTTGAACTCATAATGCGTCATAGGCCTCAGATGATTCTTGCGTAATTCCATATAAGCAGGGCTATAACTAAGTGAACCGTAATTTTATTGTTATTTGTAACCAAATTAGGTCATTTCAAGTGTATTTTAATATAAAATAATGTTTAGATTTAGGACATATAATAGAATATATTAGACTTTCCGAAAACAGTAGTTTAACTATCGCAACCCTTTTTCTGATATCAGTATCTCAAAAATTATACTCAGGACTGTCAGGTATTATTTGAAAGCGATTTGTTTCAGCACAGTCACTTCAATCCAGTGACATTCTTGGCACCGCTATCTAATTTTGGTGCAGAAAATTGAAAGTGACGTCGGAGTCAGAGAGACAAGCGTGCGTTGAGCTAAGAAAACGGTTAATCTTAGCCGGAACACCATTTTAATCTGTGACAATAATCATGGCTATATATATATATGGGGAAGAAGGCTCCAACGTGCTAGTGTACGTTAGAATCCTGGCTCGAGAAGTCGAAATTTTAGCTACATTTTGAGTTTAGGTGCTGTATCTATGAGGGCTAATAAGAATGTGGGCGGCAATGATCTTGAATCGTTTAGTATGAGAAAAATTATCTAGATTAAACAAGCTAAGATGTCATAACGCCTCAATAGGTGTTGAACGCACTTTTGCTTAACAGCAATCTCCATCAAATATGCGACCCTCTAAAATAACAGGTCAGTCCATAGGTATTGAACGAAATTTAAATGTAACCAAACATTAGTTTAATGTTTAGATCCACTGTCACTTATCAATCTTTTTGATTAACGCAACAGTAGGGCTAAAATTTGCCAAATTGAAACCAGCCCATCGTGGAGGTTCTCAAAAATTATTTGGTCCATATAAAGTTTTGTTAATTAAAAAAATGAAAGTCTACAGATGTTGAAGCAGCTAGAAACATTTACGCAGTTTATGGTAAAAAATGCTTGAAATTTAGAAGTGGAGATTCGCCCCTGCCACAAAAATGAAGACCGAACCGAATGACATCCTGGTGAGTTAGAAAAGCATCTTGAAGAAGCAGCTATTAAAGAAAATCTTGCTGCTATATTAGCTGAGCTGGAATTGGTCATTATGCTAACATAAACTTGTTTTTCGGTGCATTGAGAATCGTCTGAATACAGTCAACTCAAATCGTGAATTGATCTTTCTCTTCTCTCCATTCTTGCCACCTTGTTTCACTTTTTTTGGTGGTTGGAATATTGAGTGTCTTAAGACAGTGGAAGGGTTGTGAAGGGGAGAAGACCCCAGCCAATATAACTAACTAAGAGGTTCTTCTTTCAGTCTGGTAGGAGCCTCAAGGAGTAATCCACTTTGAATAGTTACCACGCAATGCTGGAACAATTAATGATCATATGTACTGTCAGAAATTAGGGCGGTTACGCAAGCTTTGAGGAAACAAAAGACCTGCTCTAGCAAATCAGAAGGGGATGATATATCTCTAGGACAATGCAGTACGAATCACGACACAAAATTGGACGAACTCTGTTGGCAGAATATTCCTCATCTACAACTTTAATGTCCCGACCTTGATCCCTCAGAAATAAGTGGTAGATAACGATGCAACATTTGGTCATTTGCTTTATTTATTCTTGATTCGGAGAGAAATTGCAGAACGAATTTGTAGAAACGACATTTTGAACAAAGTATACAGATATTTTTCCAAAATTGCAAACAATGCCATTTTTACCCTAAGGTGAAAGAACGCTGATTAGTGAAGCTTGAAAAAGGTGCACAGAACTTGTTTTTATGTGGATTCAGCAATTAACGATCCTCCTTTGCTAGGAAGACCCTTGCAAATTGATAATGAAAGCATTGAAGCTGCAAGCGAAACTTCTAGTAGGATTTTCCTGAATCGTCCCTTAGGACAGAGCACTGACCCAAGGTGTTTACTGCGACATTTGGTCACAATTTCTCAATTAACACTCTGGCATGGACGTATCTCTTCTCTGGTATCATGACTCCTCATCCTAATCCCATACTAGTAGTCGATCCGTCTCTGAAGGGCACTGAAGAGTAGCTCTCCGCCACTGGGTTGCCGGCCTTTGTATCAGTTAAAAACCCATTTAATACAAGGCGGACTATTGTGTAGGCTGAATTGGTACGATAACCTTGTAGCCAAGACAACTTTCGAATAATGATGGACTACAAATGCATTTTACATTGCGAATAGCAACATAAGGGAAGATGGGACAATAGACAAATATACGGGGTTAGACAAAGTAGGCATCATAACCTTTGAACATATTATTACCAATGATTACTTGAAACATGCTGATGTTTTTGTCATTTGATGTATTTGTTTAAAGTAACTGTTTTAACAGATATTTGAATAACCTACTAAAAATGGCAGACCTCATGGAATTTTCGACCCCCGGCCGAACGTTTGAACGTTTGGGGTGTCATTTCCTGGAAGTCCAGTGACTTCCCTTCGTGGAAGACGAATTAACAGCCAAGACTATTTAGGAATGTTAGTAGGCGACCAAGTTCCTCATCCTGTGGTTGTTCTAGAACTGTGGTTTCCGGACAATAGCACAGCACCAATCTATACTACAGATGGAATTGTTAGAGAATTGCTGTATTATGAACATTCTAATGAAGATGAGCATCTCATCTGGCCACCAACCACAATCCCCAGACCTCAGTCTCAGTGCTGATGATCACCTATGGTTGTCCATTTTCGAGATTCAAGTAAATCGATTTCCGCCGCAGCCATGGTGGGGGCGTTTTAACTGAAGCGTTGCCTAAAATTCCTTTGGAAACAGTTCACAGTTTGATTGAATCAAAACCTCAAAGAATTGAGGCTGTAATTGCCGCAAAGGACGGACCAACACAATGCATTTAGTTGATTTTTCAAGTTATTTTCATCCACTCTATAACAAATGTTAACCTATTTAGTACACAGGTTTAGTTGAAGAAAACGAGATATTGAGTGAGCTGGACTGGAACAATGGCTGTCAACAAATGCACCATACTTTGCTAGAAGCACATATCCTATAAGATGGGATTCCAGTTAGATATGTCATAGAAGTCAGTTGTAATCGCCTTAATCAATCTGGCCTTAGCAGTGACTGAGAATCAATAGCTGAAAGGGAATACTAATCACGTAAGAATCTGCAGCTACTTTGTTTCGAAATGACCACAAGTGTGAGCTGGAATAAAAGGCGTTGTAGTAATATAGGTAAGATTAAAATATCATCTATTATTGTATCCTAACGTTGATCTTAACTTATAAAAGTGAGCCCCATGGAGAATCAGTACTATCCATTTTAAATTTCTCACTCAAAAATATTTAAATATACCCACTTCAGTTATTTAACAATGATTATAACTATTTACATTTCAGTCGAGATCTATGTTCGCTCATGTCTTCAAGAGTAGCCAGATTATGGGTCCATCATTTCCACGTTTTAATAGCTTTGCTGTCTATTCGGGAGAGTTTTATAGAAAAATTCTGGAAATTGGTGGCTATATGTAGTATTTTGAGCCGTTTAATCGATTTTCTAGGCGAAAGTTAGTGGAAATCACCGAATTTTGAACGCTTTAGTAGTTCTTTTATAGAACAACAATCCCATGATATGGATGCTATGGTGAGCCGTCGAAATAACAACATGGACAGGCAATAAAAAGGATCTTGTAACTCGTACAGTAAGTTGCATTCTCATGACCTTGTGTAGAAGAAAACGGATCCTGACTTAAGTCAAAACAGTGACTATGCCGTAAGACAAATATCTGATTGGCTCAAGCTGGTAACTCAGTTTTGCTACCCACAAGTTCTGTCTGAAATTACTTTTTTTTAATGGAACAAAATTAAAGAGGACTTGACATTGTTTTTATATTTAGAAGCATTTAAATTAATGTAGTTTTGTTTTACAGAACAAAAATCTGAATTTGTTTGATTGAAATTGTGCTAACATGAAAGTACCCAAGAATCATTTTAGGAACACAATTCCTTTTTCATGAGAGGCGAATATGCGAACGAAAGAACTCGCAGAAGATGATTTGCGAAATTCAGAAGTGGCTATTTCACCCTCCTTGAAAACGAAGACCGAACCGAAAATCCACCTTTTGAGTTTGGCGACGCTTATGCTGCTTCATCAGTTGAGGTATTGACAAGTAAGAGAAGTTGGAACTTTGCAACTGCCCATCGTCTTCAAAACGTGGAGTAGCTGCTTCGCTTTGGAAATGGATGCCTCATAAATTGCCTAATTTAAATTTACCCTTCTGAATTCTCGTCAACTTGTCTATCTTATTTTTGGATTAACGTGAAGCGTTTTAGACTGTATCGGTACCGTAAGTTGGCGGAAAAACCGCGGTCACACAGCCACCAAGAAAGAAACTTTATGGGAAAAAAAATTCTTCTATTAATCTGGTTGTATAGACCATGTGTAGTGCACTTTGAAGTAATACCACCTAATGCGGTAGCAATTATGGCTGAAATCTACTCATGGCATCTAAGAGCAAAGCTATGATAATGAATGAGACCTGCTCTAGTGATGTTTCTTCGGGACATTGCACGGCCCCCTCTACAGCAAGAATCATGAAGTCACAGAAGATCGAAGAGGAACTTGATTGAGGGAAAATTCTTCCGACTGTCTTTCTCCTTCAAACTACTGACACCATATTTAAGCCCCACACTTTCTTCCCAAGCAGTGTATATGACTTTTTCTCTCCGACAAGTCTGACCACTTAAAGATCACCATGGAGAACACCAAGGACTTAAATGGTTCTTCACTTCTCTAATTTCAATTTTCTCGCACTAGGGCTGTAGAGGATCTCAACTGAAATTGTTTTTCAAACTGAATAATACATCTGATTTGCGCACACCTTCCCACTCGTCAATCGCTTTGTCTTTTCTTTGTTTCAGCATTTCGAAATAATCAGATTCTTAATGTACCTAAAAATTCAATCATCTATGTACTTTCAATGATAAACTATGACTTCCTTCCATCTATTAACAAGCCTAATAATAACTTATTTGACATAACATTCATTTGGATTTAGCTCGAAAAACTCGCGAATGTTCGATTCAGCCTCTTCCTGAGGCAATAGAAATTGTTTTGAAAGTTACTAAAGGTATAGCAGGGTCGGGTGAATGAGAAGTTTTCTTCTATCTTTTGTGAAGACGTGATTCTTGTTGTGTGGGGATCATGCATTACACTGATAAAACAGAGCAGGTCCTATTCCTCAAAACTTGGGTCAGGCGCCCTAAATGCTGACAGTAGATTTAAACATCAATTGTTGCTGCATTAAGTGCGCTAGTTCTTGGCTCTCCCACCAGTTTGAAGAAAGATTGACTTTTTGCATATGAGTACTTCAAATTATAACCAAAAGAATTTGACAATAATGAAGTTTTAATTAATCTTGTGAATAAACTGCCGGAAATCATAGGTATTCAAGGGAAGTGCAGAATATTTCACTTGTTTCATTTAGTTCAATACCCTGATGCCATTATAAATCGGCAATACAACGCAATTTTTTGCATGACTGTTAAACTATTTACCTAGGTTTTGACATCCTTGCTTGAGGCAAAACCCGTCGAAGATTTCATAGCTCACATGTTTAGATTATCGACTGGTTGTAAACTTTTGCACGTGTTTTAAAGGACCCTGATATATTTTTCCCGACTTAAATGAGCGACAACTACGGAATCAGCCAGTCAGCGTTAGACGAGCTCCTTCGAGCCACTGTTGAGAAGGAGAACAGGACAAGAGAGGACTTTGAGAAGAACTATGGGTTCATGAAAGGTCCGCCGACGGACATCATCAAGGATCGGATTCCCCAGATGATTGACACATCCAGGCCCAAAGTGGAAGATATACTTCCCCAGAAGACCGAAGTTGAGGGGAAGATGGATGGAACTAAAGTTCTACCTTCACCAATGCCGTTTCCCAAAACTTCCTCGGCTATGATTGGGTGGCGTGGTTATAGTCAATATTGGATCGATATGAAATAACAGTTCCATCTTTAATTTGGAATTAGCTTATCAACTAAATAAGATTCAAATGTATGTTTATTTCCTTTATTCACAACAAATTATTTTAGAATAAATTAGTACCCATGGAGGACATAGGTACGCTAGATTTTAAAAGTTTTCTATTTTGCAGAAAACGTAAAAAATATGTTAATAATGCCTTCTTTTATTATAAAATATACTGTACAGATGTGTTCGACTGAATTTTTCGTTATTTAGAGAGTGAGAAATAGGATCATTAAACAAATAAAGAGTGGATAAAAGTAAGGAGCAGTAATTGAAGACTTTGATGTAGTTGTCTTCATAGGCTCCACTGTGGTAGGCTTTTTAGTTTCATCTGAAAATGGAACAATTTTTTCAGAATTCGTAGAATTTGCGTCTTAGTGCATTAAACAATGCTTGATTTAAATATTTTCCCTTAATATGTAATATTTAATAAATATCAATATTAAAAAGTGAACATTAAAACACTTTTCGAAGCAAGTCTAATTAATTGAAAATGTTATTTCACGCTATTGAAATATAATAAGTAGGTATTTATTTAATGGGTCAAAAATGACATTCGAATGATAGCACGATAGATTCTTACCCGATTCTTCGGCATGATTCTCATCACCCCAGAGATTTTTCATCGACGCAACCAGGCCAACTCTTGTTGAATCGGGATTATTGGGAGCTTCAGCCTCTGGAAGTGGATCGTCGTAGAGGGTCGGTCCTAATCCTTCCCCGTTAAGAAGACTCTTGAAGAGCATCCGACTTGATAGTGGCTTTTCCTGATGGAACGCTGGACCCACCTTCAACTATGAGAGAAAGTGAATCAGTTTTTTTGAACTTATTATACCGGTACTTAAAAGGTAGTACGAGGTCTGTGTCAATATTAAAACACCATACAGGACAATCTTTATTTAAAAAAAAATTCTTACGCCTCTAAGGGATTTAATTCCCATTTGATAATTTTCCTGATGTTGCCCAGGGTCATCGTTCCAGAGCTGCTCTTCTAGGTTACCGTTGACAGGCTTGTTTTTCCTGAAATAATGTTTATAATAAATTAAATCGTTTTTACAATACCATATTTGAAGTTATTCTGTACATAGGAAAGCTTTGATACATTTATATACTTTTCTAATAATAAATTATCACTAATATGAAACTCACAGAAAAATGTATTAATTTTGGCAAAATTCTTTTTATAAAGACCTTAATGTAATTTTACCAATGGTATTTACAAGATTGCTTCAAATTTCCTAGGTGGATGACAATTACTTTATTGCCAATCGTCAGCATTATTTCTCTTGATCGGTATTATTTTTTCGGAAATTATTTTCATAATAAATTTCGGGCTTGGGATTTATTAGAGATACACAAAGCGATATACAGGTTTACGCAAACCCTTGGGTCAGGAAAAGCTTGAAACTTTTTTAATAAAAAAAATCAATGGAACATGAGTTGGTTAATTGGTCACCTCAAAAGTCGTAACCGCATCATACCTTACTATTAAACGGAATTTAAAAAACTTTTTTAATCTCTAATGCAGCTAAAAATTATTTCAATGTTAAGATGAATTTAAACTGATCGGATTTTATTTTCCAGGACAGTCAAACCTAGAGACACCCAAGAATCACTTGGGACGACCGCACACAGCAAGAACCGGGACACAAAAGATCGAGAAAGAAGAAAATTCCTCATCCGCCTTGCTCTTTTTTCCAACTACCACCATTTCCATTGTAGCAGACAAAATTATTCAGAAGAAACTGAGTGAAAATCAAAGGAATTTCACGATAATTAAGACATTGATAAGCTTTTTAATAGATGGAAGTAAGTCATAGATAATCAAAGGAAGTGCGGAGATGATTGCATCTTTCACTAGATGTAACATGTGGTCAATTGTTTTATTTATTCAAAATTCGGTCAGAATTTATACGACGACCTAACACCTGACCCGTTCCTTTGGTGTTCACTACGACATCAGTGGCCTAGACACTTTCTCTCCTTAATTCAGTGCATATAGCAGGGGTTAGCAGTCAAGGTGTCGCGAATAAGGCACACAGAGGCCAAAGGTTTTTTGAACCACCGACTGGTGCCACACACTAGTCAAACTTGACCGCTTTCAACTGCTTCATTAAGCAACGAACAGGAGTTGAAAAAGTCCGAAGCTATATTGATGATAATACTTACCATTCGAACAATGGAATAGAGAAAAGTGATCACCTCTAGAGAGTTCAGTTAAATTAATTAAAAAAGGTTGATAGTCATTAATGCAGCATGTTTGTGTAATAACTTTTCACCCATGAATTCACTGGCTAAGTTGGAATTATCCAAGAAAAAATCATCCCGTTTATTTGGAGTCAACTTTTCCTCTGCCATGGGATTTAGAAATTGGTTCTTAAATATAACGATTTAATAGTCATTTGAGACGGAAAAATTGCGGCAGAAAAAATGGGAGACCGTTCACAGCGACTAAGTATTCCTTCAGAGAAAGCTCACATAGAATTGTGAAAGAGAGCCGAATTAACGGCTTACAACGGCCCAACTACGTTCTTGGATGCCTTTAAATGAGCTAGAACAGCTAACAGCCCGAGAAGATTAAACTACTACTCATGCAGTGCTAAAATCACGTCAGTTTAAGGGAGTTTGTACCCGATGGTATGTACCCGCTGTCACCAGGTCGATCAAACTGGTTGAACAAAACTCATCCAATAGATCCCTGAGTAGATTTCATTACCGTCATAGAGTGAGTACATGCTATCCTCTGTCTCTTTCAGCACAGGGTTAGTGGAATAATAGGGAAATACCCATCGTAGTTGGAAACAAACCCATGACAGTACAGCTTTATATCGTCGAGGGTTGCTACTAATCACGAAAATATCACGAGATATTCATGAATGTCCGTAAAATTAAAGCTTAGCTCAAGCCAGACAGATGATTAATGAACGAATTTCACTTGATCTGGAAGGCACCTAGCTCAAATGGAAATTTGTGGATTTAGATAGAGTTGATGTCATTGCCTTTTTAATATCAGAGTATTCCTACACTTATAATGGGTCTGCCGCGAGTTCCAGCAACTGAGGAATTAATGAATAATGGAACGGTCGTTTGAGACTGGCTCTAAAGGCTATAAGTATTTCTAACAGAAAAAACGCTTAACAGTTAACTGGTACCAATTAGTCCTTCTGCCAAACTAACGGCTTACTCAAGTAGCATTACCAACGCAGAGGTTTACTGAGTCTATTTGTGGTGCATTATTTTGATTCCCCAGTTGCATTTCGAAGGGGGAGGGTGAGGATTCGTTGTACGATGGACTCCCCCCGTGTATGCCTTATCTGAATTCCGGACGCGGCACCTGTTTCCCTCCTGTGCTAACAAGGCGTGGATCGGGAGACCGGAGCATTGTTTGTGTCTGCGTTACGCCAACTTACGTGGAAATTCGATATGTCCCACCCCTCTTTAAGTCTATAAGGAGCGCGACAAAGACACGGCCGACGTAGCTCCGAGTGGGTGAACAAATATTTGGATTATGTTTATTCGCATACCGCGACGACAAAACACTGATTTTATCACTTGCAGATTACCTAGATGAATATGGTGTTGGATTTACTGACGATGAATACAGAGTGGTTGGAATAGCCTCTGTATTACGTCATCTCACGAGCTCTGCTCAAATTTCACCTTTTTAAATCGAACAAAATGGATAGATTATTGTATAATCCATAGTAGATTGGATCATCATTTGAATGTTGAGGTACAATTAATCATATCAAATTTTATTTTTAGAAAATATAAAGTGCAACTCTGCTTGATTAAAATAGTAGCTTATAATGATTTATGAGTTCTAGAAAGGAATGAAACTCAGCAGCCCACAAAGAGACTAGGAATGTTCACTGATAAATTTTTTTCCGAAGCGCACAGGTGGAAATTGCACCCTCCAAGAAGGTGGTCGAACGTCAAGTCCGGTGAAAAGCTGCTTCTTAGAGCAGCCCTTGAAGAAGTTTATCCAGTTTTATCTGTTTAGCTACTAAGTCTAGTTTAAATCATGCAACATTTTATTGACTTCATATCCAAAAAACTTGGAAAAGTTTATAAGCTTGAGCTCCTAAATGGGTGACTCATGAATGGGTGTCAGAAAACATTTGTGTGAAATCTCTAATTGACATCTACTCTTCGCCCACATTATTGCCAAATTGATTCACCTTTTCGATGTAGACGACTTGTGGTTGGCAGCGAAAAGTGGGTCTTTTATCCAAATGTGACAGGCTTCTAAAGTGGGAAGACCTCAGCCTCAGCCGACGGGGAACGAACCACTTTGGATGAAGGTGGGATCGAAAATCTATAATCAACTCTGATGTCATACCACCTAATGCGGAAGTCATTGATACTCAAATCTTCCCTCAACAATGTGTGGGTTCCTACCAAGCTTTGAGAAGGAAAAAGACCTGCTCTAATGAATCGAAAAGGGTGGTGTTTCACCAGGACAATGCAGGAATCACGTCACAGAAGATCTCAGAAGAACTTCGTTAAAAGAAAATCCCTCAGCCATTTTATTCCCCTGCCTTGCTTATTCGGACTACCATTTGTTTGGTAATAGTTTGCAATGCCAATCTGAAGAAACAGCTTTTGCAAAGGCGCTGACCTAGAGAATTTTTCAATGATAATGTATTAATAAGCTAGGGTAATAGATGAAAGGAAGTCATGGCTAATCATGGAAAGTACAATGCTGAACGAATCTTTAACTAACTTTAACATTTGGCCACTTGTTTCAATAGTTGGACGGAACTTATGGATGACCTGGCAGGATAATACCGGTGCTTGTTTTACATGTGTTGAGCTTTTTAACGCGTATTAAAACACACTATAAATTTGAAACTCTTCTTCCTCTATCATGTAGGTGGTGAAAAACTTGTCAGCTGATGGCTGAAAAAGCTAAACAGGACTCAGAGAGAGAGGGATCTTGAGGATTCGAGCATGGCCGCTACGCAGTGCTCCCTGAACACCATGGAAAAGCCAGCGGCATAAAAAGGAGACGAGGCAATAACAAAACTGATTTCCTCGTATCTCTGTAGATAGAAGAGTTGGAAGGGCTTAGGTTGAGCTCAGATGCTTGCGAGAAATCCCTCGCACTGAAGTTAAGTCTTAGATAGCGAAGGTAACCACAATTACGGTATTTGGGTTCAACCTCCTAACCCACACACCTCAGAGGAAAATTAGAAATGATTTTCTTCCAAATTTCACGACAGCTACAGATCTTAACCCGCTATGTCATCAGGAAAACCACTAGTCGTCTCTGCCGCGAGGACTACAAAATCCCAGTTAAACCGCGGAGGAATTTTAAAGTAATTTTGAGGAGACCCCTCCACCATTGAAAGTGCTCAGTTGACTGTTGCTAAAAGAGTAACACTCACTATTCATTTTTACAACTCGAGGCTTGCCATCCTAAAACAGACGTACTCTCCCTCAAAAGCAGTCATTAATTCGAAACAAAAGCCTTCTTTTGACGAAGCGCTTATTTTGTGGTTAAAAGGGCACGTAAGTGAAGGTAGCGATTGATAAGATTCACTACAAATAATGGCAGTTAATGATCCATAAATATATATTCTGACACTTCTTTTGTTCTATTACGTTACTGTTCTGTTATGTATACGGTCACTATATTTAGAAGGGCAGTTAATTTATCCAGAATTACATTGCTTATAACTAGCAAACTGCAAATAATTTCAGTAAAAGAGATGGGTGATTTTTTACTCCCTCATGATCGTGTTCGTACGTCCAGTACGAATTTCGATCATAACTGTATCTATTTTACAACTAGCAATGACTAACTATTCCCCTCAGAAATGATGATTTCCTGGAACAACCAAAGAAGGTGCATCTCACGGTTTAATGAACTAGGCATCTCGATGCTTCCCCGCATCATCAACCTTATTTTGGCCACGAACGCTTTAGACACCCTGGTCATACGTCTGCCTCCCCGAAATCAGAACCTGAGTGGCATTGATCGATGCGTTGTGCTGCTCTAGTTAATTTTTCGATGCGAAATATTTCATTATCTTAACTATCTATTAAATAAAACCGAGAATTACTTAATCCTGGTATCGAATATTTAGCTTCAACCACTTTCCATAACTTGATGGCAATTTTTCCACCAAGTTTTTTTTAATTTAATTCAAAATTTACAAAAAATCCTTTTTAATTAGTCATGTGAGGGATGAACCGTTGTTTCTGTCATCTTTTAAAGATCTCATAATGATAAGAATAAGCTCTCAGACTTTGCTTAAGAAGGTGATCGCTCTTATCTCTGAGATCTTCGGAGGTCATGCTTTTTTCTGCAGTGCTGAACAGACCAAGTTATTCAATCACAGAATTAAAATATACTTAAGAGATCGGCGGAGTAAATGTAAGATATTTAGAGTCACATTGTTTGACAAATAGTGTTTTGTACTAGTTTTTCATAATTTTTTTCATTTATCCCAAGTAAATTTAAATGTCTCTAAGTTTTAAAAGCCGCAAATACTTCGAAGCCAAACTCAGTATTAGATCTTCCTACCAGAAAAGCAACTGAAATCAGCATAGTACTGTAGCTTACTCAGATTTGCTGCTACAAATTTGGCTCTTCAAGATGAACGCCATCTCCTCCATTTTCGCCCTGTTTTCCTTCATGTGGTTGAGGTGAAATTGCAGTGATTTCTTCACCTCCTTTATCCTCTCTTCAACTTCCTTCTCATCGGACTGAGCGACACTTTGGTTAGGCAAATACTCGAGCATCGCATTTTCGGAAAATTCAAGCGATTCATCATCCGAGTTGTCGCCTAGGTCTTCTTCCATCAGACAACTCTGAAAGGAAAATGAGTTTTGATGGAAGGAGGGGCCAATTCATGTCAGATAATTGGTGGAGGCACTTATTCTTACTTTTAATGCCAAAGACCAGTGTTTCCCACCCCCCAACACCGTGACTGGTGGTCGTATTCACTAACTCCCCACTTGGGTGGTCGTCGTCTCAAGCTTATTAATCAAAAATGCTACTCGACATCAGACAATACAAGAATGGGTAAGCAGACGTTCTTGAATAGGTTGTTGCGACTGTAATTCGAAGCCGATTTTCGGTACAATTTGTATTTATTTGAATTCGAATCAATCTATTATTCGACTTCAAAATATAAATGATAATATTCTGAAACGCTTCTAGGTCTAAAATTCCTTTTTTGTTTCCTAGTTTATTCTCAAAAGGAATTCGAAAGTACTGATAAATAAGTGATGGGGTTCTTATTTAGCTTTTTTTGAAAGCGTTAGAAAGTGAATTCAGTTTCTATACGCCAATATTTTTTTGGAGAACTGGAAAAAGCGACGCATTATGCAGATAACTAATTGCTTTTACTTAAAATTTTACTGCATTTTGAAAACAACTACGTAACTAAGAAGTTATAAACGTTTATACCAGCATTGTTCGATTTTTAAGACGGGAAATTATTTAATTTCAAGTTTACTGTAGAGATTTTAATTTAATTTGACATCTAAATAGGAATTTCCCGAAAAATAAACTCCTTTTTTGTATTAATTCGAAGATTCTGCTGATACTTAAGATATAGAGGCACATGTTTTTTCCAATTTAGAAGCCCATTAAACATATCTGGGCTGAATAAAATGAGCATGTAGGCCTTAAATTAGTTCTTTCTTTAATATGTTCAAAATTTTGTAGAAAACTTTTGCTAATTAAATAAAGAGCAGTTCTTCATGAGTCACCAGATCGTTACATCATCCAATCTGGATGGAGTGTACTTTGTAAACTCGAGTACAAGCGTGGGTTTGATTTACTGAACCCCCTTGCTTAAAATGAAGTAGGCGCATCCAGCGAAAGACAAGAAATCGCTCCTCTTCAAAGGAACGAATGTAGCAAAGTTGGACTGAGTGACATAGGAGGAAGAACCGTCAACTGAAGTGATTTATTTAGAGCTGGAATCTTTGAGTAAATATTCATTGAGTTGGCATGTGATTCACTCAGGTGAAAGGTGAATGTTTGAAGATTGTGGGTACTCTCATATACAGTGATTTCAGCAGAGCATGAGGTGGCATTGTGAACTCGGTGAATTCTTTAATTCCAGGTGATTGAGTGGAGGCCACTGAAATTTTTCTTTGGTTTTAGATTCATTCTCTACTTCATGATAGATGTGGAATATTTAAGGTGATGTAACTTGTCATGCCTTTTCGTGTATCCTCGAAAACTGTTATACGTACCTAAAAATATTCGTGATTTATTAAAAGCTACAGAATGATCTACTTCCTTATATCATTTTCATAATAATTTCAGACATTCAGATGACCCGGTATACTTCGGTGAATAAACGACACATCCAGTTTCTGGAGTCTATTTATCCACCCATATATCCTTTTAATGTGCATTTAACGACTTGTTCAGGTAACACAACCTCGAAATCATGACAATGCAAATTCTGGAGGAATGCAAACGGAAACCCCAGAAGAGATTGCAGACCTGATCCCGATTTCAGTCCATCTTTGGACACCTTCCAGATATGGATACAGCGGTTCTCAGATACTCTGGATTTTAAATCATCGGTCAAGATGCAATAGGCAAAGACGGCTAAATAATTTAGCTTATGAGGCCTTCAACAACTATACACCTTCTGAAAAAACCCGTGGAACTCTCCGATTCTCAGGTGAAATATCACCCCGCGTATCATTAATATATTGCTCAGGTACTACAGCTTGAAAATGTACATCATTCATTATATTTATTATCGTATAAATAGGATAATCCACCTTCACAATTCCATTGTGTAAACATTAACGAATTTTAGTGATGAAAAATTCGCAGCTGAATAGAATTGAGGTAATGAAAAAGTAGGTATTTAAATTAAGGCCAGTTCTTGTGTAAAAGGTGAACAGATGGTGGATCAGCCAAGAGTCTCGTGAATATTAACTAAAGAAAATGTCTAAAAGGTAGTAATAAATTTATTCAGAGACAACATGAGGCTTGAATTTTGAAAAATAAAATCTCTATGGATTTGGACCTGGCAGCTCTGCAGATCGAAGTCAAACAGGTTAGAGAAGTAGGGGAATAATCGCAGGGCTCTTCGAGATCCATATCTAGTAATTTTGTATTTTACGGCTCTGCCCAAGGGATTATCGATCAACTGCTGAGTGGTGCTTCACTATCCATCGGTAAGGTGTATACATATTACTGATGCCTAATACTGCTGCTTCTACGAATAAAAGCCTCAGAGGTGAGCCTTAGTGCTAGGTATTAAGGAGCCTCCCTACGTCAATCCTTCAAAGTTCGGATTCGGAAATTTTATCAGGTCTTCAGTGAAGATTAATCAGCGCAATACTCACCTTAATGATACTCTGAGCTTGCTCAGCAGTGATTCCTTCGACAGATTGATTCAGAAGACGCAGGTAGGACTCGGGATTGAAAAGAAACTCCAGCTGTCTGGTGAGGTTCTGGAGCCTCTCCACGTGGAGCAGTTCTTCCTCTGGGAAGTGGTGTGGTGGTACCAGGCAGGTGTCAATCAATGTTTGGCAGGTGGACGGCCACTCAGTGGCATCGTCTTCTGCGCCACCTTCATTGTCGTAACAGCGTCTTTGAAGGCGTTGTAGACCTGCCGTGCAATGAGTTAAGCCCCGAAGTCTTAGTTGCTTTGCAATTATCTGATCGAAATAAGATTTGAACATCAGTTAGACTAGAGGATCATGATACAAGAAGTTGAAAATTCCACGAATCTGGTTAGTTGACACTTTATCTACTTAAAAGGCAATCACCTAGGATCCTGAGACTCAAGTAGCAGGTAGAACGGCGAATTACTCGAAATTGTAATTTTGCATTTGAAAAGAATAAGCTAATAATTACAATTCCAATTACTTCTTAGTACTAATGGATGAAGGAAATAGAATAAGATACATTTGATTAATTTAAGTGAATTTTGACCCTAAATGGAAATCGCTTTTTGAGCGATTTGAGCGGTATCTGGGCAATTGCCTCAGAATAATAAAATCATAAAAAGTGTTTTATAGGCCCCTCCGAGGGCTCATTTAGCATCTAGGGGAAGAACACAAAATTATTATTTTCGGTAAATAAGTTTAGGCGCGAACATTTAAGTAATAATAAAACAGACTGAAGCAGTAACGTGAATTTTGGCCAAGATCGATAAAGGAACTTCAGAAAAAATAATGAAGTTTCAACTTTTCTCAATACTTTTTAAAACGCTCTATACTCTACCGATGTAGTCACGATTCTTGGAATACATTTCTGACTAAATTTGTTAATTTTCTGTTGATTTTAGTAGTGAGGCATTGACAAAAGTCATAGTAGTTTATCCTTTATAATAAACGGAAGTAGATTTAATTTCATGAAGAATTATTATCATGTTAACAATGATAATTAGCAATGTACGGTAAAACTTCGTATTTCCAGAAGGAAAAGTGAGTGTTGCAATTTATAATGCACTTTCTTCTTTACCTGCACAGATTTTATATTAAACAAAAAATTAACTTTAACTGACTTGGCTTTGACATCAGTTCTGTGTTGCCTGAATATTTAAGCTCGCGAAAGTCTATCACACCTGATAATTATGCTCTATAAAGAGTTCCTATTCAAATACATATCAAGTTTGTGAAAGAATAAACGTCTAATTTAAACTATAAATGTTACCGATGCGTATTGTCTCATTCTTTCTTGGAGAAGTTGGTAGTGAAGGCATGTTGACACGGCCACCGTGGTATGAGGATCGTCTGTCAGTAAATATCCAAGGTCGTATTCATCTTCATCTATACACTGCCGAATGGCTTTTGATTTAACCCCATTTGAGGTTCCAGCACTTGTGGACAGTAATACCATCTCAACTAGCGTGGAACGAAGATTCAAAATTACGCTTTCGACTTCAATGCAGGCCCCATTTTTGAAGGTTTCGGACAGCTCTTCACGGAATTTTGAAAAGTGGTATGTAAACTTCCAAGTTTCCGATTTCGCATCAACTTTGGGCATATTTCTCCACGAGTGTGTCCGATACAAATGCACTAGTGCTACAGAAATCGGATCTTTGCTTAAACCTTACTCTTTAAATTCCTTGTAAATGCATTGGTGGTGCCAATTGAAGTGGTCAATAAATCTTCTGTACGGCCGTATCCACTTATATAATCGCGAAACTGTTCACAAACTTTATGCAAAGAATCTAATTAAAATTGTAAAAATATCTTTTTTAAATGCATAGGCCATTTCATAATTCTACTTAGTAGAAAAATGCCGAATAAATATTACGTTCTATATTTAATTATGACTCAAGAACAGTAAAGAATAGCTTACTTGATGTATAAAATCCATTGGCTTTCAAAAAGCACAAAAAAGCTGCTGAAATATTTAGAATTAAATAAAAACATTTAGGATGCATTTTGTTTTGCTAATTTTAAAAGTATGCTAAGGTCAGTTTTGCGGCGGTATGCATCTATATTAACGCACATTAAATTTCATTTAACTGCACCAAAACATAAATAGTTGTTTTTAATAAATGTTCAAAGAAAAAAATTAAAACTATTAAAATATTATTCGATTTTTTAAAAATTATTTACATTAAATCAGTATCACTTGAACGGATAAACATGTGAGTTCACTGCTTGTATTCCTACTCCAACTTGAAATGAAAAATGAGATAATTGTAAGTAATGTGCTTAACTGCGCAAAATTTGTCATGCCCATCCCGTCAACATCTGTGATATTAAAAGACTGTAACATTATTCAAATAATTCGCAGTTTTTTTGTCAAGTAAACCAGAAATAAAAATGACAAAATAATCCCAAAAAAGCGAATAGATTTAGCCAAATGTCGTCGGATTTACATATTTGACTGTACGATAAATTAGAGCAAATCATGACACCCCCTTTTTTCATGTATTCAAATCTATATCAACCGTTTAACTTATCGTGTGATGCCTAACTTGCACAATTGTGTATGCAAACTTATTTTGGAATTCAACACATATTGTTGTGGCTTATCACTTTTAGTTACCGACATAGACTATGTGGTGAAATAGTCTCAAGTTCCTACAGGCGAAAATTCTTCGTTTTGGCCACTGGGGTACAGTTCCTTTTTTTGTTGTCATGTTCATTATTCATATTTACCCATTATATAACTGTGAGAGAGGATCGAGATTTTAGGATCGAGGGGATAGTACCAGATACCTTTTGGCCTTAGGCCACCTAATAAAACCCACTGACTCTACTACTTATAACCTCATACCAGAAATCAGTAGGCTAGGACACCTCTCAATAATTATTTGGCCTCAATCTTTGGGCAGTCTTTGTTAAATCCAGCACTACAGTTTTTATTAGTTGATGCAATATCTGTTAGAATCCAAAACACAAACTGCTATTCTACACTATGAAGATGTTTATAAAATAAAACAACTTTTAAGGTAGTATTGCAAAATGAATTCCTTTAAAAAAACATATTAAAATACATTAGAAAGGTGTTTGTGAAGCAGCTTTTGTGAGTTATTTTAGACAATGCGTGCGCCTTTTCACTACTTGGTACCCGTTGTTTTTGTCTTTTAGCATTTATTTTTAAATGCTGGCCTTTTTTCGCGAAAGGCCGGCGATCCAGTTCACATTTCAGGGACATGGCCAGGTTCGGTTTATGTAAAGGACAGATTTCCACGTTGTCATGTACTTTTCGCTATATGTCTTAAATGCCCAATATTTTTTTCATGCATATCCAGAAATAGTAAACTTCCTAATTTTTAATTTGGTTTACAAAATCTGAACTTAACCTTGGGATCATCAGACAAGAGTTGATAGGATTTTTCATTAATCCGTGGCAATTCTGCCCAACTAAAACCTTAAGTATACGTTACCTGGTATCACGAGGGATAATCGACCACAAGAGACAGAACCCACTGGAACTACGAACGTACAAGAGTTGGACAAAATAGTGGAAACACCTTGAAAGAAGCAATAAATATACTCTAATATGGTATATATCCACCTATTGCTGCAGATACAGTCGCGATTCTCCGAAGTATTGATTCATGCAAATTGTGAATTGTCGGTTCCAAGGGAATTTTAGCCCATTCTTCTTCGGCTAAAACGAACTCACCCAGTTCTTTTAGAGACGATGGCGGTGGATGCGGAAATCGACTTCTAACTTGAGTCCCTCAAATCGATTATCATAAATGCCCCTCAATAATGTGACTGAGGTCCAGGGATTGCGGTGGTGGCCAGATGAGATGCTCAACTTCATTAGTGCCACTCTTTGACAATTATAGCTGGGTGGGTTGGTGCTACATTATCATCCGGAAACCACCGTTCTTGAGCAACCATAGGATAAACTTGGTCTTCCGCTAAAATTCCTAAATAGTTTCGGCTGTTAATTCTTCTTCTATGGAGGGAAATCATAGGACCGGCGGCGGATTCCCATGAAATAACACCAGAAACAGTTCACAGTTTGACAGCAGTATAATTAAACGTGTCTCCAAAAGTGTGTACACTCAGGCAGAAGTTGGAAATACTGTAAACAACGATGATTAGTCAGAGAAAATCACACTTATCCGGCATTCTAAGCTCTTTGAAACATTTGTAGTCTTTGAGAGCAGAGGTTTCCCTATAGCAACGCCTCCGTAGTGGGATCCAGCTCCCGTGTGCAGCTCCCGACAAGGAACCGTAGGTGCTCATTGGAGAACTCTGCAGTGGTTTTAGGAGCCGTGGTCTTGCGAGCCTCTCTACCAAATCGATTTGAGAGAGAGAATCTGACGGTCTTTCTCAGACAACATCTTCGACTTTCGATCCGATCTGTGCTTTGCTAAGAACGACGTTTTTCCTTCTGTTTTCCTTCTCTTCTAAGGCATTCGGTGGGCAGTTTCCTTTCCGCAAGCGCCTCTCGCCTCTTTAAAAGTCCTAGAGGTCTGCCATATTTATAACCAATTTTTCAATATCTGCAAAAACAGTTACTTTAAACAGACATATCAAATAGTAAAATAAAGTAGTTAAGAAACATTAAAACATGCCGAGATTGGAACGTTTGTAAAATACTCAAAGATTATGATACCAAAATGACCAACACCTGTGTATTCAGCTAAGTACGCAGCGTCATATCATTGCCTTCTACAACTATGCGTAATAAGAGTTCTTAAAGGTAGGGAAATAAAATCTAGTTTGTATGTATATTTTTCTGTAGTTTTGACCGATATCTCAGGCACCATTTTATCCCTGCCTTTAAGTGCCTGAGAATTGACGCAGAACACTAATTTGTTGTATAGATGCAATAAAATTTGGATCTATCAATGCGATAGACAGTGTCATTCACCGGTACAGGAGTGCTTTCATTATCTGTAGAATCGACAGTCATCCAGAATCGACTCAGCGTTTCTTTATAGTTCCTCTTTGGTAGAGGCACGCTTATTCAACTGCGTTTAGTTTCTATACACGTCTGCTTGAAGTATTGCATAGCTGCATTCCTATCAGGCGGTGGACCGGATTTGAATGTAACGAATACATTTTCATAAATAAGTCAAAAGTGCTATCTTATAACCTTTGATTTGGCTTTCGGGAGTTAATAATTTGGTTTAATTATTTTCCATTCATGCTTGATACCCTAAATCTGTGATTGTTTAACTGTATCAGGTTTCAATCGAAAAAATGTATTTACTTACTTTTGGAGATGTTACATTAAAATCCTCAATTTTTGATGCATTTGAAGTCCGTTCGCATGCAGCATCTGCGTGTAGGCTAAAGAGAAAGCATGTTTTGGCAAACACGGGCTCTTTCCAAAGTTCACATAATTGATGCCTTAATCAAAGTATCCTATCGACTTAGTTGTTCACTAAAAATGGGTAAATTTCTTCAATAATTCATGTAAGCTTCCCTGATTACTAATCTCGATTTCCTAAATGGTTGCGCCTTAAAAAATTGAATTTCCCTGAAAGAAAAGTTGTGGTATTTTCAAGGCCAATTTTTGTATTCTACAAGTTGCCTCTAGGAATATTTTGTGAATATTTTGATAGTGTTATGGAATATTGATAAATCTAATTAATCTTATAAAGGCTTTTTGGTGCTTTTAATGGTGATTTTCGTGTCTAAATTGAAGGTATCTTAACAGCCTAGTGTCTCATGAATTGTGCAAACTAATTAATCATCCTCTTTGTCTGCAGGTTAAACATGAGACACATTTATCCACCCCCTTTCAAACCCAACCATCGTTACCAGGTCTACTCAGCAGGATAGACCACGTATTTATTGGGCAAGAGCCAGTCGCATCGTGTTGGAATGGCCGAAGATGTGCCTAGTTTTAACATTCTATGGCTACGTGGACGATGAGTCACGAGGTTGATCACGTGCGCTTAGGGGATTGAAGAATAACAGATCACTGGTAGCTCCTAATGAAACTTTATCTTCTTATTGTAACTTTTAACTCCTTAAATTAAACGAAATTTAATGAGAATACCTAGATTCTAATGAAGCTAAACATTATGTTTCACAGAACAGTAAAGATTAAAACCAGATAAAATGGAACTACCCAAGAATCACGTGAGTTCAAGAAGCTCACGTATCAGTCGATGAAGCTAGCAAAATTCAATGCTCAGTCTAAGGAGAGGAAGGCGCGATTGAAAGAAGAAGAAGAAGAAGAAGAAGAAGAAGAAGAGGAGAAGAAGAAGAAGAAGAAGAAGAAGAAGAAGAAGAAGAGGAAGAGGAAGAGGAAGAGGAAGAAGAAGAAGAAAGAAGAAGAAGAAGAAGAAGAAGAAGAAGAAGAAGAGGAAGAGGAAGAAGAAGAAGAAGAGGAAGAAGAAGAAGGTTGTAGAGATAGTTCATGAAATTCAAAGGTCGTGATTTCATACTTGTAAATGAAGACTTAACCGAATGTTCAGTGGAGTTTGACGATGAGCTTTTGTAATCTTCATCGCAATTTTTAAAAACCTGGAAAAGATGTTATACCTAGAAAACGGGTACCTGAATGCAACCTCAAATTTCGGGTAGATAACTGCTCTTCTCTCAACTCCTGCCAACGTGTTTCCTCTTTGCTGGTGGAGAGACTTTTGACTGACGATTGGCAAAAAGTGTCTTATATCGAAATGTCAAGTGCTGCAGACATTTGCAGGGTTTTAAAGGCGAAAGAGCACAGCCACAGCCTAGAAAGGAACTTCATGTGAAAAAGCTTCTTTTTTCGTTCAATTAATTGGCATTACAAAAGCATAATCCACTTTGAATTATCACCTCCAAATGCAGCAAATATTAATGCTCAAAACTACTGCCAGCAAGAGGACAGCGTTTAAACAACGCTCTAGCGGCTCGAAAAGGGGTGATGTTCCAGCAGCGATCCGGCACAGCAAGAATCATGACGTCACAAAAGAACGTCGCAGAACTTGGTGGGGAGGAAATTCCTCATCTGCCTTATTCGCCCTACGTTGCTCCTTCACTTGGAAGAGACAGCTTTTGCAACTTAATGAGAGTTTGAAATCGACATTTGTGTTCTTTGAAGAATCATAACCAAAGTAATTCCACATCATATGACTTAATAAGCTTGGGTAATCAGGCAAAGTACAGAGAAGATAAAATCTTTGACCAAGTGCAGCGTTTGGTCACCTGGTTATTTTTTCAAAACCATGGGGTAACGTGATAACATTTCCCTCTAGGTTTCTAAAGGACGGAAATTATTGTATAATTCTAGTGAATACCCTCCTTTTGAAAGATCATTTTCCATTCCTACAGACATGTTTCAAGGGCAGCCCAATGCGATCCAAGGCATCTCGATCGTCTAGTGTACCGAAATTCGAACGCATTCATTTTCACCAGTGTGTAGTACACGCACAGAAACATTCACAGGGAATTTCGCTGATTGTCTATTTATATACCTCATTAACTTACAACGAGATTCAAATATTCCTCTAATACGCCAAATGATATATTACAAAGTAGTGAGAGCACCTAACATATTATATAACATGCTACAAACAACCAAAAGGTGGCACTTTTGTTGTATTTTGTTTGGTATTTTCGTAATTTAATATTTATTAAAATGAAATATTTTTGAAAAATTGTGTAATCTTATAAAATGACAGACCTCCTACTTTCAAAGAGGGTAAATAATTGGTCCGAATGCTTGGCGTTTCAAGTGGTACCTTCTACAAAGTAATGACAGACGCCTCTGAAAGAGAAGCAAAAACGTGGTCTTTAGCAAAGCACGTGTCTGGCCTCCGAACGTCTAAGTTGTCTGAAAATAATCGTCGGACTCTCTCAAATCGAATCGTTAGAGAGGATCGCAAGACCAAGGCTCCTCAAATCACTGCAGAGCTAACATTGAGCAACTACAGAACTGCACGCGGTAGCTGGATTCCATCATGGGAGAGCTGCAATTAGAAAACCTCTGATCCCAAAGACGACAAATGTTTCAAGGCGGTTGGAGCAGTAGCGTAGAAACCTCCAACAGAATCGATCCTTCGAGCAGTAGAAAGTGTGATTTTTTCTCCTCCTGTAGAAGACAGGGCTACTTTTGGAAACAACCAGAAGAAGCACTTAATCCCAACCGTAAAACATGGTGGGGTGATGATCTGTGGTGCTGTTTTTGGAAACCCGACGTCGGGACGGTGATTTCAATTCATGGAGGATTTTTCATCGTAAACCACTTAAGAATTTCGGCGTCAAAATTCTTCAGCCCATGGTTGTTCAAGATTTGTTTCCGCCATCTTGTTAAAGAATGACAGCACGAGAGGTTGCATTCTAATGAAGTTGAGCACCTCATCTGATGGGTAACCACAATCCCCAGACCACCTCAACCTCATTATTGAGGAGCATTTGGAGATTTTAGAGATTCAATTAAGCAGTCAATTTCGGCTTCTGGGTGAGGGTGTTTTGACTGATGGAGGGGCTAGAAAACCCTTGAAAGCAATTCACAAATTGTATGACTCAAAACCTGGAAGAATCGGGTTTATATTGGTTTATGTATATTGGTTTATATTATATATTGGTTTATCTTTTCTCATCACTGATAATTAAAGGTTTCCATTTTAGTAAATGTGAAAATAAAATACTTTTTCCCCACTATTTTTTACTCATTGAGAACCTAGTAGTTCATAATATTAGTAGAAAATTACATAAGTAAAAGTACCAGATATTAATCAATGTAATGCAAATTAATTCGCATCCGAATTGAAATATTCCCTTCAATACTTAGCCTTAAGTGGCAAATAATTCACTTCTAGGTAACTAATTAATCATTCCTTTTGTTATGGCAACAGTACGGGAACATTTACAAATGGCAGTCTGATGCCATAACAACCATTCCAAATCGATTGCCCCATTGTTTGCGTTTCTATGGCAGGGTGGTATTCAATACACCGTTACTGTGTCATATGCTAATATGGCCCTGGGAATGCGCTTACGTGAAGATTTTTGTCATTGCTAAAAATGACTCGAAGGCACATTCATGGCGAGAAGTTGTCAGGTAATCCCATAAGAAATGTCCGCATTTCACATTCTCAAGATGCACGAAACAGGGAGTATTTTGGGTCAGGATGCCTAAATTGGTCGGATTTTGTTTGATTGAACAATAAAATTGTTAAAACCCGCTAACTTTGGAGTGCTAAGGAATCATTTGATGCACTTAATGTTTTATGAATTCAAGAATGGAAACTAGGATAGAAACATTAATTCAAACTTGCAAAAGAGATTTCAGCTTATCTAACACCACACAACTGTTCATTGTAGTCTTCAAAAAAAACTTTGAAAGGTTCCTAAACTTAGAAAGTGGGTGCCTAATGAACGGGCGTCTGAAAACAATCTCGAATCTCGAGTTGACAACTGCTTTTCTCTCCATTCTCGTCAAACTGGCTCACTTTTTTACTGGAGAGACTTGTGACTGCCAGTTGGCGAAAAATGGGTCGTTTATCGAAATGCGGCTGCTTAGTAAAGGAGATAGGTCTATTCATAGTCAGAAATGAACTTCATGGGAAAAATGTTCTTCGATCAATCCGATGGGATCGTTACCACCTCATTTCCAACAATTACTTCTCAAATCAATTTTCAGTAATCGGGGTGCTTGAACCAAGCTTTGAGGAGGAAAAAAGACTTGCCCTAGTGAATCGAAAAGGTGCACCAACACATCGAGAATCACATCACGAAAGATTCACTTTCTTCTCCCAACTGCCTTGCAAAAGCGGCTGGAAGAGGTGAAACTTATAAAATTTGTGAGTTCTTCAAATCGAGATGAAAATAATTTCGCAATAGTGAAGGGGGTCAGTAAGCTTGGCTAGTAGATGAAAGGAAGTCATAGATAATCGTGGAAAGAGCATTGGCGACAGAATCTTTAATAAATTTGTAACACTTTTTCTCTTGGCTTTTTTCAAAAATCTCGACAGAGTTTATTGGGATTACCTGATAAATGACGCTGATGATTTATATGAACAGATCAACAGAACTCACTTTGATATACTTGACAGTGATTCGGCGACCTTTCATCCTGTCCAAATGAAATGTTTTCTGGATCTTTAGGTATCAACGACATACATCCGGCCCCTGTTATCTGAACCAAACCAACTCTAGTTTGGTTCACTGAATCAATTTATTGTAATCAAATAAGTTGGAAGCAACCGCGGTTCTTGACGCTGTGCAACATCTTTTTCGGTTGCTTCTTCAACTACCTACTTTCCTCGGGTATTCTATCCCTTACTAAAATATATTCGCAAGGTTTTCATAACCTCAAGTAAACCATTTGCGAAAGTTTGTGCAACCGTAAACCCTAATATCACTTATAATTCCAGATTTCTACATTCTGCAGGACATTATTGCAAACAGGTCATTTCTCCATTCCTCCAATTCACTCTTCAGACACGCCTTGCATCTCTCTATCACTACACAAAACTCAATCTTCTTAATTCTCAAAACTGATCCATATGAATCACTTACCAATCATAATTTTGATATTGATGTGTAACGAGACTGCGATGAAACTTTACAATTATATTATAAGTGCACAAAACTCTTATTTAAATCTCTGTGAATGACAAATAAATTTACAAATGATTAGTGAAAGCATTCATTTTCAGCCAGTTATGATTTCATGGATATCATCTAGGTGTCATTTCGGTAGTATCTGCAGCATGGCTGATTTTTATTGAGCACTGATAGAACTATTTGTAGACTTCCTTTAAGCATATGTTTTATGCCAGTAATTATAGCATTTACAATATTTGTCATAAATTAAGCACTATTCTAGGGTATTTCACGATCATAGCATAGGGCAACTGCAATCAACCAATGGGAGAGCAATTAGGATTGTTAAATAAGGGCGGACAGATGCTGGTTAATAATCCCTGTCCGTGGTCTAGACCAGTACCACTTATAGGAGCCGGAAAAACCTGAAGGGAAAGAAAAGCAGGATAACCGAGATTAGAAGAACCTAGTGCAGGGAGAAACAGCACATCTCTAGAATCATGATAAGAGTTAACACTTGACTGGGTCTAATGCGCAATCCAAGCAGTAATTGTTATTCATGTCTTGGGTCACTCAAAAACCTGAAAGTAGCAAGTTTAAGGTAGTCAGGATTCAAGCCGGTGATGAGTAAGAACACCGCGTGATTACTCCAGTCTGCAATCAACTGAATCAACTAATCATTCGGAAAGATACTATGAGTCAGATCACATCTACCTGGAGCTTCTTCACAAACAAATCTGCTGTCTCTTGAGTAGTTGTAACGGTGACTCGTAATTCAAGAAACAATCTCCTACATCTTTTCCTCATTACTATTCAGGGACTCTTAAAAACACCACGAAGTACTCAACTCCCCAGAACCTCAGAGAATGGTCTTTGCTAGTGGTAGAACGTTCATTCATGCCTATTCATTCAATCTTTACTCTAGTGTTGATTTATATAGCAAGTGTTAAAGTTAGTTAAAGATTCTATCATCAGTGTGTTTTACCTGATTACCTATGACTTTCTTCCACTTTTTAACAAGCTTCTTACCACTTTAATTATTGTAAAGTTTTTTGGTGTTGATTAGAAGGTACAAAAGCCAATTCCAAACTCTGCTCCTCCAAAACCGTATTCTGCCTTGATCTCTTGTTACTACATGGTGCTGCACTGTCCTCATCAAACATCATCTCCTTTCGATTCACTAGAACACTTCTTTTTCTTTTTCAAAGCTCATTTTTAAAACCTTACTTGCTGACAGTAGCATTAATGGCTGCTCAGTTAGATGGTATCAGTTCAAAGTGGATCATTCCTTCACGATCCAACCAGATTGAAAGAAGAGCCTTTTTTCCCTTCCCGGCTGCTACTGTCTACGACTCCTAACGCTTCGAGAAAAGTTATAATTTAGGCAGTCGCCAGTCACAGGTCTGTGGAGAGAGAAAAGCAAATGTAAACAGGAGATTTGAGGTTGTTTTCAGACACCCACTCTTGAGGCACGCGTTTTTCAAGTTCTGGAACTTTCCGAAGTGTTTGAAAATGAAGACAATGAACAGTTGTGTGCTGGTCTGAACTAAGCTTAACTGAAATTCCTCCTCACCTGATGAAGTAGCTGATAATGAGCTTATCTTCAAACTCATATGGACACACTCTTCTTCATAAAATGATTGAAATTTGTAGCAGCCTTTTCGGTTGCCGAGTTGCCTTTCTTTCTTGAACTCATAAAGCATTTTGCGCCTCAAACGATTCCTGGGCAGTGCTTCCATGTTAGCAGGGTTTTAAGTTAGCTAAAACGAAATGTGATCCTTTTCAGTGCATCTAAAGAAAAAAAGTTATGCCCAGCTCCATAGGAAAGCTATAAACAATCTTCAAACTTCGTTCAATGCAAGGAAAAATAGGACTTTACGGGATGACCGGAACATTCAGGAAACCGGCGAAATGATTGGTGCTCAACTAACATGGTAGATTTGAGTGCTTGTGGGGCGACGGTAGGTTGAAATAGCAGGTTTCCGTTTTGGCCTTTCCTAGGACCCCAGCATTATCAGTTTTCAAGTTCCATTCACAATTTAAAAGATGATGACGTATAGGAATGAAACATAATTGCGATTGAAAGCGGAGAAGAGCCCTATCTGCCCACATATTTATGTGTTTAATCTATAAGCAGAAATTGTAGGCATAAGTAAGGTCATGTGTTGGATGTGCATTGTGAAAATCGTATTGAAACGCCTACGCACCCAAAAATGCATCGTAGAGGTGTGAATACGCTCACACATGTAAATAAAGTTATATTGGTACACGGTAAGAGAAAGGAGTCATGGAAACTGTGCCTTTGGGGCAATGACTAGTCGTACAACCCCTCTCTGAAAACTTTATGAGGTTAAACGCATGACTGTGGGTTTAACTCCGAATCAAAATAGCAATTGGTAATCATGTCTTCATTCGCGCAAAGACCTTAAAATAGCAATTTCGAAGAAGTCATGGATGTAAGCGTGAATAACTCATAAACCCACTTTCACTGATCAGCTGTAGTGGTGATTCAGCATGCAGGGAAAAAAAGGTGGTTTTTTCTAGCAGGCAAAACTGGCAATATTCGTTACAACCAGGTCATCCGATAAGTTCTATCCTGATTTTGGAAAAAAAAATCAAGTGACCAAGTTTTAAAGTGTTAATGTGTTTCACTTGATTACCTATGACTTTCGTCCATCTATTAAAAAGCTTATTAGAAAATTATATTTACAATTTTCTGATTATCTTGAACTGTAATTTATTATTATTTATTATCTGTATAATATGTACGTTTGGTTAAGTCGTTACTATGACGCCTTGCACTTTGTTGAATAAACTTTGGAGTTACGACGCGTCCCGTCTCTTGTGGCCGTTATCGAACGTAACACGTACTAATCAGACCATTTTGGTAGCATAGCAACTCCGTACTTTACATTATGGCGACGCAGCAAATAGAAGAGCTTCTCGCTAATGCCATTCACTGTAAATTATGTGTAGTTGTTTATGTTGTTACTAGGAGGCGTTGTACTTCTGCGAATACATGTTTTGAGTCGTTACGCATCCGTTTATCTGGTGGCCTGCTATCCTAGAGACAAAGCGTAATATTACTAATCACATTACTTTAGATTGCATCAATACCTCGTAAATATACATTAGGGGTTAAATCGCAGAAATCAGACATGTTTATTTCCGCCTGAGGAGTTTCAAATGATGTTTTTTAAACCATTTGGTAAGCGCCGAAGGGAAGAGCGATGACGGGGAATGAAGTGGATGAGGAGCCTTCTCCCAACCAAATGCTAACTTCGTGAGATCTTTTGTGACGTGATTTTCTGCTGAATTGTCCTGTTGAAACAACATCATCCTATTTCGATTCACTAGAGCGGGTCTTTTCCCCACTTTAATGCTTACTTCAAAAGCCCTCATTGTTGCCAATAGAATGGAGCAGTAGGTAGTAACAACTCAGGGTGAGCTTTTCCTTAGCGATCCCACCAGAGTGATCGAAGAAAAACATTTTTTTCCCATGAAGGTCCCTCCTCGCTTACGTCTCTTAACAGTTCAAAAGTCCCGTTTTCCTCCTCTCCTAAAAAGGTGAAACAGTTTGGTTATAATAAAGCAGATGTCAACTCGCGATTGGATTCGATTGTTTTCGTGTTTCCTTCACCCCCTTTCTCCAAGTTTTTTTGAAGATGACAACGAATAAACGTACTTGTGCCTTAAACAAAGGCTTTTACGAATTTATCTTTGCTCATTAAACTATAGGTGTAAACTGTTAGACAAAACTCTAAAGCTAATGTCATGTGTTAGATGCACATTGTGAGAATCTTAAAACACCTGCACACTCAATAATGTATCGTAGATGCGTAAACATATTTTCACGTGTGCTTCGGGTTCAACTGGTAGTTGAGAAGTCCACATGAGCCCGAAAAGCCAAGCCTTTAAGCAGTGATTAGCATAACAGCATTGGTTTAATAAACAATATGTTACATTAAATGGCTTTAAATTTAATTAAAACTATAGCTAATAAGCGCTGACAGACAGGTCAAAAGAAATTTCAAGATAAACATTTGATCGATTTTTCCGGCACACTTCGCTTCCACTTTTGAATAGATAGTTGGATCACACCGAGTCATCACAGGAGAGAATAACTTCCGTCGAAATGATTAGTCATGGCGCCCGTCAAATCAATGAGAGGATTTTGGTGTCTCTTCATGCCTCTGGAACACAGTTAACATAGAGATTTATCATGTCATCCCATAATTTCTGTCCGAACTTTACCTTTTTATTATGAACGAAATCGAAAGCCTATTTTACGATATCTAATGAAAATGAATAACATTTTAGCGCCAGGTGATTTTAAATGATCAGTTTTTACTTTATAGGATACCAAAAATAAAATTTGCTTGACTGAATCAATGGTAACAGAATTACCCAAGATATGCTTGAGACAAAATATTTCAAGAAAGGAAACTCAGAGACCGAGGCCAAAGCAGCTAGAAACACTCACTCATTTGATGGAGAGGAACGTGTGAATGAAGGAACTGACAGGAGATGGCTCGCGAACCTCAGCAACGATGAAGATCGAAACGTACGTCAAGTAGCAGCTTCTTGAAGAAGCAAGCTTATCATGCTGCTTCATCAGTTAAGTTTAAATTGGCAACCAAGTGTTCATCGTCATCTCAAATCTCGAGCTGGCGACACGGGCCTTAAAAAACCTTTTTAGTAATTGGCGGCTAGCGAAAAAAAGGGTCTGTTACCTGAATGTTAAGCGCCGTAGGTAATGGCAGGGCCGCAAGGTCGAAGACCCCAACCACAGCCGAGAAGGCTGTTCTTTCAAACAGGCCTTGTGGTTGCAGTAACGCAGCACTTTTCCTAAATTATTTGTAGAATGAAATTGACGAATAGGCGTAGGTTGAATTCGGATGCCTACCTGAAATAGCTAACGACTGTATTTACGCCCTAGAGTAAGCACCTTGAAAAATCAACAAGGCATATTTTATCTGGGTGTAGGTACACCTTTTAAAGCAACTATAGACTCACTTCTCACCAACTCAACAAATTGTGAATTGTTGAGTCCAAAGAAATTTTAGCCCATTCTTCAGTTAAAACACCCTGACTAGTTCTTTTGGAGACGATGACAGCTGCAGAAATGGACGTCTTACCTCAACCCCTAAAATCCATCATAAATGCTCCGTAATGAGGCTGAGGTCTGGAGGTTGTGGTGGCCAGATGGGATACTCAACTTAATTAAAAAGTCCCTCGTGCCATTCTCTAACAATTCTAGCTGCTGTGTGGATAGGTGCTGCATTATCATCTAAAAGATGGCTTTCCCCTCCCTAAATACCGCAGGATGATAAAGGGTGTTGTTTCATTGACCCGAGAAATAGCACCACAGATCATCACGTCAGATAGAACCAGCCATGTTTTGCTTTTAGGAAAGGGTGGCAGTCTGGACTAATCCTTCTTTCGGCTGTCTCCAAACTTCGTACGCTCAGCCGGAGACCGGATTCGTCTGAGGAAATCACACTTTTCCACTGCTTACGAGACAGACCAGCTCTCGAGATTTCGACTCCACCACTCTAACGTCCTTGAAACATTTGTCGTCTTTGAGATCAGAGGTTTTCTGATTGCAGTTATTCCCTAGTGGAATCCAAATCAAATAACAAAAATAGTAAATGAAAACATTAAAAGAGGGCGGGAGGATTCGGCCCTCCTCGGCCCCAAAAGTCCACAATGTGTACCAGCCCAATTATACTACAACACTATTTCGAATTTCTCCTTAATAACAAACAAAAAGGATCCTAAAATCTAGGGCTTGAGATATATTTTTAGATACATTTTACATTATCATCTCCATTTGTTATAAAACTAGGATCGGTTTAACATAAGGCCAACAGGAGAGTACAAAGGTGCATTGGTGTGGCAGCCTGTAACATCGAGGACCTCAAAGTCACTTGCGCTAAAAAAGTCGGTTTCACAAGTTGAAATTTGGACCGATCGAAATCATCGGTCAACAGAATGGGCATCGATGAACGCAATCGGTAATTTATTTGCGAAGTTGATGATTCAGTAGAAATGAACTCACGAATTCTTTGATACTCCTAGAGCAATAAAGTGGCATTGATCGATAGACCTGTCTGACACTAGAACAGAAAACGCTACCTCCACATTTTCAAGAATTGTCAGTGCTCATGCGATAAAATGCAGCTTCTTTTCAGGTCGTGCCATGACTCACGTGTCAACGTATTTTCTCTGATTAAGATATTACCTCGCTCCATCTATCTATTGGCAGCATTACTTCATAATTCCTACGAAGTTACTGTCTATGACGCTGAACAACATTTAAAAAAGTGTTCCTCTTCCGTCAGACGCCAGTGAAACGAGTTGGCGAGAACGGAGACAGGAGTAGATTCCGTCAACTCAAGCTTTGAGATTGAAGATGAGGGCGATGAACAGTTGTACGGTTCGAACTAAGCTCAATTTTCAAGTCCGACTCAACTGATAGAGCAGGGTGAGTTATTTCAAGGACTACTTCCTGAAGAAGCTGCTTATCATCGAACTCAACTGGACGTCGTCCGGAAGGTGAAATCTCCGCCTCCACTGAATTTCGCAAACCATCTTCTGTAGGTTCTTCTCTCATTCAAACCATGAATGTTTCTAGCCGCTTCGTCGGCTGCTGCTGAGAATCCCTTCTTGGATTCATGAAATACTGTGCTGCAAATGAGTCCTGGGTTCTTCCGAGTTAGCAAGTTTTCAATTAAGCGAAATTCCACCTTTCTGGTTTTCTAAAACAAAAAAAAAGATTGGTTCAAATGCATCTAGACACAAAATAATCAGCTCCATTTCATATTGTAAAACTCTCTTTGAATTTCGTCTAATTAAAAAAACCGTATAGGGTGACAAGATGCTTTAGGTGAAAATATTCATCTGTTTTGTAACTGGATTGTTGCGTAGTAATCACTGATATCAATATCCATGAATTTATTCCTTAACATTTCGAAGAGTGCGAAGCTACTCTAACACACTGCAAAAGTGTGAGTGCAGTCGCAGTGGTAGTGCTTGTCTAGCACTAGGCAGTTGTCAAACCCACAGAGGTGCAGTCAAATTGAGAGGAGCACAAAGCCCCTCAGAAAATAATTCATTCACAGTCACCGCACACATGCTAGGAGCGTGTCAGGAGCCCTGCGGCTTTCACAACTCCTTGACATGCACAGAGACGATGTGAGTTTTCTCTTTTTGGCCCCAGTGCCTGATGCGGGCTACTGTCACACATCCCGTAAGTTCTGGCGAGATTTACCTGTTAAATTGAAATGAATTTGAGGAGTGCTTTATAATGTCTACTAGAACTAAACAGTTATATTTTGTTAAAGTGCATTTAAACTTTTCAAATCAGTTTTTTAAAAGGAAAATTAAATCAAATTCTGCTTCATTAAAACGCTGCCAACAGCGAGACACCATTTTTCTTCATAAGTTCAGGAAAGGAAACTCAGCATCCGAAGACGCAGGGGCTAGAAACATTCAATCAGTTCATGTAGACGAGGAATGTGTGGAGGCATGAAGATGGTTGCAGAAAACGACATGAGGAATTCAGTGGAAGTGGAGACTGTACCCTCCACGAAGTTGAAGATGATCGAACCGGACGACGTCCAATTGAGTTTGGTGATGAGCTTCTCCAAAAAGCAGTCCTTGAAGTAAATCTTGCTTTATCTGCATGAGGAAACTTCATGAAAAAAGGGTTTTTCTTTCAACCTGGTTGGAGCGCAACAACTGATGCTACTCCCAGTAATAAGGGTGTTTGAACCAAGCTTTGGCGAGGTCTAAAAGACCTGTTCTTCTGAATTGGAGAGAGGTGACGTTTCGCCCGTGCAATGCAGCACGACGCCAAGCAGCAAGAACCAAGTCACAAAAAATCGGGGAGGAACACGGTTGGGAGACAATTCCCCATCCATCAACCTATTCCTTCTTCCTTACTCTTTCAATGTACCACCATTCGTTTCGAGGATTACCAAATGGATTGGTAGAAAGAGCCTCTGCAACACAGCAGGGAGAGATGGAAAGTGACACTTGTGGGTACTTCCAATTAAATTCAAGGGAATTTTGCAATAATAAGGGATTTTTGACCTTGTCAATAGACAGGAGAAAGTCAAAGAAGCTGCAGTGATTTTTAAGTTTTTAATTCAACGTAGTATCTGGTTTCTTGTTTCCTTTTTTTAACTTTTAGACAGAACTTATGGCATGATCCTGTTACAAGCGCATCGCAGTCACACGCAGGAACTGATCTCATCGAATAAGTTCTGCAAAACAATCTCCCATCAACGTACACTAGCATATAAATGCCTCTTTTATCTTTCAATTTCCACACGTCTTCCTGGTTAATTAACATTTCCCGTTACTTTCCAAGCACAGAAAATAATGACTCCACTTGGTACTTCGAAGTGTAATGTTCCTGTGCACATATCTGGCGTCATGTGAAGAGTCAAAATGTGCTTTCTCGCAGACGTCTGTTAATCCCTCTCTCTCTCACCGTAACTTCGCCTTTTTCGAATCGTTGACGTAATTTGCCACACAGGCTTTGACATTCCGACACTGCAAAATGCAATGCAAATCTCTAGGAAACATCATAATTATATAATGTGGTGTTAGAGGAAGGACAGGGGGTTTCGAAAACATTATTTTAAAGAAATTATTAATTGGTTTTGAAGGGCATTTCATCCACTTAGGGACTTTTAACTCGCAATGTAAACATCCTAATTGGATTTGCCAGTGCTGAAAAAAAGTTATGGTTGTTCACCATTTATACTATGCAGGTCTCGTATATTTTCAGTTATGATATTTAAAAACTTGCTATTTATCTAGATAAATTATCATGATTTAAATGTAAATTTGATTGAAATTCGAAAATTAGCAGCAAACGAAAAACAGTGTTGTGACAAGTGAAAAAGAATATATCAGGTCATCCCACTAGTTCTGTCTGATAGTTCCCTTTTCAAATTTAACGAAATTCAAGGAATATTTCAAATTTTTTAATGAAATTTAGGATTATCTTGCTTAGATGCATTCAAAATGACCAAATTTGACTTTAAAAGAACCCTAAAATTGATGATGATTGCTGAAGATTGTTCGTGAAATTCAAAAGTGGAGAATTCACCCTCCACGGAGATGAAGACCGCCGAATCGGGCATTGGTGGTTGAATCTTTAATTAAGTTTAACATGTGGTTATTTGTTTATTTATTATAAATTGGTGGTGATCTTATTTGATGACCTGATATTGGAGAGAAGGCACTCATCTAGAGGAAACGATTTGCCTTGAGAACGTTGATGTGCAAAGACATGCTTTAGTTTGAAAAAAGGCTCAATAGTAACTACGAGGCATAGGCAACACGTCTGAAAAATTGAAGCCACTTATCCTCGTCAAACATGACAGGTAGAAGATCCACAGATGCTAATAATGGACGTGACAAGAGAGCTATTTCTTCTGTTCTTTAAATGTGGAGTTTTCTTGGCTAATAACGCTCATCTTCTGAGCAGATATGTAGCTAGCAAGCTCTGCCCTTATCTATTAGCCAATACTAGACCGATTTGATACTGACACTAATATCTGGCTGTGTGGTAGACACTGCTAATCACGCGTTTATGGGCGTTTGTTATAAGCCACAGGATTCGAATGACTTGTATAACTTCGAGGAAAGTGACATTGACCTAGTATTTGGTAGAAAACATTGTCTTTACTCTTAGTAGATGAAGCCAAAAAATGGCAAACAGGACTAACTGTTCCACTGCAGGTGCTAAACGACTACTCCACGTAACTCTACTACCTTCCGGTAGAAGTTGACGATTCTATCTTTACTCCTTCCTTGTTTATAGTGAAAAAATTGATATAAAGAAGAAGGCAAATCCTATGGCTTATTCGAAATAAATTTTGCGAAATATTACGTTAGTTCGCAGATGCGTTAAGCATCTTCCATAACGTTTTCTGTCCTCCTTGGTACTTCAAACACTTGACGAAAACCAATCCAATTCATCATGGAAGATAGTCGAGCTGGTAATCAAAATAAGGAAATTATGGTCGATGCTACTCAATGCTACCTCCTAGACACTGAAGAGGACCCGGGAATCGGCACTTTTGTTTTGTCACGAGAAATGACTGTTTTAGCCTCGGCAACGAAGACCATTGTTACTACTCGCGCAAACCACACCGGATTTTTGGTGTAACATTTCATCGAACAGTGACCTTGATCTCCTCCTTATTTTGATGTTTTCGTGATCCGTTTAGCATAAGCATCCAACGGTAGCCAATCCTCATCAATCAGCTCGATTACTGCATCGACACTGGCCACCGCTTTACCTTCAGCACTTCGCGACTGATTCGTCCATTTACCAAAGGCTCTTTGCATTCTAAGCGATCCTGTGCCTCGGGTTTTGAACAACTGTCAAACTGGCTTTGCTGTAATGGCTTTGTTGCGCTGCTCATTCCTCAAACATCTCAAATAAATCCACATTAGTTCCTCAATCGATCATGATTAAAACATCGTCACTAATCAGTTTAGACTGTCTTCTGACCGCCAAAAGTCATACCACAACCATATTTCAGTGGGTCGTCGGCCACAAGCCTCTCTACTCAACGGTACGTAGGTTTCCAGTGATTTCTCCATTCCAATCGATCTTCCGAAGGCAGAATATCTACAATCAGTCGGATTACCCGTTGCCCCTTTGTTCCATCCAACAGTTTCTCCTTCCCACAGCCCACTGCACCACCTCTGACCACCCTAAAAGGGGTCATATGAAGAAATGACATAATTATGCTGGTTATACTGAATCAGTTCCATCCACACCTGCAAAAGCAGACACCGTATGGGCCTCGGCCGTCTTACAGACGCCTTACGTCTTGAGCGGGGTATTGTGGCGGCCAGACTAGACCCCCCATTCCATTGCTGCCTCTGCCTGACGTCAATTATGCATTCTTGACACAAAGACTGCCCAAGCCTAGTTACTGGTCTCCCCTGAACTCTGAGTCATGCCCCTTTGTTCTAATACCACATACAACTTCTTGAGTGCTCCACTTCGTACACACTTTGGTAGCCAGCGTTACGGTCGTCACCTCGTCCTTCAAGTCTTGGGTGGGTTAATCGTGTCCTCACGGGAATAGTCGTACCACCCTAGGAAGAATCTTAGAGTTGTGGATCCGTGTAGCAAAAGCATCTAATTTTGGCCAATCAGCAACAGCATCCAACTGATAATCTTATTCTCCTCTAACTTGATGAATCAGGTCGGTTTCAGTTATCCCTTCTTCTTGATGTCATCGACTAAATGAACAAACAAAAAGCCTTGAGACTTTTAAAGGAGGCATATTGCATTGTATGAATAAGGAACAAATAATATATAAATTCTTCGATAATTCCTCTTTGAGACCCTACACAACGACCCTGTCGCAGTCAACCGTAAGTAACGAGGCTATCTGTGAGATTAATTCCTCCACTTTTCTTCGCCGCACGCGTTTAAGTAGCCTAGAAGGCTCAGAAGAAACGGATTGGAGAACCATTACCTCGATTTCGGCACTTTCGACTTCAAGTGATTCTATGACACACCCGATTACGTTGGCTTTTCACTCACCTGCTACTACTTGTTTCGGTAGTGGATGAATAGATTAGCTGTCGTGTGATCTTTCCATCCATTGCAGTTATTGTTATGAGGGGCTAAAGAGGGGAGGTTTTATTCGTCAATCTAACTGATTGGAAGGATTCTGGGGTTGCAGCTATATAGAGGGCGATCGATTTCTATCAACATGTACCACTCCACCTATAAGTCTTGATTGAATTTTTAGTAAATTAGCCAAGTAACGCTAAGCATTTCGATAAAAGATTTAATCGCCAAAAAATTGAAAATTTTGGCGAGAATGCTGAAGAGAAGAGCAGATGTCGTCAACTCTAGATTTGAGATTGTTTTAAGACAATTCACCCATTGGCACACATTTTCCAAGTTTTCGAAGACGGCGACGATGAGCAATTGTAGTGTTTGAACTAAGCTTATTACCAATACCAGCTCCACCGATAAAGCAGATTAGGCTTCTCGAAGAGCTGCTTCTTCATCAGACGCAAATGGACTCTGTCGGGTTCTCTCTCCATATTCGACGAGGAAATTTTTCAAATCATCTTTATCAATCACCTTCTTTCATTCACCCACATTCCTCTTCATAAACTGTGTGAATGTTTCCGGCCGCTTCGTCGGCTGCTGCTGATTTTCCGTTTTTTGAAACCCTGGCATATTATGAGCCTCAAATGATTTAAACATGCAAATTTAATGTTATCTAACATAAAATTTGCTCAGTTTTAATGTAACTTAACATTTTTACTATGTTAGTGTGTACTCTATGCTTGCTTTTTGCCATATTTTGGTTAAAAACATGACTTTTCCATACGAATTCTTTCACAAGAATTCAATGACATCTTTCTACTTTCCCATCAAGGCACATTTTTACTATGACAAAGAAAGTCAGGCATTTGGTAATGATTGATTGACTAATGACTTTGGTTGGTTTATGGATAAACACATTTAACTTTCAACTTCAAAAAACCGATTTATTTAGGGGTCATCATTCACCTTCTCATGAAACAGAGACCCGGGTTCATTGAAACCTCTTCTCTCATGGAGGTTCATTTCAAGTCAGGAAATTTATCGATCAATGTCTGGGTTGTTTTACAACAGGTTCATCGAATTTCAGTGTTGAAATTCAGAATATGTTTGCTGGAATCATAATCATACTGCGAAGAAAAAGGCTCAAGATTTCTTCGTAATACTTAACTTAGAAAAAAGGCGGAATGCACTTACAATTAATCCTCCCAAAAGTATAGCATTCGTTTGAATGCACTGCTAGATAAATCACGATTAAAGGCCTCTTCACGTGAGATAAATATTCGGAAAAACATCTTTTTAATACGGATGTCCGTTGTACAATTTTTATTTTTCAAGTCATCTAGCTATTTATATTTTCAATTTAATTTAACTCTGTAGTCTTATTTTTTATAACTTGAGAAAGTGTTCATTTTAAAACTACCTTTAAGACTCCTTAAGTAGTTAATTGCATTGGTGGACTGCAACTAAGGCAAAAAATCGATTAGTACAAAGCAGTTGGGTATCGATCCAGGTGCGCGGTATTCGATCCGTATGACTAGGCAATCACGAAATGTCCTTACATTCACGCGTTTCCGCGTGCTAGGATTCAACTTCGAAGCAACAAATTTATGGTTGCGTTTGGAATTTGTCCTCCAGTACGCAGTAAATTAGTGTTTTTGTGTGTGAATTAGCCTAAATGTATTGGTGTGTTATTTGTAGACACTCAGTCCAAAATTTATCCAAATTTTTGATCAAAAGTCAGTTTGTAATGGAGATATCGTCTGAACCTACTGATGCAGACGCAACATTTGCTGACCTCTGCGGCATTGCAAAACAAGGATTTATGATGTCCGATAGGATAAATGTGGGTCATTTGCCTGACTGCAAGGAAGGTCATTACTTTGAATTAACTAAAGTAACTGACCAAATGTTACATTTAATTAAGGATTCAATCATCAGTGTTCTTTCCCGGCTACTTATGACTTCTTCCTTTCATTAACAAATTTATAATACCTGCATTATTGTGTAGTTTTTTCTTGTTTTTAATTATCGGTTAACTCATAAGTGTCCGTTTCAATCATTTGAGAGCAGCTTTGGAAAAGCTGAAGGAGCCTGAAGGAGCAACGTCGGGAGACTACGGTGATGGATGAGGAATTTTCTCCCAACCGATTTGCTTTTGTATCTTTTGTGTCTCGATTCTTGCTGAGTGGGGGTTCTTGTATTGGCCTGAAGAAACACCACACCTTTTCGATTCACTAAAGCAGGTCCCATTTCTCCTCAAAGTTTGGTTCAGTCTTTTTGAGCATAAATTGCTGCTACGTTAGGTGTTAACATTGGAAAATGCAGTATTCCTAGGCTGTCCCACTAGACTGAAAGAAGAAGCCTTTTCCCGTGGAGTTCCCTTCTCGTCAGCTGTTACTGGGGTCGTTCCCCGCTATGAAGCCACGGTCTACGACGCCTTCAACTGCCTTTCCATAAAAAATCCATTTCTCGACAGCCGCCAGTCAAAATTCTTCAACCTAAAATAAGGTGAAACTGGTTGACGAGGATGAAGAGAAGAGCAAATTTCGTCAACTCGAGATTCGGATTGTTTTCAGGCAGTCAATGAAGTACGCATTTTCCAAGTTTAGCATCATTGCCATATTTTTGAAGGTGACGATGAACAGTCGGGTGGTTCGAACTAAGCTTAATTGCCATCATTACACCTCAACTGAGAAAGCAGCAGGATAAGCTTCCATAAGCTTATCATCCTTATGAAATTATGAAGTGCTCCTCAAATTTCCGATAGCATCAAAGCCAAACTAGATATTTTTTTATCTCTTCGCATTGCCATGCATTGAACACTACGACATTTAACCACCAGGTTAAACGAACATAATTGCACTTTTACAGTAGAGTGCAAGTAACACCATTTCACAAGAAGCTGGTGTGCTAATCGACGCATGAACCACACTGACCCCAGGCTGTGTGGTTCAAGTCCTTTTGGCAGTTACTGCGGAGTGCCTGTTAATCGCGAAGCGCAGATCAGAGCAAAATTTCTCCCTCAATAAATCTCTTTCACTGTTAATTCATACCTTGCAAAAAAGGAAAAGTACTCATGGTGTTTGTTGTAGTTTTGTGACGCGAAGTTTTGAGGAACTCAAGACTATGGACATTCGATTTTGTACCAGCAGAATTTAGGCGGTGCTAAATTAAATGTTAATTTTCAAATCACTACCGCAAATGACCAAAAACAGGCACAAAAATGTGTCGAGTCCACGATTACTAGTAGAGATTTCCCTGTAGAACGGCTGACTTCGATTCTGGACTCATATTTTATTGGTTGACAGATATACTGCTGCTATTTCGGTAATTGCTAAGCTTATTCAGCAAGAAACAACAACGGACTTTGACATAGAATTTCCATACAAGGGAACTGAAGACTGAATTAAACTTTACCACTTCCAATAAACTACATGCTTCAAATTTGCAAGGACAAAGTAGCTGACTACAGGCAATTGTGTGTCTCGTATAACTAAGCAGAAAAAATCGTATTCTTAAAAGGCAATCAAGGGTGGGCGTCTTTGCACTAAACGAACATAATTTTTTGCCAAAATTTCACATATCACTCCAGCCCGTGTGAGAATAGACGTGGTGATTCGTCATGATGATTTAAGCAACTGGCAATTGCGTAAAGTCTCATTTAGGGAATAGATGATATTCTCTAGGTACATTTACGATTTTTTTCTAATCAAGTCAATCAATTTTTCTCATCTTTACTCTTGTTAATGAGGAAAACTGACTAATGAATTTATGATTTTCAGCTAATTTTGATTCTTAATTGTTTTTTATAAATACCGATTTTGGATACAAGAGAAAGCTATGCACTCATCAACTATTCCAATAGTCATGTCATTGTCTCAGAGGTCACTAACATTGGTCACTCAGTCACATGATAGATTTTGCTTACTTCAAGTGAAAAAACGTATTAGAGGAGAATTGGGAAGCTTTTTTAATCACATTCTGCATTTCATAATCCCAAATCTATGGAAAGATTAGAAATTTCATCTATTTTAAAGCTCATATTCCTCCACAACAATTATACTCTTAAACCCCGATTTCCCACCAAAACTAAAGCCGCATTTTGTAAATTTTCCTCTTTGTCAAGTGTAACAGTGTTTTGGGGTTACTAGGTACTTCGCTGAATTTCAAAAACAATGGACTTTAAATCAAGGTGTTTTTACTCTCACCCCACTGATACAGCACACACGCGCATGCGTCCCAAAAAACAGCTGTTTTAGCTTTGCGCTAATCGATAGTGCAGATTTCAGTGTTAGCGAAATGAAAAGTCCGGATATCGATCGAAACAGCTACGTTAAACTGAATGATTTTTATAATCAAGTTCTCAACTTCTGACCGAAGGGCAATCAATAAAGTGGCCTAAGGTTTGAATTACACACCTAGGACTTACCGATTTTACGGCTACTAGTCATCAAACAACTTACGTAATCAAACTTTTTCGATTTAAGCTTTTAAAAAACGCCTGCAATTATGGTTTGGCCTACTCAAGAGTTTCAGATATCTCTTTCATAGATAGGCCCCACCCGCGGTACTATCATACATCTATTGGATTATGGCACTGGAAATATGGGGGCGTATAGTAGGTGACAAGAGCTAGAGGCAGGAAAAATACATTCGGTTCACTTCTTCTCTCGACAGCTAAATTTATGTTAGGCCATGGTCTTATTATGCCTTCTACATGGGATTCTTATGCTTAATCTATCTTCATCAGTCCACCAAGAATGTCGGCGATTGCCATAGGTTCCAATCTCTTAGGATATTCTGCCTTTTCAGCTAGTTCGACTTGCTGTAAAATCTTCCGTCGTCGCAATGTAGAAACAATTTTGATATAAAGTTTATTCTTTTTTATGTGGCGCTAAAATAGATTAGAAAATCCTACTGGCTATGAAAACCCGCTTGCCTTAAGTGACGATTGATAGCGTTGGCGGGAGGAGAAAGGGGATTTCCATTAACCCCTCTGGTATTTCAGGGCATCTACACGAAGCAACATTGCCATTTCCACAGCACTGGGATATAGATGTTACCCTGCCCCTATACCACACCATATCAAGTGGACATGGGATTCGGTCAGCAGCCAATCAGAAGGCACTTCTGGGTAGTGACGCATCTAGATACCTTAGATGGCCACTCTGTGCCAATGGCAGTCCCTAGCTGGGCCCGCCGACACTTAATTACTAATGGGCTCCCAATCCCCACCTTTATACAGCGGCAGGGCTATGGTACACCCCTGGTGGTTCATTAAAGGAGCTCTATTCTATCAATTGGGATTTATTTTGAGACCTAGAAACACTTTAGATAATTTAAATCACCAATAATCATTTTAACGTGATAGATCTGCATTTACGGTGTGCATTAATTAACCGAAAGTACATTTTTAAACCGGACTGAAAAAAATCGATATTGATTGCCAGAGCCGCGCGGCTACCACGAGCAGGTGAGAATGAATAATAGATGGCCCTGGAACTGCCCAGGGGTAGTTAGCGTGCCAGAAATGCAAAACGGCTCAAGAACGTGCCGTTGAGCGATCGATAATTCGCCCGAGCAGTTTCAACAGGGCCTTAATCTCCTATCTAACTGTTTGACTTCGCAATTGAATAAGCCTCCATGGATTTTGGCAAGTCACACAAGGTACAAAAAGTCATGTTTTCGTGCAATTCTTTCGGTTGCATGCATGTAATCATAGTTCACAGAGACTCCACCTCAAATACAACTCTAAGATGAAGAGAAAGCATACCCAGAAAGGAGACAACACAGTAACTATGTATATCAAAACAACCGATCGATGCATTTTATCACACACACACTGACAAATGGAGGTTTAAGTGTTTGTCCTTATTAGCATTAGGCGTGTCGGGCTTTTTAGACAATACACTCAAAAAGGAAAGACGGAGCACTTGTTACCGCGTTAGGAACGACATCGAAACAAAAAGGGAGAGACAAAGAGAGTTTCTTCGAGTGATGACGATATGTATAGGTGAGGGAGAGGCAGTTTTTATTCCAGAAGAACTAACTCGAGATCCTTGGTGCAATGACGAGGAGGAGAAGGGAGTAATGTGCAAAAATAGACGACGACAGCGCCGAAAGTCAAGCTCCCACCACGGCTACACGCTGTCCATTGACAGTTTTGGACTTGACTACACCATCTTCTTCAACTGTGATCGTCTCAACTCCATCCTGAATCACCCGCCGCGTGGTAACACACTTTCCTCCCATGAATTTGGTGGAGGTCGAGCGGAAAGTCCCCTTCATCGGCATAGATCCCGAGGTGGTACTGGTGCGAAACTGTGCTTTCAGGCCAGGTGAGGTGAAGATGGATATGCTCTGTGTGTAACTGTCCCTTTGCGGCATCTTTGATGCCGTAGAATTGGACATGAATGGCTGGAATAAATGCGACGAGGTAGAGTCGATAATCCGTGTATTCGCCCGCCTGACTGGGTGCGAATGCCTGGGCAAATTGTCGCCGGCTCTAGTTTGACTGGAGGCGGCACGACGGATGCGGGTGGTGACGGGGGAGGACATGGTAAAGGGCTCCATGAAACTATTCATCAGATTAATATGCTCCGCGAAAAACTCGCGAAAGATCTCCTCGGGATCGCGAAACTCAAAGAAGGTGAAAAGGTCGTCCTTGAGATCGGTGTCGAAGAAAACGGAGTAGGCGTTGCGACGAGGTGCGGATCTCGCGGTTTTCTGGGGATGGGGAGAGGCTGAACCACTACGCAAGCCGGCAAGACCGTTTCGGTCGTACAGACGACGCTTTTCGGGATCTGAAAGGACCTCATAGGCGGCACTGATCTCCTTGAAGCGTTTCTCTGCCTCCTCTTTGTTACCTTCGGAGTTCTTGTCAGGATGCCATCTAAGAGCTAGACGGCGGTACGCCTTCTTGATATCATCTTGGCTTGCTGTCTTCTCCAAACCAAGGATTTTATACAAGCAATCTCCACTGGTAGTTCCGTTTTTCAGTGGCATGTTAATAATCTAACTTTTACAAAAAATAGAAAGGATACGCTATTTTAACAAAATAAACATCTAAGCATAATTAATCATTATATGATCGTTCAAAATATCTGTATAAAATTAAATTGTAATGCAAAAATACCATTAACTAACTAACCAGAAGTACACAACAGAGGACCGGCGTAAAAAAACAGAAAGTGAAGCCCAAATTGCACTGGAACTCCGCCCTAATTGGTCATAAATTGGATTGGGTGCTTCGTTTCTAAGACGATTAGAGCCAATCAGAACTGAGCTAGAAGGACCTTGAAAACAATTTTGACCTAAAAGTAGAATTGTTTGATGAATTCAAATAAAGTTCTGATAATCGACTTAGGTCTTTTTATTTCAATTTTTTATAAAATTGTGCAATAATATGCTTGCTAATAAAGTGCAATAGTTAAGTATTTGAAGAAAAAAGGTCTAATGATCTGCTAAATTACATCTAAAATTAAACATAATCACGGGTCATTATGTACGAGCTGCTCAGTTACCCATTCTGTGAGTTATGCAATAGCGGTGAAACACCTTTCTCATCCGAATTCTAAACTCTACCAAATCACATAATTTTCCCCTAAATCGTGCGGGCCTTTTCGTACCTGGCAGCCATAAATTGAAAAGTACCTTAAGGTAGCTTACAACTGGGGGATAGAAACGTCCACCCAAGTCAAATTTCATTGAAATTCAGAAAACGCGAGCCAAATGATAAACTCATATATCACAGAGACAGCGACAAGTATCAAAATATCAACAAGAATACGTAGAGTGGAATGGAAACGAGGCAGTATGCCGACGCGTAGAGGAGTTTTGGGGCGAATACAGACCAAATAAAGAGGTGGTTGATCATCAGTACACAGACTACCGCCGAGACTGTGGTCCCAGCCAACAGCAGACCGACTGTGAATCCCGCCAGACAGTTGCGAACGTGTAAACGCCTCTCGTTCGCTGCCAAAGGTCCACTGGAAGATCCGACCATGACTCCCGAGTTCTCTCCCACCTCACTAGCGCCACCACCGCCGCAGAGGAATCGATAGTAGAATGAGAGGTGCCAGAAGAGCGGCCCCGCGGAGGTAGAGACGGTGACGAGGACGCTGGAAAGGCTATTGTAGTGACTAGAGAGACCCACATAGCCAGCGGTCACATCCACTGTGGTGAACTTGTTCGAGTTGCCCTTTAAAAATACAGGGGCGTTAGACATGCAGCTAATATGGCACTATTTCAATGTAAATAGACCTACGAGTGTTCAAAAGAATAGGAAACAACTCTTAATGGAAACCTTGGTCTTGGACACAACTGGTATAGAAGAGCTAGCACTATATATTGCTGTAGACTAAGAAAAGCAATCGCGTATTTAACTGTGCTATGATTGACACGAGTATGGCCTTAGTATTAGTGACAGAAACGCTTAAACAGGTCGTACGAGGTAGGAGTAGAAATACCTCTCCCATCTAGAGGAAATTCACAAATAACAGCTACATCATGTTGGAAAATAGTAGACTCGCCACCTCCTTGAATTTTACTTGAAAATTAGAACCCTAGTTTGGCATCAAATTTATCTCTTTGGATAGGGCATTGTTGGTAATTCTCGTCAGTTCAGAAAAGGCATCACATTCACAACTACTTTCTGGCCGACAGTATTTAATTACTGAATAGTAACCGAAAAATTAATTTTCGAATCGAAAGATCATAGTTTCAACACTAAGCAGTGAATTAAGTAGCACAGAAACTGTCGACACCGACCGGTTACGCAGACAGAAGTTAGTGAATATGAGGTAGTAAAAAAACACTAGCTTTTTAGAAGCCATAAATCTTTTGAAACCGGTTTTTACTTCGGGAAAAAGACCTAATAACTTAAACTTATTTCGAGGGGGGATGCAAAATAAACTAGTTATAAAGTGACCAGAGTTGACCACACTTTGACCGGAGAGTAACACCATCTTCAGATCACATAAGCCCCAACCTTGTACGGTCAAACACGTTTTCAGTGACAGATGATTATCCAAATTTATTCGTTTTCACTACCAAAGTTCACGTACAACAAGTGGGAAGTCCAATAACACCCCCTCCCCTTTAGTCTTACTAGCGAAGCACAAATCCCCTTTTAGTTCTACAAAAAATTCGCGTGAATTTAAAAGGGCATAATAGAGAGACAGTTCATTAGGCAAATCTATAAAACCAAAGTGATGATGTATCGATCAAGACCAAACTCCAACCATTTCTTTATTTACACCAACGAGCTCTGCTTTAAGTGCAAATATTATCCCCTGAGCTCTCAGACCAGCTGTAGTGACTCCTTCACCTCCCCAAATCAACAGCTTGGGCCTCAAAAAGCGTCAGTGGCTGACGCACATAACGTCACGCCAAACCAAGTGACTCAACAACCCTGTCACCCAATCAGCATGCTGATCATTGAACCTGTTAGTTGAACCGACCAGTTAGCGTTCCGATGAGGGTGTCTCGTTCCTATAACACTCAAGTGTGTTGAAGCCAGTTGGGACCTACTACGCAGCGTAAGAATACACTTTCCGTCGAGGTAAATAACATCTCTGCTGTGATATCATCAATATCTACACATACCAATGAGTGCCTGCGCTTGACGCAGCGATGGTTCCTAGCTCCTTCCAGAGTCGGCATTTCCTTGGGGCAAATTGGACAACCATGGCATTTACTGCAGTTAATTGACATCGACAAACAGAGCAGCTGCTCGCTGCCCTGACATCTATAATCTCTCAGACGTCTGGGTCTCAGCTTTCACCAACGGGGAAGTTTTATGCCATGGCTCTATAGGGCTGCTTTAGAGCATAAAAGCATGAGCTTACAAGTATGCTCGGTTGTCTCGGGTTTGCATGTTTCGCGAGTCAACAAGATTGTCGTCTGCTTAGTTTCCCTCCTTCCTTGAACTCAAAGCTGAATGTGCCTTAAATTGTTTTGCTTGGGTACTTTCATGTTGGCTGGGTTTAAATCAAGTAATTGTATAGTTTTATTGCTCCTTTCTACTATTTTTGATCAGTTCAAATGCCCCTGAACCAAAAGCAATGTTCTTCTACATTAGGCTTGTGTAATACTCCTTAAATTTCGCTCGTTTTAAAGAACGGTAAAATTCGGACAGAACTTATGGTGTGACCTGATACAAATACCGGTTATAAACTCGAGATACATGCCACACACTAAGGTCTATGACTATCAACGCCTACTCACGCTATGACAGGGTCTGGGAAAATAAACTCTACCTTGCATCATGAGGGAGTTACTTACTTCGTCCACCCAAACAACTCCCTAATGCGGCGGGGAATCCCCACACCCCCTCACCTGCTGATAGAACGTGACCCAGCCCTGCATCCAGTAGAGCATCGCCACGAAGTACGTCAGTTTGCTCCGCGCCAGCGACCGCGAAGCACCCAGCTCCGCGAACTCCGCGAGGAATATGCGCGCTAGGAGGTCCTCCTTGAGCAGAACACCCGCCCAGAGGATGACAGAGGTCGCTGCCTTGCTCAGGAGACAGGCGAGAAGGCCGAGGGTGTGCACAGGCGAGGGCAGGATGAAGGTGGAGGCGCTGAGGAGACCCAGGGGTGAGGCGTTGAGCAGTGGGGCACCAGTGGAGGAGGAGGGGATGGAGGAGGTGACGTCATGGGACCAAGTGGACAGACGGCGGTGGTACCACAGACAGGCGGCAAAGTCGAGGAACAGGGCGAGGTAGGCGAGGCGAGCGGTGAAAATGGGCGACCCGAATCTGGAGTGGAGAGAACGCGCGATTAGAGAGAGACAGGACTACGAGGTTTTAGAAATACCAGATCGCTCCATAAGTTCTGTCGGAATTTTAGCTTTAAAGTTGAACGAAATGAAGCTAAATACTATTTTTTATATGTATTTAGACTGATCTATTTTTAACAGAATATCAAAACAAAAACTTACTTGACTAAATTCATGTCAACATTGAAGTACCAAAGAATCATTCAACACACACACACGCGTTATGAGTTCAAAAGAGGTAGGAAACGCAGCAGCGGAAGCGGTTAGAAATGTTCACTCATTTTGTGAAGCATGTGGAATGTGGAATGCTTTGCCAAATTCAGAGAAAGTGGAGATTTCACCCTCCAAGAAGACGAAGACCGAACCGGACGTCGTCCAGTAGAGTTTGAAGAAGCAGTCCCTGAAGGAGCTTATCCCGATTTATCAGATGAGTTTGAATTCGCAGTTAGACTGAGTTCAAACCGTTCAACTGTCTTATTTAAAAAATTTGAAAAATCCCCTAAGAAGAGAAAGTGGATGCCTACCCATGAATTTCAAGTTAGCGAAGTTGGTTCTTCCCTCCATTCTCGCAAACTTGTTTTACCATTTTTTAGTGAAGAGACTTATAACTGGGGTTTTGCAGTAACAGTGAGATGCCGAACTTCATTGCAATGTTCCCACTTTAATAACTCTTGCTGCTGTATGGTTTGGTGCATTACCATCACCTTGGAAGATGACGGCGTTCCACTCCGGAAACCACAATTCTTGAACAACCGCAGGATGAGGAACTTGGTCGCCTACTAACATTCCTAAGTAGTCTCGGCTGTCAATTCTTCTTCCATGAGGGGAAATTACTGGCCCAGAGGTGGATCTCCGAGAATTTAGCACAAGAATCAGTTCATCACAGGACCCCCCCCAGCTGCCATGTCTTGCGGTTGGGAGAAGGCAGCATTCCGAATTAAATGCTTTTTTTCGGCCGTCTTCAAACCTTGTACATGCCGCCAGAGGTCGAAAATAAGGTAAACGACAATGATTCGTCGGAGGAAATCATATTTTCCTCACTGCTTGAGGGACCAATGCACGAGGAGGTTTCTACTCCACCGATCCAAACGACTTGAAACATTTGTCGTCCATGAGAGTAGAGGTTTTCCAACTACAGTTCTTATGTGATGAAATCCAGCTCCCGCGCGCAGCTCCCGACCAGGAACAGGTTCTGTGGAAACTAGATTCTGTAGGTGCTCGTTGAGGAGCTCGGCAGTGATTTTATGAGCCGTGGTCTCGCGATCCTCTCCGGCTATTCGATTTGAGAGATAGTCCGACGGTCTCTCTCAGACATCAGCTTCGACAACTTTCAAGGACGACGTTTTTCCTTCTCTGCTTCATAGGCGGCAGTCATTAATTTTGGGACAGTACCTCTAGAAACGCCAAGTATTTGGGGCAGTTTCTATTGCACTATCGCCTGCAGCCATACCGGAACCAAAAACCTGGACTCTTTGAAAGTTCGAGAGGTCGAGTTTATAACTAATTTTTAATATCTGTAAAAACATTTACTACAAATAAACATTCCAAATAGCACAAAGGATAAACAAAAAACATCAAAATATGATTAGTTTTGGTTGTTTATAACAAGTTCAAAAATTATGATGACGCCAAAATATTAGGTGTTCCCACTAGAATTATGACATTTTAAGAGCTTTTACTGCCATACGAGCACCGTGGGTCAAAAGAAGCCAACTTACACAGACGACGACGAGGAGGAGGAGGAGGATGGACATTGGAGTTGGCGCTGGCCGCTTCGACGGCGAGACGGTAGACGACTTGGGTGAGGATGACGCCCAAGAGACTCAGCATCGTGCGGAAGTGCAGGCGGCGGAACTGGCCCTTCGGTGGGACTGTGAGACTGCGTGTGAGGAACACCACACTCCATGCGATGCCCTGGCCTGCCCACCCCACTGCCGTGTTGTCCTCTCTAGACAGGGAGGCAGAAATAGAAGGGGGGCGGGTAAAGATATGAAGTAACGCACAAGAGAAAGGTCATCAAAAACCAAGACATCCGGTTGTCAGATGTGTGACCAATGCCCCAACTTTCGGGATCTCTTAAACTGAACGTACTCAAATCGAGCCAAGTGACTGCTTCCCTTCTCTTCATTTAATCCGATGCTAAGATGGTGATCGTAGTTTTACAGAAAAGGTAACCAAGATTGCCTGTACCATGAAAAGTCGCAATATACAAAATAAGCATTTACCTATGTAAAAACTATCAGGTTGTCCCATACGTGCTCTTTCACAAAACAAGGAAAGTGAAATTTACTTAATAAAAACTTCATCAACGTGGAAGCACTACCCAACGAGGCGCTAGAAACATTCACTCAGTTTATGGAGAGGAATGTGCACATGAAAGAGTGTGTTTAGCAAAATTCAGTGGAAATTGTAATTTCACCCTCCATTGAAGATGGAGATCGTCAAATTGAGTTTGATGCGTCATAAGCACTTGTCGTAAATCGTCTCCCATTCCCCACCACCTACCCCACCCCACAGGCAAGAGCAAGCGTGCGTCAGCACAAGTGTAATTGCGTCTCAACACAACAAAGGTGACTGTGGAGAGCGCGTGATAATAAAACAGAAATTTCACAAGTGGTCACTTCTAGAACAACCCACCCAACTTGCTGCCATGGTCACCTGATATTCAGTCACACAAGACTGATTCAAGCGATCTCGAGCTGTTTAAATAACCTACGACTAAGGTGCCTTTAATAAGTCGAATCTACTTCTACTCGGTGTAATCAAGATTTCACCATCGCTCTCGGGCAAAACAGGAGGTTCTATCAGGTCGCTCCATAAATTCGGTCCGAATTTTACCTTTTTAAATTGAACGCAATTTAGAGTATTTTACAATATCCAATGGAGCTGAAAAGTATTCTCATGTTAAGATGCATTTAAACGGATCATATCTCATTTGATACAAACTTGAGATCAGAATTTGCTTGACGAAAACCCCACTAACATGGGAGAAGCCTGGAAGCATTAGAGACAGATATTACTTTATGAAATCAAGAAATAAAACTCAGTAACAGTCGATGAAGTTAATGGAGAAGAATGTGGAAATAAAAGAATGTGTGTAGAATATGTTGCGCAAATTCAATGGAAATGGAAATCTCACCCTATAATGAGACGAAGACGAACCGAATTGGCAAGTAAGCTTAGTTCAAATCATACAACTGTTCGTCTTCATCTTCGTAAACTCAGAAAGTTCCTACACTTGGAAAATGGGTTGTCTGAAAACAATCTCAAATCCCGAATTGACACCTACTTTTTTGGTGGATAGAATTGTGACTACCGTCTGGAAAAAAATGATCTTTTGTCGGAATTTTAACAATCACAGACAGTAGCGGTTTCGCCAAATGAATGTTATTATAATGAAAGTATTAATAAGCTCGTCACTTGATGGATGGAAGTCATAGGCAATCAGGGAAAGTGCGTTGGTGATTGAGTCTTTAATTAAATGTTACATTTGGTCACCTGCAACAGAACTTATGGAATGACCTGTTAAATAAATCCAGTCACCAAATTACCAAGCAGATGGAGTCTGTTAGTCGAATGTCCAGCCAATCAGAGCTCCAGATGAGGCTCCCCGGTTATCAAACGCTAGAAGGATACATCCCTACACTCGCTGTAGAACAGATTTGTGTTTGTCACCATCTCTCGTAGTTTAGACACGACAATCATAAACAAGGGATGACAACCAACTAATCCATTAAAAACCCTTACACCTTTGTCACGGTAGCTCACGGTGCTGTCCAGCTATAGAGTACTTTTTCCCAATAAGAGGAATAGTTGAACCTTTTAATCGGTTTAACAATGTGTAAAGGGTTTTAACCATTTTTTTATTACAGATAATTGAGTTTAGTTGCTTCAAGCCTAGTGGGTGGCGCCTCTTTCACAGAAGATCCAGGTAAAGGCCACGTAAACTCACTTCCAGTTGAAAGACTACCAAACATGGCACTTTCTGGACCACATTTTTCCATCAACCGGATTGCATGCCAAAAAATGGTTGGTGGGTGTTTCATATCGAGGCTTCTACCCCATTTAGTGACAATTTCAACGCTGGAGACAAGACTTTATCGACTGTTGGAAACAGAAAAAAAAACCCACCGTTGCCACTCAGCACACAGACTGATTAGGCCCGTTGAACATAATTGGATTATTCGTTAGTTTGCAGAATGTTTCAATGACGCATAAATGAATACTGGACCCAACCGTTTCTGCTCACACTGGATTTGGGTTCGATGAAGTAAACCTGTATCCAGTGTTCAAATGGTTCTATCGTGATATGGAGAAAATATCCTCAAAAGGACTAGGTGATTATTCAACCTCTCTGCAGTCACTTCCATTCCATTTATCAGGTCATCCGATAACGTTCTCTCCAAATTTTGAATAAAACAGGCGAACAAATTCCCCTTGAAGAAACTAATAAATTTTTTCGCCTGTGTCCAGCTCCAAGTCTACAAACCAAAAAGGAGAACTCACGGAGAGAAGGGCAGATGTCATCAAATCGAGATTAGATACTTTTTTGACAATAATACATAAAGCACACGCTTTTCAAATTTTTGAAGATGAAGGAGGCGAACAGTTGTATGGTTTAAACAAAACTAAATTATCGATTCAGAGCAGCTGAGAAATCAGGATAAGCTGCTTCACGAAGCTTATCATCGAATCCAATTGGACGTCGTCCTGTTCTATCTTCATCTCCACTGGCCACCTTTTGCAAGTTCTTTCGTTCACATATTTCTCGCCAAAGATTGAGCGAATGTACCTATCCACTTCTTTGACTGTTGTTGGGTTCCCTTCTTGATTCGTGGCTACTTATACGTGGACAGGAGTTTAATAAAGCCAATTTTAAACACACAAATAATGTCCAGCTCCACTAGACATTGAAAAAGTACCCCCTATGAATCTTGAATAAAATAAAAAGGGAAAATTCCGACAGAACTCATGGGAAGGCAGTTGGAGAGCAACTGGGAATCGCGCAGCAAGACGGCACAGGAGGGTACTTCGTCATTTACCCAACAGGCTGTGCAGTCTCAATCCACGTGTATTTGCATGCACGCACCCATCATCCCTGCAGAGACACGTTTGGCAATTCAGTGCAACAAATCGGTTCGAGGTATGAAGCTCCCCCACCACAACTGAGTGATCAATATGAAAGAGGAGTCTTTCATTTAACGAGGAAAGTTGTGAAGAACGACATTTGTTTGAGAGCTGAACCGCGGTGTGATTACGATGCGTTTAAATGCCTCAAGGTTTCTATCTGTTAGAGAATTTTTCCCCCAGTTTGGTTGAAGATATTTAGAACAATTAAACAACACTCCACTTACTTCAAAGAAACGCCGAAATCACGATAGAAAGACTCTGAAGTAGCTCATAAGTGGGATTTTAAAGCACTCGACCATCCATAAAGGGTGGAAAAAGTGAAAATACCAGATAAAAACGAGCCCATCGCAAATTCGGTTGGAGTTATTGTTCACTCAATAAAATAATCTTAAATAATGGACTTAATTTTGGTACATCTGGTTGGTGAATGTGCAACTTTTCAACTCATGTGCGTTATTGATTAGGTAGTTTAGTAAGATGTTCCTCTCCATACTATCTTTTACCTCTAAGTGCAGAAGTAGAGTGATGAACTTCTAGGTCGACAAAGATTGATTAATGAACGTCATCCAAGCAGTTCTGTCTGAATTTTACTTTTCTTTAAATTGAACGAAATTTAGAGTATTTTATGATGTAATATATATATCTGAACATTATTTTGCGTGTCTAGATCCATTTAAATTGATCAAATTTTGTTTAAAATAACAATTATTTAAATTTTGCTTGATTACAACCACGGTAACTTTGAAACACCCAATACTGATTTCATGCACATAATGCTTTATAACTTCGAGAAGGGAAACTCAGTGAGAGGCGAAGCGTCAAGAAACATTCACTCAGTTTATGGAGTAAGATGGGTCGGAGGTGATAAACAGCAAAATTCAGTGGATGTGGAGATTTCACCCTCCACGAAGTTGAGTTTAATGACAAGGTGGTTATCGAAGAAGCAGCCCTTGAAGGATGTTCCACTTTATCAGTTGCGGAATTGGCAATTTGGATTATTTCAAACCATACCACTGCTCATCGTCTTCATCTTTAAAACTTGTAAAAGTTCCTCAACCTGGAAAACGTGTACCTCCTCATGAATTGGCCCAAATCCCCATTTGACATCTGCACTCATCTTTAATCTAGCCAACGGACTTATGACCGGCAACGAAAATTGCTTGGTTTATCGCAATGCTGTCAAGTGTCGTAAAGGGAAAAGACCCAAGCCACAGCGGAAAAGGGAGTTCATGGTAAAAAAGATTCCTTTTCGATCAATTTGGTGGGATCGCCAAGAAATGAATCATGTTGAATTGTTTCTCAAATATAAAGTCAACAATTGGAGCGGCGTTTAAACCAAACTTTGGGGAGAAACAAGACCTAATCTAGCGAATAGGAAAGGGACACTGAAGCACGACCCAACACAGCAAGGATCACGTCACAAAAGATCCTATTCTCCCGACCTTGCTCCTCCTTGGTACTATCATTTATTTCGCAGCTTTCAAAGTTATTTAGGAGAATGAGTTTTCGCGACACCGCATTAAACCAAGGTTGAAACTGATATTTGTGAGTTCTTCAACTCAAAGCCGAAATAATTCTACAATAATGAAAGTGTTGATAAGCTCATTGCCACATGGAAAGAAGTCATAGATAACAAGGAAAAGTGAATTGACGACTGAATCTTCAATTAAATGCAACATCTGGTCACTTGTTTTATTCAACGATAGGCCCACTACTTGAGTGAATCACTAGCTTGTAGGAAAAATCCACTCCGCATTCGCATCCTCCCTCTTCCAGACCCTAGGAATGCCACGAATACCAACAAGAACACCTTCCGGTGACTCACAACCAATCCGAGAGGTCGGGCAAGTGGCTCCACTTGGCGCCAGTCTGGTTGAGGAGCTTGAGGAGGAAGCGGTCGAGGACGATGACCACGAGGAGTTGAAGGACGGTGACCGCGCCGGTGTTGGAGCTGCCGGTGTCGCGCGCCAAGGGGCTGAGCACGAGGAGGAGGGCCAGGAGGGCGGTGGTGGCGAGGAAGTACCAGGTCTGGTGCTCCTCCTCCACGAGGCTGCTCGAGCCCAACGTTAAAAGGTGCACCACCAGGCAGACCAGCGTGAATATCGCCAGCAGGTTGTACGCAATGGTCCGTTGCCGGTGGCGTGGCTGCAGAGGCAAAGAAACAATTTGAGCTTAGCAGTCAATCCTCACACATTCCCCACCGAGTAGTAACGACCATGAAGTCTTGACGGAGAGGCTATCAGGTCATCCCAAAAGTCCTGTCCCATTATTGAACAAAGGAAACGGGTAACCAAATGTTACATTTAGTGAACTTAAGGTTCGGACTCAAAGTCGGACACCAATTCCAGCTAAACAAATAACGCAGCGGGTTGCTTCATGCAGCAGCCTACCACGAAACTCAACTGAACGTCGGCAGGTTTAAACTTCACCTTCACCTCCACTTCTGACGAATTACGCGAACCGCGTTTCATTCACACATCCACCTCCATATAAATTGAGTGAATTTCTTCCAGTCACTTCGGTTGCCTCATTCAATGTTTCTCGGGTACAGTCAGCACCCAACTCCTTTTCAGGTCTTCTACTGATTGGTACTGAATATGCAGTCCTATTACTGAAGCTACCATTTATAGAGCTAGCAACGTGACTAGTGTTATAATTAGCCGTCAGTTAAATCAGTGTGAATATCACAACGCACTTGCAAGTCCTCTACCGACTATCACGCGATTTTGAAGCCTATCCTATATCATAACTACCACATGCAAACTAGAGTTAAATTTACCCATGAAGCTTTCAAAGCGTGTGAACATTCTAGACTCTGGAGAATGGGTACTTCGTTTCAATAAATCGAGTTTTTTTTTCAATTTAAGCGCCTGTCAATAAGGCACCGTGAATGATCAACTGCATAGTACTTACCCTTCTTCAACTGAGCCGGTTATGATTGCCATTATACTTTGCATTAAAAAATGTTATATTTTTCTCCAAAAAATCGGTTGTTTACCCACTCATAAGCACGATTTTCTTGTGGGAAAAATACGTTGCCAAAGATGTCGAAAATCTGTCGTGCCACAGCTACTCTAAAAGTAAGAGTCGTTCCGAAACCTTGACGTAGGGACACCAGAAACGAGTTGCAAAAGATCTCAACGAAATAAGATAAAAATTTACCTTCATGGAGAGATACTCCTCGAGATCAAAGATGTCTCGAACACCGGGAAGCAGGAACCAGATGGATATCTGAAAAGGTAAAACATCCACCTTAATGCAAATATCAAAACAACATGATTCCACTCTGGTGGTTCCGAATTTCCGTAGCAATCGTCCATAGTCTCCCGTGTATGATGCCATCCCATAAGTAATGTCCGATTTCGAAGAAATAAAGCAAGCTATTAAATGTTACATCCACTTAGAGATTTAATCGTCACTGCAATTTTCTGGATTATCTTTGACTTCCCTCCATCTGCTAACAAGCTTATTAATAGCTTCACTTTTTAGGAAAACTCATTTTGGGTTTGACTCAAAGAACTGGCAAGTGTCAGTTTCAACCCCTTCCTTGGGTACTGAAAAACTCAAAACTGATTTTGCAAGCTAAGAAGCAAGTCCGGGAGAATAAAGTGCACGAGCAATTTTCTCACAACCACGTTCTTGCTCTGTGCGGTAGTGCTGCATTGCTCTGATGAAACATCACACATTTTCCCCACCCCAAAAATTGGTTCAAATGTCACAGCAACTGCTGACAGTAGATTCGAGCATAAATTGTTGCTGTATTGGGTGGTAACAATTCAAAGTGGATTGTTCCTTGGCAGTGTTTTAATCAGGTTAATTTTTATTATATTGCTGTGTAAAAAAACATTCGACCAGTTTGAATGCATCTAAATATAAAATGTTTATTTCTCTAGTAGAAGCACTCACCGCAACCATGATGGCGCAAGTGGCTATCGCGGTCTTGAGGCTGTGTTGACTGTTGTTGAGTTGGATGATGCGGCTCTGGTAGAAGCGGAGGGAGTCGACGGCGTACTTGGACTGCCTGTCAAACTCTGGCGAGGCCTCCTGGCACTCTAGGGGCAGTGGATCGGGGTTAGACGCGCACAGACGAACCAGATCGGACACCTCGCGGTGGAAGGTGTTGAGCTTGCTCACTGGGTAAAAGAATAGACATTAAGGGGATTCTCCCAGAGCCTGTAAGGAGGCTTCAATCGGTCAAAAATCCCTGCTCTGGCCAATTTGAATCTACGCCGACCATTCATTCCCTCCCCGGAATCAGATAGCTTAATTAGTTAACGTCTAAGCTCTCAAAGGGGCTTTAGCAGCCTCCAACTCTTTAAACCCTGATTTTTGATGCTAATTTCTCATCTCTCTTCAACAAATTTTAGAGTGAGAGTGAGTTCTGCTGTTGATCCAGTCATACGGCTCCCTGCTCTCGTCAAAAGGGCTCTACATTAGCCGCAATACCTCTCATAAGCCGGACTAATCGATGGATCAACGTCTGAGTTTTCACAATGGCGGTAACAGCTAACCGCTTAGGCCAATTTGGGTTTTCTGTGAAAGCCATTAACTCCCTCCCTAAAACGACTGGCAAAAATCAGGCCTCCACCCTAGGAACTGGCGACTTCAATCCGTAATTTCCGAGAAACTCTAGTGTGACAGAGAGTTGTGGTACTAGTTCAAATGCCCCTTAGTCGTACGAGTCTCGAGCAACTCGGGCAGAATAGAAAGCTTAATCGGTGAACAATGGATCTAACATTCAGGTAAGTGCACTGTTCAAAAAATTGTACAGATTAATAATTGGATGCTTCATTCCCGACTTTGTTAAAATTGTTAACGCAGCACACTTTTCATTGCACCATAGCCTTCGTGGCAAGGAGCATGAATGACTGAAACCCAACTGATCCAGAATAGACGTGAATAACTTGTAGCACCATGATGATATTATAAACGCTGATCAAAGTTTCCCCTGAAAAATATTCCACCAATGTTGCGTCTAGACAATAAAGCGCTATATCAAACAAGGATCTGATTGCGCTTGCATGGGCCATGTCGCGTTACTTCAATGAAGACCTCCGCAATGGCCAACTTCATTGCCACAAATCAGGAAAAAGACAAAATTAATATCAGGCACAAAAAACAATCGATCGACCACCCCCCAGTGGGTACGCAACTCATTCCCCTATTGGACAAATCAAGTAATAAGTATCCAAGCTCATAAGAAGGGTCCTTGTTTCCTAGACGTTAAAAACGCCTTACTAGAAAGACGTTAAGCAAGGTCTACCACGGACTTTGCCCCTTCCATCAACTTTAGTCCGTATAAAACCCTTTGGCATGTCAGTGAGGCAGCGTCACATCTAGTAGCTGGACTCTATAAACTTGAATGCACAGAACCAGTCAATCTAGAGAATTTCTGCATAGTTCGAAGCCTCTGAAATGCTTGTGTTACTTGGAATCACCCGCCATAGATAGCTCCAATCCCACAACGCATTCTATCAGTTCATCCCAAAAGTTCTGTCCAAATTTCTTTATTCCAATTGAACGACATTACAAAAGTCTTTTATGATCCCTAATAAAACTGAACACTATTTTTATTTTAAACAGATTCACAATGATCAAATTTCGTTTTACAGAACAATAAAGCAGGTTGAATGAACCCCTGCTAATATGGATGTACCCAGGAATAATTTGAAGCGTATATTCTTTTATGATTTCAAGAAAGGAAGGAAACTCAAAAGCCGACGAAACGGCTAAACACACTCTCAACTTACGGAGAGGAGTCCAATTATTAAAGCAGCCCTTGAAGGAGCTTTTCCTGTCTTACCAGCTGTGTTTGAATTAGCAATCAAGCTCAGTTCAAACCATACAACTCAGAGGAGTTTCTAGGCCTAGAAAACGGGTGCCTCATAAATTGGAGTCTAAAAACAAACTCAAAAGTCGAGTCGACACCTGCTCCTCTCTCCAATCTCGCCAACTTATTTCACCTTTTTGGTGGATAGACCTTTGACTGGACACGATAAATGAATCGTTTATCGAAATGTTAAGCGTCGTAGACAGTGGCGGCTTCGTAAGCAGGGAAAGACTCCAGCTGCAGACGCCGAGAAGAGAACTTTATGGGAAAACAGTTCTTCTTCGACCAATCTGGTGGGATCGCCAACCTACCACTTAATTGAGCAACAAACTTTGAGGAGGGGAAATCCCTACTCTACCACAGAGCAAGAATTACTTCACAAAAGATCGAATAAGAACTTGCTTGGGCAAAATTCCGAGCGAAATTATGCGATGACCGGATATTTACGAAAAACTCACCCCCCGGGCGCGACAGAACACTCTCACTGCAGCCCGATACAGGGCACTTTAGGAGGCCACGCAGATGCTCGATGAGTTGGAGGATAATCGTATACCGCTCGTGCGGCTTGGGCCAGAAGGTCTTAATCAGACGCTCTGAGGGAACGCCGACGCTGCCCGAAGGGATCCCCACGCCTGTCAGCAGACCGAAGGTCGTCGCCAGGTCCGTCTGGTCCGTGAGGATCTCAAAATGGCCGCTGTTGCGATTGCAGGCCTAGAGGAGAGGAAGAGTAAAAAGCTCCACTTAATGCGGCACCAATAGAAGGGAAGATTTTGAGGAGAAAACTTAGTGCACCAGGCTTAAGGTTTTATAGTTGAGAAGAGGATAGTTAAACAGATTGATTAAGGGAAGAAACCAGAGTTAGTTTAGTTGTCTCATGCTTATAACTTCGAACATAAATCCCTCGAAACCTGCTACCCTCTTAAGACCACAGTTACTTATACATTTTGTTTATTTTTACAAGGTGGTACTAACCCCAGCGCTGTGCCCCTTGAATTTGGGACTGACGAAGAGAGTGGTGGTTGAGACCTCTTCGAAGGAGCCGCCTCCGTGACTGCCCTGGTTACTCATTCCGTGATCACCGGTGAGCACAAAGAGCCAATCGTCCCTTCCGGAGGAATTCTAAATTGGCAAAAGACAAAAACATAATGGAGATCATGGGTGATTAGGAATAACTTATTTCAATGCTGCTTGAAGTTAACCATTGATGCATGGAGGCAAATCGATCTGGCCATCCAATAAGTTATGTCGGGATGTTGAATGATACAAGTAAATAAATTCTGCGTTTAACAAAAGATGACGATGAACAGCCTTATGGATTGAAGTAAGCTACATCGCCAATTCCTCAACTGGAAAAAAAACAGAATTTTCTTTAAGGGCTGATTCAAGAAGCAGCTTGCCATCAAAGTCAGCTGAACGTTCGGTTCGGTCCTCCATCATCTCCAGTGGAGGGTTCAATCTCCACTTCCACAACCACCCTTCACACATTCCACTCCAAATACTGAGTGAATGTTTCCAGTCGCTTCTTCGGCTGCTGCTGGGTTCTCTTTCTTGAACTCATAAAACACTTTTATTTTTTGGTACTTCTGCGTTAGCAGAGTTTTAGACAACCAAATTTTATTGTTTTGTAAAGTAAAATTTGATCCGTTCAAATGCATCCCAACATAAAAACAACGTTCAGCTCTATTAGACATTGTAAAGACCTCTTAAATCTCGTCCAATTTAAAAGGTATTTGATAATCTTATGAATATGCACGCCTCTTAAAAATATCCCTGGATTATTATTTCAATACTCGCATTGCTTAAGTCAAAATAGTCAAAAAATGAACTTAAAAATAATGCGATAATCTACTGCCACTACCTTTCGTGAACTATTAGGTAGGTTTCTCAGCTTCACACAAAACTTAAACTCGATTAAACTCTCACGCAACATCTGTTGAAATTATTGCTCAAGCAGAAAAAAAAGGTCATTACCGGTAAAGTCTAAGAAGCTATCACTTTAAAATTAGTTACAATGGTGATAGAAAAGCCTGCATCTTCGTAACTGTCTTCTTGAAGGCGATAAACCACTGCAGTGAAAACAAGCGCTCCCATTTCGAGGAATGATCGACAAAAAACGAGCAATTTTATCTTACTAAAAAATTAAAAACCAACCACTACTTCTATCCACTGAATTGAGCCAAATACATATACAATCTAGTAATTCTACTAAAAATCTAAAAAAAATTGATATCGCATTAACTAGTGCTGCCAGGTCGCAAAACTTCCTTTTTAGACGATAAATCACAGCATCCAAAACACTCAATTTCGGGGAAGTGGCTTCTAGGTACAAAAATCGAATAATGGAGTAACATTTTTAAGTGTACCTTTCTCTCATCGATTTTAGTAATCCTATTAAAACAAGTAAAAACTTAGTAGTACATTCCGAGTCGTAAAAAACCCTCATTTGCATATGCCCACATTCTAGAAATTGTATTACTTCATGATATACAGTAATGTACATTCGTAATAAGGAACACGTATTGATAAATCTCACCAAGTGGTTGATGACTCTGCTCGTAATCAAGTCCATTTCCCGCAGTTTTGAGGGCATGGAATCACCAAACGGGCCCTGAACGTGGCCAATGTGATCCACACCGAGGTAATGGAGGATCATAAAGTCCCACTCCTTCACAGCGGGAACACGACTGTCCAGGTGTCTGGTCACATTCTCATCTACCTCAAAGAAGTCAGAGACGAAGAATGAGTCTGTGCCATCATAGCGACTGAAGGAGCCGGGAAAGAGCCGTAACCATGTATTATCGCCATAGAGCTCCAGTCGCTTGCCGCTTTTGGCCAGCATCTGGACCCAGGAGTTTCTGCCAGGACCTGAGCCACCGAGGTTGTAAATAAGGTCGATGAATTCCGGTATACTTCCCGTTGCTATGGCCTGAAAGTGATGTTGGTTTGAAGGAGATACATTAGGATACCTTGACTCGAGGACTTGTGACGGTAGGTGCCGCGAGTGCAGTTGTGGAGCATAAGGCAAAACCCGCCTCGATAGTATCGTGCATACGAGGCCAACTGGAAGCAAATCCATGCGCTGAAACCATGTCAGAACGAAGTGAATCGATCACCATCAATACAATGTTCGAGGATTTGGATAAGTTGGTAGTCTTGACTAAAATGCAGAGGGGTAAGTTAAAATAAATACGTATCATACCTTCTGTTTCAGAGTTAGTTGGCGATTGATTTCCAAATAGCCCCATTATACAGTAATATAGTGCTATCATGAATATACCATACTTGGTGGCGATCGAAAACCGAGAGTTTCCCATATTTGACTAGTTTGGTGCCACTTTAGATCTACAAATACAGTGCAAAAACCTTATTAAGCTATACCGGCCATAAGCAAATACGAGTGGAAAAAAAATTATGAAAATTTAGAAAATATGAACCCAAATATTAAGGGTGCCTCCAACTTTGGAATTACGCACAAAAATTCAAAAGTAAGATATCTGGCATCAAAATATGTATGAGAACAAAATATATATGACTGACGATCAACTTCCAGTAATGGCTCTGCCTCAGAGGGTCACAAAGCGCGCCCGTTAGATCACGAAACCAACAGCCAATAAACCTCTAGTACGTGACCTCGGGAGAATCCTTGCATTGGTGAGAACAAACATTTAAATTTTTCGTATTAGCATAACCTTCCAAATAATTGGACTGCCATTTTATTTACAATCCGCAATTGAACATTTAAATGGAACCCGATTATAACATATCGCTTTCTAATGCTATAAAAAATTGCAACCCAGTTAATACAAAACATTTTTTCTTCTAAACGCGCAACTTACCTTAATTTTTTAGTCAGTAATAAACAAATACCACCATTAGTGATGATATTAAGTTCATTAGACAATTTACTACCTTTTTGTGTAAGAAGGGCTTCGGGGAGTTGTCGGGATATTAACCTCTGCCTAGGCCTTCTAGCCACGGATATGGAGAATTTTACTACAAACACGTAACTTTTAGCATCCTACCATCTCTGAAAAAGTTAATTTTGGCTCCATTAAACTAACTTTATGTCCTATCAGTTGAGAGCTTTCAAAGCTGGATGGTGGGCCTTACCATGGATGAACAAAAGCGAGTCTTCTTAATGCTTGGTAACAACTATCCTGATACTCTTAACCATTCACTATCCTTTTTCTTCACTGCTATTATATTTGATTGGGAAAGAATCGTTATGTAATTCCGTCCAATTTTTTGATTGGGGAACCATCTTTGGAAATGCTGATCTGCTCATGACGAAATAGCCAAAAAATTGGTTCTGAGAAAATATTTGTTAGATCATTGGGCAATGCTTCTTTATCAATGCTTCACGTATGCTGAAGAACTGCTTAATGCTCAAATAATCGTCATTACCATTTAACCAAACCGTTTACATCTTTGGGGTTCCAGTTCGCACGTAAAATTATCTTTTGTAGGTTGGTTGCAAATACTAGCCAACACCATAGGCTTGAAATAAAGGATAACTAATAATTTGTTCTTTAATTTTCGACCGAAACGGATGATTGAGATTAAATTAAAGTTATTTTATGTCTTCTTTCTTAGACGATCAAGTAGACCTGTATCCAGGTTGAAATCTACATTTTAAATCTCTATGAGAGCTAGTGAATGGCAATTAACTCACTTGTTTTCCCTTCTCCTCGCAATGGATGATTTCATTTGGCCGGATATTGCAAAGCTGATTGGAAAATTAATTCTCCACATCCAACGGCACTACCTTTCGTCACTTTTATTTTGAGCTTCATATTCGACAAGAAGTCACTCCTTTGCTCTTCATCTAATGAACATGTGTTGAGAAGAGTAATAGCTATGATAGGGTGATGGAACTTACTAGATCTTGGTGAATGTACAAGGATAAAATGGGAGTAAAATTCAGCCCTTATCGAGATAGTGCAGTGGCTTCACTAAATCCCACTCCCAATTGCTGGCTGACGCATATTTGGCTTTACTAGCGTTACAAACTAGGTGTTAGACAGCTTCCCAAACAGGGTGACTCAACTCCCCGTGGACCAATCAGAGCTTCAAGTAAAGCCTTTTGTACTTTCTCCTTCATTTATCGTATATAGATTGCGTGCACCGATCTTATTGGCTAGCGGTTGACCGAGGAACCCGATCAACCCCACACGTTTCGAATAAAAAACTCTGGTATGGATGTTTTTCTTGGCCTCATTTTGCCTGGGATGGTTGATCTGTTTGGGGGAAAACTAGAGAATGTAACGGTACTACAAATTCACATGTACTTATAATTATATATACTATATTGTATATTTGGTTTTTAAGGTTATAGTGGCGGTATACGTTGTTGGTACGTCGGCCACCTCAAATACCCATATAGAAAGCAACGAAACGAATAGTGGTAGTCTGGAATTCTGAGGAGGAATCTTCTCCCGATCACGTTCTTCAATGACCTTTTGTGTCGCGTTGCATTGTCCCGATGGCCAGCAGTAGATTTGAGGAACACTAATTGTTGCTTCAGTAGATAATGGGAATTCAAAGCGGATTATGCCTTCGCGATCCCACCAGAAGAACTTTTCTCCATGAAGTTTCCTTCTCGCTGTCCCTGTCATTCACGAGTCGTCTGTCCAAAAATGTGGAACACTCGTGTGGTTTTAACTAACTTAATTGCCAATTCCATCTCAACCGATAAGGTAGGCTTTTTTCAAAGACTGTTTAGAGAAGCAACTGATCATCTAATCCAACTAGATCCTGTCCAGTTCGATCTTCATCGATCTCTTTCATACACGCATTCCTCTCAATAAACTAAATGAATGTTTCGAGCAGCTTAGGCTGTTTCTGAGTTTCCTTTCTTGAAACCAAAAAACACGTTGTGCCTTAAATTTTTCTAGGATACTCCCTAGTTATCAGGATTCTTACTCAAGAAATTTTTAACTTTGTCGATTTGAAAGCCCAGTTCGATCAGTTTTGAAAGCTTCTAGACATTAAAATAATGTTCAGGTCCATACTTTTTAAATTTCAAGAATGCAAAATCCAGGCATAACTTGTGGGTTAAACTGCTAGCTTATACAGGAGCAGTAAAATTCCAAAGAATGCTTGGCAAAGCGACCCTTGGAAGGGATATCAGTAAGCTCTTGGCTTCGGGTTCTGACTTGCAGCAAGAGTAGTGATATATCTGTGGAAGATGGTTGCTTTAAACAAGATGCTGTGATGCCGTTTCTAGCGAAGTTCACTGGCGACAGGCCACTAAAGGCAAGGAAGCCGATGTTAATCCCAACTGGGGCGGTTCTTATTTGAGTTTACTGGTCTCGTGGTTTCTTTGTAATGATTTTGTGCTTGTTTTGCTTCCGAGTTTGGCTGGTTATTTTGTAGTTCGGTTTGTTCGAGCAAGCTACCATCTTTGACTATCACTCCAGTTAGTTTGCAGTGGGAGTGCAACTGATTTTAGGCTTTCTTTTTCACTTTGTAAAACTGTAATCAAATTAGAAAATAGTAATTTATTGAGTGACAATGCTCACATCCTTGCTTGCTAATTGTATGGTTTATACACCTTTTACCCAGTCTTGTACACAAAATGTTTAAACAAAGCATCCTCAAAAAAGCCTGAGTAGGTATTATCAGCTTACATTATCCTAGGTAAATATTGCTTTGACCTATCACGTCTCTAATAGTTATGCTATGCTTAAATCAATCCCTATGAAACACTTTGGATCAAATTAGATTCATATAGGGGTTTAAATTACCCACGTAGATTTAGTGACAAATAATTTACTTTCTACAAAAATATTCTCCATGCTGATGTCTTTAATTCAACATATCATTAACCATTTATAATCTCAATACCTTTTAAGCGCTTTTTAGGAGTAATTTTGCTACTAGGATGCTTTACAAGATTTCCTGTACAAAGTAGTTTGACCTTACACTAATTTCAAGCGATCAAGCGCTTTTACTTGCAGCTTGGCTTATGCCACATCGATTTTAATTCACCAGGCGTTCCGTTACGTGACACTCAGACAAATTCCTGCCTAAAGTGCATTCAAAGTCATTTGAATGAATCCATCAGTGCCAGCTTCGTAATTTGACATTCCAAGGGAGGCAAGAACTTATTTGCATCACAAACACCGATTTTTACCTTTTTACAAATTATTTCCACTGTAAATGATATATTTTGATATATTGAAATAATTTAATTAAATAATGAATGAAGTCCATGCTCGTGAATTGGTTTGAGGAGGCGCTTAGGATGTTCAAACGGTAGTCAACCATGACTACGATGAAAAGCAGGCTAGAATCGGCATCTACTGAAATTGGTGACAACAGAATAACAAATACAAAGGTCACTGTGAAGCCAAGTGCTGTGCCAACGGGTTCATCTAGGGTCATTCAGCTGCTCAGACCTGTTTGTTCCTTCAATTTTAAATATATATGCAGCAAAAGTTCTCTACTAAGAAGGTCGATTTTAAAGAGCTCACAATTCTGAATCACATGTTTTTAAAAACAGTTTTTTTCAGAATACGTCTATGCATGAGCTCATTTCGCAACACATTTGACATTCAAGTCGATGGTTCCAGGTTAAAAAATCTCTTTCAAAGAAATCTTAGGGATGTTTTTAGAGCTAAGTAGTAGTACAGTTTTTCCTTCTGTCATTAAAATGAGTGCTTCCTTTTGAAATTTCTTTGAATTTTTTAAGGAAAAAGTCTGACGGAGCTAAATAGGGATCATATAATGGGTGAGGAAACATTTCCATCGAAATTCTCCATAATGCGCCGGTACATTATGTTAATAAACCTTGGAGTTGTTTCGTATTCTAGTAATCATTCTTCCATATATCTAGTTAATCTTTTTACATCATTTCCTCTGACGACCTCTCACTGATCCATGGCTATCGCTTTTAAGGAGCCGAGTTTTGCCATTTAAACTCAATGTGGCCCCGGAGACTCACGTTTGTGGGAGCCATTGCTCTGATTGTTGACCTTTTTGACTAGGGATCGTTTTGGTGAATCCACTTGTCATCTCCGTTAATTATTTTTGTCCTAAATTCCACTTCAACTGTTTATGATACGGTAATGTCACTTTGGAGATTTTGTCGATCAAGTATTTGGGACAAATTGTGGGATCTTAAATCTTGCTCAGGTCCAAATTGCAATCATGAGGAATTGAATGTGCTGCCTACCCTTGAGAGGTAATGTCTACGGACGTGCCTGTCTTATCCACAGTTATTCAAAGCCAATCTATTCGATTGTGATCAGGGGTCGTCTTCAAAGTCGTCTCTTGCCTCGTTAAATAGCAGAATCGACTTGTACACTCTCTCAATGATCTGTGTTCCTTTCTCTTCGAATCCTATGATGACATAATATTCGGCCTAATCTGAATATACTTGTTGTCATTGGTCGAAGCGGTAGCTTTTCTTTTCGATGATCTTAATAATGTAGAGGCTTTCATGAAACCAATTGCAGATAAACTGCAGGAGGTGTTCTGACGTTTTGAGTTATTTTGTCTTCGTAATTCCACAAATCCTGATAAATTCATCGAATCTCCTAAACGTTTACTAGTATTGGTCCTTGTTGTTAGACCTTCACTAGCCCGTGTGCGATCAAATGAAAGGCTGCAAAGGGACAAGATGGAAGACACCAGGGTAGAGGAGCGACCGGACAACAGCTGAGTGAGCGCATCTTTGAGTCAAAGCACAGAGGTGTCTTGGGGTTAGACTGATGACCTTAATTTTGGAAACGATGAGTGTCGACCTGTGTTTCGGGGGATCTTGGCGTCCAGCTGCTTAGGACTGCTACCACTTTGATGGAAGTGGTTGTATCTAACAGATCACAACACGTTGTTCTTATTTTAACCTTTTAAATTGAACGACATTTAAAGCGAATCTTATACTGTCTAATGGAACCGAAAATTATTTTTTGATGCATTTAAGGTGATTAAATTTGGTTTGCAAAACAGTGAAATTAAAATTTTTTTTGATTATAACCCTGCGACGTAGAAGTACTCAAGAAGCATTTGAGGCTCATAAGGTTTTCTACTTTCAAGAAAGGAAATTCAGAAGTGGAGATTTCACCAAGAAGATGACGACCGAACCGGATGTTATCCAGTTGATGCTGATAAGCCGCTCCTTGAGGCAGTTCTTGAGGAAGCTTATCCTGCTTATTAGAGGAGTTGAAATTGGCAACTATGCTTAGTTCAAGTCATACGAGGAATGGATCTTTTATCGAAATGACAAGCGTAGTAGGAAAAGTCCGTGGAAAAAGGTTTAATCTGGTGAGATTGCCAAGGAATAATCCACTTTTAGTTGTTACCGCCAAATACAGGAACAATTATTGCTCCAACCTAATATATGCAGCAATCAGAGCTGGTGTAGTGAATCGAAAGGGGTTGCAGGACAATGCAGCTTAACTCCCACACAGCACTAACAGTGTCACAAAAGATCGAAGAAGGACTTGGTTGGGAAAAAATTCCTTATCCTTATCCCGGCTTTGCTCCTTTAGAATTCCATCAATTGTTTCGCAGTAGCTTAATAAACCATTTGGAAGAAGAAAGCCTTTTGCAACGACGCAGGAAGAGGTTTAAACTGACATGCGTGAGTTTTTTGAATAATCAAAACGAAAAGAACTCAATAATAACGGTATTAAAGAGCTAAGTAATAGTTGGAAGGAAGTCACTTAGTCAGCGAAAGAACATTGATGATTGGATCTTTAATCCGATGTAACATTTGGTAATTTAATTTACTTATTATAAATTCGATGACCTAATAATTACTGCGAATCAAAGTGAATTTTGACTAAAAGGTAGGCAGCTGAGTAAAGATTATTTCAAATGCAGAAATTCGAAATGGCAAATACTTCGAGGTACCAAACGATACACGAGTTGGGCTTTTTTGTGAATGATTTGTTTTTTGTATTAGGAGATAACAATTCAAAGTGCCATGAATGGAGAGAAGGGATGGCAACACGCGATTTGATTTACTCGTTTTCAGACAATTCATGAGTAGGCATCCGTTTTCTAAGTGTAGGAACTTTCCCAAGTTTTCTATGACAATGAACAGTTGTGTGGGATTAACTAGGCTTATTTTCCTATCCCTCCACTGATAAGTCATGATGAGCTTCTTCAAGGTCTACTGCTTCAAGAGGCTTTTCATCAAAACCAATTAGATGTCCAGCTCAAACGCCATCTTCGTGGATGGTGAAATCTCTATTTCTGAAGAATTTCGCAATCCATCTTCTTTCATTCACACTTTCCTGCGTAAACTGAGTGAATTTTTCTAGACAGTTTGTCGACTGTTGCTGAGTTACCTTTCTTGAACTCGTAAAACATTATGTGCCTTAAGTGCTTCGTAAGTGATACGTCCATGTTAATTTTATTGTTCCTAACATCTTGACGTGAAAATGATGTTTAGCTCCATTAGACGTAAAAAAGCACTTAATTTTGTTCGTTTAAAATGGTCGAAGTAGGACGGAACTTATTGAATAAACTGCTACATTTCGGCGCATTTTAGACCTCCTAATCGTTTCAGATACTAGCTCACGTGACTTGGTAATTCCGATTCAACCTTCCTGTAAATTCATGAGTTAAATGGAATGACGACTGGTTTCTGGGTACAATAACACTTTTCTTTGACAAATGCATGGCTCTTACAAAACTGTAAAAATAATTGTTTCGTTGGAAGGAATTAATGTCCTTCTCGTGCGTTTACAATAGGAACCGGTTAGAAGTACGTAAACTCAAGGTCGCCACACAGACTGAAAGTGGTGACGACAGCGGCATTCAGTGTTTATTGGTCTAATAGAGAACCAATCGAATACGCACATTAGGGCCGTTTAGCATTCACTTGTTAGCGTTGACGGAAAAAACGCTGCTCGTCTTTGGAATTAATGCCAGGGAAAAGGAAAATAAACAACCACCACCACCGCGTAATTCCCAATCCGCCTAGGCAAAACCCAACGAAACCGCCTCGGCGAGTATGCATTATCGTGACAATGAGCAAAAAGAGGACGAAAACCTATTTTATCGCACGGGGCGAAAGGTGCGGGGGAGGGGTGGGGGAAAGTGGAGCACCCCAGCAGAGCGTGACTGCTAGCTGTGGAATTGGATGGCAAGAATGTAACAGCGCGGGACAGGTTGTCATAGACGTGGCGACGCCGGTCAGTCTAGGTCGTCTTCAGAACGGCCTTCAGGAGTTGGGAGAGCTCCATCAGGTGGATGGCCTTGCGACCTGTGGCGGGAGCGGCGCTGGACGGGCGTCCGACGTAGCTGAAAGACATCAAATGTGAGACATCGATGAAAGAATAGTCGCTGCGTTTTACCATGAATCAGAGTTTAAGCGTATGATGAGCTAGACACACCAGACTAAGTTAACCCATTAGAGAAAGTGTTGCTTGAAGCTGATAACCAGCCCTTTGCTTCATATGCACAACATTTAAGCATCGTATGCCTTAGGGTTTATAAAGCGATCAACACTAATTATTCAGTTGGCAAATTCAAGTCGGCAAAGGGACGCAAGGTGTGCCCATTGAGTCCCAGTAGAGTTGTGAAGCATTTTTTGGATAGTCCTGTTCATAAAATAAACCGCAAGCTAAAAATAGCGCGCAGGATTGTCGCAGGTTTTTCTACTTGTTGGATACCACAAACTCAGTTCGAGTGCGGAACAAAGTCTCTTACTTTCCCAGTCGGAAGTTAACAATAGTTAAACGGGTTTGCACTAATGGACGCCTTATGACCGGGATTCCCCGATAACTCGTAACGTTACCTAGTTAGGAATTTTCCCCAAGCTTAGGAATTTCCCTTAAGCAGTGTCGGTTACCCTAACACAATTCAATTCAACTCGTAGTGTTATGGCTAAGTCCCACTGCCATCACTGGCTGGTGGATACTCCGTGTTAAGTGGGCTAAGCAGACGGCTCCCTGTGCTCAAACAAAGACGCGAACGTTGAAGCTTAGCCTCGCCATACCAGGTGGCTTATCTCCTCAGCCCAATCATTTGAAACCTGCATCGGCCAGTGGTTCCTCAACCCCCAGACGTCTCGCCATACGTCAAACCATCTGACTCATCCCCTTCGTCCAAACAGTCCTTTGTTCCCATATAATGGACAGTCTGCACTCTGGCGGTTGCTGAGCGGCGGATGCGTACTGGGACACTCGCTGAGACGCACAAGTGACAACCCAATCCAACTCTTTGTGGTTTGGTCTCGCCAATAAACCCGATCTTGTTCGACCAATCCTTATGAAGGTTCAGAGGTTTTTATAAATGGAGAATATTAGCCTCGAGAGTTCTTGTAAGGTTTTCACATTACTAGTATAGAGTTTCTACCTGGTGAAGAACTAATCTCTTCTTCATTGCACTACTCAAAGTTCATTCAAGAAATTCATTTCTGCACTGTATAACCTGTTTACCCTTTAATCCCACATACAAATGAAGCTGAAGGAGGAAAGGAGGAGTGCCTTGAAAGCAGTTAGTTTAGTCTATACAAACCCATTGTATGGCTTCACAAAAATCCCAGAAATTCCACTATAGTTTCTTGACATCTGCGAGGTCGTGACAATAGATTCCCGAGGCCTCCGTGAGTTGGAAATGCCTTTAAACCTCCTGCCACAGAGGAGATTAAGCAAGTGAGGGAGGGAAAGCACTCACTCGACCTCCTTGTGGAGGCGGTCGGGGAGGTGGGTGTGGATGAGGTTCTCGAGGCGGGGGCGGACGTAGGACCAGGCGCCCTGGTTGCGGTGCTCCTCCTGCACCCACTGGATGCGCGCGTTGGGGTAGCGCCGCATCTCCTCCAGCATGAGGTCGTAGGGCAGCGGCGCCAGCTGCTCCACACGTGCCACCGCGATCTCATTCGCCTTATCCCCCGACGCGATGTGCTTCGAGATCTCGTAGTACACCTGTCCATGCACGCACACAACACTAGGCATTAGCTCTGTCACCGAGCATTTACGCAGTTAAAGCCCATCCTACAGTACAAAGTGGATTGTCTTGGCGATACCACCAGAGTAAAAGAACAGCCTTTTTCGCATGAAGTTACCTTCCCGACTCTGAGCGTTTTCAGATAAATCATTCATTGGCTTTTGCAACATTTTTCAAGACGACAACGATGAACAATTGATATGGTTGATTGAACTAAGCTCAGCTGACGATTCCAACTCGACTGATAAAGCATGATAAGCTTTTTCAAGGGCTGCTTCTTCAAGAAGACGCTGTCCAGTTCGATTTGCATTTTCATGTAGGATGAAATCTCCACTTTCACTGAATCTTTCAAGCCACTTCGACTGCTTCTGAGTTCCCCTTCTTGACCTCATGAGAAAGCATTACGTGCCTTAAATAAGTCTTGGTTACTTCCACGTTGGCAGGCCTTTAATGGGAAAAATTTTTTCGCTTTGTTGTTCCTTAAAACAAAGGTGGATAAACTTAAATGCACTTTAACATATAAAAATAATGCTCACCTCCACCTGACACACTGCTCTATAAATTTCGCTCAATATACAAGGTTAAATTGGGACAGAACATATGGGATGACCTGACATCGGCACACCTCATAATACGCCTAAGTAGGAACTAGAGTACCTATGGGACCTGGACCTACCCACTTTGATTTGCCCATTGTTCTATATAAGCACAACTCTGTTTGCATATGCACTTCTAGGCCTTACTATGTCGGGAAAATGCTGCCCAATCGGTTTCAATCAACTGTCGTCATCCCACATTCCACCTGCCTCCAACTCGTTTTTTATGTACTGAAGAGCCCAAAAACCATGTCACTTGACTATCCTTAGATCATTACTTCTACTGCAGGCGAAAAAACGCTCCAAGGCTGTTAATGGCGCACGAGACCCCTGTCAGTCAAACCGGTTCTAGCTGGGCCCCACGTTCGCGTGGTATTTAATAAATAGCCTCGTGCGAAGGCGGAATTTGTTCCTTCGCTCTGGTATTGCAAATGGTGAAAAAAGGCTACTCCATGTTTGGCGCCATTCCTACGTAAAGCTACACCGTTACATACACCACCACCTCCTTACCGCTAAACAGATGAAGTGTGACCACACGTCCACTAGTAATTAATTTTCCACTCCCAGTGGACCGGTAAACTTAAGTGAAAACCGGTATCCCATGGCAGCCCAGACGGCGACAGTCTAATTTATAAACACCTGGCGTCTCGGCCATTCAAGGCGACGCGCTTTGTCCACGAATGACTCACTTTAGTGCTTAAAAACCCGACATGCATCTTACTCATGTGTCGCGTGATGCCATTTACGCTTCTTCGTCCACGTGTCCAATATGTGAGTCAGTGTAGCCTCTCTTCAGGACATTCTAGAGAGACCACCTCGTGCAGCTAACGACATTAACACAACTAGATATTTGACTCTGGGCCATGCCGGCTTAATCGTTTGACATTAGGCGTGGGTTTGGAAAATTACCTTTCCGGAGCAGAAGACGAGTTTCTTGACGCCCTCGGGGTTCAGTTTGGCCGGTCCGCTTTCGGGAATCAGACGCTGGAAGGTCGTGCCCGGCAGCATGTCGTCAAACGAGGAACGCGCGTCTGGATGACGAAGCAACGACTTTGGCGTGAAGACTACCAACTGCAAAGACAACACGACGCCGTCACTTTGAAGCCATTGACTAGCGAGATTAAGATAGTGTTTTAACTCGGAGATTCAAACACGTTACCACACCAAAATTTTAATCTTAAGTGTTCAGTCATTTCCCATGTGGATAACTCACCTCTAGTCTGCATACCCGTTGTCGAAGCTAGGAACAAATAGCTAAGAATTCTCGAAAGTTGGGAAGGCAGCAGACGCTCAAAAACACAAGGTACAGCCTTAATTTACGCGGGGCTTACACCATTAATACCGACAGCACATACTTTCTATCACAGCACTTGCAAACCGCTAATGCCACCAACGGTCACTCGTGGGTACAGAATGAGCCAGATAGACCGGCTAACGGTTCGATTGTTTCGCTCCACTAGTTCTGATGCTCTGCAGTTTGGGGACGAATGAATTGCGGTGAAGATTCGACATAAAACAGACCCCAAGATCGATAAAAGAGAACTTACGGGTCTGCGGAAGGGCATGGCGATTTGTCGACGCAGGATGTGGAACATGTTGGCCGGCGTGGAGCAGTTGGCCAGGATCCAGTTGGTCTCAAACAGCTGCTCCTCTGCGAAGTGTTCTCCAAACACCTGAAATAAAAATGCAAAAACCAAATTTGTAACGGTGAATCTAGCAAGAACTCAACGGTATATTTCGAAATCAGGTATGTTGCTTCAAGACGGTGTTTAAGCCCCCCCAATTCACGGACACCCTTAAATTTGCTGGCTACTGTGACGAGTAAGAGGAAATCACGTTTTGAAGAAACTCTGACGACTACTACTAGTGTTTAAAGACGTCAATAACTATTTCAAAAAGCCAAGTGATTCGAGAAGACACCTGTCTAGATAGCCCCTTTTACAGACCTAGGAACACTTACCTGCAACGATACCACACACTTACAACTCTGGTCTAATAGTGCAAGATCTGTCTGATGACCCACTATTCAACAACCGAACCTCACTCATCTCGGAGTGTTAAAGACCCCAAGCTTGTGGATCTCAACGCAATTATACACCTTGAAATCAAGACTGTTGCTTCAAGATAGCATTTAAACTTCCTAGAGAAAGAAATGCCCTTTTCAGAGTTCAGAACTTACGGCTCCAAGGTACAATAGAGACTCGAATCCCGCTTTTCTGACAACCAATCCTGCTCACTCGAAGATAAAACTACTGCACCACTAACCGCACCATATAGAGAGCATAAACCCAACTTGATAAAAATAATGTACATCCAAAGATAACTGACACAATCCCATTAGCCTAAAACAATTTTCTATGGAGATGTCGCGCTCCAAAGATCATAAAGACCATCAGAAGATCCTGGCATGATAACTAACCGGAATGTGGCACTCGTCGTCGTTGCAGAGCTGCAGGAAGCGCTCCATGCGGCCGGAGGAGTGCTCGGGCCCCATGCCCTCCATGCCATGGGGCAGGAGGAGCACGAGGTTGGACTGGCGCACCCACTTCTGCTGGCCGCTGGAAACGTAGAGGTCGATGATGGACTGGGCGCCGTTGGCGAAGTCGCCGAACTGCGCCTCCCAGATGATCAGGGCCTCCGGGTTGGTCAGCGAGTAGCCCATCTCGAAGCCCACCACCGCGTACTCCGAGAGCGAGCTGTTGCAGATGGTGAATGGCGCCTGGTCCGGCGACAGGTTCGACAGCGGCACGTATATCGACTTGTCTATGTCCTGCCAACGCATACGCCAACACCCCACTTACTTTAAGAGCTTTTTTCCCCGGCTGCTGGGTAACACAAACTCGGCATTTTACGTCAATGTACAAGTAGATTGAGTTGTCTACGCCCTGCAAAGACAAAGGCCAAGACCCTACTTACATTTCCCGGGCTGCAGAACGATACGGACTTATTTCAGTATTGAGGGCCCTCAAGATAGACAGATATATCTAAAAACCTTTGGGTTATAAGCCGACAGCACCAATTCATATCTTCCAACTTACTTCGGTACTGATTTAAAGAGCTATCGGGTGATAAAAAATAATATGAGCTGCACGTTGATCATACCGGAAGGCGCAAACACTATTTCAAAGTTACTCACTCCGTAGATTAGGGTTCCAAACCAGACAGATCGACGGATAAAACTCTGGATTATAAGCCGACTGCATCGGCTCATATCTTCTCCCCAAGGATCGCAGGGCTACCGCGTTTGCCTCCAATTAAATCGCACCACCGGTTCCTACGTCATCACGACTATATCCTAGTCTCTGAATTGTGGTTCTTGTCCCGAACATTCCAACATTCTATTTAATTCGATAAAAGCTTAACGAAGCTAAAGCTAGAGGACGTCTAGACCGCTAGAAGTCAAAGAGCGGAAATTGTTTCAAGTTTACACTCTGAGTAGGTCAGGAGATATTCTTCTTGCGTCATAAGTTTAAAAACGAAGCTAGCGAGCGTCAGGGCAGGTGAAAACGCACCATAAATTTGGGTTCCACCCAGTTGTAAGTAAATACTGCCAGCATTTCTTTATTTTAGAAAAATCGACTCTAGGTCTTTGTACTACATTCGTCGCTATTTTATTCCAGATATTCTGTCCAATCTCATGCCCGCCATGACCGCGAAATAGACTTAAACTTTGAACTGCATTAAAAAATAGGTGTAAAGCACTTTTAGTTTAATTCCTTGCCGAAAAGCATGCTCCAAGGAGGAAGATGGAAAATGCTCCCAAGTACCAAATCCAAGTTAGACGGTGGTTTAATGGCCCTGTCGCAAACATTTCAGGGACAACTAAAAATAGAATGCTTCCCACTAAGTAAAGGCAGCCGAACGACGTCTTTTGGTAAAGGGCGAAATCTACCCAATCCTTCCCTCTTTACCCCTGATGTAAACGTGACCAGGACAGGACAACGACGCGCCTAATTTTAGAAACACCGTATACGAAAGCATTGTGGTAAGGACAGGGAATAACAGTGGGTCTTATTACAAGCTTGGACTTCCGGTTATAAGAAAATGGATGAAGGGAGGTCAAAACAACGTAAGTGGAGAACAAATGAGTGAAGAGGAAGTTAGGGTTAGGTTGGTTCAAAAGTCATAAATTCCTTGAGACTCAGGCTGTCAAGGTGAGAAAAAAAGCAAAGGTACTCAAACACCGAAATCTCTAGCACAAAGGTTTCGCAAGAAATGAATAATTCAGTATTTAGCATTGAACTACGTCGCTGGTAGATACAAAAAACTACAACATGCGTGCCACCAGTTGACAGTGGAAGCCCGTGAGGTCAAGCAGCCGATTGGCACGCAGTGGTCTTTCATGTGACCTTAGGGCATTTGCCCAGTGGATCGGTTGGTACTCCAGGTACGCAAATACGCCCAGAGAATGAACCGGAAGATCGAATATTTTGGACGGGGATGAAAGCTCAGCAATCAATCATTAAAGTGGGATTAAGACAAACGTTCTCGCTGCACCCATCTCTGTCTTTGGCGTTCTCCAATTGCTAAGCCTTGCCACATGTTGGCTTTTACTGAGATTTAAAATTACAATAAGCAGAGGTTGTTAGTATGGTCATTGGAGAGTATGTCTATGTGATGAAAAAGGGTATAAAAGCATAAACACCTGATGTTCACTCTGGATACCGGTGAGAACAGTCTTGAGACCCGTGCTCAACGTGTCTTCTCAAGTAGTACAAAGACAAACACGAGTTCGTTTTGCTAGGACATTCAAATAATGTGATCTCTTTGATTAAGGAGCCTTGCCTTCCAAGGCAGTGTTGAGAAAAGAAACCTAACCTTATTGATGATATCTTTAGAGCTATGGGAATACCCCTCAACAAAGAGTAGAGGAACGCCAACTTATACCTAAAAGCTTTAGTTATTTTAGTACTGAAAGAGACTGGAGACAGTAGGCCTGGAAACGAAAAGCCCTATTTGGGACTCGATAATCGATTGTGAAGCTAATATTCCCCTACCAAAGCAGATGAGACGCGATTTAAAGGTGGAAGGGCTGCTACACATGCTCTAGTTGGGTCTGGCCTACTAAAAGCCCATGCTATATCCCCTTCCTGCTTGGGGGAGGGCGAGGAATCGAACCTGGTGGTGGAGGACGGCGTGGCGGTGGGAGAAGGTTCCGCGCTCGACGTCTTGGCCGGAGATGCGGACGTGGTGGCCGCTCATGAGGAGGGAGCCAAAGGCCAGGAACTCGCCCAGCGCCCAGTCTGCCACCCGGTTATTCACCAACTCCGCGCGCCCCTTCAGCACCCGCTTCAGACCCGGGTGCAGCACAAAGTCCTTCGGGCAGCCACTCACCACCTCGCCTACGGGGCAGCAAAGAGTGAGATATCGACTCAAGTCACAATCACCCCAAGCCTCTTACACCACCATGGATTACCCAACCTTAGTAGGCTCCTATGCAGCAAGACACCAATTTCAAAGGAACTAAAACTGTGACTTCTAGTCTCTTGACTATCTAACTGAAGGTATCTAAGCTCTTTGCAGCTGTCTGGTCACTTACCCACAAAGGTGGTTAATCGATTTGTCCGCTCTAGACTTGTCTTGTTCTCAATACCTAGAGAGAAGCGAACCACAATTACCCCACTCCCGGAACTGCTCTCACCGTCGTGCCTACATAAGGGATACTTGTGCTGGTGAACGTGTTAGGAATTTCACACTTTTGCCATTCGCGCCAACAACTGAACTAAGTTAGAGAGAGGACCACCTAACTCAAGGCACGTAAGTAACTTGCAGTTGTGTAGTCACGCCCCTAACAAGTTCCTGAATCTACTTGCCTTCTTCAGGCACGGTTAAGATATCCCTAGTACATGTAACAGGAACGGTTGATACGGTAGAAGGTGACCTTTCTCAATGTAGAATGCACCGGCCTTTGGTTTTGGCGTTTTCCATTTGCTAAGCCTAACCACACTCCAACTTCAATTGATACTAAAAACCACAAACCACAAAAAAGCATTGATTGCGAGACTGTTAGATTGAGGAGTGCGTTTATTGGCCTACGATGCGACCTTCACTAAAACAAACCAAAAATCCTTTTCCGGTTGAGGAAACGTAGCTGGACAGTTGGCAATTAATGAGCGCTATTCGCGACAGGCACGATATCTTCACGAATTCTTCAAAAACGTTATTGAGCAGACCCAAGTTAAGGAAGGAAAGACCAACTGCAGAGTCAGCATGAAACGATAGAAGTTAATCAATCAGCCCGTCTGAAAGAGCTTCCACTTTATTGTCTGACTCTCTGACAGGATTGACAAGCCCTATTTTTCACGTCTACAAATACACCACCAATGTAGCTACGTCAACTTTCCCAGGAAAAGATGGCGCAGATTTATTTACTCGGATTAGAAGAGCGTTTCCGCATTTGGGATCTGCGAAAACCATTGCGTAATCACAGAGTGAGAAAGACACTTTTTTGAACTCATTAGTTGCCAATTAGAATCGCTTCGAAATAAAGGCATTTCGATAAAATTGCACTTCTAAGAACGTTTAGCAACTTGATGATTGAACCTGCAGTGACTCACCAATGTACTTGAGTTGCGACTCCTCGACACCAGTGGAAGGATGATCCATGGGGTCGCGGTTATCAAAGAAGTTCTCCCAGGGTGAATCGATCCAGGCGCGGTTGTAGGTCACCGTCTGCGCCTTGGCCTCTGCATAGGCGTCGTCGCATTCCTTCTGATAACTGTCAATCGCTTCCTAAAAAAAGGTAAAAATAGTTTAGGTGGATCCAGAACAATGCCAAAGGGGTTCTGAACTACCAGCCAAAAGTTTCACCTAAGACTCAAGTTGGGGGATGGGATAAAAGGTCACAGGAGTCACGAGACAATTTACAATAGCTAATAAATTGGCAAGTGAATTGTGGCTCTGCAATCAGAAAGTAAGTTAAAACAAAGCATTAGCACGATATAGGCTCTACATTAAAGATTTACTTTGGATAACAAAACAGACTCTTCTTAGGTAAAAAAAGAATAACAGTCATATATACTGCCTTTTAAGATCTTACTCCGAAATCCTGGATGTTGTTTCATAACCTAACTCTCTTTGTGGAGAACAGATCAGAGTGTTTTCCTTAAATCCACCCGCTTTAAATTGAAGGATTCGCTCCATATTCGAGGTACAACGACGGCTGAAAAGTCGCCTATTGAATCAATAGAGACTATGGGTTACTGGGAACGAACAAAAGGCTTTCTGGGGTCTTAAAAAACGTTGTTCTCTTTCACTAAAAAACATGCGCATTATTAAGGAATAAAGGCCCGTGTTCAAACTAAGGTCACTTATCTTCGACCAATATTGGCACACAGACTACTAAAAACTTTCCTGAGCTCTTCAAAAAAGACAACTTTTCTAGAGAGAAATACCAAGGTTAGACTAATACGAGGAAAAAGCAATCACCCAACAGGGGAGATAATTATCACGTTCCTGGACGGCTACCTTAGACAAGATTTAGAGGAATACTAGACTGACACCGCACGAAAAAAGCATTCATCGAACCGGGGAGAAGATAAATGGCTGCCTTAGGGGCAGGCTACCAACGCAAGTGAGTTCCTGCTCATTCTCAGAACTCCCCTTTCGAACTCCTTCCTCAACAATTTCGAGCACTTCTTCCTCCATCTCTTAGTTTTTTTCATAGAATTGCTCCTAATCCACCTCTAAACTCCTCTTAATACCATAACTTCTAACAATTCTCCTCTAGTGTCGTAACTCCTTTTCCTTCCAATCATTCCCAGAACTCCTTCCCTCATAGAGCTCTTCCATTTACTTCCCAGAACTCAACTCCGATTTCAAAGAACTTCTCTTTCTCCTCAACCTCTTCTCCAGAAACCCTGCCTCTTTCCCTCTTCCTCAGAAACCCTCGTCTTTACCATAATGCCACCTCCTTATCCTCCTAAATCCACTACTTCTCTTCCTCATTCTATTCACCAGAACTAAAACTCTCTTTCTTCTTCAAAACTCTTGCACCACCCCATCTTTCTCAGAACACATGCTCCGATTTTTTTTGCACAGATATCCATCCGATTCTCCTAAATTTGACCAACAGCATGCGATAAAAAGCATTCATTCGACCGGAGAGGAGATGAATGGCAAGAGAGAGCAGCTCCCAACTCACAGTGAGTTCCTGTTCAGTGATGACGCCCTCGGAGAGGAGCTGTTGGGAGTACTTCTGGAGAACGGTGGGGAGCTGGCGGATACGCTTGTACATGAGAGGCTGGGTGAACATGGGCTCGTCAGTCTCGTTGTGACCGAAGCGCCGGTAGCCCACGAGGTCCACCACAACGTCGTGCCCGAAGACGGCGCGCCATTCGGCCGCCACCCGTGCCACGTGCACCACCGCCTCGGGGTCGTCAGCATTAACGTGGAGGATGGGCGAGCTCGTCACCCGCGCCACGTCCGTGCAGTGGTAGGAGCTGCGCGACATACGCGGGTCCGTCGTGAAGCCGATCTGGCCAAGGAGGGGGGCAAATAGAGTAAAGACCACCTGTTTTTGTTACGAACCATTAGAAGCAGCGGTACCCTTCTTCGTCATCAGGATTTGGATAAGATGGGACGACGCCTATCAGTATCAAATTAAACACCAACATCTACACACACTCCACCTGACCATAGTCTCTTCGAAAGCCCTGGGGTGTTGTTAGGTACCTGTTTCATTTACCTTTGCATGAAAAGCTGACTATTACTCAATACATTGTTAGGGGGTTTTGTTTCCCCAGAAAGGCCATTCCTTATCAGAAATCAGTGCAGAGACTTGGCATGAGACGATGAGATGCTGAGGAAAAACACACTTAGTTTGACAAATTATATGCTCTTGCTATTTCCAGAAGCGGATATTGCCTAACTTTAGTAATAGCAACAAACCTGCATTTAAGTTCCGGTCTGCAGTACGAATCAGGCACCTTGATGCTTGTCCATCATCAATCTTACCGTTGACCACGTACGCTTTAGACGCCGTGAGCATATCGTCCTTGCCAACTCGTAATCAAAGACTTCGGGACTTTGTTAGATAATTCCACTTCATGTGGAATAGATTTTACCTATACTTGTTTTTTCTACCTATGATCTGGTGAAAATTTTGTGGAATTTTGGGATTTCGGCATTTGTTAATGGGAAGAAATATGTTAGCTGAATAAGTCTTATCGTCTCTACGCATCAAACTACGATCATTCATGAAGTGTTTTGGAAGCCACTTCTCTAAGGATCCAGTTCCATGACCCAATCATAAAGCCACAGCACGCTTAGCCATATTATGACGACTTCACGTCTCTTAAGTACATTATTTAAAACTCCCATCGCTACAAAGTACCTTCTTGTTGGAAGCTGAAGGCCAGATGGTCTATGTTTGTTCTCGTACAGCATGATGGCAAGCAGTGGGTTCTATTGTTCACTGTGTGAGATGTTCTAGGCTCTAGAAAGTAAGCACGAAATGTATCTTAAATGTCCAGAAATGAGGCATACTCAGGTTTGAATGCATGACCTGGTAATATTTAAACAAACGAGCGGCCACCTGTTCCTGAACCTAAGGAGCCTAGCTAAGTGCCCCGACAACCTAAAATGATTGTCGATCAACAAACACCCTGACAAAACTTGAGCACAGATAAGGAAACGCAGGAGTAGTGCTGCCTGTTTCATAGATGAGCTAAGATCACTTCAGGCGTAACCTTATTTCTCCATATCATCGTAGTGTTAAAAAACCTGGCCCATCCATTCAACAATACAAGAAATCGGGAGATTTAAGATTACATGGAGAACCAAGCCTACCTGGTTGTTGACGACAACGTGGACAGTACCGTGTGTTGTGTAGGATGGAAGTTCGCTGAGATGGAAGGTCTCATAGACGATACCCTGACCGGCGAATGAAGCATCACCGTGCAGTAGGATGGGCATCACATGTTTGCCCTCCGTGTCGTTTCTTGGATAAACAAAACCATAAAGAAAACAGAAAAGGAGCCAAGGCACCCAAATTGTATTAGCACTGAAATTAGGCACCCTTCCTTTGTATGAAAGACATCAAAACCACTTCATACATGAGAAAATCGCCAAGGCATTCCTAGAATGACTAAACTTCAGTCTAAACTGAGTACGCAAACCCCTAATTACTTTAAAGAAGAGTATAACAGTATGACCCACCGATAGAACTGTTCAGCCCGTGTTTTGCCTTGAACCACAGCGTCCACAGCCTCCAAGTGGCTGGGATTGGCGCAAACGGCGATGTTGAATTTCTTTCCGCTCTTGCGATTGATGCGGTGATGACTCATGCCCAGGTGGTACTTGACATCGCCGCTACCCTCGTCAGCGGCCTTCAGGTTGGAGTCGAACTGACAGAAGATGTCTGACAGCGGCTTATGGCAGACGTTCGCCAGCACGTTCAAACGACCACTGTGGAAACCAAGTCGGGAGTTAAGAAGACGAGTATTTGTGCGAATAAAGATAATGAAATTCGGGGCTTACCGATGGGCCATGCCAATAACGAAGCTATCCACGCCTCTCGCAACCGACTCGTCAATGATAGTCTTCATCGCTGGAACGAGGACCTCGCAACCCTCAACACCGAAGCGCTTTTCAGAGCTCCATTTTTTGGCCAAGTATTCCTCGAATTTGCAGGCTTTAATCAGCCGCAAAAGCAGGAGTTTACGCTCTTCGTTGGGGAGCTTGGTGACCCCTGGTGTTTCGAAACGCTGACGAAGCCAATCACACTGCTTGAGGTCGTTGATGAACATATAATCAACACCGATCGATTGGCAATAGGCATCCTAATTAATTAATTAATGAAATACAATTTTATTAAAACGAAGTGAAAAGTCATGAGGTATTGCGATTGATAAAGCATACTTCAAGACGCTTAATGATTTCATGAAGAGGTAACTCATTTTGATCACCGCCAATGTGAGTGGTCAGAGGTAGACGGAACACCGCATTCATATCGGGGGTACCTGCAAGGACGTAACGAGGTAAGAACACAGGGACTTTTATCCTGGGAAAACTCAGTAAGCATAACTAACCAGCTTCGCCAAGATAGCGACCGTAAACGATATCACGAGCTGAATCAATAGAAGATTTAATGTTCAAGGGATCCAATTTGGCAGCCAAGTGCCCACGTACCTAAAACGATATGACACTTATTAGTCGTATTTGCATGGAAGACAAATCGTCAAGCAATTCAAAGGATAATACCTGGTAAGATCGAATAATCGTCTGCACAGTTAAGTGATCCTGAATTGTCTTTGAACTCAATCCTGGTGACACGGGTGTTTCCGGAACTGGAACAAACATGCGTCCCCCGAACTGTTCCATACCAAGTGTTGGTGGGGTCACATAAGCCGCACCAACAGTAGCCCCATTATTAACTCCACGAAAATAAACGTCCCATGACTAAAAGCGAAATCACTTTTTTCAAAAGAACCCACCTTGTGAACCGATTTAGGATCCTTTAGCCAAGCAGCGTAAATATCCTCAAGGTAGTTCGAAGAGGTACCATTTAAAAAGGGTTCAGCAGCACTTTTATGCTGATATCTAAGGGTATTTGCTATTCCTTGATGGATTTGTTTGGTTTTTCTAACAAGCTGCGATACGCTAGCCTGGAACATTACAACCCGTAAGAACTACTAAAGAACTTCGAAAATCGCCGAAGCCAGATATTGTGATTCAGTGCTATCTAACACAACCAACAGTACAGCAATAATCACCCTCACGATGTACTTTTTAACGTCAAGAATTAATTAAATGTTCAAATTATATTATTAGCTTCATTTTTAAAATTTTTAATGGTCATGTCATTTATCCAAGATGTCCACAGCATTACAGTGGCAAATGAATATTTCTTTATGAATAACGATCAAGTAACGAACTTCTGCAGAAGTCAAATAAACCATGTCTGCGATTGACTAAGGATAATTAGACAGTTCTATGAGGCTCTACCGACAACCAGAATCTTCTAAAGATCAAGTTTCGCCCATTTTCGTGGTTTTTGCAGATTATTATAGTTAAAATAAAGAAATTAGCAAGAAAGTTCATTTAGCTTACAGGTTTTGACTAGAAACTTTGTGGCCAAAGTCTAACCAGTTTTAGAATCATTTACCCTTCTGGTAAATCCATATATAGACACTCACAAAGCCTCGAATACATTGAGGGCTTAATTCCGGTTATTTTCAGACTCAGCTTACTTCAACTGCAAAAGAACTGAAAAACTGGGTAAAAGTGACTTGGTGAATTATCAAAATATCTAAAAAAGAGTGAGCGTTCAACATTAAAAAAATACAATAGAACAGACGCTATGAGTCAAGTGTACGTTTCTGCCACCTATCAAGTAGTCTGCAAATGTAGGTTTCACTTTCAAAAATGGAAAAAAACAACTTAGAGGATCATAAGGCTTTTTAGGCACTACCTAACCGACAAAACTGAAGTAGAGGAGAAATGGAATATCAAAAAATTAGGGGGCTAATGATGGAGCTTTGATTAGGAAATGAAGGACAATCTATTGTCATGGTATTACACTATGCTAATATAGAGATCACAAAACCTCACTATGTTCTTTAGCCTTCAACGCCAAGGCCTCAATACAATCAGATAATGCATTAAGAGCTAAGTATTCAGTTAACTTTGGCGATACACGTGATTGTTGAGCTTGCCTGGGCCATGAAAAATTATATTAGAATGCTAAATTAATCGGACACTGTAGCAACCAGATGCATATCGAAAATAGTCTAAGGTCAGTGGGGCGTTATTAAATATGCAAAAATGACAAATAGTTAAAATGGGCTGGCACTTTAGAAATAAACATTTCTACAAAATGTGCAAGTGTTTGTGGATGTCAGCAAAATGTCCGCTTTTTCATATACGCAACATAATTTTAATGTTTTCATAAATTAATTAAAAATATCATCGCCCCTATTTAGTTTGGGTCATTGCTGTATACGTAAAAATTCATAAGCTATTCGTGATAAACTAAAATAAGTCCTTAGGAGACGGTTTCATGTATATTATATTTAGCTATATTCTGACCGTAAAAATACTTTCAAATAATAATTTAAGGGGTTCAGAAAAAACGAGTTTAATTCAACTCAGTATTTGGATTTGATTAAAAAATACATCATGTTATTATGGAAGGTGTCATTTCATTACAGAATGTATCGATATTACAGATTTTGGATAGTTTTTATCAAAGTTAAGGCGAATTAATTTTCACTACACGATGCAATCGAATATACCATAGAAACAATGAACTGAAAAAAATGGTAAAAGAGGAATAACTGCAACAATTTTAACGTCGTTAGAGCTATATAGCAGCATTTTGTCCTACTTCTGTTAAAAATTGCTACAACTTATAAGCGTCCAATTCTTGACCTCAAGTAACCAGCGGCAAATTAAGTTACATTTGCCTTTGCAAGATTATTTTTTATAGGATCACGCCTAATGGCCCTCAATGCTGAAAAGACTCTCAATGGGAATAAATTACTAAATGGCGAAGCTTCGGAGAAAAAGACTTCAAATCTTTCGTTTTTCGTAAGACAGTTGGAAAATTTGATTTCTGAAACTGAAAAGTCGGTTTCCTTTAAGAAAAACCTCCTACAATGGGTAAGGAAAAACTCAAGAACTCATTTTCTAGGCCATCAAAGCTGACAATTTGCCCATGGCTCTGAATCAAGCTCAATTTATTGTTCTGAAATCTAATGAAGTTGCAATGCTAAATGATGTATATAGGCTTGTTTCACAATTTGAAAATAGCAACAGCTATTCACCCCAGGTTTTAGTTTCTTTCCTTTTATTATTTAAAAAATTAGACCGAAGATAGGGTAGTAACTCTTCTTAAGACTGCAATTCACCTGATCGAAGATGTTCCTTCTAATGCTCCTTACGCAGCTTTCAGACAACTTGCTGAATACTTGAGCAAAACCGAAAAGGAATCAGCTGAAATATACCAGTTCAGGCCTGTTACCAATGAAGAAAAAATGCTTTTTGTTAAACAGGTGTGTATTTGGAATTTTGAAACGCCTTCTCCCTGTGCAAACTAATTTTATTATCTTTTGATTTTAAGCAAATTGCCGAGGTTGCAAATGACGCTCCTTTACCAGACTCTATGCAACAAATTGCTTTCGGTTCAGATGGATTTCTGAGGTTTGCTTTCATAAAGCAGCTTGATTTTGGTTAATTTATCTTTATTAGTTAATATTTATCGCTTGTCCTATCTATGCATTTAGTCCAAACAAAATATTTGCAAATGGCAAAACCTATACGCAAGAGGAATACTATTCAGTGCCCAATAAAAATGTAACAATGTCTTCCTCTAGCAGAAATGCAAAGTAATTGTTTTCCTATCTTTTTGCCCTTTTAATGAAAACTCTCTAAAATATAAAATACAATTGTAGAGATCCATCTCCTCCTGTCGAAAATTCTGTAGTACCAAAAGTGGTTCCAGCTATAGCCAAGGCCCCCCAACCAGCGTCAAATGGGTAAGGATTAAAAAATGCTTTCTTTTGAAGTCGAATCATTGATTTCTTTAACCATTTTTGGCATTTACAAAGCTTTTTTCTATGTACTTTCATTGTCCTCAGTATTTAACACTGTTAGACATAAATCGCAGGCCTTATATATAATTCATAGTTAAAATGCTTGATACATATTAAGCTCAAACAACACTGGGCCAGTGACAAATGCGAAACCACAGATGAGATCACCAGGATTCCAGGGATCTGCATACTATTCAACACAGTTTCAGTCTCTTACCGAGTTTCAGCTGAAACCCCAGTAAGTCAGTGGTTTATTGTGATTTCCACATTCAACAGTGTCATCGAAATGAAATTTTACAGTCTTGTATTACACTGTTATAAAACATAAATGCTAGTATTCGGGAAGAGGATAACCAAACTATTTTAGGGGAGCATTGGGGCTTTCCAAATCAAAAGATGACGGTTTCTAGAGCCAAACGGAGCAATTGTCCTTAGTTCATTACCTACGAAACAGCAGTTTTTGCATTTATCACTAGCATTTATTGCTAGCTTAGCACAGTATTTCTGTCCACGGTACAGTTGGAACAGCTTTCATTTTAGTAACTTGGTAAATCGGTAAAGATATCAGGGTATGGTTGGTGGGACCGTGAGCACATACTAAGTCCAAGAAAGAGGTTCGGGGCATTTTAGTGAATATTCTGAACAAAATAATTTCACAGCAAGCGAGGAAACGTAATATACCTCTTAAATTCTAACATGCAAATAAGCTGAAGGAATTATTACTATTATTATTATTATTAAAACACCGATTACGATAAAGACTTTGATTAACGTAACTAAATAACATGATTCTAACATCTTTTGCAAATAAAAGGGCCCCAGGAGTAAGATAAATTAAAAATATTTGGTGATCTCCTTACATTATCATGATTTGCTGTTCTTTGAGGAAGTAAGAGCATTCTAAAGACTTTGGTTAGATGGGCAGAAGTTAGTAGAAAAAAGAATCCTGTAGCGTGGACTAGGTAGTGAAAAAACATATCTTTTCAATCTGTAGCAGGACACCTAATTCGACATCTCACAATGACAAGCAATGCTTGTTCGGGTTTTCACTCGGTTCCCAGGATGTCAACCTATATTTGGTTCTGAGGGCTTAGTCACCCTCTCAGTGCTTCCCCATGTCAAGTCTCTGAGGGACCATTTTTTTACGAACAAGGCCATTTTATTTTAAACGCAGAGACGCAGTCACTTACAGCCATGTCACTTCTCAAAGGAACGGTTCGCCGAAACCCCCCACCAAGCCAAAGGAACAGGCCACAGCACCGCCTCAGGTGTCAACACCAGCTCAAGCTGAACCAATGGCAAAACCTCCCGCAGAAACTCAGGTCCAGCTCATTGCCACAGCGGCATTAAAGAACACATCATCGCCAGCCAATGACAGTTTGAGCGCTGGCCGAAGGTCGTTTCACCACATGGACAAGAAGTCTGTCGTTGTTGAACCTGAAATGGCCAAGTAATGCATCTAAGCTCACTTGATTCTGTATCAAATATCGTTTTCGACCCTAATTTCCTTTTAAACAGTGGCACGGAGCGATCCATAAATATGATCCGGGATAACTATTTCTCAATGAACAGGAACGGGTTCAAAAGGTGGGTCTTTTTAATTCCGTTTACTTGATTAAAAGGGCATTCAATTTTTTAACTTGTTTTACTGATTTGCTCACAGCTCAACGAGGGGATACTTCTACAATGGTTTTCAGAAGGAAGAACTGACCAGTCCTCACGTTCCACTGGATAATGAAGAAACCAAGCCTACAACCACAGACAACGGTTATGAGACAGCGTGAGTACATTGAATGTTTTGAGTGCAGGCAGTTATCGTGGGGGGGTGTTCAGGCTAAATTAGACTAAACATCAGGAAAAATAAAGGTGATCAGCGAAAAATTTATTACATTTCAACGGAATTCAGTAAACGAGAGAATTTCATAATTATTAAAGACTTTTACTCAAAATAACCACCGAAGCTGGTGTCTATTAAGACAACAATCAACACTCTCCCTCGCTAGGGTTTCCCTTCAAAAACTATTTCGGTTCTGCAAACGATCGACCGAGGGTTAAGATGATCTGGAGAATTCAGATGACAAGCTTTTGGGTTCTGTGTAGTTTTAAAAATTGGTAGACCTCTGGAGCACTGCTTCAGTACAAGCTTCCTGGTAGAAGTTGCAACATTAAGTCCTCCTGATGTCAGGATTTTTTGGTGCGTATTTAGGCCGTTTTTCGAGGTGATCGGATGGTCTCAACGCCATAGTCTCCATTGCAGTTCTCCACTTCATGTCGCCGTGTTTATTGCAGCTTCAATTCTGTGCAATGATCATAACCTCCTCCAGGAGCGAGTCATAATTACAATTCATCATGTAGCAAATTATTCTCATACTTGATTCAAGTTTGGGGTAGTGGGTTCCCGTTACGTATACCCGTTGCCATGAGTTAAAAATGTTAACATTTATTCTCTAAAATTTATTTAAAACACGCTGTATATGACCTATGCTGTTTACAAGCTATTATTCAAGAAGAAAATGTTGATTTCCAAAATAAATCACTCTGCTTAAACTGAAATGGAGAGTATTTTCGATTGGCTGGTTTCTACTGCCTACCCATCATTCATATAAAAAAAATCATTTCATTATTAAACAGTAGATTAATGTACTATTGCGAAACTTCTTGGCACTGGATAGAAGTGAAATTGTAGCCAAAGCTCTTATAGTTGCATAAAACACGTGAAAATGTATGGATGAGTGGTCAGGCCAATAGGTTAAATTCCCACATTGTGAGAGAGACCAATTGACCTATGCATTTTTCATCTCTCATCAGGTGCATTTCTTTTAAATGACATAAATTTGAATAGCCTGCATTCCGGAGATGTCACACTCTTCTTCCACATACACCAGTCTTCACATAATAAAGCATTCTCTTGGAGAAAGAGTGGCATACACCTTCGTCTTGAGAGGCCTTTGTGCAATAACTTCACTTCTCTGAAGGTACCAGTGAACCTCTATTCTCTGTAGCTACCACAGGTAGTGAGTGTTTTAAGGGTTCTTAGAGATTCCAAGGGCTGTTCACATGACCACCGCATTATGCTCAATCACTCATCAACAACTACACCGTCAAATGATTGGAATGTTTCAAGCCACAGTCATCTGAGTGTCATAAATATTCGTGGAAGATTCAGAAAGTGGTCATTTTGTGCAAGAATGACCACTGCTTGCGTGCATGGACTTCAGATCTTGGATAGTTTGTGGTTTTGAAGCCAATAATAATCTCTGCTTATGGATTCAGATTCGCGCTTGACTCCAATGGCTGCCTGCAAGTTCATAGTAAGCAGATCCGTTTTGGTGGAACCAGAAACAATTTGCAACATTCCAAGCCGAATTCAAGAAGGAAAGGCTTTGAGCGTACAGGCATTATTTCAAATGTAATAACAGGGCTGTGATTGTGATATTTATCAGGAAATAAATAGCGTTGGGTTAAAATCATGGCGCCGAATGTCTGCCGAGCATCCTTGATGGGTCGAGTTCAGTTATTAAAGGCCATGGTGATCGATTAGCATAATGATTAGTTAAAGGGGATAAGCAGTCGTGGATTATGGCGTCTCAACAAGATAATTGCACGTTCATTGACATATTAAACCAAATCAGCTTTTCAGTTGCGATTTCCGAATCTAAACATTTGCTACTGGAGTAGACAACTCCAGGAGGTAACTCGCTTGCTCTGCGATTGTCCTGAATTCACTTGACTGTAATACAATAAGCCCTGATGGCGTATGTGATGGACTCTAGTCACACAGTGCACTAGTTGCTAATAGAGTTAGCAGTGAATCGGCTAACTTGTTAAGAAATCTACTACATGACTTCTAGCAACATGCACAGTTTCCACAGAAGGTGAAGGCTTCTTTGCTTGAACATTTGTGCAGCTAAAGTAGTCACTGAAATAACTATTATCTCGCCACAAAGGTCAGGGTTTTGTGTTTAAAAATTCATTCATTCTTTTGGAATTTTCGTTAATTTACAGTATATATATCTTCTACACATTTTAAAATAACAATCATTTCCGACTTATGACTGGTCGGTAATTTCTGAGGAAGGGGAAAGAAGGTGGCAGTGGTTTTGTATCGAGGGAAGGTTGGACAGACGTGTGTTCGATACAGTGAAAGCAGCAATGCCATAAGTTGGTGAAGAGGCCTCAAGTCAATCAATGTGGCAGTACTTCAGAATTCCGACTACAAGTACCGTGATTGATAGGAGGGTGAGACATTCCTCGGTCAATCACTAACCGATTCCAGATGCCTTGCTAGGCAAGCGAGTTTTTGGAGTTTGAGGTGTGTCTCTGGTTGGCTATTCTGAATTGCCTAATGATGAAATTTACCAGGCACTTAATCTTGACACGCCTCTATGTGACATGTGGCTTTTTCAAGTAGAACTCAAGAGCTGATATTATTCCATCAGGGTTTCAAAACTAAAAGTTCTTCTTCTTGAGATGGTCGCTTCTTTCACCCTGGGAATAGTTGTGATAATTGTTCCCTATGAAATACTTTTAAAATAGCCAACATTCTATAAAAAATACTTAAGAAACATCCCTTTTTTCCTTGAACATGTTTAAAAAATGCCCAATGGATTACTTTGCCAGTAAAATTGTTGGAAATTCATTTCATGGCAGAATGAGACTCAAGTTCCCAGTGAGTGCTTCAAAAATTTTCCATTCTAGGAGGTGAAGAGATCGAGAGGGATAATGCAATTCGCACATGACAACGTGGGGGGGGTTCAACTAATTGAGTTTTGTGATACTCTCATTGAAATGCCTTATCTTTTGTTTCTAAACAAGACATCCCCCAAAGGCCAATAAAATCCATGTTTGACTTAAAATATCACGTTGACAGGACGGGGAACAAGTAGCGGAAACCCTAGAAGCCTTCGCACATGCGCCAGATTAATTTACAGATTTAAAAAAAGATTACTGTTTTTTTCTAATTCACTAGTGACTGTATAAACCACTACTTTTGATGTAAATGCCCAATAAATAACGTATAATTTAGTAATTCTATTTACACATGATTTACTTTTTAGTATAATTTTTAATAAGCTTTGTATTAAAAAAGAGATCTCGTCATCCAGGTTGTGGATTGGTTTTATTTCTTTATCATATCTTCAAAAATTTTCAAACATATCCTATTTAAAATAAAGAAGTGGTTTTATTAATAGTTTGAGGGATGTTGGTTACCGTTAACAAAAATGCGTTTTATCAACGCGGATCTTCAACACAGCGGAAATCTGTTTCAATTAATGTACTCAGATGTCATAATTTCTTGTAGGTACTCGAGATTAACTCTAATAAAATTCGAGAGCTCTGTGATATCTGATCAAGGCAGCGACAAGTGATTTGTTTTTTATAGAGGAAAATTATTGTTTACTCAAAAACCTGTTTTAACAGTCAAATTGAAACCGATTATACTTCCTTTGAGTAATGAGCCGAAAAAATTTTAACATCCAATCAAATGATTTTTTCCAATGTGAATGATGAAAATTATTTCATTTATTCTCTAGTGCCTCGTACTTTAGTGAATATGAATATGCAGGGGTACAAAATGGGAGTCCAAGGGTTGTGACCGCGCCATCAAGTAAGGTCTTCTCTAACAACGAAAGGTTAGTTTACGATTAAATTGTATTAAAATTGCAATTAATATTTTCATTTTACAATAATATTCATCTCTGAGTCTCGTGCCCAACTTTGGAAAGGGATTGCAATAAAAAGTAGCTTTGATGGTATTTTGAAGGTGATATTGAAATTTTGGATTGATATAAAGCTCAGAATAATGTGGAAACTACATTCATTTAAGTCTATTCAAAGGAAACAAGAGAAACTTAATTTATTCTACCCGTTTTGAGGGTGCAAATTGAAATACATTTTCCAACACCTAATTCCATGTAGAGTTTCCAATTCAAACCGCATTCGCCGCAGTAAGGGTGCTTGCAGATTATTGAAACACTTTAATTGTATATTCGTGGTGTGAGACGCATATTTTGGCTCAATGAAACAACCTAATCGCCATCAAGATCAAAAGTAATAGGGAGGCAAAACAACTCGAGAAATTTGCGCAAAACACTTTTTCATGCGACACACCCGAGCACACAACCCTACTTCAGTCATTTGCCTTTTACATATACGAAACGAAAAAAAAACAATGCTAGAGCGATTACAGCCCATCTGTATGCCTATGGAAGTTGTGTTGCATTAAGTAGTAAAATTAACCAAACTTAGCAGTTCGGTGAAGGATCTGTTTATCTGGATAAACTACATCAAAGTACATATATGTACACTCTCTCAGAGACCTGTAGAGAGAGAGAGAGAACCCAATCGCTAGAATTGAGGTAGTATGCAGACACTTTGATCGACAAGTCGTGTTGGTGATCTAGTTAAGAATGTCACTCGGGAGAGTGTTGTACCTTATACCGGACTTAAAGACAACCCTCTTGAAATTCACTACTGTTATGAAGTAGTTATGAAGTACTAGGTTTTAAATCGGGATCTGAGGTTAGGACGTCAAATACTTTGACATTAGCAAGCGATTTAAACTGCTGTTACAATTAAACAAAGAGTGTAAGAGCTTTCGTTGAAAATTAGAATTCTTCAATGATGGAGGCCTATTATGTGTTTTAATTTGATTAAATTCATGTTGATCCTGCCCTTTTTCAGCTTTTAAGTAAAACTTACTTTCTTTGGGCGTCACTGTGATTTCATCTAGTCTGTTACTATAAAAATTCATATACGAACGGATAAGTTGCTTTTTTCCCTGTGATTAGCTTTAAATCTGGACCAAATCGAATACTTGATTCCGATAATAAGATTTATTTTACAATGGGTAAAACCTCCGGTTTTTATTCTTAAATTGTGACGTTAATTGAATCGTGTCTAACCTTTGATGAATGCCGCGCTTTTAATCAGGTTTCATAAAGTGAAATATGGGTTAAAGGCTTTTAAGATGCTGTTTCAACCAAATATGGTAAAAAATTGAAAAAACCGACTTCTTAGATATATCCGAGCCCAATGTCGAGTTTAATTAAATTGTTTATTTAAATAATTCCTAAATCCAAATATCGCAAATCGTACTCTTTTAAATTGACTCTAATTGTAGATAACGACATTAGTAAATATCTAGCGATCTATGAGTCTCTTAGGATATCCAAACATTGGGCTTTGAAATTACCAAAGAATTTATTTGAATGTTGCAATTTTTAGCAACGGGAATGAGAGTGCCGGTCCTGTCATGCCCTGGTACTACCAACAAATCGACAAAACGAACCTTTGGGCTCCTCGAAATGGCGCCGTGTCGGAGTCTGCTGAACCTCCCAAGTAAGTCAATCAATTTTTACTAAGTAATCACCTTTGGGAGAGAGGCTAAAACCCTCTCGTGACAACTCAAGGCTCTCATGCTCACAGCAGGGATCATTGTCGTTTACTGCTGGAAAAGGAGAGAACTTGTTACTGGGTGGTAAACTGCCTTCACAGCATCCCATAGATTGATTGGTCTATAGAAAAAGTCCATTATTCAACGCTTAGTATGATGAGAGAGCTTTATTTTGATAATGATAATGTCCGCAGAATCGTAGTTCAGCGCAGTCGCAAGAGTGATAAGGTAGAGAACACAACACCTTAATAAGGATTGGTGGATGCCCTCTGAGTAGAGATTGACGTCCTGCTAAGTAATTATTACTGAAAATCGATACCGACTCTTATACAGTGTAAGATGGTGCTGGTTATTTGTCGAATGCCGTGGGTGAGCACATATAGAGAACGCAGGAGGATGCGATGAATGAATTTCAGAAATAAATTAATGTTTAAACGTGATGGCACAATTAGGATCATCCAGTCACTACTTATGAGTCATGCTTGTTTAACGGGTTATTTGAATGAATCAGGAAGTACTCAAGAGCCCCTAGGAATGGGGGAACTTGTGACATTTGAAATCGTAAGGCGTGGAAAACCAAAAAATGAAAGCAAAAATGAGTTCTTCGCTTTCGGAATATTTATCAAAATGTTTCACCGGGCGTTCATTGGTAGCTAGCATTCAATGAGTTCGCATTTTTAAACGAGGAGTGCATTTATTGTGCCCTCGGAAAACAGTGAATGGTATGATTGAGTAAATTTTCCTTCACGGGATTTAATATTTCATTTTCCCCGTTATTTCGTGCTTCTTCTCCTATTTGAAAATCGAATCTTCGTACATCCAATAGTGATTAACCGTCTGCCCTCGAAATTAGTTGATTAACTATTATTACACAGTTTCTCACTATATTTTGTCATTGTATTCAGAATTTAATTACGAATTTGGTGATATCAAGGACATTAAAAAGCCTGATTTTCCCTAAGCCATTTTTGTATTGTTTACATCTATTTTGGCACATAAATTAAATTAACTTATGAATTTCTGAATTTCTTATGTATAAAACATTCACAAGCAGCAAGTACATCGATGCAACATTTTTCTTATCAAGGCGTACTTAGTAAAACAACAGAAGAAGCAGTTTGTTTCTAGAAAGGGATAATTATCCCAACAGATCTATCTAATTAACGTGAGCATGGGACTTTCCTTTTCGAGACAGTCCCAACCACTTGGAATGACATGGATTTTTCAGAGTAACCAAGAGCGATACCTTCTTCCCTTTCTCAAATCTTTCTTAGGGAAGTGTTGTCGCAAATTAGGGGAGCGACAATGTGTGGATAGAAGTTCCTAATCTAATAACTGACTGTGTTCGCAGGTAATAAAAGAAAACCACAAAAAGCGCTGTTACTAGTGCCTTCCTGGAGTTAAAGTTAATTACTCTCACTCAGTTAATTTAATTAGGATGCTATCATCTGCTACTTGTCTCTCCTTTTTGCCACATGTGTATAAAATGACGCTGACGCGCATTACGGGATCACGTTATGTCGATAGACAAGTCACAGTGACTAATCCTCAAGGGGGATTGTGAGCCCTGTATGATAGTTAATCAATTTGTAACGAGATTTAAGTCTTTGATTACTTGTTCATCTAATCACCTTGTTTTGCGAGTTAAGAAATAAAGGATATTTTGCGTCAGATTAGCTTACATTAAAGATTCTTCCATTGAGCTACTTAACCTATGAATACAAGGTAGTACTATATGATCGACACGAGTATTCATTGGTTTCATAAACGACTCATAAATTTGACACTCTGTACGACTTGTTAGTTGATTTTCTTAATACCGGATAATTCTTCGAACTTAAATACTATATTTAACTATAAGTTATGAGCTCTTGATTTGATAAAACACTACCAAATTTAACAAAAAATATGAATTCTTCTTGCTAACTTCAACACTGCATACTGGGATTCGAAACATTCGCAGAGCTGGAAATTTCGAAGAAGATTTACCGAACCCCTCTCCAAGTATTGCGCAGCAACTGGATGAATTCGCAGCTAATTTCATATGTAAAATTAAACCTTGCGACTAGATAGTATTAATTTTATTAATTCCTTTGAGGAAAACAGACAGTGGATTTTGGAGGAATGCTCTTTGATTTAACATTTGAGAAAATCGGAATCAAATGCACTTTTAGTTTGTCGTTGCTTTACTAGTATGCGCAAGAGCCTCAAATAAAGGTACAAGGACTTACCAGTTCGGACTACTCACAGCCAGATCAAGATTTTGGAACTTCGATGATTTACCTGGATGGGTAATCAGAGGCTATAAATCTTGAAAATCGCAGTAACCTATAAAGGGTCCTTTGGAAGTCTTTGAGCTCTTATTTCGACTTAAAAGATTCTTTGCTTGTGAAAAAAAATAATTTCGGCGACCTTAGTAATCGACATTCGAAAAGTTCCGTATTCTTCTGTATGTTAAACACAAACCAATTTCAACTACGTCCAATGAATGCTTTATGTGGATGTTTTGTATGTCACGACTAAAAGTTTTACCAGTTTTTCTTATTAGTTCAAATTTTTCCTACCTGACAGTTGTTTTGAATGAGTTGGATATTATTTCCTTTAGTTAGGAAATAATGGAATAGAAATCATGTGTATTGATAAAAGTGAAATAATTTTTGATGAAAATATGATCTTAATCTCTTTGAAATTGGCATAATACGTTTATATATTATTTATTTGGTGTCTTTAAATGTTTAATGTTAGATGCCTTCATCTTATTCCTGAGGAGCAAATAAGCTTTGCATTTTTTAAAACTATGTAATAAATGGCACAAATCAGTTATATTTCCATAATCGACGAATTCATTTATATCAAATCGTGGAATATGGTATTCCGAGGACAACAATTTACGAAAATATGATATTTTTAAATGGGCTTTACCTGAGGTACCAAAACCACTTTAATTGATTCGCCTTAAGAGCATTGCACTCAAAGCATGAAATTACCAATGTAGAAGTGGTTTTAGAATTTATGGTCCGTAAAACTGTCGAAACTAATTAAAAGTGTACCTTTCAACACGCTTCAGACCCGTGATTAAGAGAAACGGCTGGGAATTGAATCGCTCCACTCCGCTCCCTGTTGAGGAACCAGCATCTCTTTCCCGTGAGGAGCAAAGACTGGCTCTGAGGGATCAAGTCTCGCCTCCTTGTCTCCCCAACAACCATGCAATACGTTCTCGCACACCCAGTGAGGCATCAGACACCTCGGATATCACCGCCAGTGCTATCGGAGTTCGAGAACGCGTCATGGAATTCCAACAACGCAGTGCTAATGCCTCACCCAGTGGAACTCCCAAAAACCAATTCCCACCACTCTCAATGATCCCACAGCTTCGTCAACAGGTCACTGAACCCACTGGGGCGTGGATAGAACGTCTTGAGGGTCAACTCAGGTCCTACATGGACGCATCAAGCCGCGAATATGACGTCATCATCCGTTGGATGCTCTCTTGCGGGGCTAGAACTGCCCAGAACAGTCCGCGAGTTCCTAACTCCACTCACAATACAGTCAAATATATCGTCTCAGGTCTCACCAAGCAGGATGACGAATGTGCTTCATCAAAGAGCCTTTCTCCGGTTAGACCCGTTGAAGAGACGAAACCAAGCCGAGTTCAACTGCACCGTTCCGTTTCAGGTAAGAACGCCATGAACTAGGTGGTTCAAACAGACAGCCCATAAAAGCCCTACACACACTCTGCCGAAATGAGACCGCTCTTCCCCGCTACTGCGCCTTGCTCTGCTACTACACACTCACGCGCACGCGCATCCAAGAGAGACTAACCATTTAACTACATTCTATTATTAAAACGCACCACTTTAAAGTCTTTTCTGATGCAAGGGGGTTGAGGTATGGCTTAGGACAGAGGAGATGGGACTTTAGGAGTGGGAAGAGCACTTCATGAGAAGTGCTGGCCGGATTCATTGGGTTCACCCGCTAGAGGGTGTGAGGAGGCGATGCTATGCATGTGTGGAATGAGCTAACGCGACTGCCTGTGTTGTTCCACTGCTTTTAGACTCGAAAGCGTACCGGCCCTCGATTAGGAAGTGGCGGTACGGAGTTCGCGAGGCGTCAGGGGGCGAGAGGACGGAGAAGTCTGTCCGCTGGGCCTTTCCCAACATCGCGACCATAGTTGAGTATAGTCAGCAGCCTTGTACTTAGGTGACCTCAACTAACGTCGAGACTGTATTTATCTGTTAGGCCTACCCCTGGTACCGTTCTCAGCCACTCTCTATCCCGATAAACTCCCACTCCAATCCCACAAAAACAACACTATAACGTGTCGTTGAAGGACAGGGAGGGTAGAGAAGCTAATGACAGCATACTTTTAAGGGACTCTACTCATACCCGTAACCGTAATTTTCTACCTTAGTGAAAGTGAATAAATTTTTGGACGTGGTTAAGATTTAAGCCGTGGTTTGCTTCAAAAACCAAACTTCTTTACAGCACAGCTCTCCAATGAGATGGTTCTCAAAGTATCATCTGACGTTCTTTCTTCACTGAAATGGTATTTCATATATAAGTTTACATATGATATTTGAATCTGGACCGAATAACTTATTACTCAGCAGGTAATAAAAATTCTTCCAAAATATGAATGTTAACAAGTTGCGGTTTAATGTTCCATGGGTTTTTTAAAATAAAACTACAAGAGTGAGGCTAGTAAAAGCCTAAAAGGTCAAAAATTAAATCTAGATAAATATGTAAATTCCTCGTGAATAATCTTCACTTGAATTAACAGATACTAGCAATAAATAAAATTATACAATTTCTTAACAAATCATTTCCTTGAATGAAATCAAATAAATGCATTGATATATGTGAATTAAACATCTGGATAGCATTTGGACATGAAAAATATCATGTTTTAACTAAACGATATGAAGTTAAAAAAAAACATCCAACTCCTCATCATTTCTTAACTTTCGTATACCACCGAAAATGGTGTGCTTGTGAGCCACACCTAACTAGTAGTTACCGACGTTTTCTATAGTTATAAGTTCAATATTGTCTCAGTCAAAATTTTAATATTAATACTGAAATGACCCTAACATTAGGGCCACTCTATAAAACAGGCATTGCTTTAAGGAATGTGATCCTATCCAATCGGTGTACAATTAATAAATAATGGGTTATATTTTCATCGTTGTTTTTCCCACAATGCCGTAATACATACCTGGATAGTCATTGATCTAAACTATTTAGCAAAATTAATTGAGGTAAAATATAAACCAATTCAGCTGACAGAGATCGTGCATCTTAGGTATTTATATATATATATATATAGGCACTTAATATATTCACGTGATTAATGCTCCTCAGTTTTAGAGCACACCCTTAAAAATGCAAAAAAAAATCGGTTTTGATAAATAAGTAAGTGGAACTAGTGTTCGAAATCAGTTAGATTTAAGTAAATCCAAGTTGGTATAAGTATGAGCAGTGTAAAATGTTAAATTAAATCATATTATATTAATGAAGCGTAAGCAAAAGTACTAATTGCAAATGGATACATTTCTTAGTACGAAGTACACATCTATTTAGTAATGGAGAAGTTTGTTTATCTGTGTCAACAACATATCAACGAAATATAGGAAAGTAGATTTTGAGCGAAAACCCATGTATTCCAATTGGAAATTAGAGTAGGTTATAGTAATCGTTATAAATGAATTTCTAGATGTGGTGATCCACTTAGACCAGCAACATGGTATGTATTTTCGATAATTTATTAAAGGCCTCCTCGAATACGCATAGGTATTAATGGTTTCGGGCCAGTAGCAAGAAACTTTATAAGATGTGCAATACAAAGTGATCGCGGTGTCGATGTTGTTGCGATAAATGCACCTGGCATAACGCCAGAATTACTCATATATTTAATAAAATATAATACTACATTCGGACCGTTCCCTGGTGTTATAAATAATAAAGTATTGTACGCAAAACCCTATGACCCCAAAGCTCCAAATTGTCTAATGCTGGAAATATGTGGAAGAAATATTGCATATTTTGACTACAAAAATCCAGCGGACATTCCTTGGCAATGGATGGATGTTGAGTATGTCCTCGACGCTAGTGACAGTCTAGTTAAACTAGAAGATGCCGAAGTGAGTTATCAGCCAACTCATTTGTAAAATTGGTTTTGTACTAGTTCTTTTAGAGTTAATTTGTGGTTAAATGTAAATTACAGAGGCATTTATGCGGTGGAAGAGCACGGAAGGTTATCGTAGTAGGCGAAACCGTCGACATTCCCATCATATTTTATCCAATATCTTATCGGAAATACCAACGAGGCTGCAGTGTCATATCTACAGGCAGTCCTGACGCATTGGCAGTTGCCACGCTTCTGTTTCTTCTTCAAGAAGAATTTGGTATAACTGAGGGCATTGCCAGCATTTTATCTGGATACTCATCGAAACAACTCATTGTGGACGGTCCAAATGCAAAGGTATGGTAAGTGAACGAGCTAACGCCTCTGCATAATTAAGTTATTTGAAAAGTTTCATGAGTTTATTGATTTTAAATCCCAAAAAATGTCTGGGATACTTTTTTAAATAAAATTATTTCACCTAGGTGCTCAGAGTGGTATACTTGATGTTTAGTACACGAACTTTTATATATCTTATAATGGTTCTGCGAATGAGAGAGTAAGAGCATGCGATCCCATCTAGAGAATTAATGAGTTGAGTTTTCAAGGCTATATGGTCTAGTTCCCGGATCTAGACAAGTCAAAAGCTTGACAGATGCTCCGTTAGACACATCCAGAACAAGGGAACAAGTAACCGGTTAAAAGCTCTCACATCGGGTTGCATGCTTAACTTGTAATATCAATTATTAATATAAAGACCCATAAGAAGCGATATATATTTATGCAAACAGCCTCTTTATTTCAGCACTGACGGATTAAAAGTTAATTAAGCCTACATATCATCAATCATGTGATTTGCACAGTTAAGCTAAATTGATAGCAGTTAGTTTTAGGTTAACTTGTACTGTTAAATAGAAGCATTGATTGTGCTTTTGAGGAAACTCTTAGGAAAGTCGTGAATAATTGAATTCATTTAATCATTTTCTGTGCATTTCAGCCAGGATATCGCAGTGTTGTCATTGAAAAATCAGTTTGGTCTTCAAGTGACAGATTTGGTTCCTCTGGACTAAATTTTGAGCCATACTTTGTGCTTCAGCCATAGTTCGCTTTGTAAAGCAACCGGCGATGAAATTCAAAATATTTGATCTTAAAATCTATAAGGTCATTTCTATCTTTACTATATTTCATGAACAACACCGTAAGAACCACTTTCCTTCTTAAGGAATGGAGACTGGGTCGTGGAGGGGGGCAGTCCATCATCCCCTATAATCTAGACCGCCTCCTCTACACTGTGGCCCAATCTATGCCTGAGATGGCTGAGAAAATCGAGATCACTGGTTACGCAGTGCCTGCCGACACTGGCTGTGCCATCGACCTGACCTGCCGCCTTGCTCGTCCAATTGAGAGTCCACAAGCGTTGGCTCAGGCTCTGGTCGACAGCAAGACGCTCAAGACATTGGAATCAGTCCATCTTAAGTGCCAGCCCGGCTGGCTGCTCACCCAATGGTGTCCTGAGCAGCCGGAGAGTAAGAAGTCTACTCTGCCCAAGTTGGGGCCGCTGAAATCGTGCGATCCCAACGCCCCCGAGGATGAGTACGCGATCGCGAATAGAGAGACCAAGACCAGTTCGTTAGCTGTGCCAAGACAGCTCTCGGAGAAGAAAGTGGAGTTGCCAAAGAATGTGGTGCAGTTTTGGATGGGGGATGAGAGTCAGTGTGTTGGTAGAGACGTGATGGCTGCTGACTGTATGCTTACGTTGGATGTACCCTCGTGCCTAAAACTAAAGGACGGGTCGCTCATTAAAGTTATTGCATGGTAAGTCCTAATTATGGCTCTCAATAAGCTAGCATAGATATAATTTTCAATCTTGTTTTTGAATTGCAGGTACGACAGGGAAATGTCCTTCTGTAAACGAATTCTGGATCTACTGGTATACATGCGTTATGTGGACCATAGTTAATGAATGTTTGCTGACAGCTTTTCACCAGCTATTTTCATTTCTCTTTGCTGCTTGTGAAATATACAAATCAATAATGCAGTTAGGTAGAGTCGTTGCATAAAAGAAAAATAGAAATTTGGCTTGTTAGTAAAGTAACATTAATGTAGGAACCTCTGAAACTTGCATATGGCTTTTCCAATCCTCTATTTTGCTGAGTTTCAGCATTTCCTACCGGCAGTATCACAACAATAGAGAAAATATAATCAAGACAACAGAGATGCAACTGCTAAAAAAATACTCATCACAGGAAAAAAATATTGTGACCGACATACTATTGAAATAATTATTTCATTCACCAGGTCTTTCTAATTGTAGACTAGGCTGTATTATAACGCATAAGTATTGGTTGAAATTTTTTCGCTAGTTATCTGAGATCTTGATTATGTCAATACATTCCTAATCACTTCCTATTCGACACACAAAATGAAATATTGGTTCAGAGTTCGAGATAATCCCTTGTGTTTCCCAGTGTGACTACAATCTACATTTTAAGCTTTGGTAGAGCATATTTCTTCGTATTTTAACCAATGGTAAGTTGCCATTTTCTATAGTAAGTTTGCCTGTGTATAATTTACTTCAACAAACTGGGACATATAAGATATTCGGTAAATCTGTTGAGGTTTATGCATATCATTAAATAGAATTGAATTCAAATGCTGCTCGAAAGAGGTTAATCATGCGAAATATGCATTCGCACCCGAATGCAGGTGTAAATATCTTTTATGGGAATTCATATGCAGTTGACTCGAAGTACTTGCTTATTCATGCAATCAGCATTGGAGTCATGATGCAAGAATCTGTGCAACAGAAAGTCGCATTTAATGAGTAAAAGTAAACAATGCTTACCATTTTGACTAACTAAAAAATGGTCCGCTGTAAATTTACTGCTATTAGCGAATTGGATGAGGCCTCAACTTGTATCATACTATAACTGAACATTTATTTTATAAATTCAGCACGGCCACCTCACTCTATAGATATTTACCTATAGCTGTATTATTATTCACAATAATGACAATAAAATGTGCAATCTCATAAAATGATAGATTCAATGAAAATAAAACGAAAATATTATAATATGAACAGTTAATGATAAGGTAATCATTAAATTATGTTGCTGTGCTAAATATTTCTTAATTATATTTGTTTTAACCCTTCACGTTACATCAGTTAATCGGGACGAAGTAGCTGCTTTGCGGCGCTCCAGTCGTTCATTAATATGACCGGAATAAATCTCGCGAATGTGACTCGACGTACCGTTGGAAACAAGGTAAATGAGACTAGCAAGATGAAGCTGCAAAAGAATAATAAGAAATGGCTTCGTCTTGCCACGGTCTTTATCTATGTTATCTCCGTTTCATTGGCAGCCATCGTCTTGGCCATCTACTACAGCATATTTTGGAAACCTACGATTAGTATCAACTACACACAGAAGCTATAGTACGTTCGCCCCAGCAAAGTAACTCAATTTCAGGATATTGTGCAATACAAAGTCGACTGTTGTTTCATTAAGTGTACATTCTTTTTGTTCTCTGACGTCATGATTACCCTTCTGTGATTCTTAGTGTATCGTAAATATTTTGTAAAGTTTTCAATAAATGGTATCGAGATCACTCCAATCACACTTTCTCGTCGACATTCTTAATATATAATTCCGTTATAATTTTTCATATTGTAACATGAATCTATTTACGAAATCTACTTCTATAGGGTTGTCATTGGGATTGTGAACGGTTCTTCACCGGAGTTATGCAACTTCCAGTTTGTTTACAACAATTGTTAACTAATTACTAATTAACAGAGTTCTGATACCTGGATTTTGTTTCAGGAATCGAAGACGCCACTTCTGTAACACCTGTGCAATTTTATTCTCTTTTTCTTCTATTTCACAAGCTTTTATCAAAATACAGGGCACCTGACCACAAAAAGACACTTCAGGAATAGAAAAGGTAGAAGAGGAGAAGGAAGAGAAGAAGTGTCAGGAAGAAGCAAAGCGGGCTGCTAATGGAAGCGTGCGCTTAAGCAAACGGAGCTCATGGTTGACCGTAGAGGATCAATTGAGGTGGCGCGTGTTAGGTTGGCAACAAACAGCTGCAATAGGAAATAAATAAGTTATTCACGCACAGATCCGCATATTTCGACTGTTAAACTTGCCCCCGCGAAAGCGTACACTTGAAAACGTGGTAACGATCGGTATTATTAGGGCAAACGGCACTTGTGCTTCTTTTTACTTCCTCTAGAATGCAATGGCACAGCTCAGGTTAGACCCAATCCACGTAGAAATTCAACATTGAAGATTCTGGATGAGTATGTGAGTAGAATCGGATAGATGATTTAATGCTGATCTGAGCAAAGTATAAGGGCATTTCGTTAAGTGTAGTTTTCACGATGGCTCATTAGGAATAAGCAGTTTGAAACGAAACAGAAGCACCAAGTTACCACCAGCCACTCAACTTACGGATTTTACTCCTCTGACACTTCTTCATGCTAAATGAAAATCCTGGACTTTTAGGGAATTCAAGCATTTCAAATGAGATTCTCACTTAGGCACGACAGGCTGTTACCTTTTGAGTGACTTCTCCTGGGTTCGTCTCCTCCTCTTTCAACGTGTTTTGTTTTTGTGGTTTCTGCAAATTTGATTCAACACCTTCAGCTTTCTCCATTTCCTAAACGATCAGAAACACTCTGCTAGTAAAACTCAACTCTTTTTTTATACTGGACGTGTACGTATAGGCTTTTAAAACCTACCACAACTACTTTGGATTCATTCGGTGTCACCGACCGAAAAGAGTCTTCTGCACCAGATTCCAGATTTGATTGCCTCAGGGTCTACAAACGAAGAACTCGGTAGACTTTGGTAGCAAAAGCTAAGCTGAATATGTGATTAGAACTCACATTTACAGGCATATCACTAGTAGGAGCAGTGGTAGTAACGTCAGCAGAGTCATCAGCCTCGATGGACGGAGTTTCCTTATGAAACACACGAAAACAAGTGATTGTTATGGCGGAGATTCGAGTTTTGCCATGTTTCCATAATTAGTTTGCCCCATCTATGATTTTTTGGATTCCTGGATGTTCATACTCCATCACGCGAATAGACTAAGGCAAGACATGCTAAATTTGGATGGAGGAATGGTTTAAATCAACGTACAGTGTACCCCAAATAGTTAATCTAGATAATTAAGCCAAATACGTATAAATGGTTTGTTTTACTGAAACAGAGCTCAACTTTTACCTAGTTTCAATACATGGGATAAGACCTCGCAAGCATCGCCAAAACCACTTGATCTACCTCTGAACACCCTATGGATTTAATGGTTTTTGCTAACGTGGGGAGTGAAATAAGTAAATATAACGCTTTTAAAAGACAGAATAATAACATGGGATGCAAAATTACATTCTCTGTTTCTTCCGGCTTTACCGTTTCTGTATGCGGTGGTACCTTTGGGAGGATAGAAAAAAGGTTGTAATGCGTTCGGCGTAGTGAATTGTTACTAAGAAACCGGTTATACTGATAATACATATTGCCACTTGAAGGCCTGCACCAGGGTGAAAATTTACCTCATTCGTGGATGAAGTTTCCTAAAAAATTCAGCAAAAATGCCAAGTCAGTCTTCATGGACTCGAAAGGACTAAATTTAACCGATGATGTAGTCCTACCTTCGTCGGTTCCTGTGTAATGATTGTGTTCTCCTGCAGAGAAGCAAATTACAAGGTATGATGCAACGTTACAATTCTTCCAAAATAATCATAACATGCATTTTAGGAAATTACTTCGCGTTCAGGCGCCAGCTCATGTTCTGTTTCATCTCCGTCTTCATGGTCCTGAAATATTAATTAACAAATTACAGCAACTTCAAAATCTAGGTAGTAAATTGAAATAAATCGGGTTATTTCATGTGTTATTAAAAGTCCAATAAATATCGCTATGGTTACCCAAAATTAAAATATCGGAAAGCTTCACTGGTACGCTACAAACATTGATAACAGCCAAAACCCGAAGATATGCGATTCACTTTGGCTGTGGATATAACCTAGCTCGCGAATGGGAAAGCCTACGAAGACCAGAAAAGCGCTTGCAGTGCTGAAATACTGCAGTACAGCTGAGCAAGGCTCCAAAAACTCTCCCGTCCTGTTCTGTCAAAAACTGTAGCTTATTTGCTTCGTAACTGGTCTTTTTGAAGCAAAAATTCAAAGAGCCCTTCATAATGGAGGCAGAGAAAAATGGCACTCTCCAACTGCATTCTGAAAGTGTCCTTTTGTTTTTGAGGGACAAAATTAATTCACGCTATATCAGCCCGATAATTGTCGATAAAATTACAAACACATGTTTTAAGCTTACACAACATGCAAAGGGAGAAGGAATCAATCATTGGCACCCCACTTTCCCTACCGATCTGCAGGCCAAGTCGTTAAATCGGGCCATGACTCATTTAATGGGAAGAGGAGCATAGTTTACGAAGTTATCTTCTTCTAGCATTGATCTGGCAGTGTTTAATTGCCTTTAACTCTTTCGATCATGCTCCAGATTTGCACTTTATAGTTAAAGAAGGCTTTCTTGCCATTTTCTCTGATTTTGCACTAATCAGCGCGACAGAACAGAATATCTTCAAATTCCAGAACATTTCCTTTACAAAGTCTTGCTAGCACATTCGCAAAAAGTTTGACATGCGTGATGACAAGAAAACGAGCTTTCAGGTAATTTGGAAGGTGAAAACTGTCCTCTTACCTCCTCTTCTGAGCTCTGATTTGTCGAGTTCTAGAATGAAAATGAGGGTGAAGTAGAAATTAGTGAGTTGAATCATAGTCACAGATCATTGAGTACCAAGTTACTTTTCAGGCAGTCACAGAACGTTATAGTACTGCAACGGGTGTACTTAGTTAATACACAGAATAAAACATCTAACTGAGTAGGCTGGATACTCAGTCTGTAGCCAGACCTTGCCCCGCCAATCACCACTAAGGACGTCACGAGTGCTAGGTACCTAGCCCGCTGGTTCTTTGTCTGCAGTTTTTCTTAAGAAAAACCACCTACACAAAAAGCTAAGGAGTGGCCGTCTTCATCTTTAATAAATGCAACATTGTCGTGCGTTTTTTCACAGTTCCACAAAAAGTCAGCACCACGATCCAATAGACAAACACGCAAATGTGCGTGCGAATGCAGCCAGTAGACACGTGCGTGCGTTTGAATCCTGGTAAGCCGACTTGATGGGCGCGTGAACTCCATTAAGATGTACCTTTGTGGTACTGAAAATAGTTTCAGGAGAATCCAAATTAGGCGAATCTGAAATATTGAGCTTCCTCAAGGAGACTGGAGACTAGAAGTGAATTATGTGCCAATGAGATTTTTTTCGAGCGATTAAATAGTCGAATAGTGTACAGTATTGATTGAGTACACGGGGTAGGCTTTGAGAATTCGGAAGTGATTCCTAAGCTCAGTCTAATTCCAACCATTGGACATCCAATTCAGCCCCACTTCGGACATATTAGGTGCCCTCTGGTAACATGGAGCAAATCCCAATATATCTTTCACTGAAGAAACAAAATTCAGTAATTTACCTCATTAATTGCCGGGTCGGCTTCTGAAGCAGTCTCATCGTTCTACACAAATGAAGGAATGAAACATCATTTAATGGCATTAAAAATACCAAAAATTATTAACTAAGGAAACTTACTATAGCCTCCTTGGGGGATTCCGCGTCTGTAGAACCATCCTCTTCACTGTGTTTCTATAAAAGTCAAATGCAGAATGTTTGAGGATTGTGTCAACAGCCAAATAAACGAAATGATGTTTTTTATCTGACTAAAGCGTCAAAATGAACATAGGTTTATTCGAAAAAGGAATAATGAAAGCATCAATACCCTGATGATAGTTATTCACAGTTTTTCCATAAAGCCAGCCACTTTCACAACTTTCATTAAACTCACCACAGAGTCATTGGCACTGTCTACTTCATCTCTGGGCTCAGTGCTCAAGGTCTCAGTGTCCTTAGCATCCTCGAAATGCTCCAATTCAGCGTCTCCATCCTCGGATACTTCCAGACCGCCATCTGCAATCATGACCCCATTCGCTTCCTGCAAAAAAATTAGGCTCCCTTGCCTTTATTCCAGAAAGACGATATAGACTAACGAAGGAATGCCTAGGGAATTATTTAGTAAAAGTTCCAATATCTGGAATTCTCTAACGGAATCCAGAAAATCATGCGGTACTAAAATTCCGATGAAAATGGAGAAATAAGCAACGCTTTTCTTGGAATCCTAGAATTCTCCCTCACTCGAAACCCTGAAGTTGAATGGAACTTGTCACGCAGTGCAGAACCTTTTAATTAGAAAAATTACTAACTAACCCACTGCTCAATTCGAGATCTCGTTCTGTCCAATATGCATCAAACTACGTGAAACAACTGAGATTCGACCAACCAGTCAACAACTTCACATCTGCTTCAGAGACTTACTATTCCTATTTCAAAGGAGTTAGCCAGAATAATTGATCAATGTCTGCACGCTGACAAAGCAGCACTTAATAAACGATCTCACCGCATTTTACATCCTGGAAGTGTGTTAACAATTTTAAACTTACAAAAACGAAAACTCCGGTTTTTTGGGCATTCGACTCTCCAAGCGTTCCTATAAGCGGTCAAACTTCCCCTTTATTCCAGAAGGAACTCGCTAGGCGTGAGGTTTATAGACGGTAAAGACTACTCTAAAAGTTGGCGTAAACAAAGGTCTACATGGGGAATTATTTAGTAAAGTTCCAACATCTGGAATTCTCTAACGGAATCCGAAATATCAGGTTGTATTGAAATTCAGTTGAAAATTTAGGAAAAAACAACACTGTTCTTGGAATTTCAAAATTCTCCATAGCTAGAGACCACGAAACTGAAACGATCTTGCCATGCAAAGTGGAATCTTATAATTTAATTGAAAAACAAAAAAACAAAACGCATCAGAGCTATTTGCTCTATGATATCAACTAACCCACTCCACAATTTGAAATTCGATTCTGTCAAATACGTCTCAAATTTAGTGGAATAATTGAGACTCGACCAACCTCTCGACAATTTTACATCTGCTTCAGCGACTAGCCATTTCCCTACCAAAAGCGTTAGTCGCACTAACCGACCACTTATGAAAAAATCATTACCTCTCAGCCACGATACACAAATAATCCCCCGGTTTTCTTGAAAAATCGACTCTCCGTGCACTCCTACGAGAGGCAAAACTGCCCCACTTTGTAGAATGGGCAACTCCGCCTCACAGCCCTTTAAGGGAATGCGGCAGGAACGGACTCCTTCGGACGGCTACGCTAATACGGTTCATCCACTACTCACCGCCACCTGATTCAGAAAGCAGATCGATAGTGGTTGTTCAAAAGAACTCCAATCGACAGTTTCTAGAATGTTCACAAATCCACCCACTCCTATTCACAGAGTAACTGGGTCCGCTCTACTCTTCGTCGTGTGTTGAACCGGTCATTTTGGGGTTTATAGAGAGGACCGATGCAAATAGGAGATGGATCTCACCTCTTCATTCTCTAAACCTGCTCAAATCGGAGCTCACCTGCTGACCTTCCTCCTGCGTGCTAGTCTCATGCGACGAAGAGGAGACCTCCAGAGCGCAGACAGCGTTGTCGGCCTGTGAGGGAGACAAAGCACGCATACAGTCTAGATCCTCTGGAGCCCAGGTGGAGAGCGGCACAGTCAAAATGGGGTCTGATATGAGTGGATCGATAACTGTGAATGTCTGCTCTCCCAGCAGCATGTGCATCATCAGCATTGTCAGGAAGGCCAACAGTAATTAGTAGTATATATACGTAAGTGGGTTGGAAGAATTGGCAGTCAAAAAAGCGTGGCGATAAGTAGGGAGGGTGTGTGGGGAGAACGTACCGAAACAAAGGCAGAGGGTGGAGAGACGGGGAAATGAATTAAAATGCTAAAATGCGCCTTTTCAGTTATTAGCTAAGATTCATGTTTGATCCTATGTTAGCAGCGTTAATTATAAAATGATTAACCGATGAGCAAAACGAACCTTCAGGTCAACGTTGAGACGATAATTCTCCTCGTCCCCTGAGTGGTTCTCCTCCTGATTCTCCGGCTTATCAGACTCGGGAGTTGCGCCTGGAAGAATTGAAAAAAAAAGTATTTTAGTCCCTTTATTACCTTGAAAGCTACCCTAGGATACCTTCTCGGAAATCAATGCACAGAATACGCATTTGATCACAACCACTGAGGGTTTATGACAATGAATGGGCAGTACGAACCTAGGATCCGAAATGGCCTAATTTAAATTAATTCTCCGAATAAAATGGTTGGACAAAATAGTGGAATCACCAGTCATTTTGTCAGCATAATTTTTGAACGTGCTATAAACAATCAAGACTTGATATACTTTAATGTTTTTGTTATTTGATATATTTATTTAAAATAACTCTCTTACAGGTGTTTAAAAACACAAAGAGGCCAAATTGTTGATGCTCGTATGGCGGACTAGCGCTAGTGTAGTCGAAAATGCCCTCGAATGCTTGGCGTTTTAAAGGGTACTGCCTCAAAAGTAATGATTGCCGCCTTTGAAAGAGAAGGAAAAGCGTCATTCTCAGCAAAGCACAGACCTCTCTGACCGAAAGTCGAAGTTGTTGGCTGAGAGGGAGCATCAGGCGACAAATGTTTTGAAGTGTTTAGAGTGGTGAAGTAGGAAACTCTAGAATTTGTCTGTCCCTCGAACAGTGGAAAAGTGTGATTTTCTCTGACGAGTCATCGTCGTTTACCTCATTTCTGACCGCGTGTACTACGTTTGGAGACAGCCGAAAGAGGCATTTTATCCTGACTGCTGCCTTCTACCAACATCAAAAAATGCGTTGCTATTTCTTGGAAATCCGCCGGGCCAATTAAATAGCACCCTCAATGGAAGACTTAACAGCCGAGACAATGCATTTTAGGGATTTTTGTCGGCTAATTTCACCCTATGGCTGTCCAAGAACTGTGGCTTCCGGAGGGAAGCGCCCCCATATTTCAAGATGATGGTAGAGCACCAATCCATACAGCAGCTAGAATTACTAAAGAATGACCACACGAGTAGGAACATTCCAGAACTCGACCTCATTATTGAGGAATATTTACGGTCCATTCTAGAGAATCAAGTACGAAGAAGTCGATTTCCGCCGCCGCCGCCAACTTCTCTAAAGGAACTGGGTGAGGGTGTTTTAACTGAAGAAAAATGGGCGAAAATTCCTTTGGAGCCAACGAATCACAAGTAGTATTAATCAATTCCTCTGAAAATGCTGCAAAAGGGGAAACCTACACCATATTAAAATAATCTCTTTTTTTGATTTTCAAGATGCTTCCACCATATTGTCCAGCCCCTGTATATCATGGAAGAGAATTGCTTATACAACCAAAATAAGTAGCTATTTGCTAATCTGTCCCACCCCTGTATGTCGATTTGCATATTTTGGCGGAGAGCTACCCGAGGCCGACCGAAGGTAGGCAAACATGTATTGTTCTTGCCTACACCAAACATAGGATGTACATCAGATTACAGAAAAGGCCCTGCTGGTAGATTTGGTAGCAAGGAAGCCTGTATTTATTATTATCACTAGAACATCAAAAAATCGTAAAATACCTTAGATGTGGCACTTTAATCCAAAGTGGTCTAGTCTGGATGACTTCGGTGAATATTCTCGCTATTCGTGAGGTATGCAAGATGAAATGCGAGATGTACCTAGGTCTCATGAAAACACGGAAGAGACGCAATGTGTGCTTGCGAAGACTAAAAACTTTAATCGTAATCCTTGGATCCAAAATGATCCGAAATTGAAAAAGGGCTCCACTTTTAGTCCGAGAACTTTCAGTTATTTATTGGCTCTGCTAACTCATTATTGGTCAAGATAAAGATCACAACAGACCATAAAAAGATCCTGATGGTGGATTCGATAGCAGGGAAGGCTGTTTTTATGATTACTAGACGATCAAAAAATTATAAAAAACCTTAGATGTGGCACCTCCATTCAAAACAGTCTAATATAGACGAATTCCGGCTAATATTCTCGATATTAGTAAGACAAGCAAGATGCACCTAAGTCTCATGAAAACACATAGAAATAGAATTCACAGAGACCACATCAACTGTTTCTTTAGGGTTTCGAAGCACCAAAAAGCGTGAGACTTCGTCCGACTGTTCATCAATACAGCGAGTACGTCGTATCAGGTAGTCGGAATGATATTTAGCATTGTAAATGAGTGGGGGCACTCACTGTTGCTCTCGCCCTTGTTTTGAAGGCGCACATCCGTGTTGCCTCGGCGCCAGGAGCCTTCGCCTCTGCGCACACCCATAGGCGCTCCTCCGCGAGGTCTTCGAATGCTTCCGCGTCTACGAGGTCCACCACCACCGCGAGGTCTTTCACCCATCGGCTTATCTGAAAGCCACACGGCCGAACATCACTTCGAGTTAGACAACATGTAATCTTCTGATTCTACTGTTTTACACTTGCCGTTTAAAACAAGATTTTAATAAGCTTTTTATACATCCTGAACTATCAAAGCCCATTTTTTTACCTGACGCCTAAATAATACCCGATTGCATCAGTGAGTGGCAACTATGGCCTTAATTAGCATCTAAATGGCTAGCATGGAATAAGCCTTGTAAAGCTAAGGACGTGACACCAACTTCATACCCATTACATTTTTCTCTCAATACCTTCTTATGTGTCTCTTCCTTGAGTACGATGCTAATCAGATTCCAAATCACGTAATAAATTACTTTGGGGCGTTTAATAGGGTGAAATAATCAACGATACTAATGTCGTAGGATAAATCAAACAATTAATGATCGTGAAAATTTTTAACTTCGATTATGGGATAGACACTCAGAAGACCTACTAATGATATACTTCTGGATGTTTAAGGGTACACATTGGCATTACAGGAGACGATAACGTTTTTTTAAACCTTTAATTTGAAGCGGTATTTTGCTCCCAAGAGAGCTATCTCTAATAGCAAGTTGATGGGCACAGGTGTGGCTTTGGTAAAAAATCGGGAAGCATATGAATCATTGGTATTTAAAGCCATGGCTGTCAAATAATTGGTTGTAACTAATTATTTAACAGCCCTACAAAAATTTCTAAAGGGAGAAACACTTGAAATAAACAAAGTGCCACATTGAACCTAGAAATCCCTTGATTAGACTTCTTTCCGCCTACTAACAAGCTTATTAATACACTCATTATTATAGCACTTTTTATTTCTGATTAGAAGAAATCACAAATGTCAGTTTCAACCTGTTTCTTTGGCGACGCAAAGCTCTTCCTTCCTAATGATTTTGTAAGCTACGACAGAACTGAGTCTGGGGAAGGAGCAATGTAGCGCGGAAAATGAGGCGGTGGATAAGGAATTTTCTCCCAATTTCCGCCGTCTTTTCTGTCGTGATTTTCCTGTTGTGAGGTCGTGCTGCATTGCCCTGATGGAGCATCAGCCCCTTTTTCCTACTCAAAGTTTGGTTGTTCAAACTCCCCGATTCGTTAACAGCAGATTTGAGCACAAATGGGTGCTGCATTAAGAGTAGTAGCAATTCAAATTGGATTATTCCTTCCTTCTCGGTGGCTGTGGCTAGGGCCTTTCCCCCGCTTTCTAATCCAATGCCTACGACGCCTAAAAGATACTATTTTCGTAGCCAGCCACAAACACAACCCAAAAGAAGTGATTCAAGTTTTCCAGAATGGAGAGGAGAGCAGAAATCAGCCAACTTTAAAGAACAATCACAAATTCACAGGAGATAATGCCACATTTATTAATCGTTGGTGACTTTACCACTCCAGAGCTCCTTACGAAAATGCCCACATACAACGTAATTACTGCACTATTTATACGGCAGGCAGTATGTTGAAGTTAATTATCTAGGTCCATTTAAATGGCTAGCTCATAAAAGTAGACCACTTCGGAATCTGCTTAATATCTTCGAAGTGAGTCTTCTAGGTGCATTTGCTCACTACAGGGAAGAAGATTCTGTACTCAACACAGAAGCAGAGATCTGCAGCCCACCCACCGCGTGGGTGTTTTGACTCTAGAACTCTGATCAAGTCCTTCAAGTAAAGCACCGAAAAATTTCATCCTGAAACTACTCTAATCATCTTGAAAGTGAACCAACCCTTTAGCCACGTACGATAAGGATTTGGGGATTTCTAGTTAAAGACAATACAACATTTAATGCTCTATTTAAGCAGCAAACCGTAGGCTTAAGCAATTTATTTAAGAATCGGTTAAGTGCAGAGAAGCTCATGAAAGCAGCCCACAAAGGAATCCTTCTTGAAATCTCCAAAATGGAACTCCTAAGTGTATCTGCTCTGTAAAGGCTAATAATTCAGTACTCCAGACAGAAGCACCCACCTCGATTGGCGTATCCATCGTCCTCGATATTCCTGTAACTCCCGTCTCCGGCACCGCCGCGACGTCGCATTCGAATGCCCATGTCTGACGAAAGCCCGTTGCTGCCGCTGCCGCCGCCACCTCTGGGGCCGTTGCCGTTGGCAGCGCCACCGCGTCTAGAGCCGGAGCTGCGAGTCCAGTCGCCCGAGGCCCAGGCAGAGGAGAACATTCCACGACCTCCGCTGCCGCCGCCACCGTTGTTGTTAGAACGGTGACCTCCTAGTGGTGTGGGTTGTTTTCGTTAAAGCAGTGAATCTCTCAGAACCACCAATCAACCAATCAATCAGTGGAGTGACAATGGGCGATAGCGATGTCTTGCAAAGCAACCTGATTGATGAGGCACTGATATCTGCGATTGGTGCGAGTTATTTCGTAAAAAGTTCGAAAAATATCTTAATAAGACGACCTGAGTACGTGAGCTTATTCCTCAACTTATTTGTCATTCAGGTTATTGCACTGCACAAGTCTATGTTTCAAAGATCGAAGTCAAAGTTGTGGGGACAGTGTTTTACTTTTTCCACGTCATTTTTAAAATGGGTCCCTTGGAGAATTTCTTTGATTTTTGGAAAAAAGATGAAGACGTTTGTTGAATTTTCTCAAATTTAGCGGTAATCAACCAATTTTTTCTGGTTAATGGTAATGACCGTCAAGTCATTCTCTTAGTCTATGATGAATAAGTCTCCTTCTTACATCACAGACTACATGGATGACGAAGAAGCAACACCATAAGCCAAATATAATTCTCTAAACCGTCTCCCAACCATCGTCTCCTTAATCGTCACCAAATCCACATGGAATGGTTCTGAATTCAACCTCAGCCCCCTCTCCCAAAAACTTTTTTTTTAATTTGTGAGAAGGGATACGTTGACCACTTTTAGCCGTCCAGTAGTGTGAATTGAATGGAACCAGATTGTTTTCATCACAATTCGTCCATTTTTCCTCAGATAGAGGTGCTCATAGGCAGGTGGCCAAACGAAATGCGTCCTCAAGCGAGGATGAGAACCGAATTTTACTGGTTGGCAGAGCTCTGTGAAGTGGAATTACAATGTAGCCTTCACTACGAATGCAGGGTGTTTGTCGATAAGACTTGCTTAAAAGCTTGGAACAATGGTTTAATCCGGCAATTTTGCCTATTGACAAGAAGTATGTCATCACCTATTTTGGACTTGGATTTTAAGTTTGATGCTAAAATGTTTCATACACACCTTTTAGATCCTTACAGCATGATCTCTACGTGACATTATCAACTAGTAAGTAGCTTGCTTACAGGAGTGAATACCGCCACCTTGAAAATACCAAATCTCCCATTTGTAAGGAAGCTATTCAAAATGGAATGCCAATCAATGGTTTTAAAAGTGATCGCCATCTCGCAAGTATGGCATCATCCTGCTAGTTATTTTCACCTGATTCTCAATTAAGCAGCTTGCATCAGGTCACTACTAACCAGGATGCACACCCACTCACTTTCATGAAATAGAGCAATGCTGAGTGAATTACCTTGGAAGCGCATGTCGGTGGGCATCCCAGAGGAATCGGGTTTCCAGTCCAGGTTGCTCGCCATGGAATCGCCATACTCACGGAACGAGCGCGAACGGCCCCGTGGTGGTTGCACGTTTTGGCTGCACCAATAGACAGAAAAGCAACTCGTTTCAACATTACGAACCAGAATAGCTGCAATACATTACCTACACATTGTGTCTTGTTCAAACTTCTTGCAACAAAAATATGATAGGTTTTCGGGCAAGAACTTCTTCATTGGTGAATGTAGCTCACAATGCCTTAATTGTCCATTTTGAACTGAGTAAACTCATGCAGATCCCAAGGGAAGACTTAATTAAGACGTATTTGAGGGCGCCGTTCGAGCTTGACTCATTAAAAATGTTTATTAATTAGGTCACTAAAGCATACCTGAGTTTTCCGCTTTCCCACTTAATGCGCTACGTAAAGCATTTCATGAATTTTAAACTATATACTAATGATTTCAGTTATAAAACACGTTCCGGAATGTGAATGTATAGTGCCCGTAGTTTCCAGCAATGTTATCGCGGGATCTGGTAGGGTTTCGGAGTAAGTACCGGGCCACAAAATGTGAAACAGATACAGGAGTGTAGTTGGATATCTAGAGAGTTGGTAGTTTTTAAAGTGCGGTTAACTTATCGAACGTTGTACATTCAACTATTGCCGATCTTGAGGTCATATTCTGTATAATTGAGTCTTTGACACAAATAAGGGTACCAATTAAAATACCTAAAAATCTCCAATGCATGCTGTTGTTACCAAGGTGACAATGACGCATATACTGACTTCAAGAAGCCTCGGCTCTTAGCAGATAGTGATGAGAATTCATCGAGATTCACGGCTAGGCAGACATCGACTCAAGACTGTCAAAACATTAAACTTTGGCATTCTCCAGAAAATCGATTTCCGAATAGTTAAAACCTCCATATAGGCAAGTGAAACCTGACTTTTTAGATTCTCAATAAAACATCAAGCAACAGGCTTGAGTTTCCAAGTGAAAATGACCTGTAGAACGAAGATCTAAGCACACATGTTACGAAGTGTTGGCACACACACAGACTACACATTTTCCAAGAACACCTGCAAAGATATTATTAAGAATTACATTCAAGTAGCCATCAAATTTACTACCCAGTCAATTTTTTTAATAACGAATAAACTTTCGTGAGCAAAAACTTAATGGCCTGAAGGGTGCTCCGAATGTTTAGTTGCTTTTTTGAAACGCGTCAAAGCTTCCATTAATAGACTAAACATTTCTTGATTCACACTGGGTGATGACAACGCGAATGGATCAGCACTGAAACCCATCTGCTGATAAGGATACCACAATCGAAAGATTATGCATGGTTGAGCGCTGTCGTCGAAACACTAAATGCCCTGCCGAAAAAAAACACCCAATTAATAGTTTAGCGATTAAAAACATATTTTGTGGAGACCCAGGAAAAGCGTTAATAGCTTGCTCTGGGTTCCGCGAGCGAGGCTTAAAAGAGGCTAAGTGTGGACTGTTTAAAGTGGTTTAGTGGGATTGAACTAAATTTTTCAGGTCATCCGATAAGTTCTGACCGATTTTTCAGTAAATAAACAGGTAAAAAACGCAAAATTTACTCAAAAATTAAACCATTAATATACGACTTGACATACTCATTAATGCCTTCATTTTGGTGTACTATCTTTCCATTTTGATTCGAAGAATTCAAAAATGGCACTTTCAAAGGTTTTTGTAAGATACGAAACAAATGGATGTCTAAGGGAGCAGGGTCGATGAAAAAACGCCATTTTTTTCTCCGTCAAGCTCGCTTCAACCGCATTAATAGGGCTGCACTAGGTGGTAACAATTTAAATTAGTGGAATGTTGCTTGGTGATCCCACCAGATTGAGAGATGAATTTTTTTTTCACAGCAAGTTCACTTCGCAGCTGTGTCTCTGGCTGGACGACGCTTAACATTTCGACAAAAGACCCATCTTAACCTGTCACCAATCACATGTCCACCCTCGAAAAAAGGTGAAACAAGTTGGAGAGAATGCAGGAGAGGAAAGCGGATGTCAACCCGAGATTTGAGAGTGTTTTCAGACTACTCATGAGGATGTTCGCGATTTGTTAATTTTTGGGGCTTTTCCAGGTTTTTGAAGATGAACAGTTGGATGGTTTGAACCAAACTTAACTGCCAGTTCTGACGTAAGTTTCTTCCTTCGCATACCCTTAAAGGGTCCTTGGGTATTTCCATGTCCGAAGGGTTGTAATCAAGCAAATTTTAATTTTATTGTTCCGTTAAGCAAAATTTGATCACTTAAAATGCACCTCAACAGAACAAGTGTGTTCTGCTCCGTTAGATATCATACATTTATCTTTTATTTTTTTTCAATTTAAAATTTACAATATGAGCAGAACTTATGTAATAACCTGAGGCTAAATATTGTAGCTACCAAGGTCTCTCCCCTTTTTCCTGATGTGAATGTCCGATTTATGCTCAACAACCTGTACTACCAGGTTAACAAACCATCTCCGGAATCTGGTCACCTACCCGGGCATATCGGGAGCATATGAGCCGCCGCGGAAGCTGGAGCGAAGAGGCCCCATGCGCGAGCGGTTGGGGGGCTGGCCACGACGCCCACCGATGTGGGGCGGGTTGTGGTAGTGGTCGTTGGGGACCTGCACGATGAGGCTCTTGTTGCCGCGGGTCACCTGCACCGTGCGCTCACTGCCGCCGCTCTCGTGCCCGCCGTTCTTGGCGCCACCGCCGTTGCTGTGGCTGTTGGCCAGCATCGGTGGCACATAGGGCGCACCGCCACCCCGACCACGTCGGTGCGGCGCCTCGCTGTGGCGCGGCCCTTCCTCGTTCACGTCACCCGCTGCTGGGAGGGAGAAGCACAACATTGCCAACAGAGAGCACGGCAAGTGTATGTACAGTTGCCCTATGGCTACTAGCAGAAAGGGTAGATAGCAGAGACATGATTCAAAACCTCCTAATGAAATTGTTGCAGCTATCCTATAGTCACAAAGTTTCAAGGTAAGAGCAGCATAACTAAACGATATCCATGATATTTGTGAATGATTTGAAGACCAAATGGAAGGACGAACTAAATTCATGTATCCGGTAAGTACGTCTTAAGTTAAAGTTGAGGCTTTTGAGAAAATATGCGAAAAAGAGGAATAAGATTACTCCCAGAGAGGGTAGGTATTAGAAAGACGATTCACACCCCTACCCTAACGAAATTTACGCAGTTGCTCCCATAGTCACAACGCTGCAAATCAATTTCTCCTCCATAAGAAAATACTGAGGTAAGAGTAGCATAACTGAAGGAATAACGGATTGAATCCGTGGTTCGAGTCTCTCTGGAAAGTTTATTTCAGACACAAGGTGGTGTTGGTGGTGAATTTGGGGCGCATTCATTGACTCGAAATGAGAGTGACACGCTCAGTATGCTCTTTGTGAGTGAATGGACCCGCAGGCCTAACTGAGGAACTGGAAAAAAAGTATACTCCGGGCCAAGTTTTGCTTCGTAGACGCATATTTTAAAAAGGCCTTACTAGCTTAAAACTACAAAACTCAGTTTCACTTCGGTGAATAAGAAGGGACAGTTCCACAATGCAGCCACTTAATTCCTAAATTTTCGCTTGAGTCACTAAAGATTCCAATCAATTTTAACCCTGGAGTCATTAACCCTGTCTTAAGAAAAGCGAATTATAAGTAGACACTTCAAATACATATAAAATTTTAAGGCTTTTGAGAAAAAAATTATGTAAAAGGATGAATTCGTAAGCATCTTTATTACTACAATTGTAAAATCAGGTACTACGGGTACTGACAGGGAGGATGGATAACAGATTGATGACTCACTCACCCTGCACCTAATGAAACTTTAATAGCTGCCTTATAGTCACAAAGTTGCAAATGGAATTTTCCTCAGGAAAAAAGTATATAGGTTAGAGCAGCATAACTCAGTGACATCTCCGATCTTTGTGAGTGTCTAAAAGACCAGAGGGACGGACTCAATTCGTGATTCGAGCCTTTCTGGGAAATTGATGTTGGTGATGAAGCGAGGGAGGATTCATTAGCTCAAATTGAGTTACACCCCCCACACACTCATTGGGAATGAATGACTTGGAGAGAAAGCTAGGAGCTTGAAAAGAGTATATTCCAGTCCAAATTTTGTTGATTAAACACCGACATTGCTAACTCAGATCTACAATAAATCAGTTTCATCTAAGAGGTGATTGAAATGGGACAGTATGCGATAGCATTTGGATTTTGAGCTCCACAATTCAGCCAAATTATTTTTAAACCAAAAAGTATTTTTTAGACTCGTAACTCGTTTTGAGTTACTACGGATTTTAGACATTTAATTTTTAACTCTGGAGCAAATTTGGAGTAGACACAACTGTATTGAAGTTGAGACTATTGAGAAAAGTATAGAGAAACACAAATTCGTGTACACTTTGATTACTGAGATAGTAGAGCCAGGTCACATCTCTAAAAGTCATGTGAACGATTGTTATCGACGGCTGTGAAAATACTCATGCAACTTTCAAATAGACCGATCGACTACACACAGCGACTTCAAAGTAGACTTAGTTGCATGTTTTTACTTCTATGGCCCAGTGCAAAGAAGCGTTTTGGCTTCAATACTTAGCATTAGCGCTTTCAAAAGCTCACATCTTTTTTTTCTCTAACCAGTGCACACACACAATTGCACTGCCTCGCAAAAGTGACGTCAGCGACTGTGGCCCTGATGGCTGGACGAGGGTTGTTTTTAGTGATTCTTACACTTAATCGGAAATTCTTCGATCAGAGGAAATCAAAAGCCCCAACATTGGGGAATAAGGTAATTCACCTCTTCGAACGGCAGATTCACAGAGATCGACGGACTAGTCAAGGATCACAAGCTACCCATCTCGTCCTTTAGAAATCCAGCAAACCTCATAACGAATGAGGGGAACATCATCCTTCCACACTAGAATCTGCGGTTGTTACACACTACCAAAAAAAGGAGTAGGACTTTTACTCTGTATGGACTGGTGAGAAAATGTGAAAGCACTTGCAAAAAATGTCGACCAAGGCGATCAAGCCAGTGAATCTAACACCACAGCCAAGATAAACACGGGGGTAGGGTGCAACAGGACTGCAATGACTTAAGAAGCTACGAGAAGGAAGTGTTATCTACATAGAGAAAAAATAAGAGTTACAAGATTCAACTTTACGTACGTCAATAGGTGAGCCCATGACGGTTCACATTTGCATAAATCAAATCAGGAGATGGAAAGGAGAACGTCTTATTAAGGGCGCAACCCTGATAGTCAATGAGAGCTAAATTAATAGCCGCGATGTACCTCAATTAACCAAAAGTGCATTAGCTTCTCTTTTCGGTAAAATATCTGCATAGATGTTTTCGTGGATAGAGTAGGATTTAGGGGACGTACCCATCAGATACATAACCTTTGAGCATGGTGCTAGCAACACGACATTCAGTTGAAAGAGGTAGTTAAAATGATCATCTCAGCTACACTAGTTCAATGATTACATTGTAGACACCTCTGTAGTTCACGAATATCTCAAAACCATAAGACAATATGAAATACAAAACATTCAAAGTTGCGTAGTAAACGTAGAAGTTGAGCAACCACGGAATCGAATTGTTGACCGAAACCGAATACTTGCGAAAAGTTAACCATATTTCCCAAGAAACATTTAAAACTCCATGGAACTTTCTTTCAGGTATAAGTTTACACCTTTGGGACATTCCAAAAATGCTCCGTTTTATACGAAAAATATTAATCATATAGGTGGAATTCACCACGTGAAATTACTCGGGACAGAATGGAAAGTACAATTTATTCGGACGAGTAAAGTACACTATCAGCTGATAACTAGGAGGAAATTCGATTCTCTTAAGAAGCAAATTTTAAAAAAGCACCACCTATTTAAATAAGAAGAGATTCCTTGAGCAATGTTAAACCGGAAGGGACAAGAGAGGCACTACGTAGTTGCGACTGTAAAAAGACAGCTTAAGAAGCTCAAATATGAATCGAAATTGAAATCCATATAACAGACAGTCCCACATCTGTTAACACGTCCGCCAGACTTGTGTCGAAATGGGGATCCCGTAACCGTTTGTTCCATAAGGCTGCGGATAGCTGGAACCGAGTGATCGACTTATGATCCGACTTTAAAAGGGTGGCAGCAGATTCAATTTCTTTTCCCTTTAACACTTTATTTATGGTAATATAAAATCAAAAACCATAAAATATGCAAAACACGTTGGGGGATCCAATAATAACCATCCGATTTTGCCAAACAAATTGGAAATTTGCCGGTTGTTGTACGACATAAAGCTGTAATTTTCAGCGAAACGTTCGAGTGAACAAAGAATAAACCCTGGTGCAAGCAGCTCGCAATACGCTACGATTTAACGACAAGCTACTAGTAAACATTATATATTTACGCCAGAAGATAGTGATTTTTCTTTTTGGAGTCATAATATGGAATCGAAAATTAAGGCAATGGGAGCTCAGCAAGCAAAAGAAGGTTGCAATATTTTACATGAATCCAAAAAGAACTAGTGATTGAATCTACAAATGAGAACGAAGGGATTTAATGGGGACGCTCGAGTTTTTATTTATCCAAATTAGGCATTATCATGCAAGTAATTTGAGGCAGTTAATTGTAAAAGGTCGGCTGATTTCCCAGCCACATTTTTTTTTAATATGTTAATCAATTGAGAAATTGAAATTATTAGGAGTTCTACTTACCAAAGCGGACATCTTCGCGCAATCGCCTAAAGGGGTGGTTTTAAAATCATGAGCTGGATTTAACATTAATTGCTGCGGTTATAGTAAGGAATATGAAGACTTACGGTCCAGATGGATGAGTTTTCCCTCTTTCGTCGCACTTGAACGAACTCATACTAGTGGAACCTGAAACCTCAAAATTGTCATAAACTAAACATTTATTTCGTATATTGATATCATACATCCATTTCCAAACATTTCAGCTGTCCTAATATACTAAGCACTGTGAGATGTAATTAGCCTGGTTAAATTATCGATTTCCGATATTGTAGCAATAGAGAAATAACAGTGAGGCATTGCGTAAAAAAGTAACTGAGTGTTTAATACTGACATCAAAAATAAAAGTACAAAGTGAAAATTATAAAATCATATAATAGTCACGGCATGTGTAAAAGACAAAAAATGATCAACATCCCAAAAATAAGATAAGATTGGCCTATAACTAAAGAATCGTATGCTTAAATATTTTACATGTCGACAGTTTGACAAAGAATGGTATTCCTTGATAGATCTAGAAAATTGTCAGCATAAAGTGGCAGTATCCTCATATGAACTAATAGAGAAATAAAGAAAAGAAAAACGTCATGATAAATACATTCAAAGCACGAAAATACTCCTTCGAATCATCAAGGTGTCAAATTCACCTATAAATAGTTTATTAAATACCCGCTGCCGCCGTTGAGATGTACAATATGATATAAGTAAGTAAAATTGAAAATAAAAACACGTTGCATATAACAGGAAAACTGATTTTTACCTAAAGCGCGGCAATAATTTAAGTGAACTACGGTGATATGTGCAAAATAATCTCCTTAAAAAGACTCCGACGACCTTGAAAGCTCGGAAGCACCGGTGCTATATGTACCGACTAAAAAAAGTAATTAATATATGTATAAAAGCCATTTTAAAAATCATAAACTTGCAAATCAAATTTTTAAAAATTTTTAAAATCATACTAATTGGATATGCTATGCAGCACTTGAACTAACTATTATTGTATGTAAGTTTTATTTTTGAAATCATATGTAACTCAAATTGCCGATTAGCAGTTCAATAAAACTCACAGATTTAATGGATTTTTACAATATTTTTGTTCTAGGTAAATATTCCATATTCCCCTTTAGTTAGGATAGCTGTCGAGGGTAAAAGCTATTTTTGGTATAAATAATATCACTCGCGGTAATTTATTGTAACGATATAGGGCTCGGACTACTTATTGGACCTAAGAGCGGTGATTATATCTGTGATTCCTATTGATGTAGTTTTCTCTGATGCTTTTTTAGGAATATGCATCAGGAGAAGTCTTCAGTTGAAGTATTAGTAACACTTGTCTTATATGTTTAATCACAGGCCTCAGCTTGTTTATGTTGCTTATTCTAGCTGCAACATTGGGACGACATAAAAGGGAGGGAACCAACCCTTATCTAGATGGCAGAGCAGGTAATGTTGAGCCCGGTCAAATCCCTGGCTTGGTGGTTAGAGTCTAATTTGATATCATGCACTCCTTTGACCTAAATTTCAAGTCGTATTTAATGTACAAATCCCCAAATACCGATACGACTCAAAGAACGTGCCAACAAACTACCAGCTGTTTAGTGGCAAGCATTCGACAAATCCCAATTTCGTCAGTCTTCAATACCGTGGAATTAGTGCTTACTTAGTGGCTACATGATTCATCGTACCATCTCGCTTTACGACATAGAAACCAACCATTTGTGTTCACATAGATACCCCATATTAAAAAATAAACCCAATGAAAATGACATCTTTAAACCAAAAATGACCTCAAAAGATTCTATTAAGAAAAGAAAGTGTCCAAGTGAACGAAATCATATAAGACAGGTGGTTGAGTCAATGATATATTGAAATAAGATAACAATCAACCAATACTAACTAGCCAGGTAATTCTTTGTACACACACAAATTAAACCCGACGCCCTATTACTAACGAAACACAGGTTAAATCAATTTTTAGAGCGATTATTAAAAAGAGTAGAATAAACGTACATTAAAAATACACGAGAGCTATAAAACACAAGTACGAGAGAGGGCGAGAGGTGCTAGTTCTTCCCAGCCAGACGTTCATCCAGTTTTCTTTTATACTCCCAGTATGGGACTTTGTCAGAAATACTTCTTTTGATTCTTCTAGTGCGACAAACAAGGCTAAAAATTAACGAAATAAATGACCCACTTCATCAAGGATCCAGTCATAGCCCCAGACAGAGCAAAAAGTGTTGTGGCTCTTCTTATGTTGCCTGAAGATAAACTAATTAGGTGGGCATACCATTACGAAGAAAGTGCAACGAGCCCACTGTAAAGCCAACTGTCAATCCAGATAATGCTGTAACTTTACCGCAAGATCCACTCATCATGTACAGCGCTTGGGTCAATATCTATTAAAAGCCAACACCTTAAACCCGCATAAAACGGCTTTAAAAGTTTTAACAAATTTTAAACATTAACATTTTAAAGTATTTAGTCAAACGTTTCACTTTTTGCGACCTTAAATAGTCAAGGTTGATTCCCCTCTTAGGCTAGTGCGGTCGGGAATGAAAAGGAAAATTGATAGAGTTAGACTCTTCAAGGAGAAAGAGGCACATTAATTGCATTTATGTATCATTTGCTTCCCGTATACGTGCTATGAAGTATAAATTCTAAAATATATCATTTAATTTCATGACGCTTATTGCAAATTTTATCTGTGGAACCTTAGCTGGACGATCGTTTCGAGGACTTCACAAACACAACCGCATGGGAAAGGTATCTCATTACTAGCTCGTGACTGTTTTTTCAAAAGATTCATCACTGATCTCCAACTCAATTTCGGTGACTGGCAGAAAAATCAGAATGTCTCGGAGGTTGGTCTTATATTTAGCAGACTCATGTGTCTTCTCGTCCTCACATAGGTTGCGACCCAGCCGCTGTGTCGAACCCTTATTGGAAGTACCTTCTTCGACAGCTTTGAGTTTAAAATGGAACATTGCGTCGTCCAGCCTTTCCCTTCAACGAGTTTGTTTCCACAATATCGTGTTTTTATCTCTTTCTCCATGCGTCATTACCAAAAAGTCTTTAATCGTTCAGCTCTGCTTGACAGCGAAGACTGCATGGTGCTACTTGCAGCCTTTTCGTAAGTATGCTTTTAGCATGCAATTTTCTGAGACATGTCAAATCCTGGATATGCTCTTAAACCAACAGCTACGACCTCCATGAATTTGTCCTCATATCTCCGGCTAATCCAAATGCTCGTAGACTGGTCGGAAACACACGCATTCGCTTGATTCTCAGTGGCATTGAGATGGCTCTCGCTACTTCAAACAGGTAAGCGTCAGCACTTCTATAGGGCCTCGAATAGGCAGTTAAAACTAAGCGATTGCTACTTTCCCCCTCTTCCACAGCAAGTTGCCACTGTTAGCCTCTTACGGGGAGGAGAAGCTTCTCTATGGACTGAGCCATCTCAAGGGCACAGGAGCACCCACTGATTCGCTCCTGGTGCCGGATTTCAGCCGAAAACGACTGGAGTTCTCAATGGCACGAGCTCCACTCGATCGCTGGGAGACTCATTTGGCCAGATTTGTGGAAATATTCCTTGAAAAACTGGTAAGTCTTTCTTCAACGGTCCGTATTCTCCAAACTTACTTGTTCATCTTGTTTGTACATCTCAAATTCATTCCTAAAGATCCCTATTACTCTTGTTTATCGCTACAAGCTCGGCTTACTTAGAGTTAAATCATCAGGTCATCCAAGAAGTTCTGTCTAAATTTTGAATAATTGAAATAAATGATATAATATTACCATATTCAATTAAATATTCAATCATGAAGCCACTTTCCCTCATTGTCTGTGACTTCCCTCCAACCATTAGCAAGCTTATTTCGACTATTCGAAGAACTGTGACGGCCTGACGTCAGCTAGGCAGTCTTGACAGTCTAGTCATTTTCATGTTCTCAGGCTCACAAAGCCTTCCCAAATCTAGCTACCGGACTCCCCTGTCATCAAAGGCAGTCTGGGTCATACCCCTTGTTCCTTTGCCAAATAAAGCCGCTTTGAGAGGACCTAAATGTGGCCTCTTCCGCTACAGAACTCACAAATGTCATTTTTACCTCATCCAGAGGTGTTACAAAGGCGCATAATGATTTAGTACGGTACGAAAGTGTTTGTAGTCCGTAGGAGCAAGGTTAGTAGAACAAGGTGAAGGATAAATTTTATCTCAAGCAAGTTCTTCTTCTGCAAGTTCTTTCCTTAGCACGTTACTCTCTATAAACGGAGTGAATTATCTAGCCGTTTTGGCTGTTGCTGAGTTTCCTTTCTCGAATCCATAAAGCATTAAGTGCCTCAAATGATTCTTGAATAGTTCCATATTAGAAGAGTTTTAATTAAGAAAATTTTAATTTATTGTTTTGTAAAACGGAATTTGATCAGTTCAGATGCATCATAACGTAAAACTACTTTCCATTTCTACTAGATATTTTTAAAATTCGTTTAATTAAAAAAGGTAAAATGCGCACAGAACTTATGAGATGATTTGATTTTAGCAAATTCGGGCCTGCTGTTAGTAATAGAAACCACCACTTGTACAAGCAAAGTCACACACCCACCCTATGCTCTGGACTGTGGTTCACTGAGAGATTAAACGATTTACGCTTTGTAGTTTGACTTTAACGAAAGTAGAACAAGTCTTTTGTGCTTATTCTCTGCAATGCGTATGCAGTGGGATATTTTGACCATTCTCAATCTACCTTAGCTTTAGCGGCTTATCTTCAGTTAGAAGGAAGTGTCATTGTTTTCTCTCAATGTCCCCTTAGCTTAGCAGCACAGCAATAGTTTCTCTTTCTACCGTTTTCTTCAGAACGGATTTACTTTTTCCTTCCATTCCCACAGGGAAGAGAGAGGGAGTCTTTGGATATCTCCGTCCTTCAGTACTTCCGCATGATCAATTTGAAATTTCGTGGTTTATCCAAAGGTAAGTATGCTTAGCTTTAATTTTAACTTAGCCTGCGTTGACTAGACTAACAATATGTGGCAAGCTTTTTGGTAGAGAAATATCTGCCTAACCTTAGCATTAGGCACATGGCTCTTGCATTTCAAGCGATCGTAGTCACTATGTAGGTGTGATGGTAATTGCAAAAGTCGTTTGAAAGGTGTCTCCTGTCTCGAGACAGTCTAATTTTCATTTTTTGTCCTTTCTAGATGGTGCAAGGAAATTCCTTTATGCTCCTATAAAACTGTTCTCCAGCATTTCGCTTGATATGTAAGGCTTTCCCAATGTCCTTGTTTTCTTATATTCTGGGAGTGGTGGATTCACGATTTGCGTTTGTTCCAATAGACAACTAAATCTAATCACAGAAACGTCACATCTTCATTCAAGGGCCATCAATGATGACTTGGATTTCCGGTAAGGATCGCTTACTTTCGAATAAGAGAGTCAGGAAGTTGACAAATACACCAGGTCATCCCATAATTTCTCTCCTAATGTAACCTTTCACAAATTAAACAAAATTTAAACAATTTTGTGGTGTTTACTAGAACTGAATATGATTTTTATGTGAAGATACATTTAAACTCGTCAAATTTTGCTTAATTAAAGTTCTGCTAACTTGGAAGTATCCAAGAATCATTTAAGGAGCACAGTGTTTTGTGAGTTGAAGAAAGGAAACTCAGCAATAGCCGAAGTGGCTGGAAAAATTCACTCAGTTTTTGGGCGGGAATGTGGATGAAGGTAGATGGTTACAGATGATGGATTGCGAAATTGAAAAGTTGCGATTTCGAAGTCGAAGATCGAACCGGTGCAGTTTCAGTTGCACCAGTGAAAGTCCGCCATACGAGCACCAACAATTTGGCCTCTTGCCACTTTTATCATTCGTTAAAATAGCTGCAAAACAAAGTTATTTTAAGTAAAAATAGTAAATAATGAAAAATACGTAAATAGACACTACAATCTGTCAAGTTTTGAACACTTATGGCATCTTAAGAGACTGTGATGCCAAAATGTTGGGTGTTTCTACTACATTGTCCATGTGCTTTCTTCTAGACTGGTGAAACCCTCGCTAGACGATTGGTACGTGGACTGTGTTTTAGCGGATGCACCTAATAGCCTCTTCGGTGAGTCATCTTCTATTTTGTATTAATGGTGTTTTGTTTCCCTCTAATAGCTTTAAACTCCACTCCTTTTGATCCTTACCAGCTATTGTTTACGGAAGGCTGTTGCAAACAGTGCTTGAAGGTAAGTGAAACTGTTATTTTGGATTAAGTGTTTTGCCTACTCAGGTTAATTTAAAATCGTGTTTTCACTGTTTAGCGGACGCATCTTCTACGTGGAATTCCGATGGAAAAAAATACATTTTTCCGGTGGGTTTTTTTTGCTCGCAAAATTTTTGTCCATTACCGTCAGTGCAGTAAATCGTAGGGTCACTAATACCCTAGGCTGAGCTGAATTTTTACCGTCTAATTCAAAAAAAAAAATAATTTTCCAATCTACTGTCAGCAATCAGGGCGTTTAAAGCAGAGATCTGCTCTAGTGGTTGGAGAAGAGGATGATGTTTCATCGGGTGAATGCAGGATGACCCCACGCTGCAAGAATTAGCGCTCTAAAATATCGAGGAACTTGGTTGGGAGGTAATTCCTCATCCACGCAATTCCCCCAACTATTTGTTTCAAAGCTTACAAAATGGTTTGGCAGAAATAGCTTTAAAACGCACCCCGAGGTTGAAACTGACGAATTTTGTGAGTACTTCGAATTATCAAAACCAAACGAATTTCGCAATAATGAATGCGGCAATGGGTTTGTTAATAGGTGGCAGGAAGTCGTAGATAATCAGAGAAAGTACATTGATGAGTGACTGCTCAAGTAAATGTGGCATTTGGTCGCCTATTTTCTTTGTTAAAATTCGTACAGTTTATATGGGATAAAGTAGTACTTACCAATAGAACCTAAACCTGTACAAGCAGAGAGCAGTAACGATACGTAAAAACTCAGCAGCACGATACTTTTAAGCAATAGGTCAGCATGTGTCCGGCAGCCCAACCTGCCTCTGTGTAAAAGCTTAATTATACAGCTTGTATCGCGTAGTGGCTACATTTAGGTTCTCTCCTACCGGAATATTTATTAGGGACCTCTGTTCTCGAATAATGCTCTCAAGAGGTTTTACGTGGTATAAGAACAAAGGGTATGACTTGGGATTCGTTTGACGACTTGGAAGTCTGGTGGCTTGGTTTGAGCAGGCTTCGTGTGGGCCTGAGAATACAATATTGCCTAGGGTGTCGAGACTGCCTAGTTATTTATACGTGCTAGTAACGAACCGGAATCACACTCCGGGGCTTAGGATGGTTTTTTTTGTGGCATAGATACCCTGTATGGAGCAAAACTTGTAAATGGTGTCATGCAAGTAGTTTTAAGCGGATTCCATCTGCTTGAATATACCTCGAACTGCAGTCTCGTGCTTCTTAACTTACACTGGTCCTACCTTTATTTACTTACGTATTTTATGATCTGGCTCTGATAGGATATTTCACCGGAATGGCCGGATGTTCCTCACGAGTATTTGACCAGTCAAATCCCAACTTCGGCCGAACTGGATAATGTAAGTTGGTTCCACGCACACTGCCTTTTTGCTGTCGTCGCAAAAACCCTGGCGCTCTAGTTAAGTGCATTTATCGTTGATGTCGCTTTATTTGCGATATTGGTTAAAAACCCTTTAAACTTCCAAAGGGAAAATAGGGCTTTGTAAAGAGCAAACAAGGGCATAAGGAAGGGCGAAGCTTACGAGATTGGAGGAATAGTAGTTAAATTATCGAGTTTACCTTGTTTTAGTTACTTGCAATCTTCTGTATTATACAGATCCTCTACAAGAGACTGGGGAAAACAGATAATTTTTTTGAGATAAGGTCCGATACCAAGTTTTTGATGAAACTCTAATGGAAATGTGCCCAGATCATTGAAGTCTCTGGAGGTGGTTTTTCTCGAACTCGTTCTCCAAAAACGACAAGCCTAAAAGTGGAATTAGTGATTCAAAAGATGAAGAGATGACTTTGACAACTCGACCAGGTACATTAAAAAGATGGCGAAATCATCGAGTTTTGCTCAAAGCGTGATTGAAAAAGATCTGCATCGAGTAACTGTTCTGGTTGAATTCAGCTTCGACTTGACAACATTCTCCATTCACCTCAACTTGTTGGTAGATAGACTTGTGACTTTTGTTTCAATGTTAAGCTTCGTAGAGAGTGTCAGGGTAGAGCCGAGAAGGGGACTTCATGGGATAAAGGTTTGGTTCCACTTTGAATGATTACCACTTAATGCATCAAACAATCAGTGTTCGCATCTACTGAGGATGCAAAAGGGGTGGTGTTTTATCAGGACGATAATTCACGGCCCTCTACACAGCAAGAATCAAGTCAGAGAAGAACTTGGTTTATAGAAAATTTGTCATTCACTTTATTCTCCCTGCCTTCTGCTTGTTAACTCACAAAGTCGTTTGGAAGAAAGACCTTTTGCAGCGTTGGTGAAGCTTACATTTGTTAGCTCTTCAAGTAAGCAATGCCAAAATACTTTTTATAATAATTAATGTATTAATAGGCTTGTTCATAGGTGGCAGGAAGTCATGGATAATCATGGAAAGTACATTGATGATTGAATTTTGATTAAATGTGAAATGTGATCACTTGTTTTATTTATTCAAAATTATGACAGAATTTATGGCATGACCTGATAGTTCCGTCCCGAGACATTTGCACGTATGGTTTGCCAAGTTTTTATTCTATCTTGTCATCTAGCTCCGAAGTTCTGTGTCATTGTTCGATATGGGAGGCTTGTAAAACGAAGACTACGATTGCGCCGTAGGGTTGACTGTTGGCTCCTCATGCTTGCCGATTTGAGTGGGCTGAATCCGCTGATCATCTGTTTCAGTTCCTTCGACGGTCCCTGGGTCTCGCATTCCATAGCTCAGTCCTGCGCTCCTTCCTGACAGCCCTTCACGTCGAGACTCTGCTGGAGTCCACGAACGATGACTACTCTCCTCTGGTCTCCGGCGTCTGGAACGCGTTTCTTGAGCACCTGCGGTTCACTTCCAAGCCCCTGTTGATTCATTCCTCTGCCACGGAGATCTCTGATCCTATCGATCGCGATCTCCTCACTGTTGTACAGCATTCAGGTTCGTCGTTTTTCTTTGTGGAAAATAAACTTGGTTCCTTTTATTGGGTAAACGCATAGAATCAGTGGCATACAGGTGCAAGCCAAACGGGAATTAAGGTGTAGTTAGGTTTAAGCTATTCAGCATTGGAATGTGATTTGATTTAACATGTTAAGGATACCAGAGTCTTCACGAGACATACTTAGACATCCAAGATGTTATCGTACACTGCCGGTTCAAAATAGTGCTGTTGCTATCGGAGGAACCACTGGATTGAAAATGGACCTCAAAACGGGTAATAACTTGTAGTGTAGTGCTAACTAATTGTCTTTGTTCGATAGTATCACATAGTCCTAACAGTAGGTTTGAGCATTAATTGTTGCTTCATTCAGTGGCAAAAATTCAAAGGGGACTGCTCCTTTTTCCTCTGCTGCGGCTGAGGTCTTTCCCCTTATTCACAAACAAAGGTGAAACGAGTTGACAAGAATGGAGAGAATAGCAGATGTCGCCATTCGTCAGGAGGCTCCCGTTTTAAAAGTTTAGGAACTTTTCCAATTTCATGAGGATAACGATAAACATTTTTATGATTGTTTGAAGTAAGCTTCATTACCAATTCCTCAACGGATAAGCCTCTACAAAGGCCGCTTCTTCAAGAAGGAGCTTTTCAAACTCAACTGGACGACGTTCGAATTCCGCAAACCATCATCTCCAACCATCTTCCTTCATTTGCACTTTCATTTCAAATAGAGGGACAATGAAGATCGATATTGTAATGCCTAGTTGCTAGTTGCCTAACAGCCGAGACTATTTATGAATGTTGGGCGACCAGGTTCGTCATCCCATGGGTAACGCCTCCACCTTTCAAGACGATAATGCAGCACCAACCTATAGAGCTAGAATTGTTGAAGAATGATGTTGAGCATCTCATCTGGTGGCCTCCAAAATCCCCAGATCTCAGCATTATTCTTGAGCACTTATGGTTGATTTTAGAGATTCAAGTTAGAAGGAGCAAACTTCCTTTGGAATCAACAATTCACCATTTATATGAATCAATTTCCTGGGAAATTGAGGGAGTAATTGCCACAAAAGGTGGACCTACACCATATTAAGATGCTTCCACTATTTTCTTCAACTCCTGCACGCAAATAGGGAAGGAAGTAGCGCGCGGGAACACCTTTTCACATTTTTGGACCAACAACCAACTAAAATTCTGTAAAATTTATTCTGAAGACCCTGTACATCCTTTTTTTCTTTTAGCTACTCATCCGGAGTTCTCCCCATCTGCTTCTGATGGCCGGAGCAAAATGGAGCATTCGGACGAGTTCTTCGATGCTCTGGAGGATCATTCAACGCACCACTCGGGTAAAGGTTTGCGCCGTGCTGAAACACCCCCCCCCTCCATCACTCTAGTCTGTTTGTTCATAATTTCGTCATCAGCGGCTTCGGGTAGTTTATTCACTGTGCTGGTATGTATCAAGCCACTAAGAAGAGTGCAAAAACCGTGCACTAGAGAGTCAGCTGACTTAGTTGGCCCTCTCTACATCGATATCTTGTCTATGAACTTTGGCTAAAATAGTGCCTCCGCCAATACCGCATCTTATTTCTAAAAGCGAAGCTCCTGCCAGGATTTTTTTTATTGTTAAAGTTTTAAGCTGTTTATCACCAACGTCACTAGTGATTTCTTTTTTTGATTTTCTGTATGTCTCATTTTAGAGAGAATTTTGTTTCGTAGAAAGCAAAACCTATCCGTGTTCCCGCCACTACAACATTATGAGGACTATGTAGTATTTTCTGCATAGCCCCAAAATGTTATGGTGTTTTAAAAAGCACAAACACTCGTAAAGTAGCCTGTATGCGTGAAATAGACATTGGGCTCTGGAGGTGTCAATTATTCCTTGGCTAGCAAATCGAGTAGACATTAATCGATCGGATGAGTGTTCCGTATACCCGGTGTGCCAGAGACGAATTTAGCTCTCAAGTTTTCCTAGACCGAGTTTTGTTTTGTCTTCTAACTGTTCCCTCTTCGACAAATGTGGTACTTTTTCATGGTTTGGGTTTAGATCTTAAAAAGTTGAGATGTATCAGTTCATGTCATAAGTTCTGTCAGAACTGTATCTTCCATAAATTGAACGAAATTTAATTATTTTATTATAATGTCTAATGGAACTGGACATTAGTTAATATTTCTATGTATTTAGGTTAATTAAATTTTGCTTTACAGAAAATTCAAATTTAAATTAGCTTGACTAAAACCCTGCTAACATAGAAGTGCCATTTTATGTTTTATGAGTTCAAGAAAGGAAGGAAACGCAACAGCCAAAGTGGTTGGAAGCATTCGCGACTCGATTTATGCACTTGGGAAGTGAGTGCTTACCCATGAATTATCTGAAAACAATCGCGAATCTCGAGTTGGCATTTGCCCTTCTTCCAAATTGTTTCACTTGTTCGCTGGACGAATTGGATGACGAATGGATCTCTTGTCGACATGTTAAGCGAAGCAGACAGTGGCGGCTTCGTAAAGGAGGAAGACCCCAACCACAGCCCACTACAAGAGAACTTCATAGGATGAAGTTTTTTTTATGAGTGTAGTGGGATAGGCAAGGAATAATACACTGAATTACTATCATGTAATGCAGAGAGAATTTATGCTAAAGTCGACTGCCAACTTTGCAGCAAACAGCTTTGAGGAGTAAAGAAAGACCTGCTCCAGTGAATCAAACTCTAGTGCTCGAACTCCTCCACACAGCAAGTATCACGTCACAAAAGATTGAAAAGGAGTTTGGTTGGGAGAAATTTCCTCATTCTTCCAATTCCCCCGACCCTGCTCCGTCAGACTACAACTTAGTATCTTACAAAATCATTTGTACTAAGAAACGCAGCAGGAAATGTTGAAACTGACATTTGTGAGGCCTTCCAATCAAGGCCAAAATAATACTACATTAATGAAAGTATTAATAGAAAGAATTGATAGATAATCAAGGAAAGTGCATCGATTCGTTAACGTAACGTAACGTTTGGTCATTTGTTTATTTCAAATTCGGACAGAACTCCTGGTTCTTTTATATTTTGGCTTTCTATCTTGAAGACATGTTAGCAGGCGGTGTTTTATCCCTCCCCGGATGAAGTTTTACTGAAGACAGGAATGCTTCTTCCACAGAGGCACTCATTTTTGCCCTCCATTCCATGTAGCTAGTGATCCTATTCATAGGCACATGGCATTCACTCTGTATGCCTTTCTAACTTAATGGTTTTAGGGCAACCATAGTATTGGCATAACTCAGGAACAGAGCGTCTTCCTGATCTGCTAGCCAGTCACTGGTAGGCGGCTAAGAAGTGTTTCCCTTTTTTGTTGTCGTGTTCAGGAAGCTCGGGTGCCCGCGACTGTGAAGGCTGTCGAGGCGCCTTGGAGAGACTGCAGGGCCAGAGCTCCCAGTCAGTCGCCAAGTGGATTCTCCCCTACCTCCTCGCCTTCCACATTCGTCTTCTGCACTGTCTCGGTTAGTTCCCACTTTTTAGATGTGCTAAGCTACTGTGGAGTAGGTACAGGGCGTTCAGGCAATCAAAAATTGATTTTTAAATGCATAATTTAAGTGTTTTGCCTAAATAACAGCTGATTTTGCACTTTTCCTGTGGAAAGGATCTCCTCAGCTGGCAGCTCCTTTGATTTGAGTCTTGGCTGCCATAAATATGGCCAGTTATTGGCTACCCTAATTGTCCAATCCCTAACTAAGCTGGTCAGCAATTTCACAGGGTTGTGCGAAGAACGATCTGCTCCAGAGTCGAGGGCGAAAGTCTCATAAACATTACGTCAGTCGAGAGAACGCTGAAATTCATCGTAGAGTTTCTAAAACTATGTCCAGTAGTTTACCTCTTACCCCAATCGGTCTAAACAAACCGCTAATTTGTTTGGAGTTGATTCAATTTATGAGGGTCTTGATTACCAACATCTGCCTTTTCGATAGCCCTGTTTTTTCTCTCCCTCATTAGTCGATTTTAATTTCAAAATAGTGATCTAATTCTAAAGGTTTTTTGCTAGTTTAACTGAACTGGGACTTGCTGAAAGTTGGGTTGAATGTTTTATATTAGAACCTCGACAAAACTGCGTGACTTGTATGCTTAGCCTGGAGTCGAAAAACCGGAACCGGAAGAAAGTCAACTTGGACTTCATTTCCTCAAATTCTAGAGGCTTGCCTTGTTCTTGTATGCTAATTTGATGGCATTTATTGGGTACCTTAGAGCCTTTTGTAGCAGATAATACCATAGCTAGAGGTCGATTTCACGACTACTCTTCGTCTTGTGGCTTTCAATCTTTGGCATCTTTACACTGATCCAGCCTCCGAACTTTTCATGTTAGGTTATCTATCAACAATGTTGAAGCTCCTTATAACCACTCAAATTCCCTGGGTGCGACAGAAGCCGCTAACCAAGCTTAGTATTTAGACAATAACATTGGGGCAGAGTCATTTGATAGGTGTCGAATGCTTTAGTCCGTAAAATTTGTAGGAGATCCAGCACAGTGAATCTAACTAGAATTTTCTTTGTGCTTCCGTTTATTGATATTTTGCACAGGGAGGCATCCACAATTAGAAAATAATTCAAGTATCTGAATCCACCCGTCATAGCTAAAATGCATCTTTACCATTTTGTCTCTGTCTGCATCTGCCTACACTAAGGTTGACTTTATTTCCCTAGACCTGCCGTCACGACTGACCCCTTGGTACGCCGAAAAGTTGTCTGTCCTACGCGAAAAAGTAGCCACAAATCCCACCAACCAACGGGTAAGCCAATCACGGATTCTCACACCCACTTTAGCTCCTCCGCCGGCAAATCCACGACACCCACCGACGACTGATCTGTGCCATCAGTCTCGACACGTATCTCGACTCCTGTGGGGCTCTGGAAGCTCTACCGACTCTGACCTGCGAGTTGGCCGACCGCCTCCACATCTGGAACCTCTACAAAGTCCCCCACGCCTCTGATGTGGACTACTTCAACATCTCAAAGAAACTCGCCCTCCCATTGGGTCCAGAAACCCGTGATCCGCTCATTATGTGCATCACAAGTGTACTTAGACAACCTCCACCCACTGCCTACGCCGTAAGAGGTCATTTCCACTAACAGAAGCTTCCAGATTTACTACCAGGATGGTTCAGAAACTGCCGAACTGCATGTGGAAAGAGCCCGCCTACGCCCCTTCCCTTCGCATCGACTGGTGACCATTGCGGCCAAACAGGGCTGCAGAAGACCCTGTCCCCATCTCAGCGGGCCATCTCCACAGAGGATGCTTGTTGCCGTTCGCTACCCGATGCCCTTTTCAGACCACGACGATGAGGAGGCCAAGGAAGCGGAACTAATCGGGCTGGACGAGAAGATCGCCTTCATCCAGAGCGGCGAGAGTCCCCTCCCCAACCAACCCGACACCGCTCGTGACCGCAAAAAGGCCTGCCAGGTCTACATGGCCGGGTATTTCGGTGAAGACTGTGACATTATATGATTACGAGGAAAAAATGCCAAAATCAATGTGTGCGCATCTTTATTTCTCGCCTTTCTTGCTCGGGGTGGGAAGAGGCTGGAAGGAGCTGCGTGCGAGTGCGAGTTCAAGGGACATAAAAAAGCCAGAAAGATTCACAGAACGGCTGGGAAGTTGGTACGAGAGCCTAGCGCCTCAAACTAACTCCGGTCAGAGTGGCATCTAGTTGATCTAACCAGGGCAGGAGCAGAAGGATCTTTCGTCGGTAAGCAGCGTCCATGCTCTTGGAACCGGGTGCGTAGTAGATGGGATTGCGCTCCATGTAGAGGGTCTTGAGCTGCTTCATGGGCACCAGGGTGTTGAGCTGTTCCCAGTCGCTCACCAGGTTGTCGTTGAACCAAAACTCCTCCAGTTTAGTGAGGTGTAAGATGTTCTCGATCTTGCTGATTTGATTGCGCGAGAGCTCGAGGGTGTTTAGGTTCACGTTGTTCTCCAAACCCTCGATTCTACTTATTCCATTGTAGCTAAGATAAAGCTCCTCCAGATTAATCAGCTTCTCAAGTCCTTCCAGCTTTGTTATTCTGTTGCACTAGGAATTCGAAAAATAGATATTAGTCAACGAAAAACACGATATGCCCACTCTGAACCAAAGCTACCTGGATGCTCAAAAGCCTCAATTTCGGTAAATTATCGAGACCTTCCAGTTTAGCAATCTTGTTATTTCCCACGAATAGTTCCTCGAGATTGGGGAAATTGTCAAGATTCTCGAGCTTTCGAATCTTGTTGGCGCCGAGCTCAAGCATTTTCAAATTTGGAAGACCCGATAAATTCTCAATTTTCGAAATCTTGTTGTTAACTAAATAAAGCTTGGTGAGGGTTTTCAGAGCATCTAGGTTTTCGATAACACGAATCCTATTGTAACTAATATCCAAAGACTCAATAACCTTCAACGGTTCGAGATTCTCAATCTGTAATGAAAACAATTGGACTAAAAAACGTCTAAAGCAAAATAAAACCCAAAGATGAAAAAATCTCAGCCACCTACTTTAGTAATTTGGTTATCATACAAATCCAGATCAACTAGTTTCTCGCCCAACGGTTCCAAATTCTCAATGACTTTGATAAGGTTGTTTCTAAGACATAATTTTTGAGCCTTTTAAAATAATCGAAATTAATATCACACGTTAGGTATAGTTTCAAGTTTTGATATACATTTAATTCGCCGATGGTTCACATCAACGTCTTCAGCTTCTCTATCAGAGATTTCTAGCTCGTCGATTTCGAAAGATTCTTGATCATCTTCTTCATCATTCTTCTCCTCGCCTGTCGGAACTGTCTCCGTAGGTTCATTTATCTTTACGAGTTGATCACCACCTTCGCTCATAGTTCACACAAAATTATGAACACCTTTTTCAAACGATCGCCGTATCCTTATTGGTTGCAAGTTCATAAGAGTTTTAAGATAAAATACGGTAAGTTGTGTTCATTATTTCAAATAGGTAATTATATGTTTACGACGTTCTGAATGTTGAGATTAGTATAATAATATTAATATTGTTAATATAAAATGATAAAATATTTAAACCACGAATCTTACATCAGCTATATGATTCTGCCATTCTACGGCACCTTGAGGTATTCCAGTAACACAAATTTTCGATAGTAAAAATCTTTTAAGTTAGTGTTTGCGGTGGGGTGAATCAACTTGACTATAATTTTATCCACCGCGAAATCGAGCTTATGGGAAAAATAATGTTTCAAATATATGCCTCTGGGAATTGCTCATTACAATGGTTGGAATATTTCCAGAGTATATGTTTCTCATGATATCTATTAACGGCAATTAGTACGAGTATAGAAATGGAGATGTAAATAATTCCTAGGACTACTAGTAACGCTCAAGGATGTCATTCATTTTTTGCTTTCAAAGACCTTATCTCCAAGTTTGAGGCAGTCCGTCTAGGTTTGTCTCTGGATGAACTCATGCAATTATGTATGCTAACATCTACAAATATCACACTAGATCCACAGAGCAGAGCAACCTTGAGTTTCCGTCTTAGCATTCTCGGAAATTATCTAGGTGCCGGGCTTTACCTGGTTTAGTCTCGATAGCCAAAAAACCTTCGATACGTCCCACTGAACATCAAATTTGTACTTAAAAACGGGGGCGTTCATACAAGGACAAGGCACAAAATACAAACGACAACACTGAAAACATCATAAGTAATTTGCTACAAATAGGAGAATAAAGTCATCTCTCTCGTAGTTAAACAGGAGACCTTTGGTTTTGCACCAGCCTCAAAAACCACGTAGCCAAAGCTTTTCGCAGCGGTGAATGTTCCGCCACAGCAATCAAGCGCGCTACATTGCAGGTGAAGACACCCTCTAACGCCGCGAAGGCATTCGAGCTCACATTCTCCTGAATCAGCGAGGACATAGCCAAAAAGCCGTCCGGCAGGGTCACGAGTGACTCAGCTATTGAGGACATCCGGGCTGCTCGATCCTCGGCCAATCGCTCCCACGCATAACGACCAATCGTATCGCTGAGGGCAGTGGTCGTTGACACGTCACTTGTTGAGCGTTTTGGACTGCTTAAGATTTTCTGGATTCGTGACATCTTTCCACCATCTTTTTGTTTCTCCTATAACAAACGTGTTGATAAAGGAATTTTTAACTATTGGTTTGAGGAGTATTAGTTTTGGACTTACCACTGGAACAGAGATGGCATCTCCGAATATAAAAGAATCAGAACGTCGAATGGGGGTATTCCGGTTCCCATGGCCACGAGTTTCATCGAACAACAGGAATAGGTAGAGTTGGGTCAGGTGCGTCGAGATACCGGCAAGGAATTGTGTCAACTGTTCGATTTTGTGTGGACTTTCCGCATCCAAAATGAGCTGTTTTAACCACGGCAGTGGGGAGACATAGTCGCCTCGGGTTAGGTTCGCCTGAGGTTGCAGAGGCAATCGACGGAAGTTTTGCGTCTTCAACTTGACCAGATTCTCGTCGAATTCCCCAAATGTTGACCGCACCGTTTCGGCCAACTGAGCGCAGTAATTTGCTGCCAGTCCGTTTTGAATCGTCTGTAGGAGTATTATCTGCAGCAACTTTACCGTGAGATGTGACTGGAAACACACAAGAAGAATCATTAGATTCGATGAATTGTTCAAAGTGATGAAAATGCCAATCACTTACATGCTGGTATAGATTCGCCGGTGACTGAAAGTTGAGCACCCTCTGGATGAGTTTCTTCAGATCATCGCATAAATCGAAATCGAAAAATGCGGTGTAAGTATCCACCAAGCAATTCAACAGCCGCAAGCTGGAACTCAGGGGCAGTTGCGAGAAGAATTCTAAAAATCGATATTAATAATTCAGCTACCGTCTATCGATCTCTCAACACGATAGCTCATTATAGGTGTTCTAGTGCATGGTTAGGAAAATAGCTTTTGCTTTGTTATGATTGGTTAGTTTGGAATACCCCCATTGGGATTGGATAAGATTGATATTTTAAATCAGAATATATGTAAGGTGGTACCCTTGTAGAGATTTTTCAGAAAAGATAAAAATAACCAAACTCACCAACAGTCGTAAGTCTTTCCGCAGAAGTTTTCGAGTCATGTTTTTCAAAAGAGTTATCAACATTCACAAAAGTACGTTCAAACAAGAAGAGTTTCCGGATCGTTTCTGGAATCTTCCCACTTTCATCACCACTAATGTTGAGTAGAAGCTCACCGACCAAATGAATAAGTAAATTAGTGTTCACCAGCCCAGAAAGAATTTCTGATAGGGGGATTCTACAAACGCACAAAGAAAATTTGGTTATTTGTCTCATTTTGTCGAATTTAGAGCTTTTATAAGGCTGAAATGATAACCCACACATCTAATGGTGGTCGATCAGCCTCGTGTGTGCAGATCGGAAAAATCCGGAATTCAAAGTCATAACTGGGTTTCTCGAAGCCCTCATCGGGATTGGCATTCTCCTCTTCCGTGTTCTCGTCAATTTGACCAGGCAATTGGAAGAGATGGAGGGCCAACTGGCGCACTTTGCTCCCTGCGTTGATTGGTCGAAGATTGGCCAATTGCAAACCGACTTCAGGAGGAAGTGAGCGCTTAACTCGATCGACGTATATGGTCGCGAGCGCGTGAATTGGGAAGAGACAGGCACGGAAGGCTTCTTCCAAGTGGGTAATCGCTATTTCCCACTGCGGGACGGTTAGGCGTGCTGCGGTGGATACTAGGAGATGCCTGAAATGGTAGTAAATACGACTCAGGCGTTATTCACAGCTTAGAGGTGAAGAGAAAGCACCAATTTTGTTTATGAAAAGAACGCTATTCTGTGTTGCTTTGGAAATGGAAAACAGTGATAATTTTAGCCCAGTTCTGCTCAAATATCGGCTCAATATTAGTAAATTCAAAACTTTGAGTACCGATCTCCTTTTTTGCGGTTTAAAAACCTAAATTACCCCATTAATTCTTGCATACCTTTGAAAGTAACTATAGAGACTAACTTCTTTTTCAATATTCAAGTTAATCGTTTTGTGATAGATTTGGTGTTAGAATATTCGGCAAAATCGTCCTGGCATTTAGTTTCTTGATTTATCTATTGGTCACATGTGGAGGTCAAAATTTGTGGAAATATAAGGACTCGATTTTAAGCTCAATAACAATCGCCATCAAAAACATGATTCAAATAGCCCAGGTTCCTTTACTCACAAAGTGCATTGAAATGGCTGTGATATCGAGAATTTATTGATCATATGCTACAGAATCGTTCTTGGGACTCTTTGGTAGAAAAGAGGCATCTCGCTGCCTTTCATTAGTTTTCAGAGGCTGTTTATAAGTCCAAATGCTTTTTTAGAATGCTAATTTCCTCTAGTAAATGTTTAATCAGATATCCATATCTTACTCATTGACAGATATATAGATACCTAGGTGTGTTCCCATTGGTTACTGGGGGCTGCATAATTAAACTTCGAGGTGCCTTTATGGTTATGGTCTAGGGTACGTCCCAAATCACCAGCTTTCTTTCTTCCGACAAGTACATGTAACTGTTCTTCAGTGTATAGCACACAAATCGGCTCAACAATTAGCTAAATTTATGATAGAATTTCTAACCAAGAGGACTTCAATGTGATTGGCTAGATTACTATGACTTACCCAACACGAGATAAAATGGGCATAATCTAGTCTTCAGTACCCAGGTAAGGAGAATATCCATTCTCAAGGGTGGGAGAAGATTTCTAGAATGATATTTTAGGAAATTTCGCATCAGCTCACCTTAGACATGACGTAGCCAAGCGAGAAAGACGCTCATTTCGTACACTTATGCAGTCGACCAGAGCAAGAAGGCACTGATGCAGCATCAGATTCATGCCCACCACTGTAGCCTCACTTTGCGGGTCCGGATCTGAAAAGAAGTGAAATTAATCCAACCAATGAAATGACATGATTTTACTAACGACCTGTATAATAAGAAGAATCTGCAAGCAACTTAGTAGCTTTGTGTAAAACACTTATCTATCGCTAAATTATGTTTTCTAATTACAAGGACAAATTTAGAACTAGAAATTGTGCGCTTTTTGTAATTTTATCTATACGATGTTTTGGGTTTTAAGTATATGCAGATGAAACATTTCTCGGATTATGCCATGAATTTGTGTTGGTGCTTCGTCAACATGACTCGTCTATTCAAGAATATGTAACAACAAATGCAGCTTAGCACTGTTTTATGCCTAAATAAATTTAAATTGTTCAAATATCTTTCAAAAGAACTATAAAGTATAATTTTCTTGATCAGAACTCTGCTAACATGGAGGTACCCAAGGAAGTACCCAGGCTCATTATGGAATAACGCACTTTTAATTGCTAACACCTAATGCTCTAATCTAGTGTCAGCAACTACGACGGCGTTTGGAGTAAGCTGGAGAAGGAGGAAAAAAGAGCTGTCCTAGTGAATTGAAAAGGGAACTTGGTTGGGAGGAAATTATTCCTCATCCACCTTATCCTCTCGGCCTCGCTCCTTCCTCTGACTACCATTTGGTTCATAACTCATAAAATCATTTGGAAGAAACGTCTTTTGGTAACGCAAAAGGAGGTTCAAACTGACATTCATGAGTTCTTCAAATCAAAACCAACAGAAATTCACAATAATGGTATTGATAAGCTTGCTATTAAATGGAAGGAAATCCTACTTAATCAGTCAAGGTATATGGATGATTGAATCTTAAATTAAATTAAATTAAATTAAACATTTATTCACTTATTTTATTCAGAATTCAGATAATTTATGGGGTGGCCTGGTGGTAATTGATTGGTGCAGTTTAGGAATAGCCGTGCTTTTACACGATGAATCGATGAGCTCTAATGCCACAAGGACCAATTTTCTCTCTTTCAGCATCTTTTGAACGTTTTAATCACTTCTTAAGTTTCAAATTTGAGCGTGAGAATGTAAACAAGCCGCAATTACTGACCTCTGGATTGGAATCGGTTGAAAAGGCTGCTCACGAGTTGTGCGGTTTGCGCGACCACGTAGCTGAGTTTGGCGATTATCACGGCGTCACGGCTAGCGTCCTTCGTCAGCGTCGCATCGTCATGCTGTTGGTTTCCGGTTTCCTTATTCACACTGTTGGGGATGTAGTCATCATTCATAGTCCCGATATTGCTGCCTGTTAGTGCATTGCTCGTAACTGCAGTCTAAAAACGAAAAAAGAACTTGAAATTTCTCGTCTAATTTCGAAAAATACAGATTAATTATTGTCCGTGAATCCTTGTCAAATTTGGGGCCAAGAAACGCAGACATACCGATCGATGTCTGCACTTTTCTGGCAATGATTCATCTAAGACGAACTAGAATTGTGCTATTTTTCATTTGTAATTCGCCAGGCAATATAAGATTCTACCAAAGAATACATTGTTGCTTCTTCCAGGTGTATTAAAGGTCTTCAGCCGCACCAATGACAAGGAGGAGACAGGAGTACTGGAATCCATATGATTAACCCCGGAAAAGAAAGGTTTTTGGCGTCACGATTTACCACGCCAATCATCAAAGTAGAATTATGGTTGCTGCACAATCCTCCTGTGAAGAAGTGAGAAACTTGACCGAAGATCTGGTTGCACACCCACTGGATTTCCTCCAAGATTTGGCATCGAACTGTGAACCTTGTACCGTTTGTGAATTCTTCCGCCTCTCCAATGGAGCCTACCTTCTATGAAGACCTTTGCTTCTGCTAAAGCAAGTTCAGCAGAAGCAAGCCTCCTGTAAAATCCAAGGAAACAGTCAAGAATGCTTGTGAGACATTTGTATGATGATTACACCAGTCCCCAATGTTTGAAAGATGAGCGCCGTCATGATCCATTGTTCGCCAGTCTCCAGTCACAAGTCTCTCCAATAAAAGAGGTGAAACAAGTTGCCTAGAATGGAGGAGAGAATTTCTCCTCAATCAATGGCTTTTAACAGATCATCATTCAAACAACATTTGGCTCAGATTTGTCACCTATCCGATTTGAGTAGTTCAGTGAGAGTTACCTGTAGCCTGGGAAGCAGAACATGGTTCATCACAAAGACAACGAAGGAGGGCCCAATCAAAACCCTTTTTGCCGGTAGTTCCTCGCGTTCGATACCGTCTGTGATTCGCGACGTGGGAGTTTCCGCTTCGCCTTGCACCTTTTCGACGCAGTCCTCCAGGAGACGCGTGAATTCCTCGAACACCAGACGGTGAACGCGGGAGTTGCAGTCCCACACGCCCATCACAACGCCTTCCAGGGCCATGAACCAGACGTGCAGCACGCCAGACGGCTGATCAATATCGTCTAGACTTCGCAGGGTGCAGAGCTCTGGGTCAACCTGTAGTGAGGCAAATAAAAGTGATTCACATCACGAAGTTCAAGTGTTGGACAAAATAATGGAAACACCTTGGGAAATTAAAAAAAGATTTTATTTTGGTGTAGGTCTACCACCTTATCTGAGGTTTTTAATGCGGTGGCGGAAATCGGCTTCTTACTTGAACCCCTACAATCCACCATAAATGCTCAATAATGAGGTTATGACTGGGGACTGTGGTGACCACCATGTTGCGGTTGTGAGTACCCGGGATAATACGGTTTCGCTAGCAGAGAGAGAAGAAGAGACGTGCGAACTGGAACATCTACTAGCAGCGTATGATAGTGAGTAGTGCACTCCAGTGCTTTATGAGGAAAAGGAACAGGGCGCGGCCGCAACGTGTGTGGGAGGAGAGTAGACAAGGGTAGTTTGTGGAGTGCTGAAAGTAGGAGAATGCACAGAACTATCCGGGTGTCTGTTGTCTCTGCTGAAAACGGCAGGTGAGGCATTATTTGGCAAAGTTGTGAGCCTTGTATTAGATGATGGTGTGACAATCCATCGAAGTGATCGAAAGGTCTCGGTCTGCCGGTCGATTTGGAGTCACAGGTGAGGAGCTTGAGGATGCATAGAAGGAGAGGAAGAAAATGGTCTACGGTTTGTGTAAGCAGCGAAATGGTGTCCTTCCAGCGTGTTTGTGTTTGTGAGCTGGTTGATGAGGCTATTGACCGTTGACCCGATTGAGTTGCTGTTGAGTGCGGTCATCGAGAATCAAAGGGTGGGCCAGTGGGAAGAGGCTTGTTGCCGACGATCCGACTGAGACGCCGTTGATTGTCTAGAACAGTCTAAATGGATCGTACCCACGTTTTAACCTTGAACCAGTAGAGAAACAGCGAGTACTCTATCAAGGGAATTGAGGGATGTGCAGCGGACAGTGACATTACTCCAAAGCAGCTTGGGGTGGTGGTTGAATATTGTAGCCGCTCCGGGAGAAAACGATGAACTGGGAAGGGAAGTTGAGTCGAGAACTGAATCGAAGTGTAGATTGAACTGCTGCTGGAAACGCCCCTGGGATTTGGATGAAGAAAGGCTACCTAGGGGTCCATCTTGTGAGAGATTTCATTTGAGGGCTTGGGCGATCCCTACAGATCGCAGTGGAGAGGTTCCCTCCCACGTCGGGGTCACCAATCTGGAGGGGGAAGAGGGGACGTGCGCACCAGAACGTTTACGGAAACCTGTGGTCGTTTGAGTCGTGCACTCGAGGTTTTGTGTGATAAAGGAACAGGGGATCTGGTTTGGCGACAAGGAAATCCGGTAATTAGGTTTGGGAACGGCTTTGTGTGAGCCTGAAAAAGTGCTGCTGATTAAGTTGTATAGACCGTCAATATGGCTTTATGTCGCCACAACCAGATGAGACGGTCGCCTTCATTAGAATGTTCCTACTCGAGCTACTCTTTAACAAATCTAGCTGCTTTATGGATTTGTGCGTCATCAGCTTGAAACGCTTCTTGAATAACCATGGGATGACCTTGGTCGCCTGCTAACATTCCTAAATAGTCTCGGCTGTTAATTCTTCATCCATGAAGGATGCTATTCCGAGATATAGCACCCCAGCCATGTTTTACCGTTGGGAGAAGGCAGTAAGCTGGATTGAATGCTTCGGCTGTCGGCTATCTCAAAAAGTAGTACACCCGGGAAGGGTTGGAAATAAGGTAAACAACGGTGATTCGTCATAGAAATTCACATTTTTCACTTCCCGAGGGACCAGTTCTGCTGAAGACTTCTATACCACCACTCTTACTGTTGCACTAGCGCACGCCACACGAACAACAACAATTTGGCCTCTTTGAAAGTCCAAGAGGTCTGCTGGTTATTCTAACAAAAAAACATTGTAGTCAAAGACAACGATGCTAAAATGTTAGATGTTTCCATTATTTTGTTCAATCCCCCTATAATACTGATGGAGAGTTCCTACCGGTTTCATTGAGTGCGAATTGGGTTCAGCAAATCGATCGGCTGAGAACCAGGGAGTGAGGTTCTTCACCCTTTCACTCAAGACGGGGGAAGTGAAACTGCGCACCGACGGGAGCAAATTGAGTTGGGGTGGGCCACCGGCGAAGAGGTGCGCCTGTCTCTTGGCCGACCGCAGCACGTAATCGATCGGGGGAGGCGACAGGGTCGAATTTGCCGAGGCGTCGGCGAAAGAGCCCCAGATGTAGCCGAAGACCTCGCAGCAGCGCGCCAAAAGGGGAAGAGTGGCCTTGCAGAGGGCACACGAGGCCTCTCCGGCGCATTCCAGTGTCTGTGTCTCCTCGTTCGTGCCGTAGTTGGCGTGTCCGTTCTCCACGTCATCGGGAAATGGGGAGAGTTGGGCGATGTCGGTGTAGATGTAGTCGAGTTCTCCGGCAGAGAGGTAGCGAAGTAAACACCGCACGCAGTCGACCGCAATGTTGCAGAACACGAGGATATCATCAGTATAGAGGAAGATCTAGAGAAGGGTATTACCAAGATAACGATTGTGGTTTTGTGTCGGGGAATTGCGATGTCATCTCTATACAGACTAATAGATGTAATGATCAAGTCATCCCATGAGTTCTCTCAGAATTTCAAGTACAATAAAGTAAGACGAAAAATGCTTTTGATTAATGATTCAATCATCAAAATGCACTCGTTGAATACCATTGACTTCCTGTCACACATTAAACAGATAAATAATTTCAACATTATTATACAATTCTTATGATTTCAGTTAGAATTCACAAATGTCTGCTTCGGCCTCTTTCTTTACTGCAAAAGTTCTTCAAAATGGTATTTTAAGCTACGATACTCTATCGGGTAGCTATTCTCAGATCCTCTTCCTAGACGGGGGTGTTTAATAGAGAGGCGTGTCTGCGAAGACAGCCGCTTTGCGGGTAAACAACTTGGCCAATTAGATCAGGCCATTGCAATCAGTTAAAAGGGGATTAACATGTCCAGGGTGGCGGTTCGAAGAGACCCCCAGGTCACCTTGGGGTCACTACAATATGGCCGATGTTAGGCTGAAGGCGCAATGTGGTCGGGAGAATAAGGTGAATGAGGAATTTTCTCCCAACCGAGTTCTCCTTCCATCTTTCATGATTACCCGTTTTCCATTCACTGTAGCAGGTCTTTTATCTTCCTCGAAGCTTGCTTGCTCAATCGCCCTAACTGCTGCTAACAAAAGATTTGAGTATTAATTGTTGCTGCATTATCAAGTAACTATTCATAGTCGATTATTGCTTGGCGATCTCCACTAGATTAAATAGAGAGGAGCCTTTTCACATAAAGTACCCTTCCAATTTACGAATCAGTTTAAAATTTTAGTCAGGCACCGTAAAAGGTGAAGTAAGTTTGCGCCAAGTCGTGAACTGAGATTGTTTTCGGACTATTCATGATGATGCATGCACCTACTTTCCAAGTTTAGGAACTTTCCAAGATGCTGAAGATGGCAACAATGAACAGCTGTACGGTCTGAACTAAGCTTCATTGCCAATTCCAACTTAACTGGCAAAGCAGGATGTGCTCCTTCAAGAAGAAGCTTATCACCAATTTCAACTGGACGCAGTCCGGTTCGATCTCCACCTTCGTTGAGGGTAAAATCTCCCCGGAATTTCACAAACCATCTTCTGGCTGCTTTGTCGGCTATGAGTTTCTTTCCTTTATTGAGCTCATAAAACACTATGTGCCTCAAGGGATTTTTGGGTATTTCCATGTTTAGAAGGGTTTTAATCAAGCAAATTCTAATTTAATGGTCCGTAATACACAAAAGCATTAGTTAAAATGCATTTTAAAATTATAAATAATGTTCTGCTTAATTAAATATTATGAAGCACTCTTTCAATTTCGTTAAATTTATCAAAAGGTAAAATTCGGAAAGAACTTAGGCGATGACACACGTGATTTTGGTTCTCTAGTGTAATGCCTCCAATCCTCTACTTAGTTTTAGAGCTTCGAATGAAATTGATCTGCTTCTCTTACTCCTGCTACTTCTTGGGTTTAAAGTTAGATCCTTTAACTCGATGCCATCCTCTAACCGTTTTTCGGGACTCTATGTCTGCTTTCTCCTCTATCTATCCATCAGAAATCAGAAACTCACCTCAAAAACCTCCAAGACCTTGGAAATCCGTCTTCGGTTGGGTATCTTTTGGGGTTGCGCTGGGTCAGGATTGAAGCGGACCTTAGAGCCCGATGAGACGGCCTCTCCGATGCGACTCAAGAGGCCCGAGTGAGCAGGAGAGACACCGGGTGAGTCCACCTCGGCCAGGAAGGAGACCTTGATGGACCGAAGGGCGGCGAAGATGGGTCGCCAGCCGGAGTGCAGGGCGCTGTTGCAGCCCTCAACCACCTCGCTGATGCAGCTGATGGTGCGGTCTTGAAGCTCACTGTCGCACATTTCTCAAACAACCATTAAATCGGAACTGAGCATTCACCTAATGGATTTATTTTCAAGACGATTCTCGTTTGGAGAAGTCGCATTCAATCAACATGTGTTGGCTTTGAAATTATGAAAAAATGGCTTATTTGAAACTCTCATTTAAACCTATTAACACAAGTAGGTTTGAAGGGCATTAATACCTGAGGACCGAAACTATTTGTTGCACATTGATTGTATAAGTGTAAACCCCTGTTCGAAAATCATTCAATACGTGGTTCATCATGAAAATGACTGACTTTTAGCATGAAAATAATGGGAAAATTGTGGTCACTTGTTGGTGTTGACCCTGAAAACTGTGATAACGAACCCGTAGCGTGGGGCAGCTGTAACTAGAATAAGCCAGCAGCAAGATGGACCAACTGGCTGCGTTCACAGAGTAGAACTCCTTCACAAATATTCAGCTCCTTTATACACCATAAATACTATTTAAATTTCTTTCAATTTAAAAAGCAAAATTCAGACAGAACTTCTGGTGTAACCTGGTAATTTCCTTGTCTATTGTTATAGGTGAGTGCCACATTTCCTTTTCTTGATGGAACACGAAATACAAGCTAGAATGACTTAACAGACCCATCTCTCTCGAAAGGAGGACCTACCGAGTCGGAGAAGGATCTCGAAAGGCTTGCAGAACATTTCGTTGGCGCTGAAGTAGGGCAGTTCGAGGCGGGTGGTGATGGTGTTGATTGTGCACTCGTGGAGGCACCGCAGCGCCCGCTGACTCACCAGCAGGCGTTCGGCCTCGTCCGACCAAAGGTCGCTCGGGTCCCCCGAGAAGGTGGAGCTGCAGGCGTCCACCAGGTGCTGCGAGACGAGGACCCAGGCGCGCAGCAGGTGGATCAGTGGTCTTCGCGGCGAACGAATCACGCGGAGGAGCAGTTGGGATAGCCTGGAGAGGTGAGAGGAGCACTGAGGTCACACACGAAGCAAGAGGAGAAGGCAAACAGCATATGTCGTATGAGAAAGAAACTGGAAGGAGGTGACAAAGTAGTGTTTTAAGCTGCCTGCCAGGCGAAATATGCTAACAACTAAGGCTAGACTCTGATTTATCAGGTAACCCCATAAACTCTCTCATATTTTATCTTTCTATGTTAAAAGATATGTAACTAGTGCTTTATATTCAGATGCATTCAAGACGACAAATGTTATTTTAGAGAGCCTTGGTCAAACCATATAGCTGATTAACGGCAACCACGAAATCTTGCCAAAGCTCCCACATTTTGAAAATTGGTGCTTCGTGTATTGTCGGAAAATCTCAAATCTCGAGTTAACATCTGCTACTGCTTACATTCTCACCCTAGACAGTGGCACGGTTGCAACCAAGGGGTGAACTTCATGAGAAAAGGGTTTTTCTTTGATTAACCTGATGAATTGTTACTACCTAATACAGTAACAATTAAAGCTCACATCTAGTTTGAACCATGCTTTGAGGAGGACCTGACCTGCTCTATTGAATTGAAAATGGGTGATGTTTCACTTAGGAAGATGCTGTAGGATCCCCTTCAAACGCAGCAAGAATCACGTCAAAAAGATCGAAAAACTTGGTTTGAGGAAAATACTTCATCGTAGGAGTCCATTGCTCCTAGGATTTGTCTTTCTAACACGGATGAAACCAAATCGATGTTCACTATCATTACCGAATAAGCGGACAAAGCCCCACTAATTGTAGGAGCTACCAATTTGCACAGTATCAACCTACCGATCCAGAAACAGCGTCTGCCGCCTCTTCGGCCTCATTGCGGCCTTCTCACCACCTCCTTTTTTGCCACCGCCATTCGAACTCGTGATTCCACGTTTTGCCGCCTTCACTATCTCCTCCTTCACCATCGCCGCCGCCTGTTTCAGGTTGCTCCCACCCGCCGTCTCAGCCACAGCCGACCTCTCCGACACCGAGCGTCGTCTGGCGGCCAATTCCGCCGCACTGGCCTGCAGTAGGTAGTAGACGAAATCGATCAGCGCCGGCAGGGCAAGCACCTCGGCCGCCGTGTCAAAAATCTGGTCCACTTGGCCCGCCAGCGCTCTGAGAACCACCCCCGTCTGTTCGGCGGTCAGGTACCCTCCAGTCGACGAGACATTCTCCTCACAAAAGCGGTTTATCATCTGGGCAAAGTCACGTTCTCCGTGGTCTTCAGCTCTACAGTGGTTGGACATCACGATCTTTGAGAATGTTATAACCAATCAAACCTTGACATATTTTAATGTTTTTAGTTTATTTGGTACGTTAATTTAAGATAACTGATTCTACAAATATGTGAGTGAATGGTTATAGCCTTGTAAAAATGGCAGACCTTTCGGACTTTTAAAGAGACCAAATCGTTGGTGCTCGTGTGGCAGCAAGCATTGGTACTGCCTCCTTTGAAAGAGAAGGAAGTGCATCGTCTTCAGCAAAGCACAGGTCTTGCCGAGATTCGAAGTTGTCGGCTGAGAGAGACTGTCGGACTGTAAATCTACGATTCGTTAGAGGGGATCGCAAGACCACGGCTCCTAAAATCACAGCAGGGTTCCCCAATGAATACCTGCCGCACCCAGCAAAAGATAACGTTCGTCGGGAGCTCCATGAAGCTCGGATTCCATTAGAAAACCTCTGTTCTCAAAGACAAGTGTTCCAAAGTGCTCAGAGTGGTGAAGTAGAAGCCTCAAACAGGGGAAAAAGGGGTGATTTTCTCTGACGAATCGTCGTCTTCTACCACCTTATTTACAACCTCTGACAGCCCAGAGTACTACATTTAGAGACGGTCTAAAAAAGCACTTAATCAAGACTGCTGCCTTCTCGCAGGTGTTCTGGATTAATGATCCTGGGTGCCATTTCTTGGAAATCTGCCGCCTGGCCAATGACATCCCTTGATGAAATATGAAGTAACAGCCGAGACCAGGAATTTTAGCATACGACCAGGTTCATCCTCTGGTTGTTCAAGTACTGTGGTTTCCGGGGGAGAACGCCGCCAGCAGCAGCCAGAATTGTTTTCTAAGAATGGCGGCACGAGGAGGAACATTCTAATGAAGTTGCGTATCTCACCACCACCACCACCACCACCACCACCACCACCACCACAGTCCCCAGACAACCTCAACCTCAACATTATTTGGCAGCGTTTATGGTCTATTTGAGAAATTCATAATCTCTAAAAGAACTGGGTGTGCGTTTTAGCTGAAACAATGGGCTAAAATTCCTTTGGAACGAAAAATCAATGTTTTTTATGAATTGATACCTCGAAGAATTGGGGCTGTGATTGAGGCCGCAAAAGGTGGACCCACAGCATATTGGAATACATCTTGTTGATTCTTCAAAGTGGTTCCACTATTATGTCGTAAACAATATATTTATCTGGGGAACAGAGACTGAGTTTGGATATTGATTAAACCAGCCCGGAGGGGGTAACAACCAATCGATAATTAGCACGGACGGAGGATACGTGCGTCTAGACGGCGTGTCCGGTGTCTACAAGCGAGGTCACACACTATAACCCAACCCCCTCCTCTCGTAGATAAACTCACGCCTTATGGGATTTAAAATTACCGCGTGGGACTTTTCAAATCTGCGCATTTCTGCAAACACTCAGACGCAAGACGACGTTATCTAAATGTGGAATCTGCAGTTGCGGTAATATCGCATCTTTACTGGCGACTAGAGTTTCTAGCGTTGGAGCATAAACCCCTAAGGGATTTCTCCTTTATGAGTTTCTCAACATTCCTTGTCGACTTCTCATGCATGCAGCGGGATTAAACTTAACAGGTTGCTTTTTCCAGCTGTATTAAGGGTGTTTAAGCACATCAAGTGTCCTCTTTTACAAGTTTAAGCCTTTCTTCATTCAAATATAAGCGGTGTCGACGAGAATAATTGATGGTCGCTGGAACCATCCAACGGAATCATGAAAGTGAATAAATGTATCGTTGAAATGAGATTAAAGTCATTGACTGGTGGGTTGGGAAAGGCACTAACCATCGCCCATTAAAGCGATGGCAGATTAAAGCACTTTCGAAAACTGCAGAGGCTATTCCAGGGAAAACTTTCTTTTACAATTTACTCATTCATTAAACTTCTGGTAAACCCATGAAATGTTGAGGTTGATGCGGAATTCCTCTCTAGGTTCGAGGCCTATTTCGACTCAGGTTCCAATTATTCGATTTTCCTCAAGACTCACGGAGAACGGTGACTTCAGCAGTGGAGTACCGCTGGCCTATTCCGAGGACATCAGCAGCACACGTGTAATTGCCGGCATCTTGCGTCTCCACGTGCTCGATAATCAATCGATTGTAATCATCGATTATGATGTGCGGATAGGTCTGCTTCTCAACACGCTTGCCGTTCTTCAACCAATGATTTCTCTTCATGGAAGAATTAACAGCCTTGACTATTTAGGCATTTTGGGCGACCAAGTCATTCATCCCATGGTTGTTCAAGAGCTGTGGTTTCCGGATGGCAACGAAGCAATCTTCCAAAAGTCTAATGCAGCACCAATCCACACGGCTAGAATTGTTTTGTAAGAATGGCGACACGAGGAGGAACATTCAAATGAAGTTGTGTATCTCACCATCTGGTAACCACCACAATCCCCAGACCACTTCAACCTCAAAATTATGGAGCAGCGTCTCTTAAATAACTGGATGAGAGTGCTTCAACTGGAGAATGGGCTAAAGTTCCTTTGGAATCAACAATTCACGATTTGTCTGAGTCAGTACCTAGGAGAACTGAGGCTGTAATTGCCACAAAAGATGGACCTACACCATATCAAGCCATAGCTTGTTGATTTTTCACGGCGTTTTCATTATTTTGTCAAAACCCCTGTATAAGGGATGAAATCAGGTGGAATTGAACCTACTGCTTCTCTGCCCCATTGTCTGCTTCCTCGTCTTCTTGCTGCTGCTGTTGCTCAGAAGAGAAGTAGGCGTGTTCCATGTCTCGAACAACCTGGCAGGCGTTGAGGAGATGCAGCCAGCAGTCGTGGGAAAGACAGCCGGTACGGAGGGCTTGGGAGAGAACCGCATGGAGACCCAGAGCCTGGGTTGAATGGATGCGGTTGGAGGGTGCTGAGGTCCGCTGGATGCCTCGGCTGGTGGCGGTGAGCAGAGCGAACACGGCGCCACAGCGAGAGCGGAGTGACTCCAGCGGACTGGCACTGGCGAGACTGGCGAGACGCTGGAGACTGCTCAGACTGGCGGAGAGGGTGGCTGTGAGGTCACGCAGGGCTTGTTGGGCGTGGGGACCGCTTTCGTTGGTGGTGAGATTGAAGAGGGTGAGGAGGGACTGGAGGAGAGACTTGGAGGAGGATGGGGCACCTGGAACTGGAGATTCTGGACTGTAGGGGAGGAGAGATCAAAATTAGTCTACAAAGCCTGTTGGTGATCCGCAAAATAACCAAGCCTCATCACTGGCTGACGTGCCAAACCAGCACGAAGATCGAAGCGTTTGGAGTTTGACACTCAATCAGCTTACTGGACACAAGCTGTCACTGGATCTGGCCAAATAAAACTACGCTCGCTACCCGCTCTCCGTTGCTGAATTTGTCCCCTCATGGTTTAGAAAAGATGGTTAAAAAGCTCCCAATAATCAAATAACTACTACTATCCGGTGATCCCATAAGTTGCCTTTTTAATTATAACGAAATTTAAAGTGCATTGAAGACTATCGAACGGAGCTAAAGTTATTTTTATGTCTCGTTACATTTAAACTGGTAAAATTTGGTTTCAGGAAAAAAAATTCCAATTTACCTGAACCACCCAAGAATCTTTTCATGAAAGAAAACGCAGCAGCCAACGAAGTGGCCAGAAACATTCACGATTCAGATTATAGAGAGGAATGTGATAATGAAAAAACATGGCTACTGAGGATGGCTTTCGAAATTCAGAAGTGGAGATTTCTCGATTTCGTTAATAAGCTGCTCCTTAAAGCAGCAGCTATTGAAGAAGCTCATCCTGCTTTATCAGTTAAGTTGGAATTGGCAATTAAGCTTAAATCAAATCAAATGGGTGTGATATGAGATGCCTGAAAACAAGATCTTATCTCCATTTGAATCGGCTCTTCTCTCCTCCATTCTCACTGACAACTGTAAAAAAATGGATCTTTTACTGAAATGTTAGGCTTCAGAGGCAGTTTCAGCCACAGCCTAGAAGGAGACTTCAAGCGCAAAATGCTATTTTGGTTCAACCTCGTGGTATTGCCAAGAAGTAATACGCTTAAACATCAGCAATTACTTCTTAAATCTACTGTCAGCAATAAGGGCTGTAAGAAGGAAAACAAATTCCCTGCTCTATTGAATCCAAAAGGGAGCGATGATGTTTCATGAAGGCACACAGGAAGAAACACGTCACAAAGGATCGTGGAATTTGGATGTCTGACTGACCTAGGCGCATGTATTGTCGGATTGTCTGAAGATTGCACTCACCCATCACTTTTAATCACCGTCTCTGTTGTTCCAACGGGGTCCCTTCGCGGAGCGAAGAAGCTGAACACCCCGAACCCTGAGGATGAATTGAGGTCCACACACATGCCAGCAAGCGCGACAGTGTGGTTGAGAGTCTCGACAATCTTCTGCCACCCAGCGAGGAGGATTTGGGAGACCAGGACTCCCCCTGGCCTCTGATTGGCTGGAACGTTCTGGTGATGCGGTTGGACGGTTTTATTGGACTTAACTTCCTCGTCCTCGTCGAAAACGTCGTGGTCGCTTCGATGTTCTCCATCGTTTCTTCTTTGAACGGTGTCGCGGCCGTAGCACATCATGACTCCTTTCTACAAGGGAGGAATAGGTTGTTGATATTCCCATGTCCAGTCTGTTTGTCTTGCATGGCCATGCCTTCTCTCTTCTTGATAGAGATATAAAACATTGTAAAACAGCGAAAATTACTGCCCGACAATTTTCACGACTTTTTCACTTCAAGTTCTCAAGGCTATTATACACGGATCCCTACTCAAAGGACAATTACCACTGTGTGGCTAGTATGAAAACCGAATTAATGGTCAGAAAAATGGGATTGTGTTATTTTTCCGTTGAGGGAAAGTGTGTAACCAGTTTGCTCCAAACCTCATTCAACTCAGAATCTTAGGGGAATTATCGTTTCAATATCTTTTAAAGCACAGAAGTTAATCACTTGCTAACATATTTCTTCAGTTTTGTGATGAAGCTGTCAAACTAATCGCATAAATCCACGTAACTCACATCGTACGTCCATCCGATGCCATCGAACTCAACGAGCATTTCGATGAGATAGGCTCCGCGATCCCGCTTGTCTTGCCTTCGGAGGAGGTCCGGTCCGTGAATTAGTTGCGAGGGCAGTCCAGCTGCCCCCAGTAGGTCCTGTTTCTTAATCTCACGGTAGACCTGCGATAACCATGTCTCGGAGACGTAGAGTGTGAGTCCGACTCCCAGGATTGAGTCCAAAAACTGAGACTGAAGAGGCAAAACGAAAACCAGAGGTGTGAAGCAAAGAACGGAATATCATAAAACACCCTATAACCTGCTTGAGTGCTGTGAAAGGGTATCACTCACTCTCCATTGGGAGAACAAAGTGGATAGGGAATTTTCTCCCAACGAATTTCTTTTTTCGATCTTTTAAAACGTCATAATTCCGGTCGTGTGGAGGGGTCGTGCAGCATAATTCCTTTTCGATTCACAAGAACAGGTTCAGACATCACCCTACTTGGTGAATGTGGATCTCAGCATTGATTTTTGCTGTATTAAGTAGTAGAAACAATTTTACCTTAAAAGCATTGCCATAAACGATCTAAGTCACAGGTCCATCCGATTCATGATGAGCTTTTCTAAGCTTTTGAAGATGAAAACGATGAATAGTCGTGTGATTTGAACTAGGCTTAATTGCCAAGTCCAACTCAGCTTAGGAAGCGGTACTAGCCTCTTTAAGGGCTGCTACTTCAAGAAGCTTATCACCAACTAAACGTCCGGTTCGATCATCCATTGAATTTAGCAAACTGTCTTTTGCAGCCACTTTTCACTCGCACACTCGCCTACCCATCAACTGTGTGAATGTTTTTAGTCGCTTCGGCTACTGCTGAGTTTCCCTTCTCGGCTGATACTGCCTTGTTAGCAGGTTTTTAATAGGGCGGAATTTAACTCCATTAGGACACAAATTATGGGGCGAAATGAAAGCCTATTTTTTGGTTATGGTTACACTTGCAGTTTTCTCCATTGGTGTACGTTATAGTAGAGCAGCCTTGCTGATAGATTCGCTTCTCTCTTCTCCGTGTCTGTACATAGATTGCCATCAGAAGACACACGTCAATCTAAATCTAGGCTACTGGCAAGTGTGCACGATTTACTTGGTAGAATTCTGCCTCTCATACTCATCTGAAGTCGAGTGTGTTTCATCCAATGAATCTCTCTCTTGACGAATTATTAAACAGTCACTTCAATAATCCTTTGTAATTGAACTGGAACTTGTTAACAACGATTGCAAACGACTCAAAGAGCAGACTTGAGCAATGACGAAGTAAGAAGAATTTAAGGTGTTCCGCTCTGTAATGAGATCTGCAAAAAATCGAGAGCTTTATCAGGTCACCGAATTTTGCTTGTTTAAAATTAACAAAATTTAAGGAATATTGTAATATATCCAACAGAACTAAACATATTTTGTTAAAATGAACTTAAGCTGATCAAATTGCGGGCTGTAGAAAACTAAAATTAAATGTCGCTTAATTCAAACCCCTGTTAAGATTGCAAATACCAAAGAATAACTTTAGCTATATTACGTTTTAAGCTAAAGAAATGGAACATTAGCCAAAGCGACTAGAAATATTCACATAGTTTATGAATGAAAGAATCCAGTTGCAGAAGATGATTTGCGAAGTTCATTGGACGTCAAAGACAATCATGGAAACACCATTGATGACTGCACCGTTTTATTTATTCGTAATTTATGGAGAAATAAATATATATATAACTAGGTGAATTACCTCACTCATGACCTCTAGCGCAGTCCTACTCTTGGCAGTGTAGAAGCCGGTTTGAAGGAGGCGGTAGTTGAGTGCCAAAGCACCGATGGTTGCAGCGTAGACGGCGTCTGCGTTCAAGAGGGTTCCACTGACGTCGTAGATGCGAGTTTCGTCCGCGAAATCTGACGCATCCGTTGGACTCAGCACTCCACCAGACACATTGGATCTCCGTTCTGAGGTTGTGGAATAAAATAAAGATAGTTAGATCGCAGATGGAGCAATCAGAGTCACTTTTGAAATGTCGTGAAATTCTTTTTGTCTCGTTTCAAAGAACCCACAAATGTCAGTTGTAACCTCTTCCTGTTTCTTCAAATGATTCTGTAAGCTACGAAACATGGTAGTCTAGAGGAGTGACGTAGTCGGGAAAATAAGGTAGATGAGGACTTTTCTCGATCTTTTGCAACGTGCTTCTTGCTGAATGGTGGGGTCGTGTTGCATTGTCCTGATGAAAAGTCACCACCCTTACACTGCTCAGTAGACCTGGTCATTTTCCTGCTCAAAGATTGGTCGAAACCCCGCCCCAATTTATGACGGTAGATTTGAGCATTAACAGTTGCTGCATTAGGCGGTAACAATTCAAACCGCACTATTCCGTGGCGATCTCACTAGACTGAAGAAGAAACCTTTTTCCCTTCACGTTTCCTTCTCGGTGGCTGTGGCTGGGGTCTTTCCCAAGTCTTTAAACCAAAAAAAAGGTAAAACAAGCAGGTGAGAATGGAAGAGGGAAGAGCTGATGGCGTCAACTCGAGATTAAAGACTGTTTCCAGGCAATTTGTGATGTGTGCGTGTATTCCCCAAGTTAAGGAGCTTTTCTGAGATTTTGAAGACGGCGGTGAACTAAACTTAATTGCCTTAAATCCCTCAAAGCCGTAGGATGAGTTTCTCTTAGGGCTACTTCTTAAAAAGGATCATCATTAAACTCAACCAGAGATGGTCCGATTCACTCTTCATCTTCGTAGAGGGTGAAATATCCACTTCTGAATTTCTCAAACCATCTTCCGCAACTACCTCCTTTCATTCACACATTCCTCGGCTGCTGAGTTTTCTTTCCTGAACTCTTGTGCCACAAACGCTTCTTGCGTACATCCCTGTAGGCAATTTATTGTTCTGTAAAACAACATTTGATCCTTCTGGACGCTTTAAAACCTAAAAAATTTCATCACCATTAGACATTATAAATGACATTATTAATTCGACGCCGTCGGCAAGTCGAATTTGTAATCCTCCCGATCTTGCTATTTACGGTCTTCGCATCAAGGTCGGCAGATATATCGATTTATTGATTCATCTCCCATCGATAGCAGGTGCTTCCCTCCCTGGCTGAGCTCAAATAACCAAATAAAGTAAATTCATTAGTTCATAACTAGCTGGTTTCTTCGTGCTTAGACCACCCGTAAGCAGGGGTTCCTGTAGAAATGTGCCTCGGCTAAGGCTACCTTTGCAATAAGCAGAGCTGAACTCGAGCAGCAGGTGGTCCACCTCGATGATTGACTCGGCCTCCAGAAGACTCGGAATGGTCTTGGTTAGGGAGAGAAGGAAGTCGTGGGCTGCCCATCTGTCCACCTCAAGGGTTCGAGGCAGCTGCGACGAAATGGAAGGCAAAAACAGCTCGTCAATCAACTCTCCCAGTGTTCGCTTCAAAACCTAAGGTCCGCGCTAGGAGTTGCGTAACTATGAAATCAACTGACAATTTATTTTAGCTGTATAAGATATATGACCGAAAAAATTTGACAGTCATAACTGCAAAAAAATTATATCAACAGTTTTCTGATTATTTCGAACTATTTTTAATCCCCTTGCGATATTTCCGGTATAGTTGTTTAAGTCGTTTGGTATTTCGCGGAATTTACGATTGGAGTTACTACGCTTCCCGTCTCTTGTGGTCGATTATCCTTCGGACTTTACGTATAATGACCGTTTTATTTAGGTAGCATAGCCCTTCGAACTCAACATTGAGCAAGCATCTGAATCACAAGTTTTTGATTTTGTTTCAGAAAGGTCCCAAATTGTTAAAGGATCATGGCAAAAACACTGTGGAATTACGCCTCTTATTTCGAATACCTTGATGTTCAATATTGACGTGCGAGTGAGTAGTAGCCACTTTAAGGGTCTGATTGATTCAAAGGTAATTGAATTAAAACTCTCACTTGTTCCTATGCCAGCATAGGTATGCCAGTGCCAATCCCACCGAGAAAAGCTGGCAGAGAAGGCCTGTTTTGGTTTATTGTGGCGTGACATCACTCCTTCTGACGCCTTCACTCCACAGCTTATCAAGTTGAGTCGCTTTTACGGATGCTGAGAAGCATGGTTAGGATAAACGAATAGATTTAACGCCAAGAGAGACGTCAGCGTTGGAAAGTGATTCGTTAAAGAGCCATTTGCGGTAACTCAATGAGTGCTTGTGACCAAACACTTTAGCTGATAAGAACATCTCACACACAGAGATAAGCTACAATAGCCTGATAAACGACTGTACTCTCATAGAATCTCCCTTCAATATCCAGTTTCACTTAAACAATCCATAAGAATGCTAGAACAGCCAGGTGCGGTTTCTAAGATTAAAAATTGACTAAAATTTATAACCGCAATAATACACAATAATATTACTAATATTTCATTGCACAAATAAAAATATGATACTATGTTTCCCAAGTCTAGAGCAAATCATTGAACTCACTGTGGCATTGGCTAAATTGTTTTCAATTGGATCCTCTGTAGCCGCCTTTTCCTCGTTAGTTGCTTCTACAATAAAAAAAATAAACAAACGTTGTTTATTATTATTAGTAATTTTGCTCCAAACAACAAAATTGTACGGAATTTTCTCGGTGAATACGAAAGACTCCCGATCGTTTGGCAAATCGTATCCTAGCCCGACACCTATATTACCATCTTATTTTTCTAAATATTTGCTAACAGATTGAGACGGGCTGATCTCGGAATGAACCTTCGGTTGAATACTATTTGCCTCATACACCCCCTCGCCTATGACTGCAATTTCGTTAGTGATTTAAAACGCGGTTTCATGTTTCAGAAAACGAACATGACAAATACGTGCTCGTACACCCAAAGTTTTAACACCTACCCCCACTATCGATTCACAGCAAGAGGGCGTGCTCAGCAAACTTAGCCTTGAAATTGTCGCTTATCAGGCGATCTCATATATTCTGCCCGAATTTACAATAAACAAAGAGGTGGCCAAATGTAACATTTAATTATGATTATTTGAATATGTGGCTGACGTCTTTGCCTTTTACTATCCTGCCACTGTCTACGACGCCTAACATTTCCATAAAAGATTCATTTTTGGTTGCCAAAATGTAACAAAGTTGGCAAGAATGGAGAAGAACAGACGACAATTCGGGATTTGAGACTGTTTTCAGACAAATCATGGGTAGGCACCCACTTTTCAAGTTGAGGAACAGTTGTACGGCTTAAACTAAGCCCAATTGCCAATTCCAACTCAACTGATAAAAGCATGATAAGCTTCTGCAAGGGCTGTTGTCTCAAGAAGCAGCTTATAATCGAACTCAAATGGTCGTTGTTCGGTTCTACCTTCACTTTCGTGGAGGGTGAAATCATCACTTCCACAAAACCTCACAAACCACATTATTTCATTCACAGATCCCTCTCCATAAGGTTCCTTTCTTGTACACATCAACCAATGATTATTGGGTGCTTCCATATTAGTATTGTTTTAATCAAGCGCTCCTATTCAACAAACACCTTTTGTTCGAAACGCGCATACGCTCGTCTCTCAGACGGGGGGTGATTAATGCTCCCACCTGTTGTTGCGACATGTCCCACCCATGCCTCGATCCTCCTCACAACGGTCTGGCTGAGTCCCTCACACTCGATGAGATCGCTGAGAACACCCACGATCAAGTTGACGCACTTCGCGCTCGCACAGACGAGGGTCTGGTCCTTGCTCAGCGAGCACCCGTGGACGGACTCGAGAATTCTGAGGTTGTATTAAACGCATTTGAGCTATTTTTGTAATCTATTTATGTAAATTTGTGATTTTTGGTCATTTATTTGCAGGTAGATAGAAATAAGATTGTATGATATCTCTATGAAATTGATCGTTGGCAAGTTGCTATTGATTAATTAAAACGAATTAGTCTCGATTTAACTCTTATATATAGTGTCAAAACCTCCATTAGATATGTGGGACCATATAGTTAGGAGTTCCCACCGCCTATTTCGAGCGTTGCCATTTTGCTTGTATTGTACCTCGCAGTGTTTTTCGTAACAGTTTAAATTTTTTGTTGAGTCACGTTCCAACACCAAATATTAAGGCAGATATTGCTTTTCAAATCAACAGTTCTTTAAAAATTAAATCCCATTTGATTTGGGTTCTCCTAAGTGGTTTAAAGGCTGCATGACCTTGCCTATTTTCGACAAATCTGATCCAATTTTTTGAGTTCACGGGGAGTTCGGTATGAGGTATTTTTCAGTAATATATAATGTTAAATTTGCTGGGAAAACTCATGGGAGAAGTCACCGTAGCGCAGTTTGCCCTCGACACATGGGAGAAATGTGTAACACAAAAGGACTCTAAGGTCAGACTCCACCACTTAGATTCATCCACAGTCGTAGAGACGACAAAATAGTCGAAATACCTAACGTTTTAGCATCATGCTCTTTCAACATGTTATAAACAATCAAAACTTGACATATTTAGTGATTTTTGCTTACTCTTTGTTATGTGGTGTGTCTATTTAAGATATATTTATTTACAGATATCAGAAAAATAGGTTATAACCTCTTAAAAATGGCAGACCTCTTCTTGGACTTTCATAGAGGCCAAATTTTTGGTGCTCGTGTTTTAAGAGGTACTGTCTTAGAAGTAATGACTGCCGCCTCTGAAGCAAGGAAGGAAAAACACTGGCTTCAGCAAAGCACAGGTCTTGCCGAAAGTCAAAGTTGATGGCTGAGAGAGACCGTCGACCTGTAGTAAATCTACGATTTGTTGGAGGGGATCGCAAGACCACGACTCCTCCTCTGATCACTACAGAGCTCCTCAATGCGAACTTACAGAACCCAGTTCTCACAAAAAGTGTTCCTCGTCGTTAGCTGCACAAATGTGGATTCCACGGAAGAGCTGCAATGCGAATACCTCCGCTCTCGAAGACAAATATTTCGAACCGTTTAGAGTAGTGGTGTAAAAAACCCCGGAAATGGTCCCTCGATCAGTGGAAAAATGTGATTTCCTTTGACGAATCATCGTTTACCGCCTAATGTGCCGTCTCTCAACCGTAAAACATGGCGGGGTGATCTTGAGTGATGATCTGGGGTGCTATTTCTTGGAAATTCCTCACCGGGCCAATGATCTCCCTTCATGGAAGAAAAATTAACAGCTGGGACTATTTAGAAGTCTTAGCGGGCAACCAGGTTCATCCTCCTATGTTTGTTCAAAAAATTTTCCAGGAGGGGAAGATTATATTGCACCGATTCATACAGCTAGAAGTGCTGAAGAATGACGGCAAGAGGGACACTAATGAAGTTGAGCATCTCATTGTAGAGCATTTATGGTCGTCGGCTTTAGAGATTCAAGGAAGAAGTCGATTTCCGCCTCCGACGCCATCGTCTCTAAAAGAACTTTAAGGTATTTCCGCCGAAGAATAGACTAAAGTGATTTTCTCTGCCGAATCACCGTGGTCTACCACCTTATTTCCCACCCCGGTCGGTGTGTATATTCTTTTGGAAACGGCCGACAGCCGAAGAATTTAATGCAGACTCCTGCCTTATCGCAATCGTAAAACGTGGGGGCGGGGTTTCAATGATAATCCGTCCCCGGACCAATGATATCTTCTCATGGAGAAGGAATTAGAAGCTGAAACTATGGTTCAAGAACTGCCGCCATCTTCCAAGATGAGAGTGCAGCACCGACAGCCAGAATTGTTAAGGAAAATTTTAATAAAGTTGAGCATCTTATCTGGCCACCACAATCTGCAGTCCTCAATCTCGTTATTGAGGAGCATTTTTGGTAGGTTTTAGTGATTCAGGTAAGAAGACACCATCGTCTCTAGAATAACTGGGTGAGAGTGTTTTAACTGAAGACGAACGGGCCAAAATTCCTTTGGAACCAACCATTCACAATTCTTATATGAATCAATGTTTGGGCTGTAACTGCCGCAAAAGGCGGACCTACACCCTATAAAAATATTATTAGTAGATTTTTCAAGGTGTTGGAAATAAATCAGTATGAAAAATCGATGTTTTTAACTTGCATTTCAAAGAGCCCGAAATCCTGTTGTTGAGGTACTTCCGCTTTGGCAGCGGTCTGCGAGGATTCTTCGACAGCCTTTTCGTTGTTCGAAAGTGCAGGGATAGAAACCATCGGTCCGGCTATGCTTAGAATGCCCTCCATCGTCCCCAGAAGCTAGGAAATGAGAAAAAGATGTACAAGTTATTTGGCAATCTACTACCTTAAGGTATTTTGATAATAGGCTGGTGGTTACTGATCTATCTGCTTCCTCAGCTGTTGATTCACTGCCACGACATCGCTATCCGTATTTCCATACTTCCTAACGCCCTTAAAAAGAGCTTTATCGGAAGAATAAAGAGCGGGAATTCAAGCTATAGTTTGTTTTAGTGGACAAATCAAATCTCATTGAATTGTTGCAAGACTCAAAGGTCGTAAGTCTATCTTTTAGAAACATTTTAGCTTAGAAATAAAACGAAAATCCAATACTATTTATAAAAATTAAAAAATATTTAAATCGTACTCGACAAATGGCATTTAGAGCGTTGAGGCGATAGCTTGTCGGTGGGTAGAGAAGCATCTTGTGGAAGAGGGACTCAAACATTGGTCTCAACTCACGGATAGGTCCCACTAATAGGGCCAAATCGATCACGATGCTTGAAACAAAAATAAATTAAAAGATTTTCAATTTATCGCGAGGCGCAGGAATTTTTTACACAATTTGAGTTTTCAGACATTCTGGCTAATTTAATTCCTCGAACCCATTACTTAATATCTGACCAACACCACAAATTTGGTTAGTTTCTTCATAAAATCGAAAGCTGATGAGAACTACAGAATTTTAATCATAGGTTTTTGGTGTAGCATTATTAAATTAGCATTGGATTAATATAGATATTACGGAAAGGGGAAACAGTGTTAATGCCTCTTCTTAAAATGTATTTGAATCTCTTAGATCACCGGTCCATCGAGTCTAGGGTCGAATTATTAAATCGTCAGTCGTGAGCTAAGCCATACGGTACTTATGGCGCAGATGTTCATTCATGTCCCAACTTACCTCATGCCCAATAAGAAATCTTGTCTCCATAGAATAAGAGGACTCACTTGTAGACAAACTTGAGAGCCTCAGGCCACAGCGTGGGTGGGGCGATTGAGCTGGCTGAGCCGTGGATCGGGCTGTCAATCGATCCGTTCTCCTCGGGTGATTGGTTGCCGACTGAAGTCGAGGTTATACTCCTCTCGCGCTTAGGGTTGCTCAGAAACCACATCAGCATTGGACACATGCGTTGCCTTTAAGCATGAGATAAAAATAACTTGATTTATGCTCGAAAATAATTTGAATTTGTCAAATAGGTTACTGAGAAATTAATTTGAAATTTAGAGGCCGGAATATTATTAACATCTCCATAACAGAGTTTTGCCTCTACTGCCATGTAGTGGAATTGGGCTGCTCTAAAAAATAACATATTTAACTAGCAATTTCGGCTGCTTAATAGATTGAGATAAGCCCTTACTTACCATAAAATGTTCAGAAAAAGGCGATGTTTGGTCATTTCAATGGGGAAATGGGATATGAGCGTGGCGATGGCTTCCAGATATATTGGGACGGTTGTGCGGCTTTGAGAGAGAATATTCTCCGGCATGATGGTTTCGATGAGGCATTTCAAAACCCCCAAAATCTGGATTTCAGGGTCAGAGACCTCAGCCGGACTGGGAGTGTCGCTATGCAGGAAACTGTAGGCTGACTGGGCTCCGGAATTCAGTGTTATGTTCTGCCCACCGGTTTTTGTGATGAACGATTCGATGGATTGTACCATCGTGGCTCTTGCGACCTCCGCTTTCTCGATATTCCGAGTAGAAACATATTTTGAATTCAAGTCTGTACATATCTGAACAAAAGTCGAATGATGCATGGAAGTCGAATGCATAGAATCAATTCGAATAAACCTAATTAGAGAATTTCTTACCTGAACCACCCGAAGCATTGAATTTACATTCAGTCGACAATGTTTAGAGAGGCAAAGTTTTAATACAAGCTAAAATAGGGTGCATGATACAGTAATACCTTAAGAAAAACAGCCTGAATTGAATCGTTGAATAAGGTACAGGGAGAAATAGTGTCAAGAAATTGAAACGTCAAGTCCGTATCTTCAACCGTGCCTTCAATTTTGTCGTATAACTCATCTGTATCGATAAATGCCTTAAAATCAGAGTGACATAAATCAAATTACTTCTAGTGCGGCTAACGCATCCGAGTTTAACTTCGCATTCGGTGACTCTAAGGACAACTGAACGGGAGCCAAAATCACTTCACGCAATTTGTGCTTCGGAAGTTTTTGGAAAGCACTTTCAGTGTCCAAAGCATCTAACAATAATACTTAAATTGCTCAGACTTATGGCTTCGTCCGTAGATAGTTGCAAAAACTGCCATTTTTCACATGCGCAATCAGTCTTCATTTGTTCAAGAGCGGTTTTGATAGAGTTCATTTTCACACAAACTAATGTTCTGATATTACAATGTATACCGATCCTTCAACCAGTTAGATATGGGAGCGTAATTCAGCGGTATTTACTGAAGATGGTTAAAAGGCGATAAATGACCTATAGGTATGATAAAATTTGTAAGAATGTTTAATATTCAAGACCTTTATATCTAAAAAGTTTGCAATTTAAATGTTGCTTTAAATGCTAGCATTTCTATTTTTTAATCGGAAATGACTGCTGTTCATCCCTACAGTTTTTCTATAAATTATTAATTTTCTAGACTATAATTTAAGACAATAATATTGACCGATTTCACAAAGCTATCTGATTATAACCTATTTTACGTTGTCGACTTCTGTCCCAACTCATACACTAGCGGGAATGCCGTCGGTTGGGTCTGGTTCTTCTCTAGACGATTTGAGCAGTGATGATACTTGGGAAACGGAACTTGAAATAGCTCTTTTAAGTGAGTTACTCGTTTAATCACTGACTTGTTAACTGATCAAATATCAATAAAGAGTATATTTGTGCTATGGAAATATTCTTCAAGCTTTATCGCAAAGTACTTGTCGACCTTTACTAATTTCTTTTTACCATGCTATGTTTTTGAACTTATCAGTACTTGCAATAATTTTCGTATCGTATTTTAGAAAATGCCGATTTGTCAGAAATCCGATCAATTTGCCAACTTCGTCCAGTTCCTTCACACCTTCGCCGTGATTTTTGGCGCTCATGTCTCCCTTTCAAGACTTCATCCATTGGGATGTCAAATTTCTCGGAGATCTATGATCTTCCGTCCCAGGAGGAGCTCCACAAAGCCTGCGAATCTGCCGCTGACGATGTTCTCACCCGAATTTCTCAACTATCCAATGATTCCTCTCATCCGCCTCCTTCAGCTGTTCAACTCACCAGTGATTTTGAGTCTGTTCTAACTCACTTTGCTCAGACCTACTCCCTCCCCTTCTCCTCAGACAATAGCTGGGTGCCCATTCTCACCAATCTCTACCTCGTTCTCCGACCGGTCGATCGCGGCGATCTCTTCGCCTACTTTGTCGCCGTCTATCATCGATTCATCGCCAGTGGTCCCCAGGGCAGTGCAAACACCTGCAACACCTTCCGCCTCCTCCTTCAGTACCACGAACCGGAGCTGTGCAATTTCCTCGATTCGCACAAACTCGGACCCGAGTGCTACGCCAAGGCCTGGTTCGACAGTCTCTACGCTGGTCACCTGTCTGATGAGGCTCTACCGGCCATGTGGGACATCTGTTTCCTCCTGGGCGAGCCCCAATTCGGCATGATGGTCGCCTTGGTACTGCTGGTGAACGCGAAAGACAGCCTGATGCAAAAGGCCAAGGAAATCGGCAAGGAAGCAACGGAGTTAGATGAAGGAGGCGATGAGACTTTTTCTCTGGGTGAAAGCGATGATGAGGATAATGGAAGTGAAGGCTCTTCAGACACTGCGAAACCAAAAACACGAGGTGTGTTTACCTACTTTGGCGTTTAGGTGGTCGGTACGATTCCTAGCCGTTTTGAAAGTGGGGATGTTTAAATGTTTATCACAAGGGCTTTGTTTAGCAGCAATAAATGTACCCGTTATTTTTTGGCTGCTAGTGTTAGATCAATTGTTAATTCGGCCATAGGCGTTGTTAAAACCCATAGTAGGGCTCTGAGGGGTGTATGATTTACTTTAATTGGTAGATACCGAACTAAGCAATAACCCCTACTCCTTTGCCTATGCTTATGAAGAGAAGCTGTATTTTTGCTTCGTGTTGTTCAAACTCTTTGTATTTGCGTAAATCTGTGTGCACTTGGAGGAAGAAATTTCGGTATGTCACTCCGTGTTGTGGGACCAATATCTCGAAATTTCTGGTCGTTTTAATTGGGCGTTTCATTTTGTTTGAGATTGGTTGTTACTATTATCACCTGCAGTTTGTGTTCCCAAACGAAAATCCTACTCAGAATCATGAGAATCGTCTGCTATCGTTAAAGTTTTGGTATTATCGTAAAATCAGCTCATTTCACCAATGTAACTGTATCTGCGACAAAAAAATTTGGCTTTTTGTGACTTGACAAATTTTTCAGTATCTTTTCCACATCCCAAAGTGACTATATTGTGCTCATTATGGGGCTTATCCCAAGCACCCTCAGTCAGGCGCGCACAATCCCGCTCTCAGTCGCGTGGTGTTGTTATTTATTACGCCACTTGCCAGCTCAAACTGGAATTTTCTGCTGATGCCATTGCTAGTTGGTGAGATTTTTAATTCCAATACATGTTGTGGGTAAAACCACTGGTATTCGCCATTGATTTGCCAAATTTCCGTGTGAAGCAAATCAAGTTTTTTTGTATTTATTTATTGTTAGGAGAAAGATGACACTAGAGAGCATAGGGGTAATGTTGATTTGCACAACAGTTTTGAGTTTAAGTTAACGGTAAGTCTGCTTAGCTCTGGGTTCATCGATTTGTTGGTCCGGTAGGGTGATCTCCACATGATCTTTTTAGTTTTCAGTGATGGTGGTCTAATTTACTGATGGATAGGTTATGTCGAAGGGTCTCATATTACCGTAACGGCTGTTAAACTGAATTTTAGATGCCTCAAAACTTGAAACTTGATCCAGATGCTAGCAACATTCAGAGTAGCAACGACTACCCTCTAAACCCCAAGGATTTAAGTGCGACGTTGCGCACGCATGCTCTGAAGTCAGGGTTAATGAAGGGGAATCCAGAAACTTGACCGTCAGTTGGCGAACAGATTAGAATACCTCAACAGGATTAGCCCTCCTACAAAGGTGGAGAGGTCTCTTCTCCTTACTAAAAGAGTCATCACAGTTGGTACTGGAAAATGTCTAGGGCAAAGAAGTCACGACAGTGCTTAGGCGTGATTGTCTAGCTACTTGGTCTCAAAGTAAAAGGTTCCGAAAATCCTTTATAATCATCTTCTCTATTTCGCGAGTGGATAAGGTGAACTAAAGTGCTACAGTAGAGGGCACACAAAACCCAGAAGGCATTGTTTTCCTACCTAAGAGGATAGAACACATGCCAAAGCTCTGCTTCAAATCACAACGGGTAGTTTGCTGTTTTTCGAGGGACTGGGTAAAGTGAAATATCAGGTCGTCTCACAGGTTTTGTCCGAATTTGGAGTAAATAAAGTGATTAACTGTTAGATTTACTTAAATATTAAATCACCAATGTACTTTCTTATCTCTGAATGCTTTATATCCAATCACAAGCTTATTAATACCTTCATTATTGTAGCATTCTTTTGATTTTGATTCGAAGAACTCGCAATTTTCAGTTTCAACCTCTTCCTGTGGCGTTGTAAAAGCCCTTCCTTACAAGTTATTTTGTAAGCTATGGGAAAAATGGTGGTCTGAAAAGGAGCAAGGTAGTCGGTGGATGAAGCACTTTCTCTCTCCCATCTTTTGGGAAGTGATTCTTACTGAGTATGAGGGTCGTGCTGCATTGTCCTGTTGAAAAATTATCCCCCTTAAATTCACTTAAAGCAGGTCTTTTTTCCTCTTCTAGGCTTGGTTCAAATGCCCCACTAGCTGAGAGCCGTTTTGAGCATTAGTTCGTGTGTTACATTATGTGGTAACAATTCGAAGTTGTAGGTTATTCCTCGGCGATCCAACCAAACTGATTGAAGAAGAGCCTTTTCTCATAAAGTAGTTCCCTTCTCGGCTGCGACTGGTTTCAATGCATTTTATTATTGTCTAAATTTCGTTCAATTTAAAAAAGGCAATATTCGGACAGAACTTACGGGATGGCCCCATGTGTCTTCGCTTGCTAACGCCTACGGATGACCCATGTCCACACCCTTTTTCGTGAACTCAATCCCACTACTGAAGTGAACAGCACCACATTTCAATGCAAGACTATCACCAGTTGCTTCGCGGTTATGGAATCATTTGTAAGAAAGAGCTTTTGCAAAGCGTTAGGAATGGGTTGAAACTGACATTTGTCATTTCTTCGATTCAAAACCAGAGGAAGGTATTAATAAACTTGTTAGTACTTGGAAGGAAGTCACAGATAATCAGATGGGGTACATTGATGACTGAATTTTCAAGTAGATACAACACATGGCTTGTACTACTAACCGCAAGTAGACACAGCATGAGCTTTAACCATGCATTCTGTTCCTCCGCCTCTGCAGACGAGCTCTTGGTGGAGCTGCGCGGCCTCCCTCGCCCCATGCAGCCGACGGATCTACGGGCGCTGGTGGACATCACACGGGTGTACGCGCGCAAGACCCCCTCCTCCTTCCGCACGTCCTACCTGCCGCTGCTCTTCGGCTCGCCCTCGCCCGACAACGCCCCGCACCTCATCTCCGGCGCCCTCGCCCTCCTCGTCTCCGTCGAAGAGGTCCTCAGTGCCCAGGCGGCCCGCGCCAGCGCCCTCCCCAGACTCCCGCGGGCTGATTTGGAGGAGGAAGAAGAGGAGGCGGAGGAGGAGGGGGTGGAGGGGGTGCGGTTCCTGCTGGTGGACTGCCGGCCGGCGGAGCAGTACAACGCGGGTCATCTGGCCACGGCTTTCTACCTGGACACGGAGCTCATGCTCTCCAACCCGCCGGAGTTCAACACCAGTGTGCAGGTGCGTTGTGTGGGGCGGTTTGGGGTTTTATTTGTCGACATTCGTGTAAATATCGGATCTTCCCACAAGTTATGTCTGAATTTTATCATTGAACCAAAAGAGTAAAGTGTCTTGCATAATATTTAGTGGATATGGCCATTATTAAAACTGATCGAATTTCGTTTTACAGAACAGTGAATTTGAAAGTTGCTTGATTATGACCTTGCTCACATAATGTGTTATAAATAGTATAAGAGAGGTAATTTAGCGACCTACGAAGCGGCTGAAGCCAAGCATTCATTCGGTTTATGAAAGGAATGTGTGACTGAATGTGTGTGCAGAAGATGGTTTGCGCAATTCATTGGAAGTGGAGATTTTACCCTCCACGAACATGAAGGTCGAACCGAACAATTTCCAGCTTTTTGAAAAAGCTTATCCTGCTTTATCGATGTCCATTGCTTTCATTTTCGAAAAATTATAGAAGATCCAAAACTTGGAGAATGCTATCCCTCAAATCTCTAGTTGGCATCCATTATAGTCCCCATTCGCGTCAACCTGTTTCACCTTTTTTGATGAATAGACTTGTGACTAGTGACGGAAAACGGATCTTTTATCGGTGGCTTCGTAAGTGGGGAAAAACACCAGCCAAGAAGTAATCTACTTTGAAGGGTTCCCATTTAATTATGCAACAGTGAGTGCTCGAATCCGCTGTCAGCGATTGGGGCGGCGTTAGAGCCAAACAAACTGTGAGGAAAAACGATGAACTGCCCTAGTGAATCGAAAGGGGGTGATGATGTTTCACCCCCCCTTATACAGCAAGAATGAAGTCACAGTCGTGAGAAAATTCCTGATCCACCTTATTCTCCTGACTACCTTGCCCTTTTAGAATACCACTTGTTTCGTAGCTTATAAAATCATTTAGAAGAAACAACAGTCGCAACACAGGAGGAAGAAGTTGAAAGTGGTATTTGTGAGTTCCTCGAGGCAAAACCAAAAGAATTTTGCAATAGTGACCTTTAAAGTAAGTTTTTTATTTAAACATATCATTTAATCATTTCTTTTATTCAATATTCGGGCAGGACCTAGAGGATGCCCTGATATTTTAAATGGTACCATTCAAATTATCAATAAGTTACTCTTTTCTAGCTTTAAAAATCTTTCAAAATGCTTTCTGTACTTGTATCGAACTCCCACTTCCAAGGTCATTGACAACACACTGCTGCACTGCGGTTGTTGGAGCTCGTGGAATTCCTGAAAATTCTTTTGTCGAAAAAATCGGGATAAAAGAGCTAATGGCAAGAGATTTTGAATCTGGGCCATCAAAAGGTGGTTTCGTGGACTTTATACAGCTACTCTAGCAGCTAAAATCGTGTTTTTCACTAGACCCTTCCCAATCTGAATTTCTGCATCTCATTAGTACAGTACCTTGTCTTCCGACGTTGGGGCTCTAATAACTACCATAGTTTCTTTTGACACTAAATGTACGTTGGATAACTTTTCGGACTGATAAATGCCTATTTGCATTGAGTATTCGTATCTCGCTCCTCGTGTTGATTAGTTATGCCTTCCTATCCACACCACGCCCTAGGAGATGTTGATATCACCTTCCGGAGTTGCTTAACTAGTGTGACTTCCCCATCCTGTCAACTCAAGTGTTGGCACTCTAGCTGTTGAAAACCTCCTACACTAATTCTTGCAAATTAGCATTCTTGTACTGATTGGCTGTGCTTGCTGGAGACTTGTTGTCTATTTGTAAAACTCCTGAATAGTTGTCGATCCAATCTCAATTATTAATGGAACTGATTTGAGTGGAAAGGCTGGTGTATGACTCTGAAGCCAACCAGAACAAAGCAGCGAACTCGAATAGGGTCAGTGTTCTGTCACAAGAGCTATCAACATGTGAGCCAATAGGATTTAGAGTTTATAAAGATATGCAATTAACTACTGTAGTGTAACCTGCTAGGCGCTTTGACGAGGCTGTCAAATCACCCCAAGTTTTGTGAAACTAGAGCCAACTAAGAGCACATCGGATGTGTGTTATGTTTTTTTCTCTCCAGAACAAACGATCGACCTCAGGTAGGATGAACAGTCTCTTCGCAAGCCTGGGAAAAGGAGACGTGTATCAGGATTGGGTTGGCTTGATATTGGCCAATAATATTTAGATTCAAACTAGCAGTCTTGTGCTGGTTAGCTGTATCTTCTAAAGACTTGATTCCTGTCTTTTAAACTACTGAATAGCTGTAGTGAATAGCCTCTCAATTTTCTCTAGTGGAAGTGACTTGAGTGACAAGGCGGGTAAACGAACGTAAAGCCAACCAAGAGTACAATGAAAGTTTGTAATGTGATGAGGCGCTCTCCAAATAAGTTCCGTTCAAAGTTCGAATAAATAAAACAAGGGACTAAATGTTGCATTTATTAAAAGATCCAGTCACCCGTGCACGACCATGCACTTTTCATGACTGTCTACGACTTCCTTTCATCTATTAACAAGCCTTTTAATACCACTATTGCAAAATTCCTTCGGTTCTGATTCGAAGAGCGCACAAATGCCACTTTCAACCTCTTTCTTCTGGGTTGTAACAGCTGTTTCTTCCAATTAAATTTAAATGCTACGAAACAAATGGCATTCTGAAGGAGCGAGATTGGGAGAAGAATAAGGCAGATGAGGCATTTTTCCCCAACTAAATTTTTCGGCGTTCTTTTGTGACACTGCATTATCCTGATAAAACATCACCCTTTTCGATTCATTTGATTGCTTTTTTTCTAATCGAAGCTTAGTTGTTGCTGCATTAGGCGGTAATAACAATTCAAAGTAGATTATTCCTTGATTTAAAAACCTTTTTTCAAATGAAATAGTTCCCTTCCCGGCTGTTGCTAGAATGGTGGGAAGAGCAGATGTCGTCAACCCGAGGTTTGAGATTGTTTTCAGACAATTTGTGGGTGGGCACCCATTTTCCAGGCTTAGGAACTTTTCCAAGTTTTTGGAGAGGAAGGCGATGAACAGATGATGTATGGCTTGAGCGAGCACTCATTACCGATTCCTCTGCTAATACAGCAGCAGAGATTTCTTCAAGGGCTGCTGCTTCAAGAAACGGCTTATCATCAAACTCAACATGATCTCCACTTCACACATTCCTTAAACTGAGTTAATGTTTCTAGCCGCTTCGTCGGCTGCTGCTGGGTTTCCTTCTTGTACCCCAAAATGATTCTTGGGTGCTTTCATGTTCTGCTCCATTAGATATTATTAAGTACTATTTAATTATCAGTTAGAAATGGGTTGTATTCGCACATAACTTATCGGATGTTTGGACTGACCAGATTCATTGTTCTACACCTCAGCCAATAAGATGTGGGGTCAGTGCTTAAATAACATATACGGTGAGACGAGGCTGCCAGTCTTGTTTCGCTTTACCCTAACATATGGTTGTGTTGGGATTTCAGGCGCTGCTTCAGACCCAACAACGCGGCATCGCCACAGGCTCCCGGGCCGTGGGTGAGCACATAGTCTTCATGGGCAGCGGGAGGCCGGCGGAGGACCGAGTCACCCAAATGGTGATCGCGCACTTCCTGCGCCTCAACACACCACTGGTGAGCATGGTGGACGGTGGCTACGCGGCCTTCCACGAGGCGCTCTCGCCGCCCGAGGCGAACCGCGACCGTCTGGTCTCCCACGAGCCAGACCTCTGTTTCGTCTGCGCTGCCAATCGCGGCCAGCGCGCCCTCCGATTGGCTGCTGAAGCCGCCGCCACAGCCAATCAGCGCCCTCCTCTCACCACCTCCTCCAACTCCCCTCGCTCTGCACCCATTCCCCCTCCGTCCTCGGTCCTCTCCAAGTTTTCGAACCTCCTCCAACTCAAGAAGACGCCTCCTGCTCCTCCTTTGCCAGCCAATCAACAGCCGGCTCCTCCGTCGCAAAATGCTAAACCGAAAGCCTATCGCAATACCTCCGCGGTATTTGGTATCGATGACAACGACGAGGACGAGGAGGACCTGGATGAAGACGACATCTCGCCGAGACTCTTATCGGCTCATCCTCCTCCTCCTTCCTCAACTCAACGGGGCTTTCTGGGAATGCGGTTGGTGCCAAGTAGAACCCAGCAGCCCAATGTGGTGACGAACCTAGAGTCCTGTCATCCAGGCGAACTGATCAGCCTACAAACCTGCCGCTCTATGCCAGGAGTGCTCACGAGCTTTGACTGCACTCTAATCGGTCACGATGATCTGCCGGCATTCAGGGCTGTCATCCTTGTGCTGGAGAAGTTCATGATCGTTGTGCGCGAAAGGGAGAAACAGCTGCTGGCTGCACTGGGCAGCTTCATGCAGAAGGCCTTTGTGAAGAGAGTCTCCGCCGCCGCTGCTGCTGCTGAGGAGCCCGAGAAGGAGTTAGACGGGATGGTGGAGGTGGTCTTTCCCATTAGCCAGATGACCAAAATCACCTCGAAGAAGATCACTCCGGAGATCATCACATTCCACTGCACCAAGGTGGGCGAGGACCTCATTACTGAGTCGAGTGAGAGCGTCCGACTGCACATCCCCCAGGCTGGCGACGCAGTGAAGGTCATCAAGAATGCCGTCTTCAGTAGCAACGGCATCTCCTAATTGGTGGGTGGGAAATGCCCCACCGCCCTCACTCCCTCTATTTCTGCTGCCTGTGCCCCGAGAATGTGATATGTGTGTGTGCGTTTGTTCGTGCTTGTGTTCTGTGTACACATTCCTTCTTACTATTACAGCTATCCAATACTTTGACTTACTTACCCAAAGCTCATTTGCTACCGCCAGTAGTCATGCACATTAAACTGCTTCCATACATAGTTAATTCATTTTCCCGTCTCCTCTGTTAAGAATTTAGATTGGTTAATTTCAGTAGTTGCAACTTGGTTTTAGTTGTGGGAATGTAATGCGTATTATCTAGGTGATTTCGTAAGCCGATTCGAGTAGGTTGGACTTAGCCTAGGGTTGCCAAAATGTCATCTAAAACGGGTAGAATACATTCCTTTGGTGTCCTCCTAAGGTGTTCACATCACGTATATGGAGTGTTATTGTTCTAAAGTATACAGGGTTTCGGAGAGATCTGACAGTCCTATCAAGGAAGTCGCACTACTGTCAGGGAGTCTTACTCAAGAGATCCATCGCAATTAGTGTCTTTTACAGCTTCAATCCAGTGCAATCTGGTGATGAAGCCAGAACAAACTGATTTTGTTTTCCTTTGGGAGGTCTCCTTAAGGATGACTTATCAGGTTATCCCTTCTCGGCTTTGGCTGACTGGAGCATTTCTACATACGAAGAGGCCACTACCTTCGCCGCTTAAATAAACTTCGTCATCTGTCGCAAATCTATCCAAAAATTGCAATACTGGTACATTTGAATCTTCATTTGAAGATGAAGTTCATGTGTCAATATAATTTTTACAGCTTTTGCCATTCCTACAGAGAGAACTCGTTTTTCGGTTTTGTATCAGAAGCTAGAAAAGAGATCCAATAATTGGGCCGTGGAACCCAATAAAAAGATCAGATATCATGAATGCAAATTCTAATTCGCTGTTCAGTGGTTTAGCATTTGCTAGTTGGAATATATATATATATATATAATTAAGGAACGATTCCAACCATTTTTTCAGGTTAATTAAAGATGCTCTTCAGCCTCCCCTGGCTAAAGCCCATCTTGATTTTAAGATTGTGATCCATCTCAAAAAACAATGTTGAAAGGGCCCCTTTCTTGGATTTTTTCTAGGTGTCTCATGACAATTTGTCCAGATTTTGCTTTGGTCGCTGCTGCCACAGCCAATCAAGAGGGCGAAGCAGGTATGGTTGGTCATGTCTGCATTCAATGTAGATACTACCAGCATTCACAGGAACAGAAGCCAAATTCAGGGCAATGGATCGAAATCGAGTGATTTTTTTGTACTTAGGCTCCGTGCTTACCTGAATGATGTTTCAGATTCTGATTTTCAATAACGTCCGCTCAACCACTTTCATCTTCGTGGCAGTTGAAATCTCGACATCTGAATTTCGCAAACAATCTTCTATACACATATTCAGCCACACATTCTCCTCCATAAACTCATTAAGTGGCTCTAGCTTATTCGTCAGCTGCTGAGATTCCTTTCTTCAACGTATAAACATTATGTACCCCAAGTGATCATTGGGTAGTTCCATGTTATCAGGATTTTGATCATGCCAATTTTGTTTTAATGTTTCTTGATAGAAAATGGCAAAAATCGGACAGAACTTATGCCATAACCTGATAGGAGACCTCGATAGTGCTGTGTTTGCAAGGAAAACAGTAAAACGATAAGATATAATGATGGAAAGTTTTAGTCTCTAGCTTTACTTTATAATAGTAAAGAAGTTCGTCAAAAAATGCTCTCACTGGATAATGGCTTATAAGCGAATCTTGGACATTTATTACATATATGCTCGAAATTGCCCACTCTGAACATGTTTCAGAGAACAGGATGGAATTTGAATGAATCTTTTTAGCCGAGGCTGACAGCCGAGATTGCTGGAACGATCACTTAGCAGTGGCAGGTAGTTTCAGATCCTGATCTACTATCACACCTACTAGGAAAACATTTCCATTCAATCTAAGTTGAAACAACAATACATCATACAGTCAATCGATTGAAATTCGGTGTTTTTCACAAATGCAAGGCACACATCGCAGACCGGAGCAACCTCAGATCGATAGAAACACGCCTCGCTGCTTGTTTAGACCGCCTCTGACCCCGTGGGCCCACCGCCACCGCTGCTGCCCATAAGCGAGAGCAGGGAGGGTCGCATAGCGAAGAGCGGTTTCTGGCTCTCCTCCCTGGCGCGCAGGTGCAAGCGCAGCAGCGTGTGCTCGAGCACCCCGGTGCGGATCTCCATGGCGACATTCTCGGCCTTGAGGCGCTGGATGGCCTGCTTGATGCGCACCACGGGCGAGCCGTCGGTCATGCTGGCGCCGCGCGCCTCCATCTCGCTCTTCACCTCCTCCACCTCCGCCGTCAGCGCGGCCAGGCGCTGGCTACGCTCGGCCAGACTGGCGCTGGCCTGATCGTAGGCCTCCTTCACCTCGCTCAAACAGTCCTAAGGAAGGATAGAGGCGAAAAGATTCCTGTTTAGGGGACTTGTAAACTGCGATTTCGCTAAGGATTGGGAAGGGCGGCTTCCCAAAAAACACACAAGCTGGAAATCAAGAACTAGGTAGAGTATTTATGAGAGAAGAGCAGGGCAATTACGAAATCAGTTAACTTATACGTCTCCCAGTTAGCTCACAGAACATCTAATGTTCCCGTAGAACATAGCTTAAAGCACCACTTCTGTGAATTGGCCTCTCCAATCTGCTTTCTGATTTGAGTTTATGTCCTCATGGAGATTGAATAATGTTTTTTCATGAGTTTAAGAACGAAAACTCAGCAGCCGACGAAGCGCCTTTGCTAAGAGTTGAAGGATGACATCTCCATGCCATGTACAAGTACTAAATCATGACGAGTGATTGATGTGTTTGGGCTTGAGCACCTAAGACACTCCTGGTGAGAACAGTGGGACAGTTGCGAGGCCAGGTGACTCATCTTCTCGTTACCCAGTCAGCAGACAGAACATCGAACGTAGCTTATCGCACTATTCCGTGAACGTGCCTTTCCAATCAGCTTTCTGATTTGAGTTAATTATCCTCATACAGTATCAATACTTGACGCACTGAACTCTCCCCCCAAAAACTCGCCAATGCGGAGAGGACATTCTGAGACTCATTCCCAATCAAGCTTCAGCTTGGTCTGGTCAAATAAGTCTGCAATACCTTATGTCCTTTGATTGTTGTAAATTGCTCAACCCGTGCCTTACAAAAGGTAGTTATATTCGTTCATCCCAGAAGCTCTATCCGAATTTCACCTTTTTAAATTTAATGGGCATTTTTCGGTACCTAATGGGTCCGACCATCATTTTTTGTTAGATGCATCATTATGATCAAATTGTGTTTTACAGAACAAAAAATTAAAAAAACGCTTGATTAAAACCCTACTAACGTGGAAGCACCCAAGAATCATTTTAACCACCTAGTGCTTTATGAGTTGAAGAAAGAAAATTCAACAGCCGAAGAAGTGGCTAGAAACATTCACTCAGTTTATGGAGCATGGGAAATGTGTGAATAAAAGAACCTGCAGCAGAAGATGACTTGCGAAATTTAGTGGAAGTTGAGGTTTCACCTTCTACTGAGATGAAGTGAGTTTGTTGACAAGTTGTTTCTTGAAGAAGCTTGCCCTGCTTTATCAAGTGAGTTAGAAATGGCATTAATTACTTAGTCAAACCTTACAACTGTTCATCGTAGTCTTCAACGACTTTGAATTGTTCCTAAACTTAGAAAGTGGGTGCCTAATGAATGGGTGTCTGAGAACAATCTTTAATCTGGAGTCGACGACACCTGTTCTCTCCATTCTCGCCTACGTGTCTCACCTATTTTGGTGGATACACTTGTGACTGGCTACTGACGAAAAATGGATCTTTTATCGAAATATTAAGGACAAAATACCCCAGTCACAACAGTCGAGAAGGGCACTTCATGGGAAAAATGGTTCTTCTTCTGCCAATCTGGTAAGATCGAAAAGGAATAATCCAATTTGTTTTATTACTGCCACCTAATGCAGCAGCAATTAATGCCTAAATCTACCGTCAGCAAATGGGGCTGCTTTTGAATCAGACTCTGATCAAAAAAAGACCTGCTCCAGTGAACAGAACAGTGATTTTTCATCAGGATATAGAACTCAGATGGGAGAAATTCCTCATTCACCTTATTCTCCCGACCTTGCTCCTTCTTCAGACTACTATCTCTTTTGTACCTCACAAAATCATTTTGAAGAAGGAGCTGTTTCATTGTCACAGGGGGAGCTTGTAATCGATATTTCTGAGTACCTTGAATAATTAAAATCAAAAGAATTTTTGCAAAAATGAAGGTATTAATGTGCTAGTAAAAGAGTGGAGAAGGGTATAAAAACGAGTGGAGGTACATTAATGTTGAAATCTCCAATTAAATATAAAGTTTATTTACCTGTTCTATTTTCTCAAAATTAGGAGGGAAACTTTGGGGTTATTTCCTAAATGATGGAGATTAGTTTTCCCTCTAAAGATGCGAAAATACGACGTCACTCATATATTTAATGGAGCAAATTTTCTCTAGCTCAAAGCTGGTTTGTGATAAGAACAGTAAGAGATTTGTGCAATACTGAGAATGCACATGCTAACGATAGCACTAGTAACAATTACGGCCATGTCAAAACACGCCCAAGAACTCAAGTACAAGAGCATTTACTTCAATGAATACTATTTCTCACTGTGTATGTGCGTAATTAGAATGCACGTTAAAAGTGCGTTGGGGCAAATAAGGGGAATTTATTGTTCCCAAGCTTACAGAATAGATTCATCTCTTCTCATTGATTACTCATGTATGTGCATCCAAAAGAATCCTCTAGATCGACGTGAGCACGACAACGCTTCCATCTTAGGCTCTTGCGAGTAGTTCCGGCTAGTAGCTAATCGTAGAGAGCACATGTATATCTAACGAATTCCGGCAGAAACATTTATAGCCCGTTGTTTTAAATCAAATCTTTCAACTTGTCTTGATCCAGACTTACTAGTAAACTGAATGATTGAGAATTAGAACAAAAACGCCGACAGAGATGTTAATTCATGAAAGGTGAAATATAATTTTAGATAAATAAATGAAAGTCCTGCTTCTAGGTTTCCGAAAAGGATACTAGTCATACTCTTTAGCCACTTGAAACCAAAACCCACTACGTACTTTCCCTCCATGTCTAATAAGGACAACGTAGAAGACCACTACTACGTCTCCAACCAGCGTTAACAATAGCCTAAAGGAGAATTATCAGGAAAAGTCGAATCATCAGATGTGACGTTTTAATCCAAGCTCAAATTCCGGGTAAATACTCCTAAGATTCAGTAAGCTAATGATGTTTCTACATTGATTGTTATATGTTTCTCAAGCATGTCCTTATTACCTACAGGACATTCCGTGCAGATATAGCCCTACTGGAAGTCTAAGGCGACTAAGAATACTAGAAAACAGCAGTGACTTAGCCATAAGCACCAATTGTCCGTGCTTCATGTACAAGCGTAGGCAACAAGACTCCAAAATTCGTCCTACTTTGATCTTTTTTCAAGTGATTCACGACTGGCTACCTAAAAGCCTACGGCCGAAACATGTAGGAAGTCTTTTTAGAGAACTTTGCCTGCGAATGCGTTATTTGGAGGATGACATTGGGTAGCATGCAATGTGTGCAAAATACCTCACATCGAATGCAAAAAGGAGCATTCAAAATACAAATATACCAGACATGGTTAACAATGCAGTGAGGTCCGACCGCAAACTTTGAGGCAAATATATAATCTGAGAACGGGATTCACTTACATTTTTTGTTATTGTCTACATCAAGGTAGAGAATAAGGCTCTTTTAAGGACAGGTCATCGGGCAAGTTCTGTCTGAATTCTACCTTTAATTCGAACGAAATTTAGAGAGTATTTTATAATGTCGAATGGAACTGAACATTGCTTGTATTCTAAATGTATTTCAACTAATCAAACTTCGTTGGAAAAAAAAATGAAAATCGAAATTTACTTGATTAAAACCCCGGAAACAAAGAAATAACAAAGAATCATTTGGAGCGCATGATTTTTTATGAGTTCAAGAAAGGTAACTCAGCAGCCCTCGAAGCGGTTAGAAGAATCCACTATTCAGGTTATGCAGAGGAAGGTGTGAATGAAAGGTGGCTGCAGAGGATGGTTTACGAAATTCAGAAGCGGAGATTTCATCCTCCACGACAATCAAGGAAGATCAAACCGGACGTTTAGATGAGTTTGATCATAAGCCTCTTGAAGAAGTAGCTATATTATTAAAGGAATTGGCAAGGAAGCATAGTTCAAACCATGCAATTGCTCATCGTCATCATCTACAACTTGGAAAACGGGAGCATGCAGCACATATGGTCTGAGAACAATCAAAAATCTCGAGTTGATTACGTATGCTCTTCTCTTTATTATCGCCAACTTCTTTCATGTTTTTTGTGGAACGATTTCTCACTGGCAACTGGTAAAAAAATTGATCTTTTATCGAAATGTGGTGGCTTCGTAAGCAGGGCGGAAGACCCAGCCACAGCCGAGAAGGACACTCCATGGGTAAAAGGGTTCTTCCGTCAAAAAGGGCTGCTTCTGAATCAAGCTTTGAAGATGAAATGACCTTCTCTAGGGAATCGAAAAGAGGTGATGCTGGTTCATCAGGACAATGCAGCACGATCCCACACAGCAAGAACTAGGTCACTAAAGACCCGGGAAAAACTTGCTTAAGAGAAAATTGCTTATCCGCTACTTCATTTATTTCGAGAATAGTATAATCATTTGCAAGAAATTTGTTGGATGAACTGAAGAGTCCTAAATCCATTCCTATACTGATGAATTCTCTTTTAAATTTTGACGTGTAAGAAAACAGTTGCTGCCTGAAAAATGATTGCCTTTTGATCCCAAGTTTGTTATATATCATTAGAAGAGAAAGATGTTCTTGTAAGGAATAATGCATCTGCATCAAAGATGCAATAAGTCCTCTGCACATTAACTGATATTTAGAACTTAGTTATCCAGTCTGTTTGGTTAGCATTTTTGCAGTTACAAATTGTTTTTCCTACTAACCTTTTCACCTCAAGTTAATTAACGCTGCTAATTGCTTCACCTCCAGCATCGGTGACCTCTTAAACCCACGTAAAGCTTGCACGATGGCACGAGGCCAAGTGCACATTCTCTATCGGTTTTCCATATCGATCAGCACAATCAGTACAACGAACTCTCGCATCGCAGCAGAATCAACTCAGGGAAGAATCCATGAAAAACTGGATTGCTCAAAGGAAAGTAGCTACAAACCATCCAGTGAGATAATATCAACTCAATTACTACTAGAGCTCTTGTGATATCAGAATAAAAACGAAACTGTGATCCTTTGTTTTGAATGCCATAATTTTTGCCCTAGAATTCGGTTTCTTTTTTCGGAAAATTTTGACTTTCTTTATTATAAGCATCGGAGTTTACTATTCCATTCTCTTGGCTAAAATCAAGCTCTGCTCACGTTAACATGAGATATTATAGTTCGTTGATTTCAGTCAGCATTGTTCGGGAATCTTTCTACCCCGAAACCAGACAATTCCAAGTATTCAATGTTATTAATTATTTGTACTGTTTCAATGGACAAGAGCTTCATTGGACAAGCTGATGGGCAAATGCAGTGTGCAAACGGAATATGGAAATCACGATTATGCGTGTGTGCATTTATCTGATAACAAGATTCACGTGTTAGCCGTCTTCTGTCTTGCCTGGGTGGGTATTCAATTCACCAGCCTACCTAACTCGATTTTCTGCCACTTTTGGCTACCAAAACAGTAATTACATTACCCGACGATCTTTCTAGCCAACGCTAGTGAAGCGAATGACTATGTTTGGCATTAGTGCTCAGAGGAGAGCACCTCATACCCACCTGAGCACGTCGGTATTCCGTGAGTACAGAGTCAATCTGGCTGTTCACGTACTTCTCCCTGCTGCCAATCTTGTCCATCCCCCTGGCCAGGTCTTCGGCCAGTCTCTTCAAATTGCTTCTTGAGCTAGCGAAAGCCTCTTCGATTGCACTTCTGTGCTTGCCAATCTGCTCCAAATGCGTCCGCCAATCCTTGGCGCCAGAGCCACCGCTTCCTGCAGTTCCATTGACTGAGCGAGTGACCAGTCGCAGCTGGGGCAACACACGCTCCACCTCTAACTGCCAATCACCGGCTTCAGAAGCAGGGGGAGGCGGGGGAAGGGGGAGGGATGTCACAGTCGTCTCCCTCGCCTGTTGGGAGTCATTTATGACTCCTACTCCTGTTAGAAGGCCGGCGAAAGCGCCGTGTGGATCAATAAATGTGGGTTCTTCCAGCAGAGAACTGGAAGAGGTGTGGTTCTCGCCCTGATTGTGAGTGGTCTGGAAAGCTTTCTTGGATCTAGGTGTGTCTAAAGTCAGATGCAGAAATCACACTGATTCCAAAATCATTACGAATTTCTCTAAATAAGTGGACTTGCCTACTTTATTGGTGAATGATCATCTTACAACACCGATGATTGATTATAGGAAAATCAGTTTATTGAAACATTACGCATGCTACTTGTCTACTATAATAGTGAATTCCCTATGAAAAAACTACACAAAAACAAAGTTGAAATACATATTTTGCAGTTGTCGATGTGTTGAATCGGGGCTGAAATACGGTAGCTGATACCTAGTAACCATCTTGAAACCCTAAGGTTTTAGTATCAAAGATATATCAACGATAGAGAGATTTCGTTGCAGTCATTAGGACGCCACATATCTTTTAAAATTGCACTGAGATCTAGTTCCTTCGACGCACGGGTAGGGAATGAAAATAAATGCTAGCTGGCATTTTAGAATCGACATAGAAACAACCATCGCTACTGGACTAGTCGGTAGTAGGAGGGGATTTCCTAAGATTATAAACAAACGATTCGCTTATTTATATCCAGGAAGAGTAAATGATGCAAGATTCAACTCAGTAATTGCGTGAAGACTGAAAGCGCTATAAACTTACGGTCAGTATCAACACTAGTCAATTCGTGTTCATCATCATCTGCAGTCTCCACATCGACCTCAGAATCACAATGAAAGCCACCTCGTGCAGCCGAGGTCATTTCACCGGCGCAGCCTTTGCTGCCAGACCATTCTATTAAACTCCCCTCTTCAGATGTGGAGACAATTGATTCATCAACTGTGGATGCAACACTTTTTGCCCCTTCCCGCTCATCGATTCGCTGTGGATCGAGCATAATTTCTTTGTTCTTCAGAGCTGCGTCAGCCAACAGGGAGAGAACGTGAACACAATAATCTCCACTGCCGGATTTTAGTTTGCTTGGTGGAAATTCCGGAATCTGACCCATCAGAGTGCGAAGAGACTCAAGAATGGTGGCAATCGTAGCATTTGGATCGTCATATTCTTGAGGGGGTTCAATGGAACCGCCAGCTTCGTTAATGAGCCATGCGGCAAGACTGACAAAAGTGTTAAACTGTTCTCCCGGATTTGATGGTAGAGCAAAATATATTTTTGAAAGGCCTTTGATTCTACTTCGAGGACAAAAGTGCTTTTCGTAATCAAGAAGTTTAAGTTTTTCTAAGAGACTCTCCATATTTTGAAATGGAAAATAAGGGGACTGAGACGAACTGGAATGGAGGAACGAGGAAGAAGCGACAGCCTGCGTGACTTCATCGTGCGCTTCTGTTTCCAACCTCTGACCCTCCATCTCATATTACAAAAGCTTCGATGCTAAAAGTGTTGCAGGAAATGACATGTTGAAAAAGTGGATTTATGAAAAACGAGGCATAACCTCATAAGGGAAGTGCATAAACCAATAACTCTGCTACACAATCACCTTGAATTCTGTAAAAAATTATTTCAGCAGATTCCTAGATTCTCAAGTTTATGGCCTAAAGCTAGACAAAATTCTTATAACCTAACAAACACTCGAACAAACCGAATTTAACCAATTATTACGATAATATGTTATTCGAAAGGGAAGCCATCAGATAACCAAGGTCCTTAAACAAACTAACGATACCTTAATTTATAACCATAGCAGCAAAAACGCCTTTAGTTAATTTTAATTTTATTTTCTTATAATATAGCGCCACCGCATCTTAAAATTGAAAACTATCATAACAAACAGTTTAGATAACACAATATTACAATATGTGCTAAGTAATTTTATATGAATAATATAGACACAAATTAATGTTTTAAATGTTAAACCTTGGGGTAGGCAATTCAATTGTGGTCAAACGCGTGAGTGCGTGTATGTTAGAACGTAAGAAATAACGATCACGAAAACTTGATTTTTAAATACCAGTCATTTTTTAAATAACCATTTTTCTTTCAGCACATTACATGGCATTTTCAGTAATAGTTGACGTTGTTAGGAAGATCTTGGAGGAGCCCGTACCGGAAAATCGTCACCCGATATTGGCCCTTGCTAAGACTGATTTAGAGAAACAGCTAAAATCGAAAGCTGAGGGTGATGAAGACAAAGCATTGGACCGTCTTCCTTGGAGTAAATCTGAAAGAAACGCCTGGATTCGTCAGGTATGTTCATGATTTCTTCAAGATCTTCGTAGTCCCATAAGAAACCGATTGCTGCTGCTGGAGTGCGACAACCACTCCGTATTCCTGGAGCGTCTGGCCACGTACCCAAGTTTAGTGACGCTGATTTCGCTTGTGAGAAAGCTCGTGAAAGAAGACTTAGACGCCAAGCTACACAGGGTGTTGTGGCTCTGTTTAATGCTGTGAGACAACATCAAACAACCATCTCAAAACAATTGGATACAGCCGCACCCCTCGAATATCAAAAAGAAAAAATCGTCACTGGATACACTACTTCCGATTTTCTCGATAGGCTCTCTGCTGGTCTTCCCGGAATTAAACCCAAAAAGGCGAGGGAAGATGTTCCTGATCCCGAACCTCCCCGCAAGAAAGCCAAACACAATCCATTCCCCGTAAGTTCAATTTATTGTAAAACTCCAAACTTCTACTAATAACTCCTAACGTATGAATTATGCTGTTTGCAGGGCGCTACATGCAGCGTTAAAATTGAACGAGGTTGAGAAGACTACTATCTCAGATAACTTGTATTATATACTGTGAAATAAATTTTTGCCTCCCATTAGTTTTCGTCGTGATTGTTTGTTTCTTGCGTTGCTATGGCAAACTTAACTCATTCCTACCTGTCATAGGTTATAGCAAAATCATGTCAAGGTCCGATTCAATGTAAGTTACTAAGTGTTAAGCTCTCCTTCCCGTGCTGGTTATTCTTTTCCCAGTATAATACAACTTAATATAGATTTGAAGGAATAAGTGAGTCCACTGGTGATTTCACCTTGAGTGATGGAGACAAGACTTCCGATAGAAATTCACCTCCGAAAATCCCTAGCAAACCCGCTGCGGCGGATCTCGAATGCAAAGAAAATGCAAATCCCTCACCTTCTCCGAGTTTCGATTTCAATGTGGAGAAGAAATTGCCGCTTCTTCGAGTCAACATCCGACACGATATCATGGAGCAGGTCTCTTACATAATCGCAGACCTCACATCCATCGATCTCAAATTCTCCGAACTCGCCAATCTGTCTGGAAAATCCATCGGGCAGTTTGTTGAACCCACTCCGAGGGTCGACACATCTGAGGATCCCACGGCCCCTCCCCTCGACCGCCTTCATGCCTACACCATCACGGAGCTGCGCAATCAACTCGGCACCATCCGGCAGTTCATTCACGACCTCGACGCAAAGTACACAGAAGCCGCCCAAGCTACTCTCGCGCGGATCAAACAACTCGAGGAGAATGAACAGCGTCTTCTAGAGGAGAACGAACGCCTTCGGAGCCACTACTGAAATCCCCTTTTCGTACAGAAGCAACAATAAATGGCTACTTTTTCCCACAAACAGGGGAGGAGTATTTACTACACATGCCGAATGAGGGGTGATGGTGGGAGGTCAGATGACGGAATTAACTGGAAGGGGCCTTGCCGTTATCGGGATTAGTGTTCCCGTCGGCGGGAGGTCTTGATTGCATCTGCGCTCTCAGACTGTTCACCAGGTCTGGGTTGGTCTCCTGCATTTGGCGCGCGAATTGTTGGCCACTAAAGTGATGGAAGACACAAAAAGAAATCTCGATGGGTTGAGTGGTGAAAATTTGGCGGAATTTGAGCCTCTTAGACGTACACTCGAAGGAGCTCGTCCATGTTTGGTATGCCACCGCTGCTAGTGTTGTTTTCGCCTTCAGACGACCCGTTTCCACCCAGGATATTTTGCATCAGAGATTGGAAACTACAGCAGAAAATATGCTTAATATGTGGGATGAGTAGATCTTCAGATTTACTACCCAAATATGTAAAGGGGCAATGTACGTGTACGCTGCACAGATTCGTTATAATTGAGCTAGCTAGTAGACAGAAGCATTAGTAATTCACGAATTCACTGACGGGAAATGCGCTGGTCAGCGCCTAGTCTGTTCGGACTGAAATTGAATCAGCTTTCAACACGAGCTCGGTGTTTCAGTCATACGTAGGCACTCCCGATCTCACCCATACTCACGTGTTTTGCATGGAGGGGTTGGAGATGAATTGTTGTGCCACCGATTGCATCATGGGATTGTTGAGCAGACTGCCCAGATCAAAGCCACCGGAGGCACCGCCTGTATTGCCGGCGGACTTTTCCCGCATCTGAGCCTCAGCGATTGAGAGGTTTTGTTTGAAGTTGGAATTGCTCGGATCCAGCTCTATGGCCTTCTTGTAGACCTCAATAGCCTTCTCATACTTGCCCAGGTTGCTATAGGCAACTCTACAAATGTAAATTTATAAATTAGCATGATTTTTCTCTCCAGATAAAATACGATTGTGGAAAAGTACCAACCCCATACGACCATAAGCTTTGCTGTAAGATGGATCAATCTCCAAGGCCTTTTTGCAATCTGAGATGCAGTTTTCATCCTTGTTCAGCCGACTGTAAGCTGCTCCTCTAATGAAGCAAAACGTATTGGAAAGAACAAAGAAATGATACGCTTCTAATGCATCAAATACTTACCGGTTACAGTAGTAGATGGCATTGTTAGAATCCAAAGCGATAGCCTTGGTGTAACAATCGATAGCCTCGTCAAACTTTTCAGAGAGCATCAGAGCATTTCCTTGGACTTTGAACCTTTCAGCAGCCTGCTTTATCTTCAGCGGTGGCTTCCGCTTTCCCGTTGGCCTAAGGTATATGAGGTAAGGAGAAAAAGCACCTACGGTAGGTGGTTTTTTAAACAAGGAGAGTAGATCTATCGAGGGTCTAGTTTCACCCGAGACCCCAAAAGCACTTTCAATACACTGAGTGGCGACTAAAAGGAGTAAGAAACTATAAAATTCCCGTACCTTCTAGACTTTCAACCGTGTCACTTTCGTAATCACCACAGGCGCATTCATCCCTGAGGAATGCAGCAATGCTTTGATAAACGCTCTTCTTTACATCTGACGTCATCTAGGCATAAGTAAAAATAAAGTGAATTTGCCAGTAAGAGAGTGGTAATACACAAAAATACCACATTGTAAAGTAACAAATAAGATAGAGTTATATAAAATTGCATTTTGCAATTTAATGTGTTGCAATAAGGACAAAAAGTAACGAAAACAGCCGAGAAAACAGTATGTACGTACGCTGAGTGTGTTCAGTTAGGTTAAGAGTATTTGTTTGGAGATCGTTCAAACTAAAGTAACGTCATTTTGAGGTATAATTCATGGCTTTTCCTTGGAAGGTAAAGCCCATAGGTAACTAAGATACTGATATTATTAAACTAAAATGCCAATGTTTATCTGGAAATAAATATATATTTGTATTAGGTCTGCATAAATAATAGACAATCCTTGCGCCAATAACCAAAATTACAGCCAAAACTATAACTTGATCAAAGCTTATGCATTTTAGTCTAGAGTTGAGCTGGTACTTGGAACAATCGCTTGGTTGGGTGTTGCGATGGTAATTACGCCACAAATACTTCTCTAACATTGTCAATTTTCTACAGAATAAAAACCTTTTATCAATTAAAGATGCAAATTTATCTTTGATCTGTGTTAAACATTGCAGTATAGATAGTAGATAGGGAAAATGCCTGGGTAACGTCTGTGATTCCGAATTCTGCGTTAGAGTGACGGCTACTAAGTAACTGAGAAGATTATGCTATGACCCAGTTCATAAAATAGGAGCCGTAAATTTTACAACGTGACTTCCCAAGATTCCCGTTCTAGCCTTTACTGGCATTCCAATACATTTCAAATCTTATAAAATACGATGCTCCCAGATCATATTCTGTGAAAGCTCTTATTCACCTAGGGCGACAAGTGCGCACACGCTTTCATCGGTTGAATAGTGAATTAACTGTTAGGTCAAACTGGCAAATGCCCTTATTGCCTTCATGAGAAGGGTATATTTATGGAACAAATGCTTTAAAAGGATACAAGGCCAAATAATTTACGGTAGTAAAAGACACCTGGACACCATGATGCTTGCGATGAATACATTAACTAGTTTTGCCACTTGGAGTAATCTTATCATATGTCAGGTCTTAGTTATTCACATTGTAGTATTTACAAAAATCTCATAAAACTGTAACATAAATGTATTCTTTTATTATAACTATAAATAATTGGTCTCCATTTGTATATGTAAAATGGCTATTTGTGTTCGTTTACTCGCATGATCAAATATTCATTCCCTCTAGGTCAATAAATACCGCTTGTATTAGTGTGAAATTAAAGGTCTGCTATATGGGATTGACTCCATGGTGGTCTCCTCTATGAACTTTGGTAAAGAAGAAACAAATTGATGGCAGAACGAAAAATTTACGGAAAACAAAGAAGCGAGAGGGCTTCTAAAGAGAGATCCGCGTTGCTTGATAAAAGCACAAATTCTGATGGATTACGAGCACATCAAAAAGAGAACCGATACAAGGATATCGGATTTTATCAATTCCAAAACATCTCGGGCAAACGAATCGGTATTGCATTTAACATCACCTACTTTTAGTCCGCCTCCTTATGTATTTGATATGTTTATATCTACTACTTTTTGGAATGCTTACGGGCTTACTGATAATTGTTCTCCAGCTTATTATAAGTGAGGACAAACCATACCTTACTGGTCAGCAAAGCTTGCTCAGATTAACGCCAGGTGAGATATTACTTGAAACTTAAGTCCCCTTCACTATTCTGTATTTTGGTTGAAATATTCGATGTTCGAATGATCAAAGTGAATGACTTTGTTGTTGTTTGTCTTTTAGGATTGAGCTATCGTCCAAATATCGACTTCAAAACATCATTAATTTCCTACCAATCCTCAGACCCCCAATCGTACATGCCCTATGTTCAAAATTTGCGCACCTTCTTTTACTTCTACGAAGATGTTAATGTCAAACCTCAGGATGGTTTCGCAACTTGTGTAAACGGAACCAAAAGTCCGGACATTCCAAATCTTGTCTGCAAGTTTTATCCGATCGTTCTCGAATCCTGCGTGAAAGAAAACAACTTTGGCTACGATCGAAGCGAACCATGCATTATTTTAAAAATAAATAGAGTGAGTTTAATAATAAATTAACCAACTGAAAGATGCCGTTACGATTCCGTTATACATTTTATAATAACTACAATTATCTAAACTCGTTCTTATTTAATGAAAACACAATTCTCTGCCAGATTTAGATAACTAGGTAAGTCTTTGTGAAAGCATACGTGCATACGACATGTCAAACTTTGGTTCGGCCATAGCTTTGCTCTGCGTTGTTGCATTTGGAACACTGTAACAAAGGTCTTTCATGGACTTCAGGTCTACGGTTGGTTGCCGGACATTCAAAATCAGACAATGAGTAATAGTCCACTAGTACGGTGCTTTGGAAGGGTACGTTAATACTCCTCTCAGAGACGAGGGCCTACATTTTTCCTGGCCAAGATAACAGATACTTCTCACCCTGAATCACTAAAAAATGCCTTCAAAATTTTGCCACTGCAGCCCCTTTCTACAATACTTTAACACTATCTACGCCATGTAAAATTTATACTTTCCACAATTAAGATACACGCAAGAGTAAGGTGCTATTTATCATAATTTTTGCATTCTTAAATGATCCAGTTCTAATTTTTATTGGTACTAATTCGTAAATTCTTCAAGTGGATAGATGCAGCATTTTAAGTCAGCAAAGTCGAAACCTTGACGGTTGATCAAGCTATTTTTAATTTAAATTTGTGCTTAATCTGATAATGCATTATCATAAGATCTCACACAGTCCAATCAACTTATATCCATGTAATTATTTGAATTTTTTGTTTTTTGCAACCACGAATAAGTACCCTAAATCACCTTAAATGGGATCTTGTGTTGTTCCGAATAGACCTAGAGACTACCGATTATCCATTCAATTAATTTCAGTTCAATTCGGATTTCGGAAAGCTGCACTACTATCCTAACGTGACGATCGATGGAGTAACCTAGTAAGCCATCTCAAACATTGTGTTTTATAACAGTTTGAATAAATAAAACGAATGACCAATTGAAGATTCCATCTATGACATCTTTCCATATATTAAAAAGCTTATTTATTCCCTCATTATTGTAAAATTCTTTCTGTGTTAATTAATCAAAGAACTCATAAATGGCAGTTTCAAACTCTTCCTGCTTTGCAAAAGCAGTTTTTCCAAATGGCATTTTGAGGAAGGAGTAAGGCCGGTGTAATAAGATGGTGGAGGAGGAATTTTCTCCCAACCAAACTCTTCTATCTTTTGTGACGTGATTCTTGCTCTTTGGGGGATCGTGCATTGTCTTGATGAAACATCACTAGAGTAGCTCTTTTTTCCCCATCAAAGCTATGTTGTTGTTGCATTAGGTGGCAACGAATCAAATTGAGTGATTCCATGGCGTTCCCACCAGACTGAACCAGAAGTGGAACCTTTTTCCCATGGCGTTCTCTTCACATCAGCTGTGGTTGGGGTCTTTCCCCTTTATGATCCTGTCGCAGTCTACGTCGTTTAAAAACATTTTAATAAATGATCCATTCATCATAAGTCTGTTCACTATAAAATGTGGAAAAGTTATCGAAGACGGAGGAGAGAAGAGTGGATTTCGTCAACTCAAGGTTTGAGTTGACTGTTTTCATTGATTTTCCAAGATTAAGGAATTTTTCAAGTTTACGGAATAAGCAGACGAACGGTTTTATGGTTTAGACTAAGCTAATTCACCAATTTCTGAACTAACAAAGCACAATTTTCTTCAAGGACTGCTTCAAGAGGCAGCTTATTGTCAAATTCACCCTCTCCATAAGCTGAGTGAATGTTTCCAGCCACTTTGTCATCTGCTGGGTATCCTTTCTTCAACTCGTTAAACATTATGTATCTTATATGATTCTAGGACACTTCTAAGTTAGCAGTGGGTTTAATCAAACAAAGTTTAATTTTTAAGGTCCTGTTGCATGGAGTTCGATAAATATTCATACATATTAACTTAGGAAATATTATTTGGTTTAATTAGACTTTATAAATACCCCTTAAATTTCGTTAAATGTAAAAAGATTAAATTCGGACAGAATTTATGGGGTGACCCGAGACATTCTGATGGTGCTATTTGTGCCTTTTCGCGAAAATTCCAGTGGCATTTTCGACAGCGTCTACTATCCCTACATCATTCAATACGCCTACCGATCTCCAGTGGTGGCAGTTCAGGTCAAACAAGTGCAGCGGAACAGTCTCTTCTTTCTGACTTGTCGTCTCTTCAACCTCAAAACACCCTCGGAGCCCGTCAACTTTGAGGTGCTCATCGATTGATCTCCTCAGCCCCCAACCAATCGAAAAAACCTTGTTTTATCCTCAAGGTCGTCTTGTATTTTGAAATTTCGTCACAGAATTAAATCAGCATTTGCTCTGGTTGGCTGAAACGCTTCTGATTGGTTCACGTCTGCGGGAATTTAATAATTGATTTAGTGGTCTCAGCGTCAGGCATACTTGCTTTGCTTGTTGCTTTGAACGAAATGCAGTAAATTCAAGTGTGATCGCGGTGTTTCCCGAAGCAATAAACGGTCCTCATCAAATCGATGAAGCATTTATGACCTTTTAGTCTAATGTGACGCCAAAGAAAAATAAACAAGATTTTGCATCTTGAAATAATAATTGATACCCTTACATGATATTTTAAAATGTACAAAGTCGGTGTCAATACTTAGAAAAAGGTAATTTCAAGATTTTAATGGTGACCATGCGTATTTTGCGAAGCCGATTTAGGTACGGTTGATACCATCTAATGAAATGGCTACGATATCTCTTTGTCAAAATATAGAGCTAGGTACTCTAAAATTGTTTGGAAACCTACATAAGAAGAAATTAACAGAAAAAAGGCATTTTATGTACAACTTTCCCAGGTAAAGAACTCGAAACCATAACGTAATTTCCAATAAAATAAGCGATCTAAGGTTATATTTAGTTAAAGAAGGCTCTTTTGGCATTGATCCTAAGAACTTACAAATGCTAGTTTTAGCCATTTCCTTCGGCCGTCTCTTTGAAGTGATTTTGTAAGCTACAACAAAAGGTAGTCCAAGGAAGGAGCAAGGTCGGGATAATAAGATGGTTGTGGAAATTTCTCCCAACCCATTCCTTCTGCCTTTCCCTTCTCGGCTGCATCTGGGGTCCTCCTTCCTTACCACCCTGTCATTGTCTACGGAGCTTAACAAAAACATTTCGACACAAGATCCACTTCTTTCCAGCCACCAGTCACAAGTCTCTCCTTCTAAAAAGTTGGCGAGAATGAAGAAGAGAGGAACCGACGTCCACTCGAGGTGTGAGTTGATGTTTTTCAGGCATTTCACGAGACAACCGTAGCTGTTGTTTCCCAAGCTCTCGAAAGTGACGATGAATAGTTGAGTGGTTTCAACTAAAATGATTTTTCAAGTTCAACTCTACGGGTAAAGCAGGATAAGCTTATTCGGTGGCAACTTCTTCAAACTCAAATGGTCATCGTCCGGTTCCATCTTCCCTCATCTACACTACAATTTCGCTACCGTCATCTTTCATTCTCACATTCCTCTTCATAAACTGCGTAGTGAATGTTTCTAGCCGCCTCGTCCCTAACTTATAAAACATTAAGTGGCTCAAATGATTCTTGGGTGCTTCAAAGTTATCAGGGTTTAATTAAGCCAATTTTAATCTTACTGTTCTGTAACTGAACGTTTGATTAGCTTAAACGCTTTTAAGCATAAAAACAATGTTCTACTCTACAAAAAATATTAAACTGCTCTTTAAATTTCCTTTAATTTAGAAAAGAAAAATACGGACAGAACTAATGGAGTGACCTGACACAAAACTTCCTCATAGAATGTAGTAGAAATCCAATGATTTTTATCATGCACGAGTTAAATGGCATCCAATGTTCCTAAGACGTGCCAATTTCTTTGGAGAAGAACCCTCCTCTCAAAGCTTAACGCCCGAGGTGCACACTCAAGTTATAATTGGTTTAGGTAAAATAATAATGCCCTACTTCCTATCCGCTGTCCACCCGGTCCTGTAGTGGTCCAAAGAAAATAGTAGGAGAATATCCAGTCTCCCTAGAGTACTCCCCCTGTTCCTCCTTCAACGTTACGTTTATACCACACTATAAGAGCTTTGAGGCAAGGTCATCTTCGTCCTTGAAAGATTTGTCCATAACACTCGCCCCTTTTTCTGTAGAGATGCTCTTTAGCATTTTTTTCCTGTCTACAATCTAAATTACATATATGAACAAAGATATTACGTACTCTTATCAAAAAACAACTACGAAAAATGTTTCTTTAATTCTTAAGTGTTCTTCATAATCCTTAGGAATAATAGAGAAGACAAATGAGTAACAGCTAAGAGAGTAGTTCATTTCATTAAGGTCTCTAAGGTGAGCAGAATACTACGCTTTCCTTGTAAGGCGATACTGAACGGCGTTCAGTGGTCCAGTTTGTGTAAAAGGCTGGATATCACCGGAATCACACACGATTTTTCTCTGTTTACGTACAAACGAAAATGGCTCTTTTCTATCCGATGAAAGAACAAACTGTTCAAACTGTTTTAAGAATAGCATTATTTCAGCACAAAATTGAAAAGCTCACAACGCCTTCGGGAAATAAATGTGATAAGTTGAGTAAATATGCCGGAAGATGGCTCAAAAACGAATCTAACATGTAATCTATACAGGGGTTTTTACCACACCTAGCATTTTGGCTTCATTATCTTTGAACATGTTATATATTTTATAAATTTTTTAAATATTTACGCTATCTGGTAAGTTGATTTAAAACAACGGTTTTTACAGATATTCAAGAAAATGGTTATGACCTTATAGAAATGGTAGATGCCAAATTGTTGGTGCTCCTATGACAGGCTTTGGTATTACAGAAACTACCATACGGGAGTTTTAAGAGGTACTGCCTCAAAAGCAATGTCTGTCGTCTTTGAAAACAAAAGAAAAACGTCGTCTTCAGCAAAGCACAGGACATGCGGAATTGTTAGAGAGGATTGCGAGACCACGGCTCCTAAATCCACTGCAGAGCTCCTCAATGAGCACCCAGAACAGAACCCAGTCTCCACCCAAACCCGGTTTCCACCACGGAAGGGCTGCAATCAGAAAACCCCTGCTCTCGAAGACGGTAAATGTTTCAAGTGGTAGCGTAGAAACCTCAAGAATTGGTCTGATGAATCATCGTTTATCACCTTATTTCCGACCTCCGGAAGGCGAGTGTACGACGTTTGGAGACAGAGAGCCGAAAGAAGCATTTAATCCAGACGGCTAGCTTCCCCAACCTTAAAACATGGCGGGGATGCTATTCCTTCCATGAACGAATAATTAACAGCCGAGACTATTTGGAATTTTAGCTGGTGACCAAGTTCCTCATTCTATGGTTTTTCAAGAACTGTAGTTTTCGGAGGGAACACCGCCATCTTTCTAGATGACGGTAATGCACCATTCCATTCAGCAGCTCGAATTGTTAAAGAGTGTCGACCTCCTCAACATTAATAAGGAGTTTTTGTAGTCGATTTGAAAGACTTTAATTAAGAGGTCGATTTCCACCTCCGCCATCGTCTCTAAAAGAACTGAGTGAGGGTGTTTTAACTGCAGAAGAATGGGCTAAGATCCTTTTGCAAACAACTCCAATTTATAAAAAACCAGTGCCTCTTGTTTAGTCTATAATGGTGGATTTGGTTGTTCAAGCCCTATCGATTTGGCGTAATTGCTACATGATGGTCCCTTCATCCTGCCTAATCACATCCGCCTTTCAAAATGCTCAGCAGTTAACCTGTTACTTGTCAATTATTCCTTCCGCTTCATCGCTTTGTTTGAGCCCTCTTCAATCAGTAGGCAGAATGATATTTCTCTTTCTTTCCCTCAAATAGACATTCAAAAGGCCGCTTTTCGTCTTCCTACACCACTCTGTTGCCTCGAGGGTACTCCGTTGCGCACGAGGAACCTGTGCATATACTCCGCCTCCACAAAGTTGTAGGGGTCCGCTTGCATCTCCTCCTCACGTCTCTTCCGCATCTTCTCTTCAAATTCAGCCTGAATGGACTCCCCACGTCTTCTCCGCCTCTCCATTCGCCAGTAGTTCTTCTGGATCTTCTTCACCTGCCTCTTGGAGAGTTTCTTGGGCTTGGCCGGTGGGTGGTAGAGGAGGTGGTTCCAGTGCATGGCAGCGCTCCAACTCACAGCGACGATGAGGCAGAAGAGGAGAGCACAGAGAGGAGCCGTCCAGGTTGCCATGACGCGCCACACTTCGACGGTGCCTTTCCAGTCGTTGGAGGAAGAGGAAGAGGAGGAAGTGGGTTGGGGCGAAACTTGGAAGACTCGGACTTCGGAAACCAGCCAATGGTCAAGCTAAAAGGGTGCCAAGGAATCGGCGTCAAGAAATGCCCTCAACTAATCACCTACTGATTCTAAGTTGGTGATTCAAACATCGTACCCCTATGATTGACCATGTTAATAGAGCGGTTAAGAATTCTGGACATCTTCTCTTGTTCACAAGCCGTGCTGTAACCCCTTGACCTTGTTAATCCAGGTGACTCATCATCTCCGTCACCCAGATCGGATGTGCAGGCTGAACATAGCCTTAAAACGTGCCCTTAAAATCTGCATTCCGAAATATGCTCCTTAATTGACATTAACTCTGCACACTGTGTTTACGCTCACTCTGTTACCGGGTCTGTTGAAGCTAAACACTCCCCTCTTCTGTCGGCATTGTACTAAACTAGTTTAGGTAAGTCAAAACACTTTTTCTGCATATTTCCCGAAGACATCTGCTGTTGAGCTAGCGCCATCAGATAGCTGCTGCTCTCTCCTGTTGACTAATTGGAGTTCCTGTTGCCATTATGAATCATAGCAGAGTAATGCTCTTTGTCTGGATGCCAATTCGATCCTACTCTCCATGTCGCTGTTTTTCGCAGGTGTCAGCATTGGTGCATATCAAATTAAACTTCCATAAAAAATAGCATTTTTCTCTCACCACTGCCATAGCTCCATCACAAGCCTCCGATTTCGCATCTCAGTTTCAAGACTCTGCTCTCACTGAACTTTACTTTTTGACAGTAGAACGAATGGAGCTCAACATTAGGCCTAGTTTAAACCATGGAACTGTAATCTCCAAAAACTCGAAAAAGCTCCCGAATTTGAAAAAAAATGCGTGCCTCATGAAAACAGGTGTCTGAAAACAATCCCAAATCTCGTGTTACTGGCAACAATAGGAAAAATGGTTCCTTTTTAGGTGTGGTGGGATAGCCAGGGAATATTACACCCTGAATTTTTACCACCTAATGCAACAATAATAAATGCTCGTATCTATTGTCATTAACTACGGCTTTGGTGAGGAATAACTGCTAAAGTGAATCGAAAAGTGCTATGTTCCACCATGACAATGCGGCAAAACGCTAACACAGCACGTGGACGAAGAATTTAAGTGGGAAGAAGTTTCTCATTCAGAAAAAGCTTGTTAATAGATGTTTACTTGTTTTGTTCATTTAAAATTCGAAGAGAACCTCCGGGATTGCCTGGTAAATAAAGGGAGATTATACAAGCCTTCAATGAAAAGCATAAACTTCCTTCTCCAACTGTATGGTGAATCTTTCAAACAAATTTTACAGAGGAGATAGCGGAATTCCCGTTAAATGTGAATAAAATTCAGTGTGTCAAAACTATGAGGATCAATGTCTATTTTGCTGAGATGGGGAAAACTATCGAATTCGCAATACATCTTGCATTTATTAATGTGTGATTTTCGGTATCAGAGAGCACCTTGCGGTGTCTAGACTTCATTAGTCGGTAAAAAAATCCAGCCCTTTACTCAGACTGCCACTACCTATCATTCATCGACCTTGCAAGTGTTCAACGACCTTGTTTCCGCTCCTCAATTAACTACCGCCCTTTCAATTAAACTTTTAGTATTCTTCGTTCCCAAAATCTCTGGGTATTCGCGACTGGATCACGTGCTCTATTGCATCAGTCCATCCAATCAGCTTTCTGATCTGAGTTCTTTTTTCCCACATGTATGAATAATGGACGCGGACATTCCTATTTACCACTGGAAGTTCACGGGCTAAGGTGCGTGCCTACCTGCTCCTAATCATATTTTAACTTTCTTCTGTCCCTCTGTTGTGTAACTGGTTTTTCTCCTGGTTAAGAGGAAATGATTGTAAATAGGAAGACATCGAAAGGACATCAACTGGTGATTCGAACATTGGGTTTTTCAGGCAGGTCAAGTCCCCTAGTGAACATCAAAGACGCTTTTAAGCGACCGCTGTTTCACTTGTATGGTTAGCCTTGCATTCGCAATGATCAGGTCAGAACTCGAACCATTCTTTAAATAACAGCGAATCTGATAGACTCTGGCAAACTATTTTTTTATTGCATATTGTTCTCTTGGATTTATGCTTTTTTTTCAAAAGCCATCAAAGTTTATTGCCTTTCTTTCGGTTACTGTGCTGTAACGCTGAGATCTTAGTGGTTGAATGATTTAATACTGTGCTCAACGCCTATTGGCTGATGGAGACAGGAAACAAGCTTAATATGAATTCTCTGAATGTAGATATTCCAATAGATTGTCGGGGAATCTGTAGCTAGTACCTTGTCATCAGTTCATCCCATATGTTCCGTCCGAATTTTGAATAAATATAACAAGTTAACAAATGCTGAAGTTAAGTAAAGACTCAAACCTAATTCCAACCAGTCACAAGCTTATCAATGCCACTGTTGTAAGGTTTTTTGGATTTGATTATTCCAAGAACTTGCGGAGGTCAGTTACAACCTCTTTCTGCTGCGTTGCAGAAGCTGATTCTTCCAACAGATTTGGTAAGATTTGGTAAGCGAGAATAAAAAGAAGAGGAATTTTTCCAAACCGAGTTATTCCTCGATCTTTTTTGACATGATTATACTTGTTGTGTGAGTGTGGGGGTCGTGATGCATTGTCCTGAGAGCACATCACGCCTTTTCGAGTGGCTAAAGCTGGTATTTTTTACTCCTCGAACGCCCTCTGCTGACAGTGAATTTGAGCATCAATTATTGCCGCATTAGTTGGTAACAATTCCATTTTCCACTGAATTCCCCTCTGGTGTTTAACATTTGTGACTCTCCTACTATTTACGACGCCTAACACTCATAAAAAGATCATTTTTTAGCTTGTAGTCTCAAGTCTACCAAGCAAGAAATGGGAAACAAGCTGGCAAGAATGGAGAAGAGCAGATGGCAACTTGACATTTGAAATGATTGTTTTCAAACAACAGGTGTAGGAACTGTTTCAGGTTTTCGATGACAATGACATGTTTTGTGTTTTGATTTGAGCTTAACTGCCAATTCCAAATCATGTAATGAGGCAGAACCCGTTCGATCTTCATCTTCGCTACCATCTTCGTTTACTCATCCCCACTATAAAATGAGACTGAATATTTCCAGTCGCTTCGGCGGCTGCTCAGTTCCTTTCAATCTTGAACTCTTAAAACATTTTTTGTCTCTAACGATTCATGGTTACTTCCATATTAGCAAGGTTATACTCAATCGAAGAGAAATTTTATTGTTCTGTTAAGCAAAAAATTTGGTCAATTTAAGTATATCAGTTCATAAAAATAATGTTAGTCTCTACTATACATTGCAAAACACTCCATAAATGTCCAATTTAAAAAGGTGTCATCCGGACCGAACTTTTGGGGTGACTCGATATCCTTGATGAATCACCATTTCTAAAACCCTCTCTTGTACCCTCATTAGGCAGCAGGATGCCCAGTAGATGGACTCCCAGTTTCTATCAAACCACGCCCTTCAATTATTTGAAAATCTGTCATCGATGCTATCATAGGTTTGGGTGAGGCATCTGACCTTCACTCTAGGAATCCTGAGGAGTGGTTGTGTTCCTAATTATTCCTGCCTCTTCGGTAGTCTTGTCTTCACAACTTTGTGGGTTGGCAACTCCATCCGATAACAGCCCTGTTTTGTCCAATTTTTGAATAAATTTTACAAATGACCAACGTTGCATTTTATTAAAGATTCAATCATCAATCTACTTCTCTCATTATCAACCACTTCCTTTTACAAAGTACCAAGCTTATTAATGCACTCATTATTGTAAAATTATTTCGGCTTTGATTTGAGGAACTCAAAAATGTCTATTCCAACCTCTGCCTTCTAAATGAAGGTAGTCTGAAGGAACGATGTGGGAAAAATTAAGTGGATGGATGTGTGGAGTCGTACTGCATTGTCATGAGGAAACATCACACTTTTTCAATTCACTAGAGCAGGTCTTATTTCCTCCTCAAAGCTCCGTTCAAATGCCCCAATTGCTGGCACTTATTTAAGCCTTAATTGTTACTACACAAGTTGGTAACAATTCAAAGCGGAATTTCGCCCACCCCTTGTGCAAGTTATTTCACTGGCAGATTCATCAGTGACTGTTTCTTGTCGCCTCTTCTACTGCTGAGTTTCCCTTCTTGAGTTCAAAACATTAAATACCTCAAATGATTCTTGGGTATTTCAACGTTAACAGGGTTTTAATCATGTGAATTTTGATATAATTGCCCTGTAAAAAAGATTCCATCAGTTAAAATGTATCCTGAAATATTGTTCATTGGCAAATATTCTTTTATCTTTTTAATTTAATAAAGGCAAAATTCGGACAAAATTTATGGACAGTCGTGGTATGTCTCAAGACACTCCCGTTCACTACTGGCTAAAATGAGCGAATTCGAATGTGATTTTGAATAACAGTCTACTAATAAATAGAATTTAGAAGAACGAAGGAGCAACATAGAGTTTTTAAATCTTAATTTACGAAGTAGCATTTGGTTCTTGTTTTCTAGATGCATTAAAAATGTCCACGAAAATTAAGTTCCCTTTAATTTTAAACCCTTCTCCAATCGTATAGAAACTGCACTAGTCGTCATTTGCTAATGCGTACAGTATCGTCAATTTTCCCATTGTTTGACTGAACAGTTTTGTTTAAAGAAGCTGTATACCAAATAGTAAAGTCATTTTTCATCTTGTGTTCCCTTGTGAGTAGCTCTGATATGCCAAAAATGAATAGAAACCACCGAATGGACTCAGGAATTAATTGAAAGTTGAACTACCAACGATTTAGCACACACACAAACAACTCACCTTATTACTTCTACCACCTCCTCTTCTCCTATTGAAGAGATTCGGTCCCTCCAACCAGCACTGCCAAGTGCCCGATCCAACCTTTCCACTTGTCGTGATTCTGAGCCATCTTGCTCGCCAGTACCGCTTGGTGGCGAGTTTGAGAGCTGTTTTCAGATCCAGAGCCAATCCAATCGGCGCCTTCAAATCACTCTCGTCCTCCTCCGTCACCACTTTTGTTTTCCTCTTTGATTTTCCGACCTTTGTGCTCGCTCCTGCTGCTGCACCTTCCTCGTCCTTACACCCGCCCCAGACAAGGTTGGGTTGGCAGACAGAGACAGGGTGCTGGAGGTCACTCCATTGGGTGGTCGATGTCTCCTCTGCCGCGGCATCTATGGCTGGTGTCTCGCGGGGAACAAACCTCCAACCGAGGTGAACCAACGTGGGATCAGTTCCTCGCAGAAGGAGACCCACCAACGGAATTTCGGCATGGCAGTCAACTGGTTAGCAAAGTCGAAAATTAATGCAAATGAGGTAATCTAAAATTTGGACATCCCATAAGTTCTGTCCTTATTTTATCTTTTTTAAATTTAACGAAATCAAAGAGCATGTCCTAATTTCGAATAAAGATGAACATCAGTTTTTGGTTAGGTGCAGTGAAAATGGACAAATTTTGTGTTAAAGAACAATGAATTTAAATCCAAAAAACATTTTGGGTACGAAGTGGCTAAAAACAGTCACTCAGTTTTTTGGAAAAAATGTGTGAATTAATAAAGATAATCCTGCTTTCTCTGTTGAGTTCGAATCGGGAATTAAGCTCAACTCATCTGTTCACCGTTGTCATTTTCAAAACTAGGAAGAGTTCCTGTACTCGGAAAATGGTGCCTCAGGTTTTGAATGAAACAATCTAAAATCTCGAGTTGACGACATCTACACTTCTCCTCAATCTCGCCAACTTGCTTCGCCGTTTTTACTGACAGAATTGTTACTGCCGACTTGCTAAAAGTGGATCTTTTTTTGAAATATTAAGCGTCGTAGTGGCCTCGTCCTAAAAGGGAAGACATCAGCCATAACCTTAACCGAGATGGGAACTTCATTGCCAATAGTGTCGTTCCCTTATTTATTTAATTTATTTTGTGTCTATTCAAAATATAACTTTCTCATCCCCTAATGAAACTCTCTACTGACGCTTTCTCCCCAAATCCTTACTAGCTCCCAAGATAAGGCTCCATTACTACGGAAGTGCTTAGAGAAAAAGAAACACGTTCAAGATGATGCGTGTACTCAAAGAAGAGTAAGCATTTTCAACGCAAATTGGGCCAGGCCCCACAATTTGAACAACTCAGCCCAGCAAGTTTAGTCTAAGCTGTTGGCCAATTTGTACCTGCAAATTTCAGTCTATGACTGACACTTCCATCGAATTCTATGCTCAAATAACAACAAATTCCACCTATATTCGGCGGTGTCATTTTAACAATGCTGATAGGACAGAAGCATCTTTAGAAGGAATCTATTGATTTATTGGACCATCGAAGAGTCAACATTTTCACAACCACATATTTTTTACCTTTTCAAAGGAATTTTTCCCATTTCAAGTTATTTTGTATCCAAAATGGATAAGAGAATAGTTTATTTCATGAAAAATTCACACACTATGCAAAGGGGAATGCAGATATTTTTGGTTGAAATATTACCTTCAACGTATGGAAGCAAATATATATTGGAAAAAAGGACATAATTAAGATGAAAATTTTACCATTTTTCATCTAATAGAGACAACGTATTTAGTACAATCTATAAGCAAGCGTCCAGTGAAAACTGGGAATTAAATGGAAGATTCAGTAGGAATTTCTCAGTTTCGTGTTTGGAATGAAAATTGCATAGAAGTATGAGAAAAGCGGGAGATGATTCCGGCAATTATATCATCAAATGCAGTCTTCAGTCTTGTGAGAAAATGCAAATATCTCACTTGAGTAATAGCGCCAAAGGGCTGATACTGAAAATAAATTATTATTATCAGGTTTAATAAAGGAGTCGGGTATTTTTCTCAAAAACGGTATATATTAAAGTCATGGGTAAGCTTGTATATGTATAGATAGAAATATTATTTGCATATATGTATGTCTTTCTTGTTGATTTCCTTTAATGTATCTAGTGAATCGAAAAGGAGTGCTTTTTCATCAGGGCAATGCAGCATGACCACCAAAACCAACAATCACGTCACAAAAGAATTTGGCTGGGAGAAAACGCCGAATCCAATGCCTTATTTTCCTTGCCTTCCACTGGTTTCATGGCTCAAAAATCATTTGAAGAGATAGCTTCCGATGTGGTTGAAACTGACATTCGTGAGTTCTTCGAATCAAAACCAGAAAAATCCTACGATAATGGCATTAACAAGCTCGCTCATAGATGGAAGGGGCTCATTAATATTCACTAAAAGTGCATGAATACTGACTGGATCTTTAATTAAATGCAACATTTGGTCACTTATTACATTCATTCAAAAAGCGGGTTGTGCTAATTCGATGATCTGGTACCACTCAATTAGCGCATGCACTTAAACAATAAATCTCCAACGGAAGGTGAATTATTTGACAAGTTGGTAGCTGAGTGCTCTTAAAAGTGCGCGAAAAGTGCACCGAGAATAATGCGAATCTGTCAATCTGTAGTTTTGGTAGGTGTGAAGCAGGTGGGTGCACCGCAGAATTTATTATCGGAGGTAGTCTCTCTTCTGAGAGCACACACCCATGCACCTCAGAAGTACTCTCAGCGATCCTCAAGCTAACTAATAAGGTTTGTCAGGCTATCCCATATATAAATAAATCTGTGGATTTTCCTTGATTATCCATGTAGTCCTTCCATCTATTAACAAGCTTATCGACACAGTTAACAATCGGAAGAGTTACAAGGGTGGATTCCTCCAAACAATCTTGTAAGCTACGAAACAAGTGACAGGAAGAAGAAAAAATTCTTTTAACCACGTCTTGCCATCTTTGTGAGGTCGTGATTCTGGCTAAATGGGATAATGCTGCATGGTCCTGATGAAACATCACCTATTTTCTTGTGTTTCCTCATTGCTAACAGTAGATTTAAGCATTAATTTCGATTAGGTGATTGAAATTCAAAGTGAATAACTCCCTGGTGATCCCAGCAAACTGATTTAAGAGGGACACCCTTTTCCTATGAAGCTCACTTCTCGTCGGTTGAGGATGGGATCCTTGCAATATCCGCTGTTAGCCCCCAGTCAAGAAGTGAAAGAAGTGAGCTTAAACTAAGCTTAATGGCCAATTCAAACTCAACTAACAAAGCAGCAGGATTTTTTCAAGGGCTTCACTGGAATATGGAATGTGGAATATCCATTTCCGAATTTCGCAAACCACCTTCCGCAAGGATCTTCTTGCATTCACGCATTCTTCTCAAGGATACTGAATGAATGCTTTTAATTACTTCGGCTGCAGCTGAGTTTACTTTCTTGAACTTGTAAAACATTATAGCCCTCAAATTATTTTTGGAAACTTCCATATTAGCATGTTAAAATGCATCTTCCACAGACATCATAAGAAGCTCCTTAGATTTCGAGTAGAAGTTATGAGACAACCTGATTGAGAAATCTTCACAACCTCTGATCACGGGTTTAATTTGTAATAGGCACAAAGTTATGAAGGAGTTATCTGGATCATTTTACCTCTATTGGCAGCAGAGTTCTGAGGTTGAGAGGCTTGTGATGTAGCTATGACAGTGGTGAGAGAAAATGCTATTTTATGAACAGTTAATTTGACAGTCGGTCCATCAGAAGCCAAGCAACTGCACCACCTCAGTAGAACGATGGGCCCCTAACAGCATATCAGACAATCTGAAAGCGTTAGCTCAGCAGCAGATGCCGAAAGAAGTGTTTGAAGATAGACCTAGCACTATAAATCCTTGGGCCCTGTCCCCGAGTGAATAGGATGCTACAGTCTCTACCTAGAAGAATGAAGACCTTCGCTTTTACTAGAACACGAGTTGTAAAAGAGACTTCTCACAGAAAGGAGCTTCCCCAAGCCCTATAGACTGTTGGGCGCCTTCAAGGAAGTCACCAATCGTCATGCTGCTGGTACTGCAAAAACTCAGTTAATCGATAACAGCTATGAGGAGGTAGTTACTGTAAGACTGGCGATTGGAGCTGTGATTGAGGGCACTAATTTGGGTTATTTTGTCTACAACTTCGTCAGAGACAAGAAAATTATATCTCTGAATTTGGTGAAATAAAAACCGTACCTTCTTCCCCTTCCCGATAATTGCTGGAATAACTTTGGCGTTGTTTGCGTTTATTGCTGTCTGCTAGCCGAGTGTTTGACGCTCAATATTCTCTATCAATTCACTCGTTCCCCGATGAGACTCGCAAACTTTGTCCGAACACTGGCTCTAGCCAGTTTTGGCCAAAGTTGGCTGGTAGGATCTCTAGGTTAGTCAAATAAATAATCATAATATTTATATATATCAGATTATCACATAAGTTCTGTCTGAGTTAATTTTTTAAATGCTTAAAAAGCTCAACATTATTTACAATTAGACTTGCCAAAACTTATCAAATATGATTTTACAGAAGAGTAAAACTAGAATTTGCCTGATTAAAACCCGTCTAACATGGGAGTACCACTTAGGAACAATTTGTGTTCAAGAAAGGAAACTCATCTCAGCAGCCGAAGCGTCCATGAACATTCACCCACTATATGACGGAGGAAGGTTTGCAGAATTCAGTGAAAGTGGAGATTTCACCTGTTCATTGTCGTCATCTCCAAAACCTGGAAAAGTTCCCGAACCTGGAGAATGGCTGTCCCAATGATGTGTTTGAAACAATCTCAAATCTCGGGTTGATGACATCTGCGTTTCTCGTCTTCGTGCTCACCAGCTTGCAGTGGATTGACTTGTGACTGGTGACGAAAAGTGAGGGTCCTATCGAGATGTTGTTAAACCTCTTAGAGAGTAGAAGGGTCGTAAAGTGGAAAGATCCCAGGCAAAATCATTGATGAGAGGGGAACTTCATCAATAAAAGGCCTTGCAATGCAGAAGTGATTAATGTTTAAATCAGCTGGCAGCAATTAGGCAGGCATTTAAACAAGCATTGAGAAGGAAGAAGGTCCTCCCTAGTGAATCGCAAAGTGGTGACGTTTATCAGGCCAATGACAACTTTCAGCGAAAGTTCGACCAGCAGGCTTTGATAACAAAAAATATGCCATTCTCTTCGGCTTCAGTGCACAAACCGAGAGTGTAGCTCCTTTAAAATATCATGTAGTGAGAATAAACGAAACAACTACCGAATGCTTATACAGTAGTTTAACAGAGTGTCGATTGTGAATTAAACCATCTTCTGATATTTATCTGCATCTTATCTCAGATAGATATCACGACGATTTTCTAAGCAAGACAAAACAGGTTTCCTTTAGCACCGCAAAAACGTCTAAATTACCCAAATAACTAATGATACTGAAACAGCTTTGAATAACCATGCAAAGTGGTGAGTTCAATCGATAAAGTATCGATTTCTCACCCTATAAGCGGACTTGCATACCAGGATCACGCAAAACCAAAAGACCAATCGATAATTGCCAGGCTGTATCGATTTTTAAGTCGTTTCCTCCTCGAGCTATTAGCATATTACTTCCAGTCAGTCATGGTTAGAATTTCCACTCGGAATCATAAACCGGTTTCGTTTTGTGAGAGGAGTAAGTGAGTAAATAAGCCGTTCGAAGAAGGCTGCTGTGTTTGTATGTGAGCACACAGGGGCATTTTGGCTTCATTATCTTTGAACGTGTTATGACCAATTAAAACTCAACATATTGTAAAAGTTTTTGTTTATTTTTTGTCGTCTGATTTGTTTTTTAAATAAATGTTTGATAGATATTTAAAAAATGCTGCAAGTGTTCAAAAGCGGAATTTCAAAGAGGCCAAATTTTGGCCAAAATTGACAAAACAGTGAGAATGCGTTGCAACTGGCGGCATGAGGAAGCAAACATTCATTTAGAGACCAATAGAGCAACTACGTGCGGCTCAATTGATACATCATTTTGCATTTTCGGAATAGATTTTGGAGAATATTTACTCTTACTAGATGCGATAAAGGTACTCAGGCGCACTACACTTCCTTCTACAGACGACGACCCGATTGTGCTAGCACAGCAGATCTTCACCTCCAAAATATCCAGAAACGAGTTCCTAGAGGATGCTGGAATCCGAGTTTAGGCTTCGTCAATTTTAAATGAATAAATGATTTTAACAACCAATTTTCTTGCAAAAATTCAAATTTGAGGAAACCATTTGTTCTAGTAAAATTAGTCTGCTATAAGCTTGTTTCGGGTTGTGCCGAATCGAGGATTGATATCCTCGTAATTTTAATAAATTTTGTAATTTTCAACGAATTGTTACTATTTCCTTCCATTCACCCTGAAATTTAACTTTATTCACTCTAAATGGGTTAAATATCCACGTCGGCTGTTAATCTCAATGTTTAAAACGAACCTTTATTGATCGATTTTTCATATTACTTTGCATGTACTTTAGATGCTCATCGATTATTGATTAACACCATAAATTCATAGCCAATATCACAATGCATACAAAATGAGTATTGATTTTCGATACTATGAGGTTTTGATAATCAAACCAATTGAATAATAACTTTTTTGAAGAGGAAAATTGGCATTCTTGGGAAGGACAATTTCACGAGAAAGATACCCTTCTATATATCGATCATAGGTCTTGAATGAGTGCCCAATGTTGTATCACTAATAAACAGATTTATTGAAACTCTATATCCATAATCTAGTGCTTAAGAAGGACCAGATTTTATAATTGGGTGTTATTTCAGGAGTTAAAACCATTTAAGCAGAAATTTGATCGTTGCTTAGGCTTTCTTGATTAATTTCAACTTCGCTGCACTTGAACTGGCCGGAAGAGATTCTACTAGGTAAAATCAACTTTCCGAAACAATTTTTAGGCGACTGGAGAAGAGCTGGCGGCTTATCAAAGACGGAGAGCTACGCTAATAGTTTCCACTATAACGAGTATAAAAATTGTTCTGGGAGGGCAATTTAAGAAAATATATTTCTCTACAGGTTAAAAGACGAGACCTGATGAACAAATTTTATTGAGAACGAAATAGTTGCTCTTTAAAATCGTGGTAATAAGCATAATCAATCCCTCTTTCGATATGCTCAAATGAAGGGATAGATTGGATCGATAGCTATGAAACCGTGGATTAATTAATAAGACAAAATACTGTGTTGGAAGACAGTTTGTTTATCTTAAAGTAAACCAGAATGAATGTCTACTTTGAGTTCCTCCAAAATTGCAAAACATTTTTTTCCAATACACCGTTCACAAACACGCGAGTTTGTCTTTACAAAGTATGACTCATCGTCGGCAGGCGAAAAAGTTAGTTGTATACATGAAATGTATCGATTGCCGCAGGTTTGAACGCCATCAAAGCAACAATAGATCAGTGAAGTTCATTTCACAATTATCTCTAACGCCATATTTCAACCAGCTGGTATTTTGCAAGCGATGTTGTCGAATCGATCGATCAATGAATATCTATTGATTGGCCATGGCTGCGACGAAATCTTATTACTTTTTCAAGTCGAAGGAAATTAGGAAACTATGATATCCGCACTTTTAATTACATTACAAGAGATAAGAAATTTCTCAACTAATTACTAATTTGCGGCTTTTTAGTTGATGAACTACCAAAGCTCAAATGCATCTATAGGCCACGGCGAGCTGTCATCACCTCAGCCATCTTGTGCTATTCCGTTCTCCCTAATAAAGGTTTACGCTTCCATTTGGGTTTTCTTTTACCTGGAACGTATTCGGAAGTCCTTTAAAGAGATGTTTGTTAACCGAAAATCGTGAGACAACAAATGGCATATGTGAATACTCGACACCCACTAAAACCTGTGTGAAGTGCAAATTCCGCACCACTGGTCATTACTATTCCTTGGTATTCAGAGTTAAATAAAAAGTTTGGACATTTTGGCACCATAGCCCTTGAATATGTTGTAAACAATCAAAACTGGGGAGGTTTTAAAGTTTGGATCTGTTATTTTTATTATCTGATTTGTTTATTTAAAATAAATGTTTTTTATAAATGTTTGAAAAAAATTAGTCGCATTGCCTCGAAGGTAATCACTGCCTCATTTAGAAACCTCTGTTCTCAAAGACGACAAATGCTTCAAATCCCTTAGAGTGGTGGAGTTTAAACCTCTAGAAATGGCCCGTCCCCCAAGCACTTGAAAGTGTGATTTCGTCTGACGAGTCATCATCTACGACCTTATTACCGACCTCAGGCCGAGAGTACTTCTCCCTCGTCAAAATGATCAATGATTTTCCTTCCCTAATGGAGGAGGAATTAACGGCCGACACTATTTAGGAATTTATTGGGCCACCAAGTTGTTTAAGAACTGTTTCCTGGGGGAACGCCGCCATCTTTCAAGATGGTGGTAGTGCACCAATGTTTACCTCTGGAAGTGTGAAAGAAAGGCGACACGAGGACAATTTTAATGAAGGTGAGAATCTCACCCGGCCACCACAACCTCATTATTGAGGAGCATTTATGATCGCTGCAGCCACCGTCACTAGAAGAACTGGCTGAGGGTGTTATAACTGAGGAATGGACCACAATTCATTGGAAACCAATAATTCAAAATTTGCATGAATCAATACCACAGAAGATGGGGCTTTACCGTATTAAAAATTGGGTGATTTTTCGAAGTGTTTCCACTATTTTGTCCAGCTGCTGTAGGACATTATTATTCGGGCCATACAACACCCTGGTAAAAAATCGATTTCTGCCTCTGAGACTGGATTCACAACCCCCCCCCCCCCTACTTACTCTCAAAAATCTTTCCATCAGCAGCGTTGGCAGCGTATCGATCGATTTGCCAAGTCCAGGCATCATAGAAGCTGCCCTTGATATTATTGATTTTCGATTTTTTTCGCATCCCTTCGGGTTTTGCGGCGCTCTTCTCGCTGCCCACGACTCGAGCCTCGGTTATTCGCACTGAGTGGATCGATAGGAGAGTGGCATTCTCCAGTTCTACTCTCATGCCCCTTTCATACGTTCGTCTGGCGAGAATGCAAGCATAATGGCCTGCGTCTGACGGGTTCGCAGCGAAAATCCTCAAGGCCACGCCATGGGTCCTTGGAATTGTGAAGATCCCCAGGGCCTGGGCGATTTGTTCAGAGCTCTGACATACACTCAATTCCAGGTAGAAGCGCCTTCCATCCCCCACCCAGGGGTCGATAACGCGATCCCACTTCCGATGCACCCACCACAGAGCGTAGTTCTTGGCACCACTCTTGTGCAATGCCTGGAGAACCACGATCTTTGCTTCGCGGCTTTCGAAGCATGGTAAGTCAACTAGGCCGTCGATAAGAACCTCGTGGTTGTAGGGACCATCGAAGGTAAACTCCCGTGGGTCTGAGGCAACCACGGCTGCAAAAACCACGAGACAAAGCACGTGGAACCACATGGCCAATGGAATAATTGAAATTTAAAAGAATGCTGCGGTTTTTCAGGAAACGCCTCCTGTGTTTTATTGGCTGATGGTGCATTGCTCCAGATAACTTAGTCCTCGCATGCTGGCACCTCTTACGGAAATCACAGCCTCATTTCTCCTAGATGTTGGTTCACACAAATTGTGAATTATTTTCAAAGAAATTTTAGTCTATTCTTCGGTTGAAATACCTTTAGGTTCTTTTAGAGACAACCAACTTCTTACCTAAATCTCTAAAACCTACAGGAAATGGTCTTGAGGACTGCAAATTGTGGTGGCCAGATGAGATGCTCAACTTCATTAAAATTTTCCTTAACAATTCGGGCTGTCGGCAGTTCTTGAACCATAGTTTCAGCTGCTAATTCCTTCTCCATGAGAAGAAATCATTGGCCGTTTTACGATTGCGAGAAGGCAGGAGTCTGCATTAAATTCTTCGGCTGTCGGCTGTTTCCAAAAGACTATACACACCGACCAGGGTAGGAAATAAGGTGGTAAACCACGGTGATTCGGCAGAGAAAATCACACTTTCCCGTTGCTCAAGAGACCAATACACGGGGACGTTTCCACTCCAAGACTCTAGACTTCTCTAATTGCAGCTGCTCCGTGATGGAATCCAACACCCGACGAGGAAGAGTTTTTGTGGAAACTGCGTTCTGTTCTGGTTGTTCATTGAGAAGCTCTGCAGTGAAACGCTGACAAGCATTCGGGGGCAGTATCTGCAACGCTAGCGCCCATCATAGGAGCACCAGAAATTGGTTACCTCAAGCAACTAGGTCATTACTATTATATATTCTTGAAACATTCCTATGTTTCTCAAATGACAATTTTATTTTAATTGACTGCAATAAATTTCATTCACCAAATATTCACTTGCGTAGTTATTCAAGTGTGATTTTGTGGCAAAAGCACTTGCACATGATTGGTTAATAAGCAAGTCCTCCTATGATTGGCCAACGTAACAGTAACACGTCTGATTGGTTAAAAAATGCATTGTCAAAGTTGAAAAATGAGTAAAAGTGCAGTTCGATTGACCTTTCCAATCCCTGAAACGTGCAAAATGCTGAGAGATAATAGCAATAACGATAAAAGTCTCCTTCCTCAGCCCGAAAATTACTATTCCAAAACTATAAGTTAAATGGCTGAAATTACAACCCAGTAATATTCTTAGCGTCTAGAGTCTGATAAATGTCAAATCTTTGCTAGGTATACAGCACTCCTAGCTGCTATATTGCAACTACGACGTCTTCTTTAGTTCTTACTTCTGTTCGAGCTTCTTTATGGGCAAGACTCCTGATTCCCTACAACGCTAGAATCAGTCAATCAATCAATCAAGGTTTTCTAACTGTTTTTTTAATTGTCGATCTGGTCAAGATTTCCTTGGGTTACCGTGCCAGATGCCTTTTCTATACAGAGGGTAAATTAGAGTAAATTTATGCTTAAAAGCCCATAAAATATGTGTAGGTTAAGAGTAGCATTTTACTTGTATTCCATCAAAATTGCAATCTGAATAAAACTTCGTACTTTGTAAATGTTAAAGTACAAATCGTCATCACATATAAGCTTAAAATTAAGCTTGTCCGCTAGATGACAGTTAAACCCATGTCCATATATCGTACCATTATTTATTCCAAAATATGCACAAGGTGTACTTTAAACGAAAACCCGAAACTTTTCCGCTTGTTTTCTCCCAACGTGAATGCCTCAAAATTCACTTAATTTAAACGCAAATGAGCACACACTTATCACTGAGCCGACTAGCAGAAATAGTAATGAACCATCCAAGTTGCTGTGTGCGGCCCTAGTAAACTCGAGAAACTGATTTAGAATTTCGTTCTCCTTCGTTGAAATAAAAATTATTAATTAATGAAATCCCGATAGCACCTCTGATCTAGGTGGTTGCAATGTAGTCATTCCACCTTCAGTTTGTTCGAAATTAGCGTGTTTGTATTTCAGTGTAGCATCAACTTGACTAAAAATAAGCCCCTCTCGGTTATTTCACAACTGGAAGCTAATTCTATGCTTCTGGATGCGGTCCTTTCACTCTTTGTAGTTTAATGAATTCAAATTATCCCAAAAACTTGATGCAGGCGTGATCAAAGGGCCTTAACAAAATCACCCGCCGATGCCTCTTCCCAGGGTTTTGCATGTATTTCTTATAATTGCACTTTTGCATATCGGCGCCTGATTACCACTTCAAATTGGATAATAGCCCGATACTTGTGTAAACACAACGAGGATTTCTTCAAAGATCCTTGATTTTACCTAGACTAGATTTCGTTCACATTAATCTCGCATACAGCGAAGATACACAGAGACTGATTTGGATCAAATACACCCTGACAAAAAGCGATCAGGTATTCCCATAGGTCCTGTCCGAATGTCGTGTAAGTAACACATTACTATAAACTTCTTTTGGTTTTGAGTTAAAGAACTAACAAGTGTCCGTTTCAACTTCTTCCTGCTGTGATTCAAAAGCCATTTCTTTTAAACGATTTAGTCGGCTAAGAAACTTGGTAAGAGCCTTTTAGCAAGGTCATCGATCATTTGTGACGTGAATCTTGCTGTGTGAGGTCTAGGACAGATTCAACCCTAATTGATGATAGCAGAGTTGAGCAACTCAAAGTGCGTTATTCCTTGGGCATTCCAGCACACTGGTCGAAGAACTTTTTGCCCAAGAAATTCCCTTCTTGTTGTCTCTGGCTGAGGTCAGCGATGCTCGACATTACGATAAAAGTTCCTTTTTGCCAGTCACAGGTCCATTATCCAAAAAGGGGTGAAAAAGGTTGTCCAGAATGGGATAGAGAAGATCAGATGTGAGCTCGAGATTGGAGATGACTGTTTTCACACACCCAATCTTGAGACAGGCATTTTTCTAAGGTTAGGATCTCTTCCAAGTATTTCAAGATAAAGAAGATGCACGACTGCATGGTTTGAACTAAGCTCAATTGCCAATGATAAAGAAGGATAAGCTTCTCCAAGGGCTGCTTCTAGTTAATTGAATCTCACAAACCACTTTCTTTCATTCACACACTGCTCTCCATAAAGTGAGTAGTGATTGTTTTTTGTCTCTCCTTCGGATTCTGCTGAGTTTCCTTCCTTTCTTTAACTCAAACCATTATGTGCCTCGAATTGCTTTTGAGTGGCACTCCCTTTTTAGCAGTGTATTAATCAAACGAATTTTTAATTATACCGTTCTTTAAAACGACGTTTGACAATGTTAAATTAATTTTAATATAAAAGAAGGTTCAACTGTACTAGACATTTCAAAATACTCGTTAGTTAGGTATAATTCGGACATAACTTGTGGAGTGACCTGATGTCTTAGACCGATTTCATCTTTGAACGTAATCTGAGACGCTAAGTTCATCAAAGAAGCACTTCCGCATACATCTAGACATCCAGACACCCCAATTAACGACTAGCTTCGCTAGTTACTGCTGCTTCTGCCTAACTGAGTCTCTTCCCTCAATCAGACGCGCAAAGTTGATCAACTCCTCTAACAAAAGGCACGATTTTAATAAAGGTAGAGAAAAGGGCTTGACAATGGTTTCTGAATTTCACTTTAAACCAATTAATAGCCCAACGCCTATTTCGTCTTTCCTCCAGTTTAGATACGCGGCCACTGGTAAGGACGAAACATCCCTGATATTAAACCACATCAGACCTACTTATCCTTTGAACAAAATCTGGGACTTTAAGCTTATCACGGATACATTTCCGTATACCCACATTCTCGCCTGGGACCACTTCCTGTCCCTGTTATTATGCCACTAAACTCTTGGAGATTCTGACACTTAAATCTCCTCATTCTCCAACGTACGAAGGCAACGAAATATGCGCTCACTTGCAGGCTTACCAGTTGCAACCCTAACTAATGCTACTTCTTCCTTTCAATGCTCACAAAACCGGAGCCGGACCGGAGCCCTCCCCACCACTCAGAAGCACAAGGTGAATCAAGTGTTCTACCAAAATGCACGATTGTAAAAAGGTAGAGAAAATGATTTGGTAATTGGTTCCTTAATTGTCAGGAGCTGGGAGGGGAGAGTAACATCGAGATCTCAGGCGTCTAGCCAGTCCTCTACACATCCAATCAGATGCGAAGAGAGGGGGAAGCCCTACAGCGGCCTCAGGAGCGAGGGGTAGGGCGCAGAGGGTTCGCAGGCGTCCTGGCCTGAGAAGTGGCTGTAGGAGGGCGGTGGTGATTGCGAGTGACTCGAGTCACCGTCGTCGTTTGGTCTGTGGAAAGGCGATGAGCTGTTGACCACCTCCGAGTATGCTTTAAAGGAAGAGAACAAAACAGCGATTCACTCAGTGACCAATAGGCCAGTCTCTACTCAATTCGTAGCCCCATATAATAAACGGGGCCCCAACCACATCTGTTATTACCTTTGAGGCAGTACCTCTTGAAACGCTGACAAGCATTCTGGGGATCAGTTTCTGTAACACTCACGCCTGCCATACGATCACCAACAATTTGGCCTCTATGAAAGTTTTCATTGTTCATTAAATGCTCAAAGATTCTGGTGCCAAAATGCTGTGTTTGCAATATTTTGTCCAGCTCCTGTACATATGTGGTCACTCCAAACCCAAACAATCCCCAACTCATACAGGTGTCGGGTATCCTCGAAATGCCAAGACTTTGCCAGTACAAATTCCTCAACACAGGTGATGAGAATATCAATTAAAATGCATTTGTTGGGGCCTTAGGAAAGGCCCGAACTTCAACAATCGGTGATATCTACTCAGCATCACCCTAGTAGCAAAAAATCGACCCTGCAGGTTGAATACACCAGCCAATGGGTATCCAAAGTAGAATTCACAGATAACGTAGCATACAAATACTGGTCAAAGAATGTGGATACTGAGGGAGACGTATGCGCGACTGACACTGAGGCGCAACGAAAAAATGTGAAAAAAAGTTGTCGAGAAAGGAGGAGAGGGCACCCATTTTGGAAGCTCTTGAAGGCAAAGACGATGAACAGTTATATGGTTTAAAATAAACTAATAAACTAGAATAAGCAAGCCTCATCTTCATGTAGGATTAAATTACTAATTCGAAATTTCACAAGTCGTCGGTTATTATCGAATGATTCTCAGGTACTTCCATGTTAGCAGAGTTTAAATTAAGAAAATTGTAATTTTATTGCTCTGCGAGATATTTCTTTTTTTAGTTTAAATTCATTTAAATGGAAAAATAGTGTTCAGCTCCATTAGACATTAATAAAAAAAATACTCTTTAAATCTCATTCAATTTTAGAAAACTTATGGGAATAGTCAGTTTCTAGAATGTTCGCATCCAATCGGTGTCCAGAATAGAATTCAGAGCCACTGAGGCGCATAAATACTGTTCACACAAATTGGATACCAGTGGGAACACGCCCAATCCCACCGGTCAAAGCTGAGGTTTAGAGAATGTCGACATGAGTATGTGGAGATCAAAGCTGGTAGATTAAATAGATTCATTCCTTAAGCCAAAAAACGACAAACAAGTGGAATGTTTGCATTCCGCCCTTTCGCGATATCACCAGGTCCTACCATAAGTTGTGCCCGAATAAAACCTTTTTTTTTAAATTGAAAGGAACCTAAGGAGTAGTCGATCATTTGCAATATAGGTGAACCTTTCAAACGGGTCAAATTTTGTTTTGCATGGAAGTACCCAAGATTCATTTAAGGTGTTTGAACCAAGTTTTGAGGAGAAAGGCAGATCTACTCTGGTCAATCGAGAGAGAAAATGCCTCATCCACCGCCTTAGACTCCCGACCACCTTGCTCCTCTTTCAGACTACCATCAATTGCTTTGTAGTTTGCAAAATCATTTTAAAGAAAGAGCTTTTGCAGCGCCGCAGGAAGGGGTCGAAACTGACATTTGTGAGTACTTCGAATAATCAAAACCAAAGGAATTGTACAAGAATGAAGGCATTGATAAGTTTGTTAATAGCTAAAAGTCACAGATAATTAGCAAAAGTACATCGTTGATGGGATCTATCATTAAATATAGCATGTGGTCACTTGATTTATATACTCAAAATTAGGACTGGGGTGAACTGGCAGTCATGGTCTGACATTCCACATCCCACTCGTCAATGGTGTGCCTAATTAACAAACCCCAGTTTTAACACTTCAGGTGCTAATTAAGAGTGATTCATCCGGTTAAAGAAGATATTGAAGACATTTTATGTGAATGAGCCAAAACAATCTGAACGACAACTTTTGGCAGCCTTCCAGATTACCGATGAATTAAAAGTACCCCAAAAATTAACAGTGTCTTGTCAGCTAATTTTAGAAGCCCATAAACTATAGTTGCGCATCGTGATTGGTTAATTCGCAATGGATAGATGAAGACAGGTCCACTACAAGAATGTGCACAAGTGGTCTTCTTTTATGGAAATTCAAGAAAAAAAGAAGACGCAGATTCACACACCCATACACACACACTCAATGTCGCGTACCACGCCTGGCATTGAAAACAAGGTGTCTACTGCAGCTGCTGTTCGCTTACCTTCACAGTTTGTACACAAGCTGTGCCTCGAAAAGAAGCACATTAGGAGGGATTAACTCCGTTTAAGTGCCCCCTCCTTCATACCTTAAGGAAGGTACTTACTAGAAGCGTTTTAAAGCAGTGCGACCTTCGCAGACATGTGCGTAAATGCAATTATCGAAAAGCCGAAGCCCTTAATCTTCCAAGGTGCTTTCTGAGTCGCTACAGCCTGGACCTCAAGCCACAGACAACTAATCCATCTTACACTGCAGCCAGAAATGTGAGATCACCATCCCCATACGTTGTGTCCAAATTTTGAATACAACTAGTGATCAAATGTTGCATTCACCTAAAGGCTCAATCAGCAATGTACTTTCCTTAATTACCTATGACTTCATTATGGAAAAATTCCTTAGGTTTTGACTACTCGAACTCAGAAATGACAGTTTAAACCTCCTTCTCCTGCGTCACAAATGTCGTCTCTTCCAAATGATCTTATGAGCCAGGAAACAAATGACGTAATCACAGATCCACCCACCAAAAGGTAAAACCAGTCGGCGAGAAGGGAGAGAATAGTTGACTACTGTATGAGCTTTTTTAAGACTGAAGACGACCAAAACGACCAGTTGGACGGATTGAACTGAGCTTAATTACCACTTCCTCAACCGATAGGGCAGCTGGATATCCTTCTTCGAGCCTAGCATTAAACTGAACGTTACGTCCGATTAGAGCTTTATCTTCGTAGGGGGTGAAATCTCCACATCCACTGAAGCTGTGTTTCCTTTCATGAACTCATAAAACTCTGCCCCATTTTACTCTTGGGTGGTACATCCATGCTAGCAGTGTTTTAATCAAGCAAATTTTAGGTTTATTATCCTGTAAACCTAAAGTTGATCATCTTAAATGCCTCCAAACACAAGAGTACTGTTCACCTTTATGAGGCATTATGAACTAGTGTATGAATTTGGTTCATTGTAAAAAGGGCATTTATGGGGGTGACCTAATAATGTCTTAGTGGTGTTTGCGCACGCTAGGCTTCCTTTAGGTTTTAAACCCTTCTTTTGTATTTATATGTGGGTGAAGACAGCGAGAACGGACTCTAACTAGAACCTTGCCCCTCCCTCGTCCAAATGATTAAAGATAGATTGGGACAAATGCATCATGATAAACCAAACCACCGCGCTCCGCCATCAAAATAGCACAGAGACTATGGCCGGTGCTCGTAAATCCTATAAAAAGACCAGGCAGCGTGAATGGGAAAATAGAAATCGCAGACTACGAGGCGGCTGTTGCTAGGAGCTGCCAACATAACAGATGATCCGATTGCGCCTGCACGGCAGACTTCCTCCTTGAACACTGGCAGAAGAAACTGTCGGAGGGACGGCTTAGTCGGAATTAGCAATGGCCCTGGATAAACCAGTACAGCCAATCATAAGTACCTGCCTCCGCAACGCAAGGAAAGGTTGTTGAGAGCCATTATTTACAACTACACCACTAGTATTTGGTGTCGATTAAAATCCACAGATATTAACCAGTCGATGGACTAGTCTGTATTGGCGACACCAGTGTCACTGCAAAATCCCTGTTAAAAGATGAGGAAGTATGTCAATTTTCGAGACGCTATATGGGTTGAGTTGAAGTGGGCAATCTCACCATTCTAGCCAACTGGTTTCACCTTTTTTGGATACACGACTTTTGACTGGCAAATGGCAGAAATTGACTTTTTATCGAAATGTAAAGCGTGGTAGATAAAGGCTTAGTAAGCGGGGAAATGACTCCAGCCACAGCCGCCAAAAAGGGACTTCGTGAGAAAAAGGTTCTCTCTCCCACCTGGTAGGATCGCCAAGGACTATTAATGCACGTTGATTTGTTACCAACCAATGCAGCACTATTTAATGCTCACAACACTACTGCTGTCAGCAATCAGGGCGTTTGAAGTAGGCATTGAGGAGGAGAAAAGACCTGCTATAGCGAATCCAAAGGGGGTGATGTTTCATCAGGACAATGAGCGATCCCCACACCCAGCAAGAATCACATCACCAAGGGTCTAAGAAGATCTTGGTTGCGAGTGAATTCCTCATTCACCACCTTGCTCCTTCCTCGGACTACCATTTGTTTCGTAGCTAACAAACCAATCTCTACGGCTACACCAGTTCCCAAAATGCTTGGCGTACACTGACACTAGCTCATCGATGAACTAGCCATTGAGGAAGTAACCATTTGTGATACTAATAATATAAATAAACCCCAGCCTTTGTGACCCATAACAAGTGTAAAATCAGCGTTACAGAGATAAAAGATGCTGCTAGTAGCATCTGTTACACTGAAAAATACTCTGGCAATAGCGTAATTTTCTTGACCATTGAATTTTCAAATTCATGAAAGTTTCCAGTTTCCAAGCCCCTTTTCTTTCTCCGAAGAACAAGGCTAGTAGGAGACGGAGCAAAAATACTGTGTATCCCATGTCTGTGCGACATGGCAACCTTATTAGATAGCAGTGGCCCAATAAAACTCTGTCTGGGGTTTCCTGGTGGCCGCCAATCAGAGACGGGAGACCCAGGATTCGCAATTACGAGGCCTAGTTCATGCACGCGTCAGCTCATCTGCGGAGATGCTATGTGATAGGCACAGCAACATGTACATGACGTATTGGCTCCTGTTTCTGTTTTACAGCCGATAGCATTGCACACCTACTTGCAGAAGTAGCTGAATCGTAGTGACTTGACGATGTAGTGTTTGAACAGCTAAACCCTTTCATTACTGGTACTGGAATTCGGATCAAACCAAACCTACCCCATTGAATTGGACAGCTTTCCCAATCCAATCATATCTACACCGTCTGTCGGCTGTCTTTACTCTTTCTCTTCTAAATAAGAATTGTTGTGAAATCACCTCAACACTAATCCAAAACGGATTCCCATAACCTAGGTCATGACCCTTACTGACAATCTCACAAGACGAGGCATTCAAGAGAATCAACCAAGCGTTAGAGTCCTTGGAAAAATCACCAGGCCAGAGTAAATGAAATCGGATATATCACAAGAACCGATATAACAAATCCAACGCGTCAAGGTATTACAAATCCGAACTTCACTCGTTCTACCTTGTGAAGAGTTTTCTCGATTTTCCCGACTTGCTTTCATCCACTAACGAAGAAAATAATTGACAAATTGCTAGAGCAAGGAATTTTCCGTTCTTTAACGCCACTCGCTTTCGATGATAGGAATCAAAGACGGGTTTCGTTAACCGAAAAAAGCATTTCTCTCGGCTTCGAAAGACCAATAAACAAGGCAAATTAAAATATCCTGCTCTGGAGCAACTAAACACACACTCCACGACTTCTGGATCTGATGAGTAAGCGTGTGTGCATCTTCGCAGTCGGCACAAAAGCCTTCATTCGTTATCAGGAGCTGCGTTCTTCCACCAATTAAATTCATTCTCGCACACCCAATGAGGTTGAAGCTGCACTCAACGGAGAATCTAGAGTGAAAATAATACTTCAAGCATGACCAGGTCGACTAGTTGAGAGAAAGTCGATACAAAAGACATTGGAGTAGATAAAATGAGGTTAGATCCACCTTTTGCGAGCATTAATTTGAAATTAGACCGAAGTTTGTTGCGACTGAGCAATGACCAGTTGCGAGACGTAAACGATGGGTAGTTGTTTACATTAGCGAAATCCGTTTGAAAAAAACCCCTAACCCATACCCCCGCACACACTGTTGTTGAAACACTAAGAAAAAAGATCGGTCGGTTTTCCTGGAATGGTCAAAAGCACTTCAAGTCCACTGTGCCTGATTGATTTTCACTGACCTTAGAGCGGCTGTGTGTGAATCACCAGGACAAAGCTTGCCTTTCTCAAGGGGGTCGTCGCACAAAGACCAAACACTAAAAAGGTCAACTAAGCCAGTACGTTTTGGCAAAACCGACCGGCATTTGCTCCAGATTCTCAGTTAAAAATCTCTTCTCCTTTTGGGAGGGTCTATCTGGGCTAGATCTCGGAGTTTTTCTCTCCCCCTATTCGCGCGATGGGATGAAAATGCATTTCCATAGATCACTCTCTCACGGGAAGAAGAGCCGAGTCCCATCAACTGAGTAAACAAAATTTGAATTTATTCGACTAAAATGTGAGAGGTGAGGGTGTGTGTGTGCCTATAGTGGTTCAGACAGCCTTGAAAATCTGGCTATGCGGGATGTAAAAGACTACCAGGGCGCGATGCGCATATGGGCTACTCGGATTTGCCGTGAAAACCCAACGACGATTAGGCACTAGGGCGGTTCAAACTAGGGTGTTTCTGCTACACAAACTCAATAATAATAAAACATTTTAAATCAGACCGTTGTACGGAGAGCACTGAATTCGTAACTTTAACTCTGAGAGGTAAACCGAGGCAATATTGCATCGCCACAATGCCTTAAAGACTTCAAATAAAGTAGGGTCTTAGGATACGCTTAGAGCCAGAGTAAATTAGTCGCCCACATCAACGATTTGGTTTTGCACTGAGCCACGTGATTTGTGAGCATAATACTGACCACGGATGAAATTAAAGCAACATTTGGACGACTAAACACTGGAATACTCGCCAGGAGGAGCTGATTCCTTCGGAGGTGACGTCTGATGCTTCTCCGATGCCGAAAAGCGTCTGCGGGGCTGGTGCGGAGTCATGGTGCCCGTGTAAGAGGGGTTCACTGGCGGTGGTCGAACGTAGAGCAGAGGAACGCCAGGCTCGGGAACTGCAAGGCCACAATCAAACTCATTAAAACAACGGTAATAGTAGTGGTGGCAAAACCCTAACAATAGATTGTTTAACACAAATGCTTAGCATCAAGGGATTAGGGTGGCTTAGCATGCGATCATTTGAGAAGGGAAAAATACGATCTTCTGAAGACGAATTTTCGCCCAAAATTTAGAACCGGATTGCTAGGAACGGGGATTATCGCTCCTCTCATCAATACGTCTACCGTCTGAAGACACGGCAGGGTTTAATAAGGATACAATCACCATTATATAAAAAGGACGAGAACGATAAAAATATGCATTGACTCGAAATGCCGTGTTATAAATTTAATCTATGATAAATTCTGGGGATCGAGAATGAACAAGAGAGATGAAATTGAATTTATGGGATATCATTCTAATTTAAATAATTCAACAAAAACCTCTTAAATGTTGCACAATGCATGGAGGATTTGTCAAGGCGGTTTAGATAACAAATAGAAGTCTGATTCAAGATCAAATTCAAGCAAGATAAACAACTATATGATGAGACTAGCTAAATTCACTTTAAATTTGTGGTTGCTTGAGGGAATAGCAGCAGTAAAATAACTGTTGCTGATTCTCTAATGCATGAAAGGGGAAAAATGAGCCAAATTGAAATGAACGTACTGTCAACCGTACGGAAATCCGGTGGAATACCAAGGAGTCTCGCTCGACCAGGATCTTGATGACGCTTAAGAAGCATCGCACAACCATAGCAGCAAACTCCGATGACTGTGACAACGAACGCGATGGCTATATGGATGATAAACTGCATATTAAGGATAATATATCATATTGTAAGCATTGCGCAAATTCGATTATACATAACTAGTTCAAGACATTGCAAAATAGTGAGCACGTACCTACAAACGCGAGCGTATACATCACCGGAGTGAGTTTTCCATGATCAAAAATGTCTCCATAGTAATAAGCATAGGACATAATTTGTTAATTGTACTAACATCAATCTCAAGATTAGGGGCAGTAACGACCGACGGATCTGACGGTACAAGCAGCAATCCAGCCAATTTTGTATCATTGATTCATTCAAACTAACTCGTTCTAAATTAAATAGGAAAGCTTTTTAACAAAATTTAACCATTGAAGGCATTTTGGTATAAAAAACAATTACCAAGATGATATTTTGGTATAAATTTGTTTTACTTTGAAAATTATTTATTCGCAGGAAAAAATCACTGAACTGCACAAATCACTGGAAATTGTTCTGCTTAATTTACAAAGATAAAAAACTTGACGAGATTTTACTATCAGCCATTCAATTTCACTTAATTCGTCCCGTTCCTGAATGGATGATGAAATAACCACGACAATGACAAAAGGCATTTTATGGAGATAGACAGCCATGCATAAGCTACTATAGAACCCTCTGGAAGTGGCCTTCCGCAAAATCATTACTTTTGAGCAGTGTATAAGCATCTCGTACTCGGGAGCTGATGCAAAAGACGTCCCCACAAATCGATTAATCAAAAATACAGCCTTGCCTCTAACATCCCGTCCCAGCATCCAAATGCCGATGCATATTCACATAACGTGACTGCCATGATTAAGACAAACGTTTTAATAACATTCCCAACCAGAGTGAACAAGCACTGACTATTCACATTTTAAGCATTTATATAACCGACTTATCTTTTAAATTACAGTAGAATGTACATGGATTAAGTGGCAGACACAAGTGGTATACTTAAACTTGATCCAGGAGCGTTGGCTTCGATTCCATATCAGTGATCGGCCGCCACGTATAAAAAGAAAAAAAAGCAAAATAGTGGTGCCAGTTACGAATGCATAAGGTGCAAGGAAATACAACGAACTGAGACTTATCATTTTCCAAGAAGGTCGAAGGTTCCCGTTCCGATACGAGTCGGGTTTCCAACGATGATGCTTTCAGTTACACCTTTATTGCAATTTAAGTTAACCAATTATCAAGTCGTTGATGCAACAACAACCACTATGTATTCAGTTTAGCTTACCAGCCAACGTGTCCTCTTGAGCGTGGTATGCGGCTTCAAACAAATGGTCCCCTGTGCGCTCAAACTGAATCGAGGAAAATAAAACCACCTAAATAACTCAAAGTACACGAATGAATGAAAGGGAGAGGGGAGATACTCACCGAAGCCAGACAGAGGACACTGTTTTTGCCCTTGGCCATTCCGCTGCGTTGGTAACCATATACCTCACCCTGAAAAGGGGAATTTCGTAAGAATAACCATAATTTTGTGTCCCTTCGCCCAATAAAAGATACCAATTGACCCAAGGCTAGGTCTAACAGTACCGAAATTTTCGACCCGTGCGAACATCATGGCACCTACAACCTAGGCTCTTGAGAGCAGTCGATGTGAAGTTGTGGAAACAGTACACCTTCCATTGAGGCGTTCTTTTTAATAAACAGACCAAAGCCTTTCTGACACTGTACTTACCAGTTTAAGAGGATAACTGTTGCCCCCTTGTATGCACGGCCTTTAGCTAGTTACAGCTTCGGACAAATTAGGAGAAAAAATGAGAACAGTCTACTAGAGAGGTTATCAGAGGACTCACGCGGTTGGTCATGAGGTCAGCGAGGAGCATGACGTGGCGCTTGTTGACCTCGACACCGTGACCGGCCATGACTTCGAGCAATTCCTCCACGACCACGCGGCGAGCTGCCTCCACGCCGAGACAACGCTCCACCTCCAGGATGTTGTTGCTCCGCACTGCCTCCGGCACCACGCCCTGCACGCACATCACCTGCAAAGTGAAGTGAATGTGTGGATAGCCGAAAGAAGCATTTAATCTAACCGCAAGATCTGGGCTGCTCTTTCTTTGATATCCGCAGCCGAGCCAATGAAATAGCACCCGGTCACGAAAGAAGAATTAACAGCTACTTAGGGATTTTGGGCGACCAAGTTCAACCTCCTGTGGTTGTTCAAGAACTGTGGTTTCCGGAGAGGAACGCCGACCTCTTTCAAAACCAAAATGCACCAATCCACACAGCTAGAATTGTTAAAGAATGGCGGCACAAGGAACAGCATCCGGCCACCACAATCCCCAGATCTCAACCTCATTATTGAGGAGTAATTATGGTCCATTAGACATTATGCAGTACTCTTTATATTTCAGTCATTTAAACAAGTAAAACTCGGACAGAACCTATGGAATGACATGATGGTTTCCTCCTCAAGCTGCTCTAAGAATTTTCCTAAAAGTTCTAACGTTCATGAGAAATTAAGGACTACGCTCCAAAGAGGAACGCACAGCTCGGCGGTGGAGGAAAACAGCTCACCTCTCGTAACTTGGCCCCCTCGACGAAGATGTTGTGTTTGCCGCGGTCCTCCTGAATGACCACCCGGTTAACGCCGGGGATGCCCTTGACGACGACGGCCTCGAGCAACTGCACGAGCTGCTCCAGTCGGTTCAGCTCCACGGGGTAGACGCAGAGCGTGGTATCCGTGTAGACCACCTTGTTGAGCTTCAGCTTGTTGCGCCCGCCCGTGGCCCAGCTGGCGTTGCTCACCGCTTTGGCCACCTGCGGGGGAGTGATCTCGCGACGCGCCATCCGTTTAGTGTCAAAGTCGACGCGCACGTAGACGAGGTCAGGAGTGAGGCACTGGCGGATGCGTGTGGAGATGTCGGCCAGCCGGGTGGGCTCGATAGAGAGCTTCACGAGACGCGCCAGACTTGCCGAGGTGGGGTCGGTGATACGAACCGTCAGAAGGGACGTCTGGATGTTGGCCACGGCGTTGACAATCTCGCGCATACGAGGCACACCCTACAAAGCAGCAGGCAGAAGTTATGTTAGTTAGTTCAACATCAGAGATACTGCAATTCTGTGAGCAATATCCGCCATCTGCAAGATATTATGAATAAATATTAAACGCCAAAGGTGTTAACACACATTAGGCTTCTTCTTTTAAAAGTTAAAACCCATTTTCATCATTAGTACAAGTGATGGAAAGTAGAAGGCATAGTGCCTAGAACACCCCCGATTCATCATGAAAGTGAATGGCTTAAACCATAATATTCAATGCTCAATGACTCCCCTGAACACAAAAAAATCCGATGACATCAACTGCACACCACGAGAATGTGGAACGTGACAGACACTGCGGATTGCGCTCGCAGAACACATTTCCCCGAAATCCTGTAGAACAGATGTTGCAGGATACTGACATGGAAATCTATGTTTTGTCAACTGAGTGTTTCAACCTCCAACGTGAAGCATTCCCCAATTAAAGTCCTTGTCAACCATTTGACTACCAATATCGATTACGGGACACCGTTGGGAAAGACACCAATGAATCAGCACTTCAAACCCCCGCCTCAAAAAGGCGTGGAGCGACTCACTTGGGTGATGTTCATGCTGGCGACGCCGGCGAAGTGGAAGGTCTTGAGGGTCATCTGGGTAGCGGGCTCGCCAATGGACTGGCCGCAGAGCGCGCCCACGGCCGTGCCTGGCTCGATAAGGGCGCGCTGGTACTTGTTGTGCACGCGGTTGAGGAAGGTGTGGAGCTGGCTGCGCGTCATTCGCTCCGGCTCCGCCTCCACGCCGCGCAGGACGACGTCCGGCCGGTTCCGACGCGCCTTCAGCATCCGCGGCACCACCTTCTCCTCCACAAAGGCTCTGTGCGTTGGGAAAAGGCGGGTTTTTAGAATAATAAATAAAAAGTCCTAACTGAACTTAGCTTACTTGATGTGCTGAGAGACAGTAGAACTGACGTTCTTGAAGGGCGCCGACTCCAAGACAGCATCGACTTCCATCTTGACTTCCGCCGGAGTCAGTGCGTCCTCCGATCGGCAGGGATGAATGCACTGGATGATGAAAAAGGCGCAACATTGCAAGAGGTAAAGGACACGTTACAAAACATTTAAGGGGTGGTGACAGGAGCTCATACCCTGATGTTGATGAGTTCGCGTTCCATGTTGACGGGGAATTCGTCGGTTTCCATCTCACAGGGGTCCAGACCGTCAGAACCGTAGGAGAACTGGACGATGTCACCACGACTGTCACGGACATCGCGTTTGTAGGTGACCGTCAAGTCTTCCAGGAACTACGGGGAAGGAGAGAATATACAGGACCACAGTAAAACCGATTTGTCGAAGAGCTGTCAGATTTTTATTATTACTTAGTCATCTCACCTACCTTTCGACGAAGACGTTTTAGCCTACTACCAAAGCAAAGCGACCTGTATTTCGCTGAAGGGAACTCTTAACTCTGTGCTAGCATACATAGAAGGTTCTAATACCACCCTCTTTTTCCCTTACACAAAGTTATGTTTCATCAACAATACCACTTTCGAATATGGAAAATTGAAATATTGAGCTAAGATAGAATATGAAAGTTGTGTTCAAACTCGGATGGAAAGGTTCGTGGATCATTCAGGTTTTTGGAAGAACTTTATGGGACTCGTGGTTCAAAAAGACTACTTTGAAGCCGATATCGAAAAAATAATGCCGAATACCCAAAATTTAGTTAACATGGGCAACTAGCAACCGTCCCCAGACATGTCCTGTGGGTGGACGACAAATTCCATTCTTCACTGTTGTATTTGGGACTGAGCAAGCTTTCAGGTAAGTGGGTCCCAAAAGCCTTGCAGCCCAATGAAACAAATTGAAGCAGACGAAGAGCACTTTCTGGAGACGAAACTTGGATTTACCCGAATAATCATGAACCTAGGGAGTAAGTTCAAATCCCAAAAGGCGGCTCAAAAGTGGCGGCCAGGGTTTCCTGAATGGATTCAGACGATGTGGCACTGATTGACTACGACCATGAAATTCAAATAACAGTAACGACTATACCATCATTGAGTTTTAGGGAAGCTAAAGGACGCTATGTCTAGAACACGGGGGCAATTCATGATGGCATCCTGTTTGACCATCTTCGAGGGTTGATCAAGATCTACTTTCAGAATTTCGATGGATATCGCCACATTGTGATTAAGAGAAAGGGAGACTTCGTGGGTTCCACATCCACCACAAGAGTATAGTCCTGATTTAGTTCTCCCTTCCGACTTCCTTCGTTTTGCAAACCTCAAGTAGATCCTCAAAGGAATCAATTTTATTGATCAAGAAGAAACACAACACCACGCAACTCCTTGAGGCCGAAAACGTTCCTTAGAATTTTTTAAAGACGAACTTCAAATTTGGAAACTTGAATGTCGCCTGCGCTACGAAATACGTTCAAGCATAGATATTTCATTGTTATAAGACATTATTTTCTTAAAAATTCCGCTAACCTTTCACTCCACTCTCTTTAACAGTACTAACCGGCCTTACCTTGTTGAAATCGGAAATCCGACTTAGTGGCATTTCACCCTAGTATAATACCTCAATGGTAAAACAACAGTTAAACCGACTCCACATAGCTAGCATAAAAAACGCATGTAGCTAGGTCAAGGTCATTCGAATTTCGCAGTCATAGGGGAAAATAGACAATCGGGACGTAGTTTTATTTACCGGCTGATCTCTAGAACCTCGGTTAGACACCACAAAGGCAAAAAAGAGACCTCAAATGCCGGTTTCAATTTCTTTCTTCTGCGTTGCAAAAGCTGTTTCTTCCCGTTGATTTTGTAAAATACGAAACAAATGGTGGTAGTCTGAAGAAGCATGGTAGTCGGGAGAATACGGTGGTGGATGAAGAGTTTTCTCCCAACCAAGTTCGTCCACGAAGATTTGTGAAGTGATTCTTGATACTGCATTTCGCTGACGAAAATTCATCCCACCTCGATTGACTAGAAGTTGTCTTAACTCTAAGCTTGGTTCAAATACACACATTGCTGACAGTAGATTTGAGGAGCACTAATGATTGCTGCATTGAGTGTATCCACGAGGACCCCCAAACTTCGATACTAATCTAACTAGACCCAAACATCTCCTTAGCAAACAAAGAGGATTTAATGGTGGAGATGACCTCACCTTGACGAGTCGCCGCTGCATGTAGCCGGTGTCGGCTGTCTTGACTGCCGTATCGGTGAGGCCTTCTCGGCCACTCATGGCGTGGAAGAAGAACTCGTTGGGCGTGAGGCCGGAGTAGAAGCTGTTGGCGACGAAGCCCTTGGCGGCGGGCGTACGCGAGGCGGGCGGGAAGTGGACGAGGCTGCGCCGGCCGCTTAGGCAGTCGGGGATGCGCCGGCCCGAGATGACCTGCTGCCCCACACAGGCCACCATCTGCGAGATGTTCAGGAAGGAGCCCTTGGCGCCTGACTGGGCCATCACTAGGGGCGAGTTGGACACCGGCAGGGTGCGCTTGCAGACCTTGCCGGCTTCTTCACGGATGCTGGAGAGCTCCTGACTAAGACAAGCCTGGAAATGAGGCAACAGTGTGATTAGTTTGACCGCATTCAATGCGAGCTTTTAATGCAGCGTCTAAAGTATTCTGAGCTCCTTCTTCCTCGGACTGAGACAGGTGTTCAGGGCAGAAAAACGAGGCAATGGTGGGATTATTTTAGCCCCATTCAATGCAGAGTCTGTAGCATTCTGGGCTCATTTCCTCCAATGTCCACCTTGAGAGAGATATTGGAATGTACCAAGACTCACGCATTAATGATAACAATGTTTTTCCGCCTATTACTGAAGACATGGTGAATCGAATTGACCAAATCCATTGACCAACACCTACTCTCCTGTACTGACTATACGGACACACCTATTTTACTCTCCATCCTGAATTATCAGGGCATCCCATTAGATCTGTCGAGATTTTAAATAAGTAAAACAAGTGGCCAAATAGAACATTGAACTAAAGATTCAATCATCCATTTACTTTCAAAAAACAAAAACTTGTTAGTACCAGTACTGTTAAATTCTTTTGATTTTGGCTATTCAACGTAACTTTCAAACCCTTTCTGTGTTGCGAATGCTGTTTCACTCAAATAACTTTGTAAGCTACGAAACAAATAGCAGTCAAAGGAATGAGCAAGGTCGGTAGAATAAGGTGGATGAGGAATTTTTCCCCAACCGAACCTTGTTGTGTGGGGTCGTGCTGCATTGTGAAGAGGAAACAACACTAGAGCAGGCCTCTTTCCCCTCCTCAAAGCTTGGCTCCATCGCCACCCTAATTGCTGGGCAACAGTAGATTTGAGCATTAACTGTTGCTGCATGAGGTGATCGCATTTCATCTACAAGTGCTCAACTCTTTACCCACTTTTACAGAACCTCACGATAAAAACTGCCTGCTCTTTTAGGTCAAACATTAATATCCAACGTATAAGAGGAGTGCGTGCATTAAAAAAGGTGATGGAATATACCTCTAGAGTATCCTCCATACTGCAACCGGGATTGCAAGGGAGAATATTTTTCTCGTACTGGTAGATGTAATGGTCGCATTTGGCGAATCTACAAGGCAAAAAATGAATGCAGTAAATCATTCAAAGACGTGACTTGTTCAGGTGTTACTTTCGTCATTTGAACGGCATAGAAATGTGATCGGGATTAGAAATGTGATAATGACTCAGAATGTATTAAATAGATACTTCAAACCAGCAGAACTACGACTAACAAAAGTATTACCTCCTAGGAGGCAGTGAATTTTTCCAGTCACTTCCCAACGTTCTCACACGAAGGACGGCTTCATTATGACCTGTCTTATCAGAATGACGAAGAAGAAAGTAAGCAACAAACGGGTAATAATGAATGCTATTATATAGCCAATCAGAAATTCCAGAATACACCAACGCTCCCGCAAACTTAATGAGTTTTCAGAGAATAGTGTGCATAAGAAGACGATGGTTTAACGACCATATACTCCTAAATCTTGCAGACACAGACATTAATCGACATCCCGGCTTGGTTATCAGGAATTAGGAGCGGTTCTCCCCACAAAATCCAATAGGTTCTGCCAGATTTTTGAATAATTAAAACAAGTGACAAAATGTAGCAATTTATTTATAACCTCATTCCATCTACTAACAAGCATATTAACACCTACATTTGAGTAAAATTCTTTTGGTTTCGACCATTCGAAAAACGCAGAGGTGTCAGATTCAACCCCTTGCGGCGCCGTTGCAAAAGCTGTTTCTTCGAACTGACTTAGTGAGCAACCACGAAACAAATGTCAGTCATGAGGAAGAGCAAGGCCGAGAGAACACCATCTCCTTTCATTCTGAAAGTGTGGTTCAAACACCGCCCTAACTGATGGCAGTAAATCAAAGTACTAGTTGCAGCTGAGTAGATAGTAACAATTCCAAGTGGATTATTCCTTGGCGATCCCACCAGATTGGGAGAACAATAACCCTTTCTCCCATGAAGTTTCCTCCCCATTTACGACCTCAACATCTCGATAAAAGATCCAGTCTATCACAAGCCTACCCAAAAAGATGTCAACTCGAGGATTTAATAGTGTTTTTAAACAACTCGTGAGGAGACACCCACTTTGCAAGGTTTGAAGATGAAAATAAAAAGCTGAATGATTTGAACTAAGCTAAACGTTCAATTCCAACCCTAACTGACAAAACACAATAAGCTTCTTTAAGGCCACTTCAAGAAACTGGACGGCATCCAGTTCGATATTCATCTTCGTGGAGAGTGAAATTTCCACTTCCGAATTTCGCTAGCCATGCTCGTCTAGTTATTCACACACTTCTCTCCATAAATTGGTTTAGTGTTTCAAGCCGCTTCTTCGGCTGCTAAATTTCCTTCTTTAAACTTATAAAACATCATTTGCCTCAAGTTTGGATTTTGTTGTTCTGTGAAGCAAAACTTGAACTTTTCAACTGCATCTAAATGTAAGAATAATGCCCCTTTCTATTAGGCATTATAAAATACTCTTTAAATGTTGTTCAAGGTGAAATTCAAACAGAACTTATGGAATGACCTGATACGACCCTAACAACGTTTCTCCTTTTTAACTTCTTAAAACAATAAAACCCTATAATCCTTGCTGTAAGTCCGCAATTGGAGAAGCAATAGCTTCAAAAAGATGCTGAAATACCGATGACTGGTTCGAGTGGCCTCCATCTAAACATAGAAATAACGTTCCGCTCCATTAGACGGTATGCTATGTTTTTTTAAAAATTTCATTCAAATCAAAAAAAGGTAAAACTCGGACAGAACTTGGCGGATGACCTGGCAGAATTCGATCAGTTCCCCCTTAAAGACTTATCCACCAGAAAGACAACGTCCGATTGTTCCATCTTGCATCTCCCGGATGTCAGGATCACTAAGCAGGATATAGATAACCTACGTCTAATGACATGGCCAACCCACTTACCCCTGGTTGATGAGCTTCTGTTTGGCGGCGACGAGGCGAGCGTCGGGCGTGACCTCGCCGATGCCGATGGAGAAGCCACGGTGGGAGAGGTAGAAGAGGCTGATGCGCGATAGGCGCCACATGGCCTCCGCGCACACCTCGCCGCCGTAGTCGCGCAGCAGCGAGTAGAAGATGCTCGACTTGCTCCCACTCCCCAGCAGCTTCTTGTCCATGCACCCGGCCAGCAGCTCGCTGTTGTATATCAGCACGTCTGCCCGCAACAAACAAACAAAAAAATACAAGCATGGATTAAATGGATCGCCCTAGGATTATACGGAGTTTTGAGGGTGCAGTACCACCTATAGACTCGTATGGGGCCATAGATGTCTGGACTTTTAATAAATAAAACAAGTGATCAAATACGATGTTAAATTTAAGATTACATCATCGTCGATATACTTTCCATGATAATTTACGACGTCCTTCCGTCTACTAAGAAGCTTATCAATAGCATAATTGCAAAATTATTTTGGCTTTGATTCGAAGGACTCCAAAATTGTAGATTCAACCTCTTCCTGCCTTGCAACAGCTCCTCCTTCCAAGTGATGTTGTGAGCTACGAAACAAATGGTGGTAGTACGAGGACGGAGCAAGGTCGGGGGAAAGAGGAAGATGAGGAATTTTCTCCCAACCAAGTCCTTCCATCTTTTATTACGTGATTCGTGCTGTGTGGGGTAGAGCTGCATTGTCCTGATGAAACAACACCCCTTTTTCTACTAACTAGAGTAGGAAAATCAACCTAGGGTTGCATAGTTTTCGGGGGTCTATAGCAGTTCTAAGAGTATACCACATCACAGCAACTAACATCCATCGTTGGGGCACATCTCTTCCCCACGTCCCGAGTAGATGGACTTCGAGGCCACACGGAGGTTGATTTTGATGTTACACTCGGGATGCGGCGACATCACGATACTGAAGAGTTGCTTCCCCGTCCACAGCTTCGTGGGCTGCCAACGAAAAAATAGGACTCAACGACAAAGCCCCTTTCAGTGTCAGACTACCCAAATGTAGGTGAAAAACTCCACCCGAATGATGGCCGGAGGCGGCAGCTCGAATCGCCGATCGGTCTGTCTACCCGAGGCCAACTGGCAGACCAGTTGGGAGGCCTTCTCGAAGGTGAAGAAGACGTCCTTCAGAGTGAGCATGTGGGTCGCCGTGATGAGGTCTTGGATCGGCGAAATCAGTGGCTCCCCGTTCTTGGGACTCGCGATGTTTCGCAGGGACTGTGACACACATACACGTAAACAAGATGAACTTGCCACCCTAGAAAGAGAGAGGAGAAGGGGCATAGTCAACTAACAAGCATGAGGTGCTTGGCCTCGGCGCGAGCTTCCTCGTTCTGCGGCAAGTGGATGTTCATTTCATCACCGTCGAAGTCGGCGTTGAAGGGTGTGCAGCAACAAGGGTTGAACCGGAACGTGCGGTTCGACTTCACCACTACCTAAGAAAGAGAAGGGGTTTTTAAAAAAACGAGTGTGAATGTATTACAAGTCTAGAAAGGATTAACTTCATGTTTATGAAAAGCTGTAAATGCCGTGGCTGTCCGATTCGGAAGGGCACTCAGTGACCGGAAATGCCTATAGGAACTCTTGGCTAATTGATCCATCTAGGGAGGGAATCCGAGAAGCTAACCGCTGCAAATTGGTGATCCCAAAGTGACCTTTTCCTAGCACCTCTGACGATAATGTAGACTCCACCTTCTCCAAAAAAATCGTTCTCTCAATGGAGAAGAGGTTTGTAGGATAACAGTGTACCAATGTTCTGAGTTTTCCTGCAGCAACTTTTCAGGAGTTCCAGAATTATTCAATAGCTTAAATCAGGAACTTCGAAAGGAGATTCTTCGACAACCCGGTCTATCAAAAAGACAACGACTCAAAACGGATTTTTCGCCAAGAAGCTCTTGCTTACCGTAAACTATCACAGCTTTTGGACAGTATGCAAAGTTTACTCAAAGGGTTTACTGCAGACTCCAGCTGATTTCAAGAAACCCTTTTGGACAAACTTCCAAAACCTTGACATTATGTTTTAGCTCCATCGACCCTTACTTCTCAATTGGCTCAAGTCCCTTCTGACCCAACAAATTCCTCCACTAACGCCCAACAAATGGGACTGGATGGAATGTTCGAACGATTAACGACTGGTCTGGTCTGGATCCACATCTAGGTCCCGTGACTCAAACGGACCAGCCGGAGAGAAATGGCGTCGACTTCCTCCGGTCTCGAAACATGTTAACAATGTTCAACAGTGAGAGGCTTCAGCGATGAACCCAAGTGAGTTTATGAGGTACATGTATTGTTCCCAGCTTATGCATAAACCATTTAGTAGGATTTAACCTCTATTGAATGCTTAACGTCTCCCTTACCAACAAGTTTAATTAATAAACACTTGTTCAAGTAACCTATATCGAAACACCTCTACCTTCGAGTCAAGTAGAACCACCGATCAAAGTGTAAGTACTAGCTGGGCCTCGTTTATCCGCCAATGACAACTAGATACTTCCACGTCCGTCCTAGACACTGGGTACTCCAGTTCCCTTGATTCTTTGTCAAACCGTTTTCTGTGTACCCTCATGTTGCCAAACACAATCACATTCGAACTCAAGAGCGTTAGCAATTAACAAGAAGGGAAGACAGGGTACCTTGAAAGCCTGCATGGAGACACGATGGAGCGAGGGCTGTCGATTGAAGAGGACAATGTCCCCGTCAATGAGGTGTCTATCGACGATGTCACCCACACGCAGGGACTTGGCGACACTTTCGCGGATGCGGGCATTGGGAAGGAACTTCTTGACCATCTCGGGCTCCTTACCAGCACCACCGGCGGCCTGGCTAGTCTCCAGCTTGTTGTAGGATTTGTAGCGCACAAACAGGGCCCCCGGGTGTTTGTAGGGACCGTTTAGAACCAGGGAGCGAAGAAACTCTAGGTTGAACGCTGTCACACGCTCCGGGTAGGTCAGGAGCTTCGCGCAGTGTTCTGGGATGCACACCTACCGGGGATGGACAAAATAGTGGAGACACATTACATGTTGGCATCATAAACATTCGAACATGTTATAACCAATCAAAAAGAAACATTTCAATACCCTTTTATTTAACATTATCGTCAATTGCTTTGTTTATTTAAATAACTGTTCTACAAAAACTTCACAAAATTTGTTATAACCTAAAAATGGCAGACCTCTAGCCAAACTGTTGCTGCTAGTGTAACAGAAACTGCCCCCGAATGCTTGGCAGTTCAAGAGGTACTGTCCCAAAACTAATGATTGCCGCCTTTGAAGCAAGGAAGGAAAAACGATGGCTTCAGCAAAGCACAGGTCTGGCCGAAAGGTGTCGAAGTTGTTGGCTGAGAGGGTTCGTCGAACACTCTAAAATCGAATTGTTAGAGATCGCAAAACCCCGGCTCTTATAATCACTGCTCCTCAATGGAACCTACAGAACCCCGTTTCCACATAAACTGTACCTGGTCGGGAGCTGGATTCCAATGCGGAAGAGCTGGCTGCAATTAGAAGACCTCTGCTCTCAAAGACGACAAATGTTTCAAAGCGTTTAGAGTAGTGGCCCCTCGAGCAGTGGAAAATGTGATTTTCTCTGACGAACCATCATCGTTTACCATCTTATCTCCGACCTCCGACAGAGGGTACTACATTTGGAGACAGCCGAAAGAAACATTTAATCCAGAATGCTACCTTCTCCCCAACCTCACACCGTAAAACATGGCGGAGGTTCAGCCAAGATGATCTGAGGTGCTATTTCTTGGAAATCCACCACCGGGCCCATGATTTTCCTTCCCTAATGGAAGAAGAATTACCAGTTGAGACTGTTTAGGGATTTTGGGCGACCAAGTTCAACCTCCTGTGGTTGTTCTAGAACTGTTTCCGTTCCACTATTGAGTGCGCTCATACAAAATCGACAGTACTCCCAGCTACTAGTCGTTTACAAAATGACCGTAAGGCACTCGAGAGTGGTTAAGCTGCACACAAGAATCCTTGGAAGGACCAACCTCATCAATGCGAAGATTCGGATCAGGTGAGATGACTGTACGGGCTGTGAAGTTGGTACGTTTGCCCAACAAGTTGCCACGGAATCGACCGTGTTTACCCGAGAGACGTTGAAGAAGACCACGCATGAACTTGTGCTCATGAACTGGGGGTAGTCCTGAGTGCAACGAGTTTATGAGACGAGCAACCTCAGCGTGTAGGTTGTCTACGGAGCCAATGAAATCCGGTTCGGACAAATCCTCCTGCACTGTGGCGGCCTGAGCCAAGATCCACTGGTACATTTGAGTTAGATCGTCCTCATTGCTGTGGTATGAAGTAGCTAATCAGTACAAACTGTTAGGATAGCCACAAATAGAGACGGTGAAGCAACTTACGTTCCACTCTTGACTTCAGAGACAACCGATGGCCGAATAGCGCTGGGAGGAACAGGAATGCGTTCAATGATCAAGTTCCTCGGGTGAGAACTCCAATCATAACCGAAAGGCATCAAAATAAGAGCAAGATCTTCGGTTGGGATCTTTGAAAATAGGTCAAGAGCACGCCAAGGTCTAATAGCTTCCTAAGCATACATATTTGAGCATATATTGAGAAATATAAACAACGTACGATGCACTTTCTGGCAACAACGTTAATTTCAGGATTTGTTTCGGCTGCATTGTGGTATTTTGCAACCACCTTGTCAAGTTTTCGGGCGTAATTTTTGGACGTGTCGTGGAGAACGTAGGATAAACCATTACCTCGCTTCACAGTACCATTCACAGCACCACAATATGGGCAGATACTCGTTCGGCTGGCCAGTTTATGCAAAACCTTCCGCAGAGTTTTCTTCTGGATATATTCAAGCTCGGTGTTGGAGCAGCTAAGAAGATACTTCCTGCGGTTCTCTTCTGAGATCAGGACTCGAGAGCAGTTCTATGGAAAACTCAGTGTAAATTATCAAGTACCTTGCAAATACACTGCAGAATTTTTACAATGTGCCACAAATAGCCAATGTGAAATACAGGCACTGGAAGTTCAAAGAAGCCCCAGTGACCAATACAGGTTTGATTATCCAAGTTGCAAGTCTCACACAATTCCGCACGCTTGGTAGAGCCAAGTCTAGGATCCAGAAGGCCATATTCAATTGATTTACGACCACTTTCCCCTTCCTTATAAAGTAACCACTTTAGGATGAGAACGTGTGCCAGACGCTCGATATCGGGTTCATTGGCGAGATGAAACTTTATACCAGCTCTAACACTTAAATGATAAATTATTCATTACATAGTTCTTATTATTTCGGGAGGCCTGTAGAGCTCTTTCATTTTTTGTGGCTAGGTACTGCCCAAGACCACGGTTAGGGAACAGCGGTGCTCTTCTGAAATGCCAGCGCATACGGGAAGTCGAGTAAAACCCAAAGACCTAATGATGATCTAAAACCAGCCTTTTATGTCGCAATTTAGTAAAAAAATGCAAGTTTACTTATTTTTTATTGATTTTTATAAGTAAACAGAGTGAAGGATGATGGACAGCGTAATATATTTTGGAGTTCATTCCAATGCAAAGAAATTGATATCATGTTAAATAAAAGACAATTTCATTTTTGCATAAGACTATACAAGTGTGGGATGAAATGGCCTGTGACAACAACTATTTCGAATGTTTTATAGCCCCTTTTCTCGCAAAATTTTTCGTAAGTTCAGTGAAGTTCAGATGAGGATCGATGAACCTGATTAAATTTATTCGAAGGTGAGAAGGGAATGTTTTCCTCAAGTAGTTGTCTGATGGTACGCCACTGCTTAGCTTAACCCTTAAAGCAGCTCCTAGGTATTACTAGACCAGTCAAAGTGGGTTATATGTACCTACTCTGTTAGGCGTATGTAATATACAGTGGGCTCGTTCAAATAAAATTCTCTCTGAGTTTTAACCATTTATGGTGATGAATTGCACCCGTTGATTACGGAGAATGCCAAGAATCAGAACCGATAATATTCTGGCAGACGGTTATCTATTTTGGCCAATTCGCTCAACATATATCTATTTTATAAACAACTCTTGTTTGCAATTTAATATAGAAGTTCTTCCTAAACCACCATCCGATATTTGTCACGACAATATGCGAATATGACTCCATGCCGGTACTTCATGCCACCGGGAATAGTAAAGACATCACAACAACCAGTTTTGAGGATTTTCACTTTTAATAAGGTGACAACTCGAAATTCACACAAACATCAGATAGAATCGGCACTATCATCATCGGCGGCAGCAACTAGCACGTCCCGAAACCACCACAGTCACCTATAAGACATTTCGGGGCTTACACAATAAAAGCAACATATCGAGTCAAGGAGATAAAGAGCGTGACGGTGGTGGTAGGGAGGTGTGTGGGAGGGGTTGGCTGTCTGTTACTGGGACTTTCTGAAAGGGGGTTATGTGGGTGGGGCTCGAACTTGTTCATAGGCGGGTGAGTGTATGTCTGTGTGTTTCGATTTATCAAGAGAGGGCAGGGGTTTAGAAATGCGGTACGGGGAGCAGCATTCAGCAGATAAGTGAGGTCACAATAGAGATTGCATCTCCATCTTCACAGCTTCAGATCCTCAGCCAGTTTCTGCGAGATCCGTTTGAACTCCGCCGCCGGTCCCGCGAGCCTCTTAAATCTCACCCCGTTCACGCCCTCTTTGGGGAGTTTACACACCTCCAGCTCCAACCGAAGAATCTCCCCCGACCCATTCCCTGCATCGCTATTGGTGGGCATTCCAGAGTCCAAGTCCGTCTCCGGGGTAGTTCCCCCCACCACCCAGGTACAGTGCAATCGATGAGGGTGATCCGTCTGGCTAAAGGCGACTCCCGAGGCCAGTAGCGAGTGCTTAATCTCCGCCATCATCTCGTCCAACTGTCTCCGTGTATTGCTCTCCATTCTGAAGAGAACCTTGGCATTGTTCCCTGCGCCTGATTGGATAGAATGCTCCACCAGGGAGTTGCGAGCTCCAGCTACGGTTGAGGATGATCTGGCATACGCGTTCCCAGCATTGGTTGGCGTGGTGTCTCTAGAGGCTCGTTCTGGGGCAGCGTCTGAGGCAAAAGCCGACCTTCGACTGACGTGTTGTGGTTGTTGGGGGTCGACCAGAGAGTACATCCGACCGGGGGATTTGGCGCGACTACTGCTACGATTGCCGGAAACAGTGCTCCGACTTCGGGTAATGCCGCCGCCGCCACCGCCGCCGACAGTGTTTGTTGTGAGTCGGTGGGAGGCGAGCTTGGGGGTGGTGAGGGGGGTTTGGAGGGGATCCGATGAGGTCCCTGATCCTGCGACTCCGCGGAGACTGCGGATGGTTGAGTAATCCGGTGTGGTTTCGTGCTGCTGTTGGTGGTGATCCTTGGTCTGATTCCCATTGTTGACGAAGGGCAGCTTGAAGAGCTTGCTACAAGCAGACAGAACGGAAGTTACGAGTGCGCGTGAAAGAAAATCGCTGATTTCAACAAGTAGTCTTGAAGCGCAAATCAAGCGGACATCTAGGAGGTGGGTGTTGATTGGCTCCAGGGTAAACTCACCGTCTGTATAAAGTAGGAAGATGTATAAAAGAACAAAGAGATAAATAGTATAGGCATCAAGTTTTTTGTGCCTTTTGATTCGTCTACGGTGCAACACAAATAGGGTTATAGCGACATAGTTAACGCTCCCCCGATTCATCCCTTATAGGTGTGACGCTCACAAACCAAATTTGAAAACTCTACTAGAGTTTTCATTATGCTACCACTAATACAACAACGTTTTTTCTGTGCGTCACAATAAACATAAGCTTTCAGTCAACCAGCTCGACATTTAAAGACAGCATACTGATCCAAGGAGTTCTTTGTAGAGCAAAGACCTAACAAATCACTAAACACTAATCAGCAATCACCAACGTGTGTGAACCCACGAATTCCGCATGTTATAATTTTATTTCTTATGGAAAAGACTACTAACACCCTCACACAGCGCTTTACTACTACTCAAGGGAAACACACATCTGTATATTTTAGGGATGAATACTTTTCACGTCGAATCTTGTCTTCTCTGTCCCAAATAATTTGCCTATAACAATACCTTTTTTCGTTTATTTTTTCAACAGATTGTTAGACCACCGAAATTACCATTTTTTTATTAAATTATCTGGTTCCCTGTAGACCAGTTAATCTAACTTCTATTAGTCGGGTAAAATTTCTAAACAAAGATTACACCACCAACACTTGAATCGTATGTGAAGCTCAGTGGTACACGAATCTCGCATTTGTTGCTTCACAATACCGATTTTTTTGGGGAAAACAGGTGAGTTTGGGAGGACGGGGGGTGTAAATAGCAATCCGAGCACACTGCAGCGTTGAATGGGAGACATCGATGCATTCACACAGATAGGGGGATGAGTGGTTTACCTGACTTGATCAATGAAGGGGCTATTGGATGGAAGAGAAGGTGGGGAGGGAGCAAACACAGGCACAATGAACGAATCGCACAAACCGAAAAAGTGTGCATTATAAGCAGTCTCTTTTCGTGCACATCACCCAGATAGTCCTTACCTCCTCGAGATGCGCATAGAGAGGTTTCGCAAGAATCCAACACCTCCGCCACTACTACCGGTGTTACTACCGACCGACGTGGCATTCGCCGTCAATTTCCGCGAATCCGTCTTCGACAGGGTGCTAGCTCGAGCCTTGACTACGGTAGTGACAGGGTCTTGCAGGCTAACAGGCGTTCCACCGCGATTGAATCTGGAAGAGGATCGTGGAAAGTTCACTCCGGGTGGGTTCTGTCGACCGCGGTTGCGGCGATGCCGTCTGCCGAGAGTGATGGCCGATGTGATCGATCGATCGTCCGGGTCGTCGTCGTCGCCGTCGTCAGTGCAGTCGGGATCGAGATCGAAGTCCTCCGCCGACGCCTCCGGCACATCACAGCCGTCGTCGGCATCACGCACCAGACACTCTGATGTGCTCTCCGACTCAAAGTCCTCGTCGCAGCTGTCCCTATCATTCCCCGCTGGCGCGGGCTTCGTCGTGGTCGAGTTACTCGTCACAGAGATCACCGAGAGGTCCGAGGGACTTTGGCGGCCGCCCGTCTAAAAATCACAATCAAAACTTCCCTTAATCAGAGGTAACGTCACTTTTCCTGCTGCTTTAGGCCCCACCACACCACCCACCGGACTCATGTTCTGCGTGTAGAGGTCAGCGAGGGTGGTCTTCTGGTCCATGTGGGCCGCGGTGCCAGGGTGTCGAACCAGAGGTCGGGTCCACTGATCAGGACGCTCCAGGGCTAGTCGGTCCCTGGTTTCTGACGGGGGGACGTGTTGGATGGTCGACCGACCAGGCACGTTGCGACCGAAGGGCACGTGGAGTGCGCGCCGAGACTCTTCCTGGGTCATGGTGGAAGGTGTGCCGGCGGTGGCAGTGGTCTGGTGGAGATGCGAGACAAAGGCGGAGGGCGGAGGAGGTGAGGCGGGCGAGTTGTAAGTGTTGTTGCTGTAGGCGGACGAGGGGGAATGGGTGTCACCAATGGAGACTGGCGGAGGGGGTGGAGAAGCGGTGAGAGCTGCGGCGGCCCTTAACTCCGCTGCTGTGTCGTGAGGCAGCCTGGAGGAGACAAAAATGACGGCTCACTGTCAACCATCAAGTCGCAGAGGCAGGCAACTCTACCATCTTTTCCAGGAAACTAAACCCCAGCCAGACGAATTACAGCACACCTACGATCAGCTAGACATCGTGTAATTGCCATCTTTAAACCACATTACACCACCTCTGACCAACTTAAAGGAGATGTATCAAAAAACGACCCATTTATTTTGACTATACTGAGTGTTTCAGCTGACTTGGGTCTTGGTGGAGGGTCTTACAGTGACCCTACGATCACATGAGCGTAACATCTAATTGACCGTAATGTAACTGGCCAAGTTCGTTCATCGACGAATCAGGCCAACCAAATTTTAGCATCTGCACATTCTTATATACCACACAATCACTGGTTCACACACTAGGACAGACATCTCTACATGGTTTTGGCACTTTTCATCTTATCTTGGGTAACTGATTCATCTAAGAGTAGCTAACCCATATAAACTGCTTAAAGTAGATCCACATTTTTGGACCTCAACGTTATAACAATGAATGCATTAAATCACCTAAACCCTCCATCAAGTGAAAATGACTCATGGATCTATGCTTGCCGACACGAGTGGGCTCAATTTCAATAGCTTATAATTCATTTTACCAGAATCCTACCGAAAAACCCCTGGGTGCATCCAGCACCTCGGCAATCCCACCAAATGGAAAGCAGAAAAGCCTTTTTCCCACGCAGATCTCTTTTAATCAGTTGTGGTGGTGGTTGCCCCATTTACACCCCTGCCACAGTCTACGACGCTTAACAAAATTGCGATTAAAGACCTATTTTTCGCCAGTCGCCAGTCATAAGTTTATCCGCCAAAAGATTGAAAAGAGCTGGCAAGAATGGAGAGAAGAGTAGACTTCGTCAACTCGAGATTTGAGATTACCTTCAGACACCATTCATGACGCATCAATTTTCCATGTTTTTGAAGATAGTAGCGATGAACAGTTGCATGGTTTGAACTATGGTAGCGCACCATAGACTTCTTCGAGGCCTGCGTCTTCAAGAAACGGGTTAGCACCAAACTCAATTAGACGTCGTCGGTTCGATCTACGATCTTTATGGAGGATGAAATCCCCACTTGTGAATTTCGTAAACCATCTTCTGCAACTATCTCATTTCACTCTCACAATATTTTCAATAACTGAATGAATGTCTGTCTCCAGTCGCTTCAGCTACTCATAAAACATCTTTCGCCCCAAGTGATTCTATAGGGAAGACCGGTAACTAATAGATTACAAAATCCTCTAGAGGTAACAGAGGGACACTATGCTCACCGAAGGGACCTGTAGCCAAAGGCGGGGTTGTTTCTGCCGAAGGGCGAGTGCATGAGGTTGGAGCTGCGCCGTCCGACACCCACACCGCCGCTGCCGCTGCTCTCGGCGGCCGCTAGGGCGGACTCGAGAGCGGCGGCGTTGATGAGCTCGTAGGCCTGCGGTCGGGCAGCGGAGAGGGTCGCGCCGGTCATTGTCGCCGCGCCCGACGAAGGGTTGACGCCCGCGATGGTGGCGTCGGAGGCGCGGGGAGCTATAATCGGCATCTGGAAGTCGCTGCCGCCGCCACCGCCGCCACTGCCTGTGGCCGGCTCGGTACCTGTCACTGTGTGGAAGGGGAAAACATGGGATCAATACATCGGAAGCCCTCCCCCCCATTCAACTGGCTAACCAACTACTTCCCATCCTCAGCGATCCGTCATAAGTTATCCCCCACTTCATCTCATCTTCTGATTTCTGGTGGAAGTACTTGAACTCATAGATTAGAATATCTGGAGGTAAAGCCTAACATGTATCGACACCGCAAGCAATCCAGCTTCGCCTTGCTGCTACACAACAACCCTACTTCCACTATCTAGGTAAAGCTTCTAAAGACGACTTTTACGAACCTAATGAAGTTTGAGAAAAACCTGAAAACGGAAGTCAGAAACCGCAACGGTTGCGAGAAAAGAAAGATTTACCAGACCATACCATAAGTTCTGTCCGAATTTTGAATAAATATAACAAGCGATCAAACGTTACATCGAATTGAAGATTCAATCATCAATGTACCTTCCCTCACTATCTATGACTTCCTATTATCTATTGAAAAGCTCATTAATATGTTCATTATTGTAAAATCCTTTTGGTTTGGGTTGGAAGAGCCCACAAAAGACTGTTTCAACAATCTCATTCAGCAAAGGCCATCTCTTTAAATTACAATACAAACTACGAAATAAATGATAGTACAGGGAAGGAGAGAGGCAGGGAGGATGAGGTGGAGCCTAAGAAATTTTCTTCCAACCGTTCGTGACGTGGTGCTTACTGCGTGGTGAAACAACATCACCTCTTGTTGATTCGCTAGAGCGGGTCTTTTTAACTCATTGGTTAACAATTCAAGGTGAAATATTGCTCAGCGATCTCACCCGTTTGAAAAAACAGCCTTTTCCCATGAAAGTCCCGGCCCCACCACTGTCTACGACGCTTAAGACTTCGGTAAAAGACCCATTGTTCGTCGCCGGTCTAAGGTCCATTCACCAAAAAAGGTGAAATAAGTTGGCGAGAGTGGAGAAGAGCGATGACGGCAGCTTGGTATTTGAGATGACTGCTTTTGGGCACCATTATGGGGTGATTCGATACTTCGCCTCGTTAATGATCAGTGGAAAATGTGGAATTCTGAAATGGAACCGTCTGGAGCTCATATCCGCTTAGGTAATGCCCCTCGCACGAAACCTCTCTTCAGAGTTAATTGGTGTTACGGAGAAAACAACTTAGCAAACCACATTCTGCCCACTCTTAACTATAAAAATACAGTGCTACTTATTTACAAAGTAGTAGGGACGCCGACAAAAACTTACGTATGCTTCGGTGATTGAGTGAGGCACGTTTAGGCACAACCGGGCCACCACTTCTGTGAAACGAAAATAGAAGACAAATTAAATGATGAGGCAACACAAAGAGTATCACCAAATAAACACCCACCGGTTAGGAAGCTGGGATCCAGCGATACTAACACGGTTATTCGTGTGGCCGTTCCGTGAATCTACAAGAGCAATGCATGAGCCAATATCCATTGTTGTTTCTTAACTGTCTAACAAGGCACAACAAATGGCAAACTCACCAAGAGCAATGGGGGAGTCGAGCGCGCCATTGTTTGTTCCGGGTGGTTGAGAGGAGGTGGTAGTCGTGGTCGTGAGGGAGGCCGATTGCTGTTTGGTGGGTTTGGCGGACTCCGGCGGGTTCGTAGACGGATCTGGAGACGAGCGGTGCTGCTGGTGCCACTTCAGTGTGCCACCACTACTTGTATCGTTGTTAGCAGTGGCGGCAGAAGAACCCCCGGTGGTGTTGGTGGTGACAGCGGAGGAAGAGTTGTTATTGACATCGTCGCTGTCGCTGGTAGCGAGTGGAGCATTCGAGAAACTGGCGTCGGTCTCCTCCACGCTGTTACCGGATGCGACCTTCCCGAGAGTCATTTGTGCTCCTGAAATGATATTAATTTCTAAATTGAGCTCCAAGAATCCGACAGCTCCGTCGTGTAATCGTGGAATGAATTTCACTCTCGAGGGGCCATAAGAATTCATACCTTCCACATTAAGCGAGCTGCATGTTAAAACCCTGTAGGTCTCATCTATTAAACTACCCCGTGGAGAGAGGGTGGTTCGCACAAAACCCCTTCTCTTGAGTCATCAGGACAGCTGACGGACGGTGTAGATGCTACGAACCCTTCTATTCAAGCCTCTGAAGTGATTACGAAATGTGTAAGGGGGTTGATAAAGGCTTTAGTCACCTTCACAGACTCATAAGTTCGACTCAAAACGACCCAAAGTGTAGTGCAATTTCTTTTAAAGAAAAGTGGAATCTTCCATCTACAATATCCTATGGATCGGATATGGGAAAGACTGCTAGGAATTCTTCATCAAACTCTGGAGGTGGATGTGATGGAAGAGATTGGGTTCCGAAAAATGTCAGACAGCTGAGCAGGCTAAGGACAATCACCAATCATTTCACGAAGTATCCCAACACCTGAATCGACACTACACCTAATCAATACACTCCCTTTTTTATGGCATTTCCACCAATGGAAATCACTCTCACTCTTAATTGCCAAGTAACACTTGTGCTTCTTTCTAAGCACCTATTCACGCTGCTGCTGCTGCTACTTCTACCATCGCATCTTTAACCGAAATAAGCCTTCAGATACGAACGGACCAAACAACACTATCACCATTGCTGAACCGTGAATCTCGCAATGACGACAACGCAGGCTAATGGATGGAAGAAGAGCAGGGGGTATTACAACTCTGAGCTGGTTGTGCTCCGACGCACCCACTCTAGCCGAGTGAACACAGAGCAGTACTTTAGACCCATCAAGTACCTCACAAGTGACACAACCAGGTTGGTTCATGGGAGGGCATTAATGAGCCACCTTCCGGCATAATTCTAAGATCTGAAACACATCACTTTACTTAACCCAGGGGGTTTACATTAGCGTAGTAGAATTCAGGCCATCCCATAAATTCTGTCCGATTTTATAAGTCTAAAGGAACTGGACAGTGTTTTAGTGTTAAGTTTAGTTTTACTGAATGCACGACACCCCACGCAGAGAAACTTTGTTGGGGGAAAACTCCTAAGCCGCCTTATTCTCTCGACCACTTTGCTCCTTCCTCTGACTAACATTTGTTTCGTACTTATCAGTTGCTTTTATCAGAAAAAAACTCCACTTTTAGAATGAGCGGTCATCCACATCGACCGCAAGATTCTACCCACATTAATAAATGTCATTTTCGAGGTCTTCTCCACGACTAATAACACAGACATCTTCGCTATCATAAGCTTTCGAATGCAGTAATTCCAGTTAATTTGTGCGTTCTTTAAAGAGCATTGCCCGTTTTGAATTTGCCATCAGTTAGATGAATGTCACTTGAATTCCAGGAGGCCGACTATTTATGAATCTTAGAATATCGACATGATGTAAATAGAGGATAACAAATATACTCCGCCATAAAATAAACAGGTGCAGACCGAAATATCCAGCATCCCCAGACACCACGACACATGGTGTCTACTGTACTCGCCTGCTGCTCCCAAATATTATTAAACGAGAACTCTACACTTCCACTCAATGGTTCCACTAAAGATTAAATCACCAATGTACTTTTTCTGATTGCCTGTGACCCACTTCCATCTATTAACAAGCTGATTAAGGCCTTCGTTATTGTCTGGTTCGATCTTCATCGTCGTGCGATTTCTTCCATGCACACATTCCTCTTCATTAACTGTGAGTGAATGTTGAATTCCCTTTCCTGAACTCAAAACACTACATGCCTTAAGTGATTCCTAGTTATTTCCATGCTAACAGGGTATTAATCAAGCAAATTTGGATTTTACTATCCTGTAAATGCATAGAAATTTGAAAATAATATTAAGCTCTATAGAGCATTGTAAATCCTCTTTAAATTTTGTTCAATGTAAAAAGTAACAACTCAGACGGAACTTGTGGGATGACCTGATACATTTCAAATCCTTCAAATCTGTCTTTTAGAGATCGAAGACGGATGGCAAATTCATTTTCTCAGAGTTTGTCAAGAAGTAAATACTTAACAACACTAGATGGCAAAAGCGATTTACGCGTCCTGATAAGATGACGACTTTCGAGTTTCGTAAATCTCATCACACCTAGCGATGGCTTCATTTGAGTCAAAAGGCTGAATTGATGGCGATGGATTCGTGTTTATCCAGGCATGTCCAGCTGCCTGGATCTGCCACACAGCCCTCTGCACAACTTCCTCTGTCCGTTTGGCTGTGCATGTCACCTGCGCACAGTCACCATAAATAGCCCATAAATTTAACTGGGTCTTTTCTATGCCTTAAAGGTGTCAAAAACTTGAAATTTACATTGTCGTTTCGACAGCCCATGGGAACGGCTGCGTTTGTCTTGGCCAAGAATTAACAGAAACTTGATGAATGCAGCTTACGACGTTATTGTAGAAGCTCAAACGATCAAACACGCGGCTGGATACTCAGACCGTTACTAAGCCATTACCACCACCCATTAGGCACTACGGGCTTGCTCTTCTTTTGGACCTAATCCCTTCTTTACTGAACCCCTTCGAGGACAGGTCCATGTGGGGGAAAGATAATTTAAGCTATACCTAAGCTACGCACATGCCTAGCAGTTGTTCCGTCACGTTTCTAGCCGGGTTCGTGGGAACCTACCGTTCTCCTACTTAATACATTTGCATTCTTAATTTCACCCTCTCCAATGCAGTGGAAATCTTGTTGTGCCACTCCTTGTGAATTCACAACGCGACTAAATCGCCTACGGGTGATTTATGGACGAATAAATTGGATTTAATTATCCCATCTCGTACTCTGTGTGGAGTTTTTGGTAGGCTCTCTTCGAAATAACTAGCACTTACATCCTACCAGTTTTACACTCACCACTCTCTTTGAAACGGTTTAGTAGTAAAGCATGTCCCCGTAAAATGCGTCCCCGTTTTACCGCATCCATGAAAAAGCTTTCAAGGTACGCTTAATGAGTAACGTAACCGCGCGTAATAAACACGTATGTTTGTCACTCTGTCAACACACCAGTTTCAGGAATGCTGCTCTCTTCATTGGAAATCCTTGTCACCATGACATTCCACAGGTAACACACCCTGTAACTGAGTCTTGTCTTGTAAATCGGTGCCCTTATCCAGGACTCTCTTGTTGCAGGACTGATTCCCTTGAAGCTTATCAAACTATCTAAAATATTCCTATTCGATCAGCCTTCCTAATTAGACCTTCTTAACGCCACACTTGACATTTCTACTGCAGCTGGGACGCCTCCTCTTCTCCCTCTGGTATTGGGAAACCGCAATCGGGATTTGCCCTTTCCAGTCCAGCATGTTGTCAGTTTGATTCCCTTGCAGCTTAGTAAAGGCTAATAAACAATCAGCTTCTACGAATCCCTAAAGAAGTAACCGCATCTTCCTTTCCCAAATCCGTCTCCTTAATCTCATCTTTTCCCCTAAGTAGGTTAAAATACTATTAAGGCTATGTAATCACCACAACTTTGTAAAAACTGGGCATTTCTGATGCACTAATCGTACTCTTCTGAGGATAAATCCTTCTCAGGACAAAAATTCGAGGCACCTCGATGCCCGCCCATCACCAACCCTATCTTTGACCACGCACACTTCATACGCTGTTGCACACCACACACCAAACAAAGTATGACATACGACACGACTCGGCAGGACAAACAAAGTGCTTTAGTTTACACTTTGGGTTACTAAGTTCATCTCCTTGACCGCGGCGAACACACGCTGACAATCCTGATCCAGGCAGGCAACGGAGCGGACACGTGAACCTAGCAACTAGGGAGTTAGCCTCTGTATATTAGCTGGTACCCGCGTACGACATCTTCCGAGCCAACATACCTCTGGTACAACCACCCGGAGTTGTTACATCCAGTCTCTGCAACGTACTAGACGACCCATAACAGTACTACTCTTGAGTAAGTGAATGAAAACACATTCTGGTTAAGTGAAGATAGTAATGAATGGTACGAAGACCGTGCAACCAACTGAGTACCTCAAGCCCTCTTTCGATTTCACCTTTTCCACACTAGAGTTTATTGAGGTAGGTCCCACAGCCTATCTACCGATCACCTAAAAACTTATACATGAAAAACCAGCGCCTCCTAAGCTCTATCCCAAATCCCCAATCCCATCTACGCCCCTCAGAAGGAGGGAACAACTTACCAGGCATACTACCCTTCCTGCTATGCCGCTCCGTGCTGTAGCCACTGCTGCTGCTCCCATTGGCCGCCCCGTTGCTGGTCTCCGCATTCGAGTACTTCCTGCCACCATCGCCCCCGCCCGTTGCCATAGCGTTGTAGCCACGCCTGAACTGCGATGCCGCAGCGGCGGTGGCCGTGGAGGTGGTAGCCGCGGTGAGGCCACCCCGTGACTGCCTGCCTGCTCCGGGACCCCCGCTGTTGGGTGCCTGCTCGGTGGAGAGGCTGCGGGCCAGAGCAGGCGGCCACGGCAACGCCTTCTGGCGTCGCTGCCCCAGCAGGATGTAGGTGGCGGTGATGTTGTTGAAGTGCTGTTTCGTCAGTGAGTCGTGGATGTCGGAGCGCGAGAAACCCATCTGCATCATCCATTCTAGAAGGAGGAGGAGTAGCAAAATGAGCACCGTCACTACCCCAAGTTCTCACCTTTCTATCGGCTAGCTTTTGGGCATTTTTCAAGTGTTTACATATTCTGAATCCTCTCTCAAAGGGAGGCTTTTGTTTAAAGAATCGTATTTCCTTCTATCAGGCTATCTCATAGGTTAGGTTCACATTTTGAATAAATAAAGCAAGTGACCAAGTGTTACATTTAATTAAAAATTAAACCATGAATGTGCTCTCTCTGATCATTCGCGACTTTCACCCATTATTGAAGTGAAATTCATCTGTTTTTGATTCACGCAGTTCACAAACGTCACTTTCAATCTCTTCCTGCTGCGTAGCAAAAGCTCTTTATCCCACCAAATGATTTTGTAAGCTTCATTGTGTGTGAGGGGGTCCTGCATTGCCCCGATGAAACACCATCCCACTTCGATTCACTAGAACAGGCCTTTTTTCCTCATCAAAGCTTGTTTCAAGTGCCCTAATTGCTCATAGTAGATTTGAGCATTAATCGTTGTCGTATTAGGTAGCAACAATCCCAAGCGGATAACTCCTTGGCGATCCCGCTAGACTGACAGTCAGAAGTCGAAGCTGAACGGTGAAACAACTTGGCGAGAATGGAGGAGAGAGAAATTGATGTCTTTGACTCGAGATTTGACATTGTTTTCAGGTAATTCATGAAGCACACATTTTCCAAGTTTTTGAAGATAACCATAACGATTGCATAGTTTGAACAAGGTTTAATTACGAATTCCAACTCAACTTAAAAGACGGGATGAGACTCTTCAAGGGCTGCTTCTAGAAGCAACTTATCATTAAACTCAACCAGTGGGGGTCCGGTTCAATCTCCAAATCGGAATTTCGCAAACCATCTGCAAGTTCGTCCGTTCAAACATTCAATTTCTCCATAAACTCTGAAACATGTACATAAAATGAATCTCGAGTACCACCATGTTCTACTTAAAGAAGGGGAAATTCAGACATAACTTATGGGATGAATAAACATTTAATTTTTAAAGTTCCGATTTTCGAAATGTTTTAAGTAATTCCCAAATATTTGTTTGGGAAAGTGTTGACATGTTATTTATTCATTTACTCCCGTATTTTTGCCATCTACCGGGCTTGTCGATAGCTCGAAGCGATGATTCTAGAAGTGCAGAATCAATCAGCATGATTGAACTCTGCGGTAGGCTATTTAATGACAAGCCTAACGAACTCCTAATAGGTTAGGCATTTCGTGCTGATCCGTTGTGGGAAGCAACGTAATTCCCAAGTTGGGAATTACGGAACCACCCACCTACACCACTCCTAATTGTTATTACTGATCTTGGGCTCAAGAGCCGATTAGATCACAACGTTATGACTTTAAGCTTCTTAGATCTACCGATTCGACAACATTAAGGGTTATGTAGTTTCGAGACGTACCGATTTCTTAAAGAACCTTTTCGGATTCTATTTCCAAAATTTACCTAGCTACTGCAACACCCCTGAAAAACTTACCTCACCGCACGTCATTAATTGGGAAAGTCAAACGGAGCTAACCCTAACGAGAGGGATGACAGAGGAAATCACATCCACAGTTTTTGAGAGGACACAAGAAACAGGGGAATAATGCCTCAACAGCAATCCTGTTAACGGCCAAATTAACACAAATGCAACATTAGTTTATGCTCGATAAGAAAACACCGAATTTATTGCTCTTTAATTGATAGTAGGAGACCAAATTAACAATAAAACCACCTCTGCCCAGCCGACCAAATTTCAATTTCTCCTACTGCAACTGAAAAGAAAATAGTTTAATCCAGTGGCCTCTTGAACTGATTTAACTTCCGCACTAGTCGTCGGTGGTTGTACTTTCATACACACACGCCTCCGTACCGGATAAAAGCCCAGCAGTTTTCCGTTTGATGAATTTAGCCAGGGAATACCAGTTTGCAATAAATCGACAGATTGAGCCCCCAGGAGGGGGATCCCTTGCCTAGATAGGAGACACGACATTTGCGATACTGGCGGATTGGAAAAAGCAGGCACGCGTGTAGTGGTAGGCAGTACGCCGAATTCCTTCGGTCGGGTCTTTTTGGCACACACACGGACCACCGATTCCCACGAATATGGGAGGGGGGAAAAGTGGCGGTTTTTATGGTTGCGACTACGAGGTCAAGTTCCACTTCCCCTGCCAAATTCCCCCAAGAGAGGGAAAGGATGGATTTACTTATTAATGGCTGCTGCACCCTCGTTTGGCTGATTTCTGATGCTTTCCAACCGAGCTATCTTCCGTTAAAACCACATTTTTTCGCTTTCCAATCGAGTCAGACAAAATTAACGACCAATGTCGATGGCTTTACATCCATTCTGTCTGTCTGTCTACTGACACATTTATCGGCAGAGAATTTAATCATCCAAGGAGGAAAGTCTTAATTCGAGTTGGTTTTTGTTCCAATTGACGCAACCCCCAAAACGATGTGAACCAAGAATCCTAGGGCTTACGTTCCTTCAAACACAAAATAATAAGTCTATAAAAAATTAGTACCCATCAAGTTATATAGGCAAATTTGAATTGGATTTATTCTTATACCAACGATTTCAAATGAATGGGTGGGAAGTACTAATGCACAGCTGTTCGAGGCAACGAATGTACTGCTAACGAGCTTCGTAGCGTAGACGAATTAGAAGAAAGAGGGTGCTTAGTTCTCCTGCGCTAAGCGGGATTAGTGATAATCCCATCTTCTTTTCATAACCTTTTTTCAGGAAGAATATGCAAAGCAGGAATTTATCGCACCAGTCGAAGAATTTTTCAGAGTCACCTAACTACTGAAACTGAACATGACCTTTGAACATGTTATGGCCAATCAAAACGTCACAAACTGAAGTGGTTTTCGTTAATTTTTTGTTACTTGATATGCTTAGTTGGCATTCTTTACAGAAATTGAAAAAAAAGTTTATAGGCTTATAAAAAAGGCAGGCCTCTCGGACTTTCAGGAGCCAAATTGTTAGCGCTCCTCGTATGGCAGGCGCTTGGCGAACAGTCAACAGACGCTACCTCAAAAGTAATGACCGTCACCTTTGAAAGAGAAGAAAAACCTTCTCAGCAAATCACAGATCTGGTTGAGAGAGAGATTGACGAACTATCTCATATCAAATTGTTAGAGAGGATCGCAAGACCACGGCTCCTAGAATCACTGCAGAGCTCCTTAATGAGCCCCCACTAAGCCCAGTTTCGTCTGTAGCTGTACAAATGTGGATTTCATTTACGAAAGAGCTGGCTGCAATTACAAAACCTCCACCCTCAAATACAAATGTTTCAAAGCGTTTAAAGTGGTGGATTAGAAACGTAAAGAAATATTTTAATGAAGAGGAGAAACTGGAGAATCCCATCTGGCCACCACATCAAAATTGAGGCATTGTTGCAGCTCGAAAGTGCGCAAATTCAACGTCCAAATAACCTCCGCTATGCGATTTGAACTAGCGCCTAAAAATATTGAGGGAGTTTGCACTAATTAGAAATGTCAGAAAGTGTCTAAACCAGTCACTTTGAGACCACACACTGTTGTTTAAATATTACTCAAAAGCTTTGGCAGTGATAGTGACGACTGAGTCACTTTCAGTGGCTAATGCTAAAAAAACTCCCAAATATCTATCAAGTCGTCCCATAAGTTCTGTCCGCGATTTAATTAATATTTACCCGATAATCTATTAACAAGTTAATTAATACCTTCATTATTGACAAGTTATTTTGGTTTCGGTTATTTAAAGAACTCATAAACGCCAGCTTCAACCACCTCTTCCTGCTTTGCGAAATTCTGCTTCTCCCTAACGATTTTGCAAAGAACGACACTTCCTTATGAAAATCCAATCGCCATGTTTCCGTGACTTTGTGAGGGGTAAACTCATCTCCCCCTCCCACCTCTAGGCAAGTTAGTCATCCTAGCCCATTCTTTGTGAGGACTCAGTCCAGCTAGACGCGTGGTAGTTGTGACACTAGACGCCAAACATCTGATTGGGCGTAGCTACCTGATAGGCGGGCACACCCTTTTCAGAAAACCACTGCTGCCACGGCTTTTTGTCGCGAATCGGCCAACAGCGGGCATGCACCGACAGTTTTGACAAGGTCCAGTGACTAGGTGGTTATAGTTTCCAGGTTGACCGCTTGACTGAACTTCCAGCATAGGCTCTTGGATGCAGTTGTGTACGAATTCGCCTTCAACATTAAGAGATTGTGGCACGTCTGAACTATGGTTCTGTCATGTGATCCCGTAAATTCCCTTCGAATTCCAAATAAATAAATCAATCAATCAAGAGACCAAATTTGACATTTGATTCAATCACAAAAGTACCATTCTTTGATTTCCAATATTGAAGTAAAACTCTTTTGGAATCGATTAGAAGAACCCTCAAATGGCAGTTTCAGCCTCTTCCTACTGTGTGCTATAAAAGCTCCGTCATCTACATGCCTGTTTAGGCTACGAAATAAATGCAGTCAGAAGGAGTAAGGCAGTCGAGAGAATAAGGAATTTTTACTTCCGACGGGATTCTTCTTCGATGTTTTGTGACGTGATTCTTTTTGTGTGTTGGGGGTCGTGCATTGCCTTTTTTATTCAATAAAGCAGGCCTTTTTTCCTCATCAAGGCTTAATTCTTCAATCAGTCCAATATCTGACAGTAGATTTGAGCATAAATTGCTGTTGTTTTGAGTAATAACAACCTTTGTCCCATTAAGTTCCTTTCCTCGCAGGTGTGGCTTACGAAGCCACTGTCTCTAAAGCTTAACATTTCGATAAAATCCCTTTTTTGTCACAAGTGAGCGAGAATGGAGGAGAGAAGAGCAGATGTCGACAACTCGAGATTTGAGAGTTTTTTCAGGCGATTCATGCGAAAGCACGCAATTTCCAAGTTTTTAAAGATGACGATGAACGGCTGTGTTTTGAACTAAGCTTACTTCCCAATTCCATCTCAACTGATAAAGCAGGGCAAGCTTCTTCAAGGACTGCTGCTTCAAGAAGCAGCTTTTCCCCAAACTCAACTGGGCGGCATCTGTTTTGATCTTCATCTTCGTGGAGGGTGAAATCTCTACTTCCACCGAATTCCGCGAACCATCTTCTACAACCACCTTCTTTCATTCGCACAATCCTCTCCATAAACTCAGCGAATGTTCTTCGCCGCTTCGTCAGTGGAAATTCGTCGATAGAATTTCCCTTCCTGAACTAATAAAAACACTATGTGCCTCAAATGATTCCTGGGTGAATCTTCAAAGTTAGCAAGGTTTTGATCAAGCAAATGATTAAGTTCAATGGTCTGAAAATTAAAATTTTATCACTTTAATTAATCCGACCATAAAATCAATGTTTCGCTCAAGAGAAGACATTATAAGATACTCTTTAAATTTCGGCCAACTTAAAAAAGTACAATTCAGACAGAACTTATGGTACGACTGATGTCCTGGACAAGTATGCGATGAGTCAGCCAGCAGGGCACCGTCATTAATCGCCACACAGGTTTTCCACGTTGCATATTATTGCATTGAGAGCGAATTCACCCAAGTCCCCTTAAATCAATACACCGTCTCGAAATCAGTACCCAGCGCTGATCGAAACCAACTTGAATGACTTTCGCTGTCACAATTTAAGGCCGAAATAGCCTAGCGCCTTTGACATTTTACCAACCAAAAATACCTAATTTCAGGAAAAGCACATTCTCCAAGATCACGTCTCATCCCGAAATCGAGCCAGGGGGGATTATGCGATGCCTGACAATCAACCAAAGACCGCATTTTTCACACCAAGCTCCACATTTTCGGAGTTGTAAACATTAGAAAAAAAGAACAAGAGCCACCCTACTCACGGATTCTCTCGGGATCGTTGTAGTTCGGAACCTCCTCTTTGAAGGGTTGGAGAGGGTTGTCTTCGAAGCTGACGTTGAGCCACTTGTCATTCATGATTTCCTGCAGACAAAAAGGGGATTAGTGAGCCTGCCTCAAGTCATGCGGGTTGGGGAGAGGGGGTCAGAGCACCCACCTTGAGAGGGATCCGTTTGGAGGGGTTGAGGACGAGCATCTTGCGAAGCAGCATCTCGCACTCATGAGACATGTAGAAGGGCACCCGGTAGGAGCCCCGAAGCACGCACTCCCTGAGTTCCTGCACACCGAAAAGCCAATTGGTTAATTAATCAATCAATACCACACTTTATATTCCCTAGTATAGGCGGAATCGATTATGCAGTAGCCAATCAGACCCCGAGTATTGGGTGACAGGGATTTAGAGGGGATGGGCAAAATAACGGAAACAAGTTACGTTCTGCCCTCATAGCCTTGGAACATGTTATAAACAATCAAGACTTGACACATCCTAATGTTTATTGCCTTTTGTTATTTGAGTTGTTTATTTAAAGTAGGAAGTATTTAAGAAAATGGTTATAATTCTGTAAAAATGACAGAACTCTAGGACTTTCATCGGCCAAATTATTGGTGCTCGTCTTATGGCAGGCGCCGGTGTACCAGAAACTGGAGACCTATTCAGGAATTTTTGTGGGCGACCAAGTTCATCCTCCTATGGTTAAGAACCGTTTCCAGGAGGCACCAGGAGGAACATTCTAATGAAGATGACCATCTCATTTGGTGGCCACCACCACAATCCCCAGACCTCATTGTGAATTTTAGAGATTCAAGTGAGAAGAAGATTTCCGCCACCACCACTACCATCTTCTCCAAAAGAACTGGGTGAGAGTGCTTTACATGCAGAAGAAAGGGCTAGATCTCCTTTGGAACCGACAATTCACAATTTGTATGAATCAACACCTCGGAGAATTGTGACTGCAATTGCCGCAAAGGCAGACCTGAACCATATTAAAATGCATTTTGTTGATTTCTCAGAATGTTCTCACCACTTAACAGTCTCCTAGGTAAAAAGAAAAGCTTTGTGATATCTCCAACTTCGAATAGTGGATTCCAGACAATGAAATCACACGACTGTCGCCAAAGCGTCTACTGCAGCCTTCTCGGGAATCCAGAGCAAGCCGATTTTACCCTTTCCAGAGTACCGGCGTTTAGAGCCTCGAGATTTCGGCGAGACTGAACATGGGGAGAAAGGAGAGTCGTGAAAATCCGCCTTTTCTTTTCACTCTGTAGGGGGACTGAAGGTGCCACTTTGTTTGTTCTTTATCGTATATCTGTACACTCGGTAGGTTGTCAACCACGAACAATTTTTAGCCAAAACAAACGACTAGCTTTTAGAGAAAAGATTAATTTTTTTAAAAATAGAATAGGCGAGCAATGAACGAGTGAGAGACAAGGACGAGTCGATACTGCTCCTAGACCCTTTATCCACACATTTGTAGGGAAAATAGACCAATGCCAGCCGTTCCATGACTCATCTTCCCCTTCATTGATTAGAGAAGCTATCACATTGGAGCAGATGAAGCGGTGACTCATAAAACCAAAAAAAGCATTAGGAAGACTGACACTTGTGTAGTAAGGAAGAGGGAAAAATGTCCACCCCCTCCCAACTTTCAAGATGGGGCGACGAGAGTCGGTTACCATGGTTTCCCGCGCATACTTTATTGCCAATCAACTGACATAAGGAATGAGGGACGAAGACAGGCACCGTCTAATCGGAAAACACACAGCTTCTAGTCATCGATTTTAAAGTGGCAGTTGCCTCCCCTCCCAGTTTTTCAGAAAGTGGGCGTTAGCAGAGTTGAGGAAGAAGAGGAAGAGCCTTGTTGTTGCAGCGAATGACTCACCACGCGTTCACGCAACAGCGAAGGCACGCACGCCCACTGACCATAGATACCCACTGGACTGATTTGACTCACTAAATTGAAAATCCACTGGGTTGAGAGACACCCACACGGTAGAATGGCGTAGAGTAAAACAAGACAACCCCAGGATGAGTCAAATGGATGCGCAAAAAAGGAGAGGCTTTCGTTGACTAAGAGAAAACTGTGAAACCTCATTTGCATGAGGCACAATCACTAGAGCACACTTGTGATTAGCAGCTCAGTACAAGAAAATTACCACAATTGGAATTTCTCCTCTCTGAATTGTACTTCTACCAGAAGCCAAGCAATGAGACGGCTTTGTTTGTACGACCGTTCCACTGCACAACCAGCGACAAAAAACACGACAGGAATCACCAAGTCATCTAATAAATTCTGTCGGGGTTTTCCTTATTATAAATTTAACGAATTTAAAGAGCGCTTTAGAGTCTAATGGAGCTTAACATTACCTGCGTGTTAAGATGCATTCAAACTGATAATATTTTACTGTTTCACGGAATGGTAAAATTGAATTTTGCTAATATGGAAGCACCCAGTAATTCTTTGCTGCACATAACTCAACAGCTAAAGTGACCAGTAAAATATGCGAAAGTGTGAATGAAATTCAGAAGTGGAGATGGCACCCTCCAAGAAGATGAAGATCGAGCAGTACTGTGTCTGGTTGAGTTTGATAATAGGCCACTTGAAGCAGCAGACCTTGAAGAAGCTTATCCTGCTTTATTTGTTGAGCTGAACTTGGCTCAAACCACACAACCGTTGATGGTCTTAATCTTCGAATACTTAGAAATGTTCCCCAACTTGGGATATGGGTGACTTCTAATGATTTTTCTGAAAACACTTTCAAACAGCCTGCCAACTTGGCATCTCCATCCTCGCTGACTTATGTAACCTTTTTAAGACAGGTGACTTGTGACTGGCGACGAACAATGGATCCTTTTTTCGAAATGTTAAGCGTTGTAGACAGTGACGGCTTTGTAAGAATGGGGAATTTCATGGGAAAAAGATTACCCTTCGATCGATCCGGTGGGATAGCCAAGGAATAATCCACTTGCAGCAACAGGTAACGCTCTCAAATCCACTACCAGCAATTAGGTGACAATTATAGCAAACTTTGAGGAGAAAAGACCTACTCTAGTTAATCGAAAAGGGGTGACGATGCATTATAAGGACCCTAACAGCAAGAATCGCGTCACAAAAGGTAATAAAGGGACTTGGTTGGGAGAAAATTCATCATCTGCCACCTTATTCACCCAACCACCTTTAGTTTCGTAGCTTGCGAAGTAATTTGGAAGAAACACCTCCTGCAACGCCACAAGAAGAAGTTGCAACTGACATATGTGAGTAATTCGAATCAAAACCAAAAGAATTTTTAACCAACTACGGTAAAAGTTGGTTTGTTAATAAATGGAAGTACGTCATAGGTAATCAGGGAAAGAGCGTTGATGTTTGAATCTTTAACTTAATGTAAAATTTACCGAGTCTTCTACGTATTCGAAATTCGGACAGAACTTATAGCAATGCCTATCCCCAGGCACTGGGTGGATCATGTTTGCTTCAGTTTAGCGAGTAGCAGCTACATTGTCTTTGGTGAACTTAAGAGTGGCGGTAATTGCTGTGGCTAGGGAGATAGGGACGCTCACGCACACAAGGGGGCATGTGACAGGCAACGGCAAATGCTGCAGCACCGCTTGGCAGCCGAGGCAATAGAGACAACGTGCCTGTAGCGCAGGCGTTTGCGTGCTCCCTTGTCTCTTCCCGCGTGTACGTGCCTGATGAGGCTAGCCAATGACAGCCTTAGTGGTCAATGACACACACGCAAACACCGTCACAAAAGGGAAGCGCTCACACGATCTTGGAGAAGGATGACGCCCTTTACGACGTCATACTTACACTCTCCTCTTTAGAGCCAAGGTTTGTGCTGTCCTGACAGCGTTGTCGCACCCCCAGAAGGTCGCACTTCCTGAAGCAACAATCTGGGAAGGACGTCTTCTACACTCTAGTATTGGGGACTCTGTAGTCACATATTTGGGGTAGAGGATCTACAGAGGTTGGACAAAGTAGTTGAAACATGTAACATTATGGCATCAAGGGTTTTACAGGCGGCAGGCGCTCGTGTAACTGAAACTACCCCTTCTCCCCACCTCACCCCACCCCACCCCACCGAATACCGTTCGGCATTTCAAGAGGTACTCTCTCAAAAGAAACGACTCCCGCCTTTGAAGGAGGGAAGGAAGGAACAACGTCCTCAGCAAAGCACGGGTATGGCCGAAAGTCCAAGTTGTTGGCTAAGAGAGACCGTCGGACGCACTCTGCATTGAAGTGTTAGAGAGGATGGCAGGACCACGGCTCCACAAATAGAGGCAGAGCTCCTCAATGGGCACCCAGAACAGAACCCAGTTTCCCCCTCAAAAGCTGTTCGTCGCAAGCTGCACAAACCAGGAGGAGCTGCAATTAGGAAACCTCTACTCTCAAAGACTACAAATGTTTCAAGGCGTTTAGTGGTGGTGGTGGAGGAGAAACATCCTCGTGTACTGGTCTCTCAAGCAGTGGAAAAATGTGACCACTTTATTTCACGTTTGGGGACAGGCGAAAGAAGCGCTTAATCCAGACTTCTACCTTCTCTTAATCGTAAAACAGGGCATGGGTGATCTGGGGTGGTATTTCTGTGAAATCCTCCGGGCGAGCCAATGATTTCCCTTCAAGAAAGAAGAGTTAACAGCCGAGACTGTTAGAGGGCGAACAAGTTCATCCTCCTAGGGCCTGTTAGGAACTGTGGTTTCCGGAGAGGGAACGCCGCCAGCTTTCAAGATGATAACTCAGCACCAGGAACAGCATTCTAAGGAAGTTGAGCATCTCATCTGGCCACCCCACCACAATCCCCAGACCACCTCAACCTCATTATTGAGGAGCATTTGTGGTAGTCGATTTGAGAGATTCACGTAAGAAGTACTTTGGGATCAATTCACAATCTCTAAGAATCAATACCTAGAGAAGTGAGGCTGTAATTGAAGTCGCAAAAATATAACTTGTTGGTTTCTCAAGGTAAGAGTAGCACAATCCGCTACTGGTTTATCTGCTCGAATGAGAACTACTCACCCTAACCCCGACATGACCCATCTTGGAGATGACGGTTAATTTCTCACGCGAAAAACTGAACCGAGCCCTGTCAAACAGCGGCTTGCGACTTGACGGTAAACAGACTGTCTCTTGCCTGCCACTATCGCACATCTGCTTAATTCGAGTTTGTTTACCAATTTCCAGCAGCTTGTCCAAATGACAGTGTTCTCTTTCTCGTGGTATGGGATTGAAAATCGACTTAAATACCACCCCAAGCTACCTCACAGGAAACAGTTTGTGGCAATGCCTTCAGGAGGAGATGAAGAAGAGGTTGGTTCGAAAATACCAGATCAGGAAGTGAGGTGATGAAGAAACAGAGGAGTGTGTGTGCAGACATGCACACTGTTCTTGCTCCTCTTTGCCGTCAAAACCATCTGTTGCGATCAGAGTGCAAAGGACAGTGGTGTTGGTGATGATGATGATGATGATGATAAGAGGGAGCAGGGGTGGGGTTGAGAGGCAGCACTGACGTCAAACAGTGGCAGCAGCAGTGGCTGTGGTGGCGGCAGGGGTGTGGACATAATAATTACCCCGCCCAGGCACGATACGGGTACTAAGCGCCTCTCTTTAATCCCTCCCTGTTACACACACAGGCATGCATGCTGAAATGAGGCTGCCATAATTCCCCTCTACTATTGCTGGCGAGCTGGCTTTTGGCCCAAACTCCCATAAGACTCATCGGATTTGTTCGTTATTGCAAGAGCCCTTAACTAGATTGTTGGTAGCAATTGGGAGAAATGTGTATGGCGCTTGTCAATTACTATAGCAACTGAATTACTATGAATTACAAGGCTTGGCAAGCCGATACTACTCTCTAGTAGATTTGCACGGTTAAGACGTTGTTTATCGAGTGAAGCGTCCGACAATACCAACGCAATGTCACCCTAGTTTCCATGATTTAATCGCGTCTTTTTTCATCGACTCTGTAGCACCATTCAGGTGAAACATTGTCACACCTTTACCAGGGGTAGATTGTATAGATGCGACACCGCTAGAAACAGGGTGTTTGAGTAATAAGCTTAGAAGAATATTATTAGGCTATTAAAAAGAAATCAAGCACATTTTTGCATTTACATCGGTGATCACAACGAAGAGAGACTGGCACGCTATGTCCTTTCGAGTTGGTACTTTCTTAGGGCACAGCGGACACCCAAAGCACGTGCATCTTTCTTATTTACAAATCGGGTACTTCGATGCCCATCCACTATCAAAATCAGCCGTCTATGCCAACTCGGAACCTGAGTGGCAATATTTGACACATCGAACTAGACATGACATTACTCCACAGGGCAAACAAAGGGCTTTAGCTCGGACTTTGGGTTACAGGAGCAACATAAGCAACTCTCATAGGCCTGTTCATCTCCAGACAACGGAAAGCACACGTGAACCGAGCGAATGGGATATAAGCCTCTGCATGTCCGACCCAAACACCTACATTGCTTCCAGTCTCAACAACGCACTGGACGACCGTTGCGAGTCTCCAAATCAAGTAATAATTGACACACTCTCTTGATTTCCCCAGAGCTCTTGCTCACTGACAGAGATTCAGGCGCCTTAGAGAGCAGGCGCTAGACGTGTCTCCGAGACTAACAGCCGCGTTGACCACGGGAGTCAGTGTCTTGGCATCAATGACTCCAAGGACAGTCGTCGAGAGACAATTTAAGTCTCTAAGCGCCGGCTGTTAATAACTGGTGACCTCAGTAGGGGCTATTACGTACCACCTGACCTCTCGCCTTGATGCTGAAAGCGTTTCTGCCACCATTGGAGGGAAATACTGAACCATCCATATGCCTTACAACCGCAGTTCAAATTTTAGGTGGACTGTTTCCTCCACCACATGAATGACTACCTTGAGATTCTTTCCGTCGAAGGGGAGGGAGCCGGAGACGAGAGTGTAGAGGATGACACCCAGGGACCAGACATCGACCTCCGGCCCGTCGTACTTTCGTCCGAGGAAGAGTTCCGGCGCCGCGTACGGGGGCGAGCCACAGAAGGTGTCCAGCTTGCGACCCACCGAGTAGTTGTTGGAGAAGCCAAAGTCCGCGATCTTCACGTTCATTGCGTCGTCCAGCAACAGATTCTCCGCCTTCGTTGGTGAAAAAAAAGAAGGCGAAAGAGATGACCAGTCATCTAAAATCTTGGCAGTTTTAAACTCAGTCCACTGGCGATTCTAGTGACACGTGAGCACTTTTTCAGGAAAAGATGAGATAGAGGAGGCATTGAACAGGAAACCGGAGACGCACGTTTGTCCTATAAAGCAGCACCCCTCGAAGAGGAATGAGAAAGTGACCTTCAATGAAAAGGGAATCAGGTACAACCGCTGACTAAGCGTCACCAACTTTCGGCCATAGGTTCTGAGCTGAGGATGCCATAGACACAGACCAACCTATCGATGTCCATCGGACCAGACACTAGAGTTTAACCACGCCTGAACAATCAATCACTCGTTCACCTAGTCGACAATGTGCTGAGAGGTTGGCTAATTTTGGGTGCTGAAAGGTTCTGTCTGAATTCGGAATAAATTAAACAACTGGCAACCTCGCAAACGGCTTTCTGAAACCACCCTCTTTCATTCACAGATTCGTCTCCATAAAGTCAGTGAATATTTCCAGCCGCTTTGGCTCATAAAACACCATGCGCCTGGAATGATTGCTGGGTACTTCCATGTTAACAGGGTTGTAATCAAGCAAATTTTAATTTATTGTCTTTTAAAACAAAAATTCAATCAGTTTGAATGTATTTTAAAATGAGATTAATGCTCGGCTCCATTAAAGGATATAAAATTTAGATCAATTTATAATGGTCAAAATTCGGATAAGTTTCCTTAACAGACCGAATAATCTTTCGATATTCAGAACATCTTCCATAGTCGGAATAAATAAATCCACGTTAATCTAGTCTAAAATCTACTGAGAGGTTTACTAACATCCTCAAAAGCCCGCTGGAATCCTTACTACCAGCCTTTGGCAGCAAAATACAGGTAGATGTAGATAAAGGTAGGGTTTTCACGAATGCTCTCACAGTTTTATTCAGTTTACGCAACAAATCCACCACATCAGGAGGCCTGGGTTTTCATCGTAATCCCTGGATTATGCATGCAGAACATGCCTGAACAAGCTCTGCATAAGATGCGCTTAGTTTCCCCGCATACTACCCACATAGCAACCTTATCTACACCCTTCTATGGACCCTAAGGACGCCGCAAGAGCCCCGAGAATTGGATCCTAGGAAGCGCAGACAGCTTCAACGAAACGGGGTATCAAAAGAGACTCGAAGGTCCACCTGGCTGGAGCGTGCCACGTAACTGTCAAGCAGCATTAATTGAGTCAAGAGGAAGGCGACTTCCCAGTTAGTTGAAAGTGGCTGAAACCGGCACAAACCAAGCTATTAGGACCCATCTCATGTTTACTTTCCAGTCAGGTCATCCCATATGTTCTGTCCGATTTTTGAATAAACAAAACTAGTCACCAAACGACTTGATTCCTGCTGTGTGGGGAAGTGCAGCATTGTCCTGATGAAACAATACCCCCTTTTGATTCACCAGAGCAGATCTTTTTTCTTCTCAAAGTCTGATTCAAATACCTTAGTTGCTGACAATGGATTTGAGCATTAACTGTTGCAGAGTTAGGTAGTAACAATCAAGGTGCATTAGTACTTGACGATCTCATCAGACTGACGAAAAATGACCTGTCCACTGTTAATTTTGGACAGTCTCCAGTCACAAGTACATCCACCAAAAAAGGTGAAACAAATTGACGGTAATGAAGAAGTGAAGAGTAGATGTCATCAACTCGAGATTGTTTTTGGCCACCCATTCATATTGCCTGCACCCATCTTCCAGGTTGAGAAACTTTTTTTCAAATTTCTTGAAGATGAAAACGATGAGCAATTGCATGATTTGAACTAAGCCTAATGGCCAATTTAAGCCTATCATTTAACTCAAATCGGCGTCGTCCGGTTCAATGTTCGTCTTCGTGGAGGGTGAAATCTCCTGAATTTCGCAAACCATCTTCTTCCATTCACACATTTGCTTCCATAAAATGAGTAGTGAATGTTACTAACCGTTTAATATAGGTAAAATTCCGACAATACTTATGAGGAGACCTGCTAATTGTCCAATACTCCCACAACTAATGCAAGAGTCGTCACACTTCCATCCCATCCATCTGGAGTGAGAGCGTTTAAGAGGAGAAGCGGTAGACTCACCTTGAGATCACGATGGACGATGTTTTTGGCGTGGCAGTACTGCACCGCAGAGACGATCTGACGGAACTTCACTCTCGCGTCCTTCTCCTTCATCTTGCCATGCGTGACCAGGTAGTCAAAGACCTCACCTGAAATCGATTGCAGTAATTCATAAGACAAGCCTCTACCTCTAATGCTATGGACAATGTAACAACTACGTCTTTTTCTAAGATATATGCCCTCAACAGAAAAGGGAGGAGAGACAATGCTCACCCTGTTGAACAAACAAATTCGTGATCACGCGAAACTCGGCAAAATTTATGTGCGAATGAACTCCGCTAATTAGTGGAAGGAAAAAGGGATCGAAATGCAGAGGTTTCATATCACCACAATCGAGCTTAGCCGGAGGATTTTTTCAGAAGATTTTGGTCGACCAACTGTCTCAATTTCACACATCAGAGACTCAAACCACACAAGGATTGAGACAAATGCGCGAGCTCGCATGCCTAATGAATACATTGCGTGTGAGCGGTTACGGTCACACCTGTCTAACAAGCTACTGTGTGCACAGGCAAAAAAACGGAACATACAGAGACGAAAGAAACACCACCTTCCTGACATCTGGGTGACTAATTTCTGTGGATGTAAGGGGACAAAACACGACCAGCTGTGGTGAAATCGCACGTAAAACAGTGGAAGCACACACCACTTGCGGATTTTATCGCCTTGACAAGTACTCGGTTCGCCATCCTAGTTGAAGATAAGAAAAGTGACAGTTGGCAAGCATTCGGAGATAATTTTTGCCAACGGTCATAAGCTCAGAGAGCGAATAATTACCTAGACGAAATGTGGAACAGTTATGATTATATTAATTGCGATTTAATAGCGAGAGAGGGTTCTAGAACCAGGAAAATTCTAATACAGATCAAGAAAACACACCAGATAAAGGCGCTAGAGAGTTGGCAAAGTGAGTTGATTTCACTTATATGAGCTTGAGGAGAAGATAGCAGTGATCCTAGATGCAATTTTGAGCATTTTCTCTTCTGGGTGTTGCTAAACTGAAAGTTTCGATGTTCCGATCGAGCCACAAAAATAAACTGATTTTTCTATCGGAAGTTCGTGCCCGTTCTCCTCAAAACACGGAGCAACCGGGGCGGCGGTGAATGTTTTTCCGGCATTTCGACGAAATAGAAGCTCGCAATCATCATCATCATCATCATCAGTGGCAGAATACGCGAGAGAGAGTGAATCACTTCGTAACTACCACTGCCCTGTCCATTGCCTAACGCAGCAATTGGGGGAGGTAATCAATGCTCCAGTGTGGGATCAACAAAATGCAGCAAGAAGAACAAGAAAAAACCCCCCGAATCAGGCCGCTTTTGTGCTTTGTGCATACACTACCGACCACAACATCTAGAGAGCACTACAGCACGTGGATGAAAGTATTCGCATACAGGGGTACAGGCGTAGGGCAAAGTAGTGAAAACACCCTGGAAAATCAACAAAATGCGGCTTCAATTACAGCCTCGATTTTTCGAGGTAGTGATTCAGACAAATTGTGAAGTGCTGCTTCCAAAGGAATTTTGCCCCGTCTTTAGTTAAAACACCCTCACTCAGTTCTCTTAGAGACTATGACGGAGGCAGCGGAAATCGAATTCTTACTTGAATCTCTCAAATCGACTACCACAAATGATCCTCAATAATGAGGTCGAGGTCTGGGATAGTGGTAGCCATCCAATAAGATACCCAACTTCACTCCAACATTCTTTAACAATTGGTGCACTACCATCACCTTGAAAGCTGGCGGTGTACCCAACCATAGGATGATGACCTAAATAGTTTCGGCTGTTAATTCTTCTTCCCTGAAGGGAACTCATTGGGAGGCGAGGGACTTCCATGAAATAGCACGCAAGCACATCTTAACAGAACCCGCGCCAGTCTCTAAACGCAGTACACTCGCCTGCCGGAGATCGAGAATAATGCGATAAACGACGATAATTCATCACCTTTTTTCCAACTACAACTCTTCGGTGGTGGAATCCAGCTCTGTAGCGGTTCTAGGAGTCGTGGTCTTGCGATCCTCCCCAACAATTCCATTTAGAGTCCGACGGTCTCTTTAAAAAAACTTCGATTTTGCTGGGGAACCTTTTTATTCCCTTTCAAAGGAGGACTAATAGATCGAAATTTACACCTCTAGATTGCAGTAATTACTGAGCAACCAGACTCCCATCTTATCTACTCGGGACCGGAAACTTCTCATACCCAAACTCCTGAAAATTGAGGTTTGTCCTGTTCTCACGCTAAGATTGATTGAGAACCACGAAAAAACATCTCCTTCTTTCCCACCCACGACAGTCAGAAAGGCTCTTTTCTACGTCTATTTGCCTGCCAATGAAAATCAAACCCATCCTGCAGAAAGCTTGCAGATTAGAGCTCGGCGTGCAAGGAGATATGAGGGTCACAAAGGCGAGGCTAAGAGAGTACAACCTTGCAAAGCAATTAGTGAAAGCACTACCACGCAATTAAAGTGCCACACAAGGCAGTAAACTAGAAGGAGATACAAAACAACAAGGAGAAAACTAGCAAGGAGAGTGAGAGAGAGGAGAGGACAGAGTAAAGTACAAATGCCACCCAGGTTGGACACGCAAATGGCTCCAGGCACCCCCTCTTTTGCCCTGGGGTCAACCGACCGATTGACCTCACGATACGCACACACTTAGAAACATGCGCACCTGCGTGCAATTCTACGCATCGTGACTGCACTAGCGGAAGAGGGTCTTGTAATCGAGAGTGCTCCCTTCCTATCAGCATTTACCCCCCCTTCGAATCGGACGGCATGCACAGATCACATTGCAACTCTTAGCCCCTATCGATCGAATGATAATGGACCAGGCTCCAAAATTCCCAGCCTTTTCCCATGTTCAGGGGTTGGACACAATCGGCATAATCTTCGAACCTTTTTACGTTTAAAGCGATTTTTCTCCTATAGATGATTAAAAATGGTTATAACCTTGTAAAAGGCCAAATTGTTGGAGCTCGTATGGTGGCAGGCGCTACTGTAACAGAAACCGCCCACCCACGAATGCTTGGAAGTAAGAACTGCCGCCCTTAAAAGTGGAGGAAAAGCGGCGTCCTCAGCAAAGCTGCACAGGTCTGGCCGTAAGTCGAAGTTGTCTGAAGAGACAGTAGGACTCCAAATGGAAACAGTAGGGGGGATTGCAAGACCACGGCTCCTAAAACCACTGCAGAGCTCCCCAGTTTCCCCAAAAACCCTCAAGGCATTTAGGGTGGTGAAGTGGAAACCTCCAGAATTAGCCTGTCTCTCGAGCAGTGACGAATCACCGTCTCCGCCATCTTTCAAGGTGAAAATGCAGCACAACTTCATACAGCAGCTAATATTGTCAAAGAATGACATAGCACGAGGCTGTAATTGCCGCAAAAGATGGACCAACAGTTTTGTCCAACCCCTGTAGTAGGATGAAGATTGACCCCGAAAATTGGACCCAACCACAATACATCCGAGGTAATTTAAATGACCCTGGTGGCCTGAAAACAGGTGCTCACATCAGGTGTGAGATAGACAAGGGGTCGTTCCCACAAGCCATCGTTCTCACGTTTAGTTTGAAGCGTCGAAAAAAAAAATTGTTGAAAACAAATCAACCCATACCACTGCGTTAAATGACTTTTAATTCAGTTTCTGCTTTCCGGTCATGGGAGAGGGTTTTTTCAACAAACGGCGAGGTTATGTCAATCAATCAATCAAGCAATCAGTCAGAGTGTCGAGTACCCAGCTGCTGGGAAACGAAAGGCCAAGATTGTTACTGCTTTGCCAACGTAAGAATAGTTGGTCTATTAAAAGCAGTTGGTTCGTTAACAGAAATATGGGGGAGGGAGGTTTTGCACACACACCTCAGAACCAAACAAACAGCATCAATGGAGCTCTCATATCATATCATACCATTGAAAACAATCAGCAATGAACTTCCCCAGACCACCTACTACTCCATTCCACTGATTGGCAAGGTCATTGACACCTTCATCTTTTGGATTTGATTCATAGAAATCAGAAATGTCAGTTTCAACCTCTTCCTGTGACACTGCAAAAGCTCTTTATTCAAAACGATCAAGTGAGCTACGAAGCAAATGGAAACAGTCTGAAGGAATGAAGTCAGGGAATAAGGTGCTGGATGGGGCATTTTCTCCCATCCAAGTTCGTCCCTCTTTCGATTACTGGAGGTTTTCCCCTCCTCAAAATTTGGTTCAAACACCGTCCCGATTGCTTATCATAGATTTGACCACCAGATTGAACCAGAAAAAGAATCGTTTCCCATGAAGTTGCCTTCTCGACAGCTGTGGCTGGGTCTTTCCTTCGATTAGGAAACCATTGTTTACAAGACTCAACATTTCGATAAAACATCCATTTTCGTCACCAGCCACATGTCGTCTATCCAAAAAAGTGGAAAAAATTTGGACTCCAAGTATGAGATTGTTTTCAGAAACCTACTCATGAAACACTTATTTTCAAAGTTTTTGAAATTGAGGACGATGAACCGTTGTGTGTTTTGAAGTAAGCTAAATTGCCAATTCTAAATCAACCAACAGAGCAGACAAGGTTCTCTAAGAACCTGCTTATCTCCAAACTCAACTAAACGACATCAGCTTCGATCTTCATCTTTGAGGAGGGTGAAATCGCCAATTCAACAGAATTTCGCAAATCATTTTCTGCAATTTCTTTTATTTACACACTCCTCTTCCTAAACTGAGCTGAGTTTCCTTTCTGGAACTCATGCAACATGATGTGTCTCAAAGAATTCTTGGTTACATAAATGTTAGCACGGTTTTAATCAAGCAAATTTTAATTTTAGTGTTCTGTGAGTTAAAATTTGATCAGTTTAAATGTTCTTAAGCACAAAAAATTATGTTCTGTTCTATTAGGCACTATAAACTACTCTTGAAATTCAGATAGAAAATATGGAGGAGGTTTTACACCCATTCCAGAGTCAATAAGGAGTAACCACGATTCCCTCGAGCACAATACCAATGGAGCTACCCTCATTGAGAGCACTTACGGGGCGATAGAGTCGAGTAATTACTTCGATCCTTCTCATTACACACACACAGTTCTAGAGAGCTTGATAGCAGATGAAGCAACGTACACACCCACCTCCATCAGCAGCAGCAACGTAGTAAACCCTCCACCAACCCGAATCAAAGGCTAAATCGCGGCAGATAGCACATCAAACGCACCCTACGCCCCCCCCCCCGCCCCATCAGAGGTGATCGATGGAAGAACGCGGCAGCGCCACTTTGATCGGAGGTTCACTACGCAGGCCCAAAAAATGCACAGGTTCAACGCAACCTGGGGGGGAGGGGCGATTTTAATCGAGGCATTTCAGTAGGGAAATGATGATATATATATACTGGTGGAATCTCTTGCAAATCCACGAAACAAATTTCGACCAAAACACACAGACAGCAGTGCAAACCCATCACCGGGATAGCCAATGTCAACTGTGAGCCAGTGGTGTTAACTTGTCCACTGGTAGAACGTAACCACCTTCAACCTCTTTTCCTCGACTTGACAGACGTGAATACCGGGGGACGGATATGGGGAAGGGGCATTGCCTTGCCCCTTCGATGTGGTAGTGATTCGCATCCACCCCCACCCCAACCCCAGGAAAATTCCCGCTAGGGTACGATTGAACGAAATGCCAGGTGCTGGTGTTAATCAAACAGGCTCGTGCGCACTACCGTGAATAAATCACGACAAAGGTCTCCGCCTCTTCTGCGCAATTGATCTTTGTGGGTGCACACGCTGGGGTGTTACAACATTCCACTGTGTTGTTGCTGTAACTATAGCCTAATAGCGAGAGTACTGACCTCACACTGGGAAAAAATGCCATCTTTCAAATCAAATAGACAAAATAGGCTCGATTGAGCACACAGCCAAGTTGAATTGGCAGCTTCCAATGCACAACATGCCTAGGCTTGAAGAAACTGTACCATGCCTCAGTTTGGTCCTTCGCTAAACCACAGATCGGCACACTAGACGCCACAGCACTGATTTCATCCACACGTCTTCACCTTACCAAGCTGTACTGATGCTTCATGTACCTCCACGTAGTTGATGATTTCTTGGGGCACAGAAGGCACCCAAAGCACGTGCCTGCCGACTATCGACCCTATCCTTGACCAGACGCCTATCTTTGACCTCTCGAAACCAGTAACACTTCCTTTCTGTATTTACGATAAGAAATTGATATTCATCAGGTAACTCATGTCAAAGTGACGTTCATCATGGTTTTTTGAAAAATCAATCACTTGCGTTCTCACGAAGGCTGACATAAACAATCTGTTTCCTCACTTTCTTGACAAGTGCTTCAGAAAAAGAATCGAAATAATGTTGGCGCTTTCTGATTCCCTCTGACAGTTAAATAACTATTTGTTACCACTATCTAAGCGAAAATGGTTGCGTACAGTGTGGCAGTACGATTATGACAATTTTTTCAAGAGCTCGCGAACACATGCATGCAATTCACCAAACGATTCCTCGCAACCAGAACTTTGGGATGTGTTAGTTTTCGCTCCTTAAGTGCGCAGTTATTACTATTCCAAAAACCCTCAATTCAGCTACGGGAGTTGTATGTATAAAACCCCAATAAAACCCAGAGTAAAAATTGCCCCCAAGATGAGAATCAAATAACCCAGGGTGGTTGCAGATTTTAGCAACCGATAAGTGAGGCCATCGAAAGACCCCTAAAAGAGCAGTTCTGAGGTCAAAACAAGAACCGGATCAAGGAAAATGCCACTGTTGCATCAACGCTCGCAACTCCACTTGGAGAATTTTTCACCATGCTTTTGAGTTGGGGAAAAGCAGCGAAGTGGCGCTTCGAATGATTGTTAAAAGTCGGGGATAATCCATGATGAAGCCTGAATGACCCTCTCTCTCCAACTTCAATTGGCACTTAATCAAATAAAACGCACTCGAAAATAGACTAAAGCTTACTTCAAAGGAGGCACTAATTACTGACAGTCGATTTAAGCTTTGTTGCTGCGTTAGACGGTAGCAATTGAAAGTGGATTATTCCTCTTCCCACGAGGTTCCCTTTTTGACTGCGGCTTATCGTCAAACTCAAATGAACGAAGGGTTCCATTTTCGTCTTCGTGGATGGTGAAATATCCGCCTCCACTGAATTTCACAAACTAACTTCTACAGCCATCTTTCAATCACGCATTCCTCTCCACAAAATCACTGAATGATCGCAGCCACTTCAGCTGATGAGTTGAGTTTCCTTTCATGAACCCCCGTTTTAGGAGTTTGAAACAAGAAATTTTAATTCGATTGTTATGTAAAATTAGTCGATCTTTTAAATGCATTTTAAAACAAAACTTCCGTTCATTTTCTAAAAAGGTAAAATTCAGACAGAACTTATGGTATGATCTGGTAATAACAGCACACTAAGGCTCTGTCTCTAGAGTTCGAACTGCTTTGTGGAATAAATTATCGATCCGAGCGATTTACTGCCGTCTACTGCAGGCGTAGCAACAATGATGCCAATCTATAAATAAAGACAACAAAGACTCGGAGAGAAAGAAAGAAAGGGGGTGGAACTAAAGCTCTGTCAAAATTTCGAATGCTGTACAAGGCGCACAGCACGACGCGATAACGCGAGAGGTTGAAAGTGACCAACCAAAAACCGGGAAAAGGAATCAGTGTAGCCTCCAGTTCGAGGAAGGTCGTAGAAGCACAAAAAGTCTTCGACATGGCTCGCACGTGATCACCCCCGCGAACCCCGTGACTGCAAAGGAACATGCTGGCCGCGGAATGGAGCCCCGATAATTTCTCATATCATCGAAATTTCCTGCTTTCCCATGTATTGTCATAGCAACTCACTCCTCAAGACCCCAAGATCCCACGGTTGATGGGAATACACGTGCACTTCCGGTAACAGAGGAGGTCGACATCTGTGTCGACTAATTGAAGTAGGACGACGTGTACATAATTCTTGCGCGCTCGCGAATGTATAATGAAGCAGGTGATCAGTAGTTGCGCAAATAACAGCTTACACCCCGTAAAGCATAAGACACTACCGTATAGGTAACCACGTTCAATCGTATGTTACCCAAATTCAATAATTAATGACAACTGACAGGTCCAGTCAGCATCTGAGACAACGGAACCATCCCTATCGATCAATTGAACTGGATCAAACTACGGGAGGTGGACAAAGTGGTGAAAACACCTTACATTTAGCATTATTACCTCCGAAAATGCTATTAACAATCAAAAAGTGATAATAATTTAATGATTTTACTTAAATAACTTTTTTACAGATATTTTCAAAAGTAGACCAAACCCAATAAAAATGGCAGACCTCGTATGGCGACAGGCGCTAGTGTAACTGAAACTGCCCCTCCTCCCCACCTCACCCCACCCCACCACGAATACCGTTCGGCGTTTCAAGAGGTACTCTCTCAAAAGAAACGACTCCCGCCTTTGAAGGAGGGAAGGAAGGAACAACGTCCTCAGCAAAGCACGGGTATGGCCGAAAATCCAAGTTGTTGGCTAAGAGAGACCGTCGGACGCACTCTACACTGAAGTGTTAGAGAGGATGGCAGGACCACGGCTCCACAAATAGAGGCAGAGCTCCTCAATGGGCACCCAGAACAGAACCCAGTTTCCCCCACAAAAGCTGTTCGTCGGGAGCTGCACAAACCAGGAAGAGCTGCAATTAGGAAACCTTTACTCTCAAAGACTACAAATGTTTCAAAGCGTTTAGTGGTGGTGTAGAAACCTCCAGAATTGGTCTGTCCCTCGTGTAATGGATGGAAAATGTGATGATTTTCTCTGAAGAATCATCGTTTTCCCCATTTTCCGACCTCCAGCCCGCGTGTACGTTTGGGGACAGCCGAAAGAAGCACTTAATCCAGACTGCCAGCTTCTCCCAACTGGGGTGCTTTTTCTTGGAAAGCCGCCGCGCCTAGCCAATGATTTCCCTTCACGAAGAATTAACAGCCGAGACTAGTCAGAAATTTCAGTGGGCGACCAAGTTTATCCTCGTATGGTTGTTCAAGAAACACCGCCATCTTTCTAAATGATAATGCACAAATCCATAAATCAGCTAGAATTGCTAAAGAATGGTGGCACGAGGAGGATTTGAGATTCAAGTAAGAATTCGATTTCCGCCACCGTCTCCATCATCTCCAAAAGAACTGGAGGATTTTTCGCCCGAAGAATGGGCTTAAATTTCTTTGGAAGCAATTCAGAATTTGTATGAATCAACACCTCGGAGAATTGAGGCCGTGAAGGGTGGACCTACATCATTTTAAAATACGTTTTGTTGATTTTCAGAGTGTTTCCATCACTTTGTTCATCCCTTCGAGAATAGGGTTCAAATTTAACAAATAAATTGACCGATCCTTGAAGACCTCTTGCACAGCCATCAATCATGCCTAATTACCCCCACCCCAAGGCTGCCATATTGATACGTTACTACCAAAAATTGCTTTTTAGTTTAAAATACAATACTGACTACCAATTGTCAAGCGGGACATAAATAAAAGTGCGTTGAATTCCGCTTCAAAAAATGCCTGAATTCTGGGAAAAAACCAAGCACAATGCAAAAATTAATTTTCAGTTAAAACGTGAAACCTATTAAGAGTGCACTGGGTACCGCAAAGGGGGAATTAAACAAATTATACCTGTTCCAACAACAACAACAATCAACCGCCTAGTCACTAAACCAGAAAAAAATATAAGCGCACATGGCTGATTTTCCGATTGGGAAAATACAGGATGAGAAAATGCGAACGAGGTTAACAGCTATCCCCCAAAGGCCATAAAATTCTGTGCGCTTACGAATCAACCAAAAAGCGAAATCCCCCGAAGCGGACAAGGGCTGAATCACCTAGGCGATTTTGGTCCAAGAGGACAATTTTTGTTTAACTTGTTGTTACTATGTAGTGTCAAAATACCATCGATCGTGTTATCGATTTTTTTCCGTTTAGTAGCTAAATTGAACTTTTTCCAGCATCTATAGATCCGATTTCGGTCAAAGAAGCAATTTTTAGATTCGTAAAAATTATCGATTTTTTGATATTTGAAGCTAATTTGCACTTTGCAAGTTTTAATAGATCTAAAATTCGCGTGAGAGCAGTTTTATTGGTCACTGGGTCCTGTTAATTAATAATTAATGCTTAATTCAAAGGAGAAGCCAATAGAAATGCAGCCCTGGTTTATTACTCTACACGTGGTGCATAAGCAGTGAATTGAAAACGATGTGGAGAAAAAGTGTTTTGGATGGAAATTTTATAAACTTCCCCCCCCATTCCAATTACAAAGATTCCCATGCACGAGTATTCCCACTATCATTTTCAAGAGTGCAGGTAATAAAACAAAGATTGGTGGGGTTGATGCAAATATTTATTAACAGCGGGACCAGAAACTCACCGTTGCTGGCATATTCCATGACGAGGTATAGGTGCTTCTCCGATTCGATAACTTCCAGAAGTTTAACTGAAAGGAAAGAAAATATTTTCTAGACCTTCTTGATCCGAATTCAAACAGAAAGCTTAATCAAATTGACAAATTGTCAGAATTCCGAAATGAAAAATTGAAAGCAAACCCATTAAATTGGTACCAGATAAAGAAGTTTTTGAGCTTTTTAAAAGCAAAACAAAGCTAACGAATGAAGCGTTTCCAACGAAGCGTGACAAAACGGACACGGTGAGAACGGACAAAAACCAAGCGAAGAACAACCAGCCAAGCGACATCTGCCACAACCCAGATCTGGAACGGCCGTGAACAGGGTCACTTCAACGAAGTTTCAAATTAGGACCCCCTTTACCACTTTGGGGATACAAAGGGCAACTTGTAGAAATTTGGACAGATAAGGAAACACATCACGAATTTAGGCTGATTTTTGAGGTGAACAGTGTCCATGTGCAGCCCCTGATTTGGAATCTCAAACGCTATCGTCGACTAAACACAACCTGAGCTACTATTGACTGTGAAACAAATCAAATAAGTATCAAATTCGCCTGGATAACAAGTGAGGAAACGCGAATGAAACACTTATTCTCCGTTTCTAGAGTTGCAAAAGAACGAAACGACATTATTACCATAACGTACACAAAATGAAAAACTACTGTGGTCAGATTGCGATAGGGCTCATTTGTTGGAAAGGAAGTTTGAATCTATCATAAGAACCGGAAGTTATGAACCCAGTAGCCCCTTCTCTTCAGATAAAGACCCAAGGCGGGTGAGGCCTATTAATGGCTGGTACATAAACGAAACTTGAAGAAATTGTACAATGCTGCGGCACATTGCTAAGGCGCATTACACGCCACAGCACTGATTTCATTCACACGCCATCCACTTATCAAACCGTACTGATGCTTCACGTAGCAATGGTCCACTATGCCCTTCCGAGTTGGCGATTTCTTGGGGCACAGTGGACACCCAAAGCACATGCACCTTTCTGCTTGCCTGTCCATCATCAATCTTATATTTGATCTCGCACGTTTCAGACGCCGTCTACATTTGCCAATTCGGAGCCTGTATGGTATTGTTCTTACCAGCTTTCAATCGATGCCGTCACCCTTCGCTACACTTATCTCCACTAGATATTAAAATTGACAAAAGACTAATCCTTGGAGGCCGGAAAGACAATGTCACGCTCCTCCTCGACTCAACATAAAGGATCTGGTGCATATTAAGGGCAATGGCCTCATATGGAGTTGAATCATTGGCTGGGATTAGGCACCAATTAAAACGTGGAGCACAACAAATCCTAGCATCAATCATGATTTTCACGTCAGCCTACTACCGCCGCCACCACCAAGCGATCGATACGCAGTTGGGGGAGCAGAGGATGACGGAAGAGGCATTTTCCCATTCGGAGTCGAGAGGAAGACACGTGCGCACACACCATACACTGGCGGGCACATCCCAGACCCCCACTAAATGCCATCTCGCGTTGTCTGGTTGTTGTAGCCGGCAATCAGGAGCTTGCTAGGCACGCGCGATAGCATCCACCGCCACTGCAGACAGACTGATTACCAACTAACCAGCAAATGAGGTAGTAATAACTGCACAAAGCCTGCTTTTTGCGGTCAGAAGGACCAAAACTGATCTGGTCATGCGATATGTTCTGTCCGGTTTTTCAATAAGTCGAAGTGACTGGATTTCGCATTTGAAGATTCAGTCAAGGATGTACTTTCCCTTGCTTTCTATGACCACCCTCCATCTAATATCGTAGAATTCTTGTGGTTTAAATTCGAAGAACTCACAAATGTCACTTTTAACCTCTTCCTGAATGAGCTGTTTCTTTGAAATGATTTTGTTAGCTACTACGAAATAAATGATAGGAGTCTGAAGGAGAAAGGTATTGGAGAGAATGTGGTGGATGACGAATATTGACCCCAAGAAATGCTTTTTCGACCTTTTGTTGCTTAATTTAGTGGTAGTAACTATCTGAAATGGATCATTCCTTGGCGATCAAAATCAGATCAAAAGGCGGGAACTTCTTCTTCTTCTTTCCCCTTTACTACTCTGCTGCTGTCTTCAGCGCCTAACAATTCGACATCCACTTTCGTCGACAGTAACAAGCCTATCAAAAAATTGTGAAACAACTTGGCGAGAATGGGGAGAAGAGCAGATATCGTCCACTCGAGAGGTGAGGAACTTTTCCTAGTTTTGAAGATTAAGATGAACAGTTATACGCTTTGAAATAATCATAATTCCAAGCAGGATAAGCTCTTCAAGGGCTGCGGCTTCGAGAAGTTTTCTATCAAACTGCTGTTGCATCTTTATCTTCGAGAGTGAAATAATCCCTACTTCCAACTTTCGCAAACCATCATCTGCAAGTTCTTCTAATTCACTCATTACACAAAACAGGGTAACTTTTTCCTAGCCCTTTCTTAATCTCACAAAACATCATGTGCCTCAAACGACTCTTGGGTGGTACTTGCAAGTTGACAAGATTTGAATTAAGCGCATTTTATTCTTCTTGTTCCGTGAAACAAAACTTTATCAGTTTAAGTGTATCTTAACATTATGTAGTGTTCAGCTTAATCAGAAATTGTGGAATACTCCTAAAATGTCGCTAAATTTATAAAAAGGTAAAGATCGGACGGAATTTATGGGATGATATGATTTGATACGGAGGCTAGCATTCACTGGGTGGGTATTCACCTGGCGCTCTAATCAAGGAGTCTGACAACCGGATCGCAGGCACTAGCATATGTGTGATTTCCACCAGAAACAGCAGTCAGTAGTACAGCAAAATAAATAAGAATGCACACCCACCGACACGGAAACGCACGCACGCACACACACACACACATGCACGGCACAGCACAGAACAGCAGCTTTTTGTGGGTGACAGGAGGCGTAGAAGACAAAAACCTCGGTGTATTTGTACCCAGGATGCGTCCCATTCGAAATCCCCACCATCCCCCTAGCATTGATTGGTTAAAATGTGCAACACCTGCATGGCCCATGTGTGCCACAACAAACACCCACACACACGTATTAAGCGGAAATCGCATTAACCTGTTGAAAGAAGGGAGGCAAGACATCAGGCTACAAGTCCACCTGAATGACGTTTGTTTAGTATCGAAGGCAACGGCGTTCCCAAAAGCATTAAAGTTTAGGATTCCAGGCATCCGGGTCTCATCCCATAATTTCTGTGTGAATATCGCATAAAACCAGTGACCAAATGTTATATTGGATTAAAAACTCAATCATCAATGACTTCCTTATACCTATTAACAAGCTCATTAACGCCTTCAATATCGAAAAATTCCTTTGGTTTTAATCCTAAGACCCCTCTTCGTGTTGCGATGCAAAGGTTGAACTTCTTCTAAATGACTTTGTAAACAATGAAACAAATGGTAGACTGAGGGAGGAATTTTCTCGTAACCATCTTCTTTTTCGATCTTTTGTGACGTGATTCTTACCTTGTGGGTTTTTGATGCGTTGTCGTGGTGAAGCACCACTTCCTTGTCGATTCACTAGAACAGTTTTTTGCCTTCTAAAATCTTGCTTCATTAATTGTTGCTGCATCAGGTTGTCACAACAATTTCAAAAGACTGGAAGAACCATTTTCGGTTGCAGTTCCTTTCTCATCAAACTCAACTAAACGTCGGGTAGCATCTTCATCTTCGAGGGTAAAATCCCCACTTCCGAATTTCATAAACCATCTTCGACAACCAACTTCTTCCATTCACACATCCCAATCAGTAAACTGAGTAGTGAATGTTACTAGAGCCTCAAACGATTCCTGTGTACTTTCATATTAACAGGGTTTTAATCAAACAGATTTTTTAAAGTTTATTGCACTGTAAAACAGAATTCGGCCAGTTCAAGTGCATCTGAACACAAATTAATGTTCAGCTACCTTAGACATAAAATGAATACATATAGAGGTCAAATTCGGACAGAACTTATGGCATGACCAAATAATTTGGCAACCAAATCACGAAACGACCTTAGCAAACCCTACAACAATGGATCATATCTTAACCTGGAATTTTTCGCCATGAAGGAGGAACAAGCAAGGGTAACAGGAGGACACTAATCCCCTCAAACAACTTAGTACTACCAGCCAATTAAAAGGCAGCTAGCTAGATCGCTAGCAGTCATCCAATGACGAAACTGGCCAATGAGCCAATAGGAAAACGAAATCGCAGTACTTGAGACTGAAACAGAATCCCAACTGGCTGTCGTTCACTGTGTTTATTCGTGTTTTGAACACGGTACTGCTGCTGTCAATTACAGTTTACCACCCAAGAATGGATGCAAGACGTGGCTCTCTTTTAAGGCACTTTTAACACTCCTGTATGGCAGATAAAGAACGCCATAAATTTGACGAACAGGAAGGTTTAATGGATGGTATCTGACGTGCCTTCACAAGCTACTTGAGTAGTCGCATGATCTACACGTTCAAGGCACTCAAAAGGGTACAAATAAAAAGGAAGGGTTACACCTATCTCCTCTTTCTCTAAGCCATTGATCAGTGTCAGAGTTCTCACACCTGCAGTAGAAAAAGTACCTAGTTTGAAGAGCCAGAGAGGTAGCCATTGAACCGCTCCTTCATTCTAGAGGGTTGTACCCTCTCCCAAAGGTGGGAGTTAAGTCAGTAGGGTCCACTGACACAGGCAGGGCACTCACTTAGGACCACCACAGTGGCCAACCACTGTAAGGAAAGTAATTTATCACCACTATAGTAATAGTACTGGTTTTGTACGCACTGCCAGGTTGGGAATTTATGAAGAAAACGAAGACGCCCGGCTATGCGTTTGAGTTCCACGGTTTAAAGAACACGGAATGAGCTACGAGTAAGTGCCTGTGCATATCCTAAAGTGTCGACAGTTTTTCGCTCAACTCGGACTCCAAGCTGCTCCAAGAAGCGTATCATCCAACCGATTTGATCTTTATCTTCGAATTTAGCACACCATCGTCTGCAAACATCTTCTTTCATTCATACATTCTTCTCGGTAAAATGAAGGTGAATGTTTCTAGGTGCTTCAGGGGACGCTGAGTTCCCGTCTTTTCTTGAAATCATGAAACATTGTGCCTCATGCGATACTCGGGGAATCCCATGCTACCAGGGTTTTAATCAAGCAAATTTCAATGTTAATGCTCCGTAAAACAATACCTCGTCAGTTTATATGTATCTAGACATTAAATAACTCTCAGCTGAATAAGACATTATGCAATACTCTTTGAATTTCGCTCAATTGGAAAAGGCAAAAGTCGGACAGAACTTATGAGAAGCCCTGACATTTCAGTCATATCCAACAAGCACACAAAAACAGGTAGAATCTCAGGTATTCCCAAAACCGCAGAGTGAATTATTGACACCCCCTTAAGATCAGGTGGTAGAAGACCTGGTAAAAAATTGACTTAATTTGACTGCGCAGGACTTGGACAGTGCGAACAGGTTGATGGTGTCGTTGCTATATTGCGCGGTTTATAGGCCGAATCACAAAAAGAAGGATGACACGGGGGGTCAGGGAGTACAGCCGCAACAAGTGCGCAAGCTAGGCGGCGAAAATAATGATGACGAGGAAAAGGACGATAAAATTCGATCCTGAGTAGCGACTTGAGGTGTGCGGCAATAAAATCATCAGAGAGAGAGGCTGAGATCCCACTTGTGTCTAATTGAGATCACTAAACGGGGGTAGACTTGAGGCTCTTGTCTCATTATCAGGTTCATTAGATCCTCGATCGATTGAATAGATAGAAAACGGACCAATATACCATCTCTACCTTGTCTTTGAAAAGGACTATCTCTAACTCCTCCTCACGGTTCCTTGACATGCTTGGACATCGCAACACAGACCCATCCTAGGCTCTGGAGTGCAGTCGTTTGTTTACAGCAAAGCTGGAGTTGTAAAAATGGAGTTTTGAAAATTTCATCCTGATTTGAGATCCCAGTTTCCAGGTAACACATGTTTGTAGAATGGATGAGATGTCGACAAAGGAGTGGTGAATTCTTAGATAATGTGGTCCTAGAGTCGGAGGAATTCAAGGGTCTGATCGAGCAACAAGAGTACACGGGGTCACACGCACCACCACCAACGCAACTGCGACGACACCCACGCCCACACACACACACACCGAGAGGTCAACTGCGATTGTCACGTCGACGCCCAAAGTTTCCGACAACGGGTTGCGCTAATCTCTCTCTCTAGCCCTTATCGATTTTGGTGCCCGAGTGGGATCAGGGCCCATTTTTGGCTTCAAAGAAGGCGAAGGAGTCTCCTTTTCCCTTCCTCCCATCAGCGGGTCGCTACACAACAAAGCGTAAACAAAGGCACGGAAGAGGTAGCCTTTTCGCACCCACGAGTGGGTACATTAAAAGCCCTCACCCGAGGTGTTGATCTACGGGGAAGAAATGCCACCCGAAGCCTGAGAAAGGACTAGTCCAACTCCAAAGGAACCGAGTCTACATGTGAGAGCCAAAGGACGAATCTCAAGGTACAGAATCTAAAATTGGAGTCATGGCATTGTTAAGAAAGAAACCAGAAAGAAACCAACAGTGAGCCCACGCTTCATGCCTGAGCTTTACTGAACTTTCGCGGTTTGACGAAAGTCACGCAATGACATAATTTATGTGAGCATTGAGTTGTCAATTCCAACTAACCCATCAAATTGACTTTTGAACATTCTCACACACACAGTTAAAGCATTCCCGTTAAGAATCAAGAGGCAGTTGCGAAAGTGAGACTAAGTTATTCATAAAGAAAACGTTTTCAACCATAACCGACCACTGAGTTTATTGCCAAAACAAAAATGAATATAAAATTTGGAACACAGTAGATGAAAATAAGCTTAAAAAGTGCAGGAGAAACTCACTGATATTGGGGTGATCCAGAGTCTTCATAATCCTCACCTCCCGGAAGAGCTACAGGAAAAAGAGCAAAGAAGAAGAAGAAGAGATTAGTCTACGATAAAAAGACGAGTTTCTGCCTTCTCCCATGACAACCCGAGCGTGAGAAACGCGTTAATTAGATAAGGCGAAGTCAAGAGATAGCCCTTAAAGCGGTGTCTGAGCCTAATTACCATAATCAACTGACATCTCCGACTGGCAGGATCATCACGTCTGACAGTACCCCATTTACTTAACTTCCAGTACACTGAGGTGGTGGAAGATGCAGCAAAATGACAGCACCAGGCCTTTATTAGATCGATTGTGAAAGTCCCCATATTGCCAGAGAATGAGTCACCAGTGAATAGGCAATTCTTAACACACACACACGCACACAGAGAGAGCATTGAAAAGAGAAAATCGAGTGTGTACTTTCGGGGAGGAATGAGGCTTGAGAAATCGATCAGTGGGGAGATGCGCCAGCTCTGATAGGGGTCGGTGCTTCCACAAATACACAAAGAATGCTGCCTTCTATCACGCAACAGGAGCCACAATCGTGCTCACGCAAGGGTGTAATAGTGAGTGGAGTTAACTCTAACTACACGATTTGAGAAAAAAAAGACAGGGCAAGGGATTCAACAAATCAACGTCTGTACCCCGATCCGTACACGGCTGGGGCCGTGGTAATCCGTCCTTAAAATTGATCAAGGTGGGAGCAACACTGATTAGACCTTCATCGAGGAACCTAGCTTCTATGTTAATGGGAGAGGAATCCACCAGAATAAAAATCTCTTTTACTCAAGAGAGACAGACAGAAGGAAAGAGAAGAGAAGGGGGTGGTTGGTATACACTCGAAGCTTTGACAAAAAAGAGCACTCACCTTTCGAAGACTGGTGGGATTCAGTTGAGTCTTGTCGATGACCTTCACGGCGACCTGAAATGAGATAAAGAAGGCAATAATGAGTCCAGTGAGGGTTAGTGGGAGGAGGGGGGAGTCCTCTCCTATGCCATGTTCCCATGACAGCTAGACGAGAGCCAATCAGATGTGCCCCTCAGACAAACAGGTTTGTTTTCGTGGCTAAGAGTCTCAGGTATTGATGCAGGAGCTTGTTCAGTTCTACTACTTCACAGAAGCATAATATACACAAATATAAAAAGACCCGAGTTTCACGGGTTAACGGTCCCAATTTCCATTAGACGAGGAGGATTTTAAAGAAAGAGTTTTTACTGGAGTGTTAAATGTGCTCACGGATACCACAAAGCTCAAACTCTTCTCATAGAAGAGGAAAGATTGTTTCACGATCAGTAATCACGACCAATAAAAGGGAGAGACCATGGTTACTACACAAGGTTCCCTCTGGATAGTTTGAAAACAATCTATTGGCCTGAACATGAGAATCGCAATGCAGATTACGAGGCATCTGTGGCTAAAAGTTACCCCGAAAATCTGCATCTTCGCATTTTATCGTCGTGCGACTCGAATTCTAAACCTCTACCATGGAGCTTACAGAGCTTAAAAAAGACCTTCGCTACTGCTCATACAAGCGTTGGAGAGGTCGACTTCTCACAGTAAATTTCGAAGACAAAGCCAGTACCACCAATTCTTGACACCCGAACTCACCAGATCACCTTAAACGATGGATTTAGCGCTGTCGACGGTACTCAACAAGCCCAGTTAATCGACTATGGGACGAAAGCAGTTTTGAGTAGACCCTATTCCCAGGGAAAGTTTAAAATCACGTTGATCAGGCCTCATTCCACAATCTCCTTGTGTATCAAATTTAATTTAGATCCACTAAATTTTGTAGGTACCAGCTACCCCTGTTTTTCTTCAAGGGACTGGGAAATTCATCCCGCACTCAATAAACATACTGATGGCTTGGATCAGCTGGGATACAAGCCCTTTATTGCCATTTGAGGAAAGCACAGGAGACAGAAATTTTCATAGACGGATGGTCACACTGGCGTAAACTTTACGAGGAAGGTGCGTGACATTGGCTTGAAAAAAAAAATACTACGCAAAGGTTGCTTTTTGTACAAAAGAGCTGGCTCTACACGAATGCGAAATTTGGAAAGAGAAGCATGTTGCAATTTTCCCCAAACAGATGTACCGAAAAATAGAACTTGAATTGGTATCGGTCCGGTTTTATTAGTCCTATCAAGACATGGATTGGGATGCTTGGTGTGATCTGAGAGCAAGATACACCTCAGGGCATTGTCGACCACAACTCCAATAGATCGATCAGTGATATTCGGCATCCAATCAGCGGAGTTCACAGCTACTGAATACACAATAAAAGACTGGATATATCAAGTGCTTACTCATCCCCATTTATTAACTGCTACCACTGTTTCGGGTGAATAAATCTGCTTAATTGCCATTCGATTAGGGTAGTTTCGCCACTACATATAACGTGGGTGAATGGAGAAAATCAGGATCTCGAGAGTATCGATGCACTGTACATTCAGATATACACAAAATTTTCTGCGAAATCCTCAAAGTACCGCGTTGAAGTGGTTCGAGTCTTCTTCAAAACCAAGGAATTAAAGTTTTCTAGGAGATGAAGTCCAGAATCGAAGTCGAAAGCGCCTCAGCCACAAATCAAACTAAGGCCACACAAGCACTAAACACTACTGGGTAAGTTAACTTGATAATAAACTAACATAATGCAGTTAGGGTTAGTACCCATAAAACTAAACACCCAACAGCTTGTTTGAAAGCGCAGTTAGGCCCAAGTAATGCAGTTAACTACCGCTGCTACTGCTACCAAGACTGCGTCATAATCTATCAACAACGGGGGGCAAATTCATTTACTCTACGCTCCCCTACTGTAATTAGATAAGCCATACCCCCAGACAAACCGAAGCTTTACGCAGTGGGAAATTCGCCACCAAAAGGCAAGTCTGGCCTTCGAACTCATTCACCGATATGAAAGTGAATATCGAACGTATTTCGCGTGACCCCAACAAGCTTGTTTCAAAATCTGGACAACTAGAGTCATGATAATGCCCTAAACAGGCCAGTAACAAATCCAAACTAGGGTGACGAGCAGCTAACGAGTTTATGATGAGTTGGCAACCAAATAGAAGGCGTGTCTTACCTCCATCCCAGTGGTGACATGCTGTGCGAGCTTGACCTTAGCGAAGTTGCCCTTTCCGATGGTTCTAATGAGACTATACTTCCCCACATGCGGTTTCTCCTTCCAATTGGCCGTGCCGGCACTGCTCCCGGCTGAGGAGGCTGTGGCCTTGCCTCCACCACCACCACCACCGCCGCTGTAGCCACCTGCATCACTGGAGGTTTTGTGCGGGGGTGCGGGGTGGTGGTGGCCCTGTCTGAAGTAGTACTGGGCGTGGGGGAAGTCCGCCGTCGGCGGTGGAGCTTGCTGAGACGTCGGTTGCGCGGATTGAGGAGAAATCCTGAAGGTCTGGGGGGTGTTGGCAGTACGTCTTTGGGAGCCCATACCGGTAATGTAGGGCATACGCGAGACCTTGCTGTTCATGGTGTTGCTGCCACCGGGGAGATTGGTGTTGCCGTTGCCACTGCCCGGTGGCCAGCAGTAATAGCTGTTGTTATTGGAGGCGGTGGAGGAGGGAGATTGGAGCATCGAGTGGGTCATTAGATCTGACATCATGGCAGTAGCAGCCGCGGAGGAGGAACCGTTTGAGTTGGTATTCGAGGAGCAGCCGTTGGTGCTGGGAGCGAGGGGTGCCTGACCGGAGATGTGATAGGCTGCGGCGGCGGCGGTGGCAGATTTTGCGCTTTGTTGGGGTTGCTGAGGTGATGTTGTGAGAGGCTGAGGCGAATAGAGCATACTTGCGGCGTTGAGACTTGACGATTGGGACTGCAGAGATGAGTCAGTGGCGGCGTCCGAGGTTGTGGCAGGAGTAGTAACGGGTGGAGAAGTTGCAGTGAAAGATGGATACATAAGAGGTGGTGAACCCGACGACTCTGGACTCTCCAGTAGGAGCATTACACCATGCTCTTTCGATTTGTGGAGATTACTGTTCAGCCGGTGAGCGAGGGAATCCCAATGATGTACAAACCTATAAAAAGAGGACAAAGATATAATTTATGCTAACTCAATCAACGATCCAACAATTTCGCAGCACTAGATTCGAAAGTAAATAAAAAATCAATGAGTCATTAAGCGACAAACAAGAATTTGGTGCATTAATAAGATTTAAAGTTGACTTATGAAAGTGCAGGGAGAGTTAAAAACTCATTAAATTATGAGAAAAGTCATAACAAGACCAGTCCAAGAATCCAACTGAGATTGAAAACAACAGTGGGGTTTCTGAAATATCAATTCCAGAATACAATACAAACCATTTTAAAGTCTTTAATAAAGCTAAATACAAAGGAACGGCCTTATTTTTTCTTAACAGCTACCAATAAAATGGATGGTTAAATTTATGCACACCTAAATGATGACATGAAACCACAGCACGAAATCGTTTTAATCTCTAAAAATTTTCAGGACAGACTAGACACAATCGGAATTAAAAACAAACACTAACAAATTGGGTTACCGATTGACAAAATGCCACAAATATACCAAAAAACCAGCCTAGCCCACCCAACGAAAGCGCGAAGCCAGAAGTGTTTGAAGGTTCTCAACTTCAGGTCATTGTTATTTTAGTTTATTAAAACGATTCAAAACACTTTGTTAAATTTAATAAATGAAGATACATAGCATAAAACTCGAAAAGACTATATTAAACCATTAATGCACAAAGAATGTTAGAAAAGCATTTTAATTACAAAATAATAAAATGGCTAACACTTAGCTACATTTAGTAAATGAGGGTCTTAGTCATTTAAAAGTAAAGTATGAGTCGCAATTTGGTTTTGATTTTTAAGACGGTGTATAGAAATGTAGTTTGATACCGATTATATACCATTCTATTGCAAACTTCAGGAAATACTGAAACTTGCATATAGATGTATAAGTGCGTATTTCATGAATATATTGTTTCAATTTATGCACTGCAGAAGCTTAAATATTAATTTGCTACTATTCGATTTCCTTTCAGGTTTGAAAAAGATAATTTTGCCTACAGAATAGAGTAGTTCTAAGACGAACTTCGGGAATTCCAGATTCAACTGCTTGAAAAATAAATTATTTTATTTCAAGGTCATGTTTTATCGTTTCGTGCCTTGATTATTTCCAAGTATGATGCCAAAATCGTGCATTGTGCATGCGCGAATCATGCGGTGTTTAATTTCGCATCGTTTTCAGCTTGATACTGTACTACCTATCGTGGTAAAGGCAAGAACTTTTTCGATGGTCAATGGTGACACATGTTCAGTCTGTTGCTTTCTGACAGATTTTCCTTAATAATGCTTTTTAGAGATATTTTGGCAAAATTTCCCGGAAATTGGCATGAAATCAAAACGATTACCACAAATAATTAATTTTCAAGGAAAGTCAGTGCCTTTTTAGACGTCAATTCTTCCCCCTTCTCGAAGTGTTCATTTTTCAAACAAAAAATTCTTTTTTAGTTGCAGCTGCACTTAAAAAGCCCGAGAACACGTAAGAAGTGGGTCGGTAGAGGGGATTAAACAGTACGTAGTACTAAACCACAGTCAAATTACTTCGTCGCTCAGCACGCCCCACGGAACCGACCAAATAGCATCGAATAACCAATCATTTGATAAATTAATATTACACAATGATACTAAAGTCTCTGCATCTACCAGGATATCCATGATGAGCACTGTTTGAAGGCTCAGACTACATCACTACAGGAACGAATATCTCAGCATAATGTTATTTAAACTCTCACTATCTTAAACGTACGTGCATATTCTGTGTAGGTTTATGATGATGTTATACATTTACTCCATGTCTTTTCTTAGTCATAGAGCTCTAAAAATTTGGCTGGATGATGTTAAAGCAAAATTGTTAATTAAGAAACTTTTAACCGAAAATCTTTAATTAGGCTAGAACTTTATCATCAAAGTTAATGAATCACTAAATTAATAATGAGGAGGCGTCTTTTGAATGACTGCCTTTCTCCTTTGTAAATTTTTCCTTCCCATGTATTGTTCCTGCTCCTACTAGATTTACTTGAATGTCTGTGAATTAACTCCATGTATCTTTAAAGAATTACACAATCTCTCAAATAGGTTTAGCAATAAAAACTGGCCGTTGGATTTTGCTGACAGGTCCTGAGAGTTCACAATCAATAAATCTGTCATGTGATACAAACTTTAGATAGTTTTAGTGATACATTTTGTATTCTGAAACCTCAAGGTTTCCCAGAGAGTTGCATTTTCTCAGCTCTTTTACCTCGAAACCTTATCCACCAAAATGCACTTTCTAATCCTATTTTGTTAGAGGTATTTAAGAGAGGAGGCTTTAGGTAAGAACCGTGATCTCCTGATTCCATGGTCCAAACAACCCTCTACGTTGTCCTTGCTTTCATCGCAAGTGCTCTCTACTTCATTGCCATTTCCGGCGATGGCTGGGGATGTAAAGGGACTCTTCTGCTGGACAAAAGCTGCAACACAGACGCCTTCTACTTGGTCACAGGGGTGCTCTTCCTAATCGCTGGAGTCTTAATCTGTTTCGGAGCTATTATGCTGGTCCTCTATCTAATCTACAACCGGAAGTTCCTGTATTTCTCAACGGTGTTTTTGGCCCTTTTTTCAACGATCGTGGGGGCCTCGGGAGAGATCCACTACGTGGGATCGATGAAAATGTGGTTTCCCATCCTGACTGCTGCGGGTGTCACCCTCACAATAATTATATCTGCCTTCATGATCTACGACCAAATCAAAAGAAACTAAAAGGAATGAGTAGAACTCACCCTATTTATACTAATTGAATAATTTTAAGAGAAATTTAATAACTCCATTATTGATGGCTACTTTCATAAAATTATTCATTAAATTCATTACAATAGACATAATTTTAAAAGGCTATAGAGGAATAATAGCCGTAGCAACATGACATCTAGGAGAAAGGATTGAGTTCAATTAAAAGCAGAAATTAAGAATTTATTAATATAACCAATGGCTAGGATTAAATGATCCGGTATCCAGGGCTCTAATCAGTACGCCGATGTAATGAGCACATTATGGAAACAAGATAGAGAGAATTTTTCAATTAGCATAAGCGCTTAAATTGCTGGATGAGAGATGGGGTGTGGGAATCAACGAGTGGCATGGCTTAGATAGCTATTGCATGAGGATACGTTCACCGAATTAAGACATGTGTTCCACTTAATATCGGGTCACCCCATAAGTTCCATTAGAAATATGCTTTTTTAAACTGGATGAAGTTCAAAGAGTATTCTGCAATGTCTTATGGAGATTAACCCTCTTCACGATTTCACTCTCCACGAAAACGGGAGATCAAACCGATGGAGCAGCTGAGTTTGACAACCACCATGAAGAAAATCCTGCCTTATCAGTTGATTTGAGATTGTCAATTAACCTTAGTTCAAACCAATCAAATGTTCATCGTCTTCAGAGCCAATGAAATCGGAAAAATTCCTACACATGGAAAATGGTGCCTCATGAATGAGTGCCTGAAAACAATCTAAATTCTCGAGTTGACGACATCTGCTCTTCTCTCCTCCATTATCGCCAACTTGTGACTGGAAAAGAAAAATAAATGTTATATTGAAATGTTTGTTCTTCTTCAGCGAATCTGAGGGAATCGCCAAAGAATAATCCACTTGGGGTCGTTACCAACCGATGCAGCCAAAGTTAATGATCAAATACACCGTAAGCAATTAGGGCGGTTGAATCAAGTTTTCAGGTTTTCTAGTGAATCAGAAAGGGGTGATGATATTTTATCAGGCCAGTGGAGCAGGAATAACGACACGAAAGATCGAAGAACTTGGATGGAGAAAGAGCATTTGCAACGTAGAAAGAGAGTGACACCGACGTTCTCTTCGAACTAAAGCCAAACGAATTTTACATTAATGAAAGTACGAATGAGCTTGCTAATAGATGGAAGGAGGCCAAACATAATCCGAGATAGTAAATTGGATATTGAATTTTTAGTTGACTGTAACATTCGGTCACTAGTTTCAGTTATTTAAAAATTAGAGAGAGCTTATGGTGCGACAGAAAACCGGGAATTATAATATCCGTGAGATAATAGGCTCCCACTAATGAAGTGGCTTTATATCCATTTGAGATTGTAAATAAAGTGAATAATAATATCGGTCTTGCCAATTAATAGCAAAATATAAACAATGAAAATGTCCTTGTTAATTTCCACCAGATCTCCATTCGAAAATAAGATGAAAAATAGATTTTAGTGAAATCTCACCAGAATTTGACTCAATAATTTCATTTAAATCAAATATGTACGAAATTTGATTCATAACATGATGAATTAATATACTGCATAAAGAATATAAATTTTATTAACATTAATATGATATACAATAAATGAAATTTGAATTAAATTAAATTTGTTGATACATATATACAGATTTATTAAGAGCATTTTCCCAAAGAGCATGACTCAACGTTCTCTACAATAAATCAAATTACGAAACCACCAACAGTAAATGGGCAATAAATTCTCACTTTTTCAAAAATCCTCTCACGGGCTATTTCGAGGCAAAAGCAAGCCATAAATGTTTACCCTAAATATCCCACAAAGGATTGAATGACTTTATTTGTGAGCTTGCAAACGATGCACAGTGGCCACACTTCCATGTAGCGATTCAGTACAGTTCTTTAGTAGATTTACCCCTTCATTTATAAATTCAGTCTCTCCTTTTCTCAAACTGTTGGAGTTTACGAAATTACGACATAGACCAAATGGAAAAGCAGGGTAATTGAAAATGAGTTTGCTCCAATTTGTGACAAATAAATCTCAGAGGAATTTAAACCTGTGAATCAATGGAAATAAATATAAATAAAAATATAAATAAGCATATATTTTTCCAAAAAATAAATAAAGTAGCGAAATGCTTTAATTCCAATGAGTTGGATAGGACTGGAGTTAAAAAAGGCAGAGTATGTGACGGAAATATCAAATATGCCACGTAACAGTTCGGCATTAATTCATTTTATCTGAACACACAGGAATTAGACTAAGTAGTGGAAACACCTTGAAAAATCAACAAAATTTACTTCACTATGGTCTAGGCTCACCTTTTGTTTCCCGCAAATTGTGAATGGTTGGTTCCAATGGAATTTTAGCCCATTCTTTAGTTATCATATTGTTCCGCTCCTTTGCTCAGTAACGTTGAGGAGGTCTGGGCATTGTGGTGACCAGATGGGATGCCCCAATTCATTAGAATGCTTTAACAATTCTAGCTGTACGGATTTGCGCACTAGCAGCGCATTTCCAAGCAGTATCACCCCAGACCATCTTGACAGAATCCCGGCCTTGCTTTACGACTCTCTTCAAGCGTACACCCTAAGGTCGAAAATAAGGCGAACGATAATGATTCGTCAGAAAACACCAGCCCCTGTTTTCACTGTTTCTACTCCAACACTCTAAACGCCTCGAAAAAGGTCTTTGACAGGAGAGTTCTTCTAAATGCAGCTCTTCCGTTGTGGGATCCAGCTCCCGTGTACAGCTGAGTTTCTGTAGGTGTTCAGCAAGGAGCTCCGTAGTGATTTTAGTACCCGTGGTCTTGCAATCCTATCTAACAATTCTGCCAGATCTGTAATTTTCTGAGTGCGTTTTTCCTTCTTTTTCAAAAGAGGCAGTCATTACTTCTGAGACAGTAATTTCCGAGAGCAGTTTCTACTACACTAGCATCTGCCATAGGAGCACCGATAATTTGGCTCCTTTGACTTCCCGAGAGGTCTGCCTTTTTATAGGATTATAACGAAGTTTTAAATATTTGTGAAAACACGTGTTTTAATAAACACAACATATAACAAAAGTAACAAATAAAATTATAAAAACATGTTAAATTTCGACTGTTTATAACAGATATTTCGTCCGACCGCTGTGGATGACCCAGGCTGCAGAGGCAGAGAGTGCCTGTACATCAATAACTTCTCGAAATGTCAAATGTTTCAAAGCAGATAACCAAAGCAGCCATGTTACTTTAGGTTTACTCAGATTAATGCAGTTGTAACCTTCACGAACCACTTTGATTGCCATCAAAGCCTACTCTCCAGGGGTACAGCAAACTTGATGAGTAATTGCAGGATAATAAAAGATGCTCTCCCTGAAAATGTGCAATTTAATTCAACGTTGATGCAGCCCGTCCAATGGCGACAACTGCAAACGTATCATGTGAATCTTTGATAGATATAAACTGGTAGTAGGATGTGGGGTTTTAATTAGCTCCAGAGAGAGATGAACCGCACGGTTTTACTCTTGATCCTTGTAGCAGTAGCAGCCTTTCTTCTCATCTTCTCCGTGGCATACAGTGGCTGGGGATGTGGATCCAGCCCACTTGGAAATCCATGCAACAAACAACGATTCTTCCTCATAATCGGAGTACTGATTGTCATCTCAGCTATTCTTGTCGTCATTGCTGGTATCCTCCTCGCCGTCTACTTGACAATGGCAGAAGATTGGCTGAAAATCGGTGCTATCGTCTGCTTGGCCGTTGCTGTCATCCTCACCCTGGCTGCTGTGGCCTACTACATCGACAAAACCAAGACCGTGTGCCCCTACATAGCCGCCTTTGGCATGGCTCTCGCTGCGGCCATTATGGCGATTATGCTGCTCGATATTGTAGGGGAGTAACTGTCGGCGAAACCATCTTATCATCCACTCTTCCATCTCACAGACACAAACCTCACAACGAGACCAGTCCATCGTTTTGAAATAAATCAGTTAGTTCCTTATCATACTTAATAATTTGTCACATGGCAGGATAAGAAGTAAGCATTTATACTTTTATTTAAGAAAAGGGTTTTTATAGTTATTTTATTAGATAGCAGCATAAATGGTCATTACGCCTCAGTTCACATGCTTCCAATAATTAGAGAATGCTGGAAAAGGAGTTGCACAGAGTGTTTTCAGCAAGCATTAAATAATATTTCCAATTTTGTAACGAAATATTAGAGTTGATTTAAGATTCAATCATAAATTTGCTTTTCAAGATTATCTGTGAATTTCTATAGCCTTTAAATAAGCTAACTATCCCATTAATAACATTGTTTTGAAAAAAAATGATTGGCTTTGATTATTCGAGGGATTCAGAAATATCAGTTTCCACCTATTTCTGAGGCGAAATAAACGGTAGTGGATTTTTTGTGACGTGATTTTTGCTTTGTGGGATTGTGCATGGTCCTGATGATGAAACCTCACCCCTTTTCGAGTAACTGTAGAGGGTCTATTCTTTTTCTCCTCAAAGCATTAATTGGTGTTGCATTAGGTGGTAACAAATCAAAGTGCATTATTCCAGACTGAGAGAACAATAACCCTTTCTCCCATGAATTTCCCTTCTCGCCTGGGGTTGGGATCTTCTCCGCTTTACGAACATGACACTGAATACAAAGCTTAATATTTCGATAAAAGACGATCCATTTTGCGCCAGTCGCCAGTCACAAGTCTATCCACCAAAAAAGGTGAAGCAAGTTAGTAGGGATGTCGTCAAGTCGAGATTCGATGTGATTGTTTTCAGGCAATTCGCCTACTGGAACCCATTTCCCAAGTTTAGGAACTTTTCCATGTTATTGGAGATGACGATGAATAGTTTCACGGTTCTTATGAACTAAGTTTAATTACCAATTCCAACTCAACGGAGAGAGCAGCACGATAAGCTGCTTCAATAAGCAGCTTGTCTTCAAACGTTAGGTTCGATCTTCAATGACTTCGGAGAGGGTGAAATCTCCACTTCCGAATTTCACAAACCCTCTTCTGCAGCCAACTGGGTGCAGGTTTCTAGTCGTTTCATCAGCTACTGAGTTTCCTTTCTTGAACTCTCACAAAACATTGTACGTCTCAAATGATTCTTGGGCACTTCCCTGCTGGTAGGGTTTTAATCAAGCGATTTGGAATTTTATTGCTCTATAAAACAATATTTGATCAGTCTCGAATGCATTTAAAGACATTATAAACTACTCCTTAAATTTGGTCCAATTAAAAAATGTTAATTTATAAGCTAACCTATGAGGGGACTCGATAGTGCTTCTCAAAAATTAAATACCACTAGGTTGTAGCCTTTGGAATCTACCATGTTTTGACTCTGTTTGGGAAGCTCCTAACATGCTGAATCAATATAATTTATCGATTTTCTAATGATGGATTGAAAAGGATAAACAATGAGCAATAGGGTGCCCTTGATTTCTGAACAGACTTCGGTCGATAAATACATGGTGCTCAGAATTTTTTTTTAACAGAAGAATACTTGGTTTAAAGGTATTTTTGGAAATTACATCTCTAAAAATTTATCTTCTAATATAAAAGGTGATAATTGCCACCCCTTTTCCCACCTGATTCATCTCATTACCAGCTGACGCATTCTCAGTGTCACGTGAGCTACGCTTTTATGACAGCCTAGTCAGTGAACAGGTTCCAAACTCAGTGACTCAACTCCCCTTTTGCTAATACAGTCTTTCCTCCCACTGATGCAGGGTAGTTTATCCGTAGTAGAGCGAATCCTACTCTAGCTAGCCGCTACAAGAAGAAGTTAAACCATTATGGCGATTTTCTTCGGCCACTACGAGGGGTGGGGTATGGTCGTTGTAAATGCATTAACTGTTCGAGTTCGAACTGCCGATTTTCGAAAAAACGCAGAATTCGGACTGGGGCATCACCCTGGCATGGGAATTAGGGAGTTTATACTAGTCTCTCTCTACTAGTCCCTCTATACTAGTCCCTCTCTACTACTCATAAATGAAGTAGACTCACAGAAAATGTTTTCAGCTTTTACCGCACTCCCAAGAACACCTTAAATCTCCGATAGACAACTGCTGTAAAGATCCTTGAGAGAGACTTCCCCAGGAAAAGCGTCGTATTATGCTTCTCCAGCTCATTCTGAGGCTGTAATAGAGGCGATCCTAGTGTTAAGTGTTGTAGACAGTGGTTTCGTAGGCGGGGGAAAACCCACAGCCAGGGGAACTTCATGGGCAAAAAGTGCGTCTTCTATCAATCTGGTGGGATGCATTTGTACTAAGACCATCTAATGCAGCAACAATTAGTGCTGAAATCAACTGTCCACAATTAGGGGTGTTGTTTGAACCTAATCTAATGAATAGCATAGAAACACTCCACATTCATCTTCCACCTTGCTCCTCAAGACTACCACTGTTTGTTTTATGGCTTACAAAATCACTGGGAAGAAAGAGATTTTTAACGCCAAATGCCGAGATTGAAAGTAGCATTTGTGGTGGCCTGAGAGTACCATCGTATAGCTAACCGGGAACACCTGAATCACTCCTTGGACTGAGTACATGAAACCTAATCTAACTGGCCAAGTTTATTTACCGATATATCAGATCTTGAGTAATTGATCCATCTAGGAAGAGAATCTAGCAGTAGCTAGAAGACTGTTGAGGCCTTATGTAAAAACCAAGCCTTAGTAATAGCTGCCTAATTTGATTATCTTATCATGAAACACCGGTCCAATCCAATCAGCTTTCTGGTTAGAGTTCTTTGTTCTCATACTGTATAAACGCTTGATAGGTGCGTAGGCTAACGCTAGGTTGTTATAAACGACTGAGACGCACCGGAACACACTTAGGGAACCGCACGTCCTCTCTAAGCATTTTACTTTTGGGGTTTAATGATGAAATCTGTTCTTGTTATTGTTTCTGGGAGTTAGAGAAGATAAATAGGAAGATAAACTGGCCTGTTTTTTGGGGCTACTACGGAGCAGCAAGACAATTTTATCTTTTAGAAAGTAGATAGAAAATGCGTCTGGGTACTCAGAACCATTAAAACAATAATCAAATAACTTATGAGGCAGTGGAATTGGAGCAACTTCGATGATGGACCTAGATTTTTGCTAAAGCTGGTAAAGTGTCTATCTTGAACCTTGTCTCATAAATCTCTGGTCTCACCTATGTTGCGGATCCTCGTTTTGTTTAGGAAAGATCGTGATAATTTGGGGGAGATTAACGAAATCACTCTAAAAGATAATCAACTCAACAGAACAAAGACACAACAATTTACGATTAATGTATGTGGCGTACCTTTAAGAAAAGGAGCTAATAAAAGGCTGTGGGGAATTTATCAATTCACCCCATAAGTTGCTCCCAAAATATACTTTTTTAAATTGAAAAAATGAAGTATTGTTTAATAATGTCTCAAGAAGCTGATTTTAAACTGACAAAATCTTGTTTTACTGAAGAATAAGTTAAAATTCGCTTGATTAAAACGCTGCTAACACAGAAGTACCCAAGATTCATTTGAGGGACGAAGCTAGAAGCTAGAAATCTTCCCTCAGTTTATGGAGAGAACTGTTTGAATAAAGTAAGGTGGTTGCGAAATTCATTGGAGGTGGAGATTTCAGCCTCTACAAAGATGAAGATCGAACTGGACGATGTCCACTTGAGTTCGATGATGAGCTCTTTCTTGAAGCAGCCTTGAGGAAGCTTATCCCGATATATTAATGGAGTTGGAATAGGCTCAAGCCATACCATCGTTCGTCGTCATCTTCAAGAATTTGGAATCGTCTGAAACCAATCTCAAATCTCACGTTGGTATCTGCTCTTGACTCCGTTTCCTCCAACTTGTTTCACTGATTTTGTTAGATAGAATTCTAATTGGCTACAAAAGTAGATGTTTTGTCGAAGCTGTGTTAAGCTTTGTACCCAGTGAAGGCTTCGTAAAAGCGAAGGACTCCAGGGAAAATCAACTTTGAATTTTAACGACCTAATGCAGGAGCAATTAACGCTCACAACACTACTGTTATCAATACGGGCGTTTGTAGTGAAATCAGTGAAATTACATTAATGATTGAGTTTCTAAGTAAATGCAACATCTAGTCACTTGCTTTATTTGTTCATTATACGAACAAAACTCTTGACATAATCTGATAATACACCCATAACTAGAAATTTCGACAATTAATTAGCATTTGGATAAGCACAAATTGGGTTTGAGTCTCTGAAGCAGAATCAGTCACTGTTATTGGGGCTTTAGGCATGTTTGGAACGTGGGTGGATCAAAAATGTTAGGGAATTTGAAGTTATTTATTTATTTTTTTTTGAAAAAAATAACGTGTAAACTTGAGCTTATTTTACAACATAGTTGCTATTCGGACCAGTGCACTTCTCAAAGCGATGTTTTCAAGAGGATGTTTCATTCACTAAGTAGTGGAACAGTGTTTTGTTTTGGTTGTATGCCATTGAGAGGATTATGAGTTTGAGTCTGATAGCTATACATCGGGACTATGCGTTTGTGGTGAGCGAAGAAGCACTGCCCATTTTGAGCAACCGTCGAAAAATGCGCTTGCACTTGGCAATTCCTCCATTTTTCGCCAGTCACAAGTCTGCGGATCTCGCTAATTATATCCTGCAACCATTTTTTTCATTTACACATTCCTCTTCATCCACTCAGTGAGTGTTTCTAGCCGTTTTTTGAACTCTTTCTAGATATTTATGTCTTAGGTGATTCTTGGATGACACTTCAATGTTAGCAGAGTTGTAATCCAGCAAATTTTACTTTCCCTGTTCTGATTGATAAAGTTTTTTCTATTTTAAATTTATTTCCGCGTAAAACAATGCTCATATTAGTTATACATCATTAGATACCATCCAATTTTATTACAAATTTAAATGGTAAAATTCGGCCAGAACTATTGGGATGACCTGACATCAATCTTCAAAGACGTCTCTTTGTGTGAATTGCTGAATCACTTGTAAATATGAATCTTAGGAACACGGGCTGTGTGAAATTATCCCAAAGGCCAGTATTATTATTATTATAATTTAGTTTGTCGTGTTCGTTTAATACACGTGCCCTTCGGTATGCATCAACAAGTTCTCAATCATGCCCCAGCAGAATCCCAAATCGATGTTAAACGCCTTGTCACTTAGCAATAAAATCGTTCTTCAATTTCCTTTTCCAATTAGCCAATTAGAGCTCAAGCATTTCATTTAACTAGCCCCGAAGTTCTTACGTATCACACTAACCATTTTGTACCTTCCTTCAACACTACTGAGTTCCCTTGAACGTCTGATCCACGAAAATGGATCGAATGATATCTCTGATTGTCCTCTGTTTCATATCAGCATTCCTCATCTTCTTTGCCGTCGGATATCCCAGTTGGCCATGTGGAAGTGCCATGTTTGAAGACAAATGCGCTACTCCACCTTACTTGGCTAGTGGAGTACTTCTAGTACTCAGTGGGGTACTGATTCTACTGACGGGTATCCTCCTCATTGTCTACATCAGAACGGAAAACAACACAATCCTCATTGTTGCTACCGTTTTTGCTGCCGCAGCGGCAATTCTGAGCTTGACCGCTGTGGCCCTTCTTATCGACCTTCAGATTGCCAAAAGTCCCTACCTTGCCGCTTTTGCAACAGGCATGGCGTTCGCCCTGTTCATCGTTGCCCTTCTTGACAACATCGGTAGTTGAACGACACAAAAGGGGAAATCGTTTAAAACACCTCTCGTCCGCCGCTTTCACTCTTACATTTATACCATCAGAGGCCTCAACTTCCTCCCTTTATCGATTTGTACTGACTTTATCATTTCAATTTAAATAGATCAAACTAAAAAGATGGAAAGTGGTTATTTTTATCTTTCTTCAAATGGGTTTGTAAAAGTTTATTTTCATTACCTTTGTAAGAGAATTAAAGTACCTTTAAGATAAATAAAGAAAATAAATTGTTTTTCACATAAGCCTAGATTGAAATTACGTATTTTTTAATTTTACGAGAGTGCACCGATAACTTAGCATTTTTAGGCGATTGAATTGCTCTCCAAAACAACATAAATACCAAAGCTTATTGAGCCATTTTCCTGGCTTCAAAAATCGTCATTAAAGACCTGAGGATATTTTAGGACCAAAGGAACTTGTTTTTTGTTTTATGTTAATAAAATGGGTTCCTTGAGAATGTTCTGAGATTCGGAAGAGGCAATGAAACTGATAGCACTTGTGGTGGTCGAGGAAGCATTTTCTACCGAAATTACTGAAGTTAACCTTGGATAAGCCCCGAGGAAAGAGTTGGTTCACTGCCTTGGTGATTAATCGTGAAAGTATGTTGACAATCGTTGAACCTCAAAGACGTAATCTACCAAGGCCCTAACATCTGAATCCACCCAGGAAAGCGATACCACCACTTTTATTTGACTTTTGAAATTTGAACTTCATTTTTGAGTGAGACCATTTTTTGACTACCTTTTGAAGCCAAGATCGCGCCTGTAAATCCAAGTTTCATCTCCAGTGGTAATTTTCGACACTAGAAAGCCCTTTTTTGTCTCTCTCCCAATTTAGTTTAACAATTTTAAGAAGAAATCACATCGATTATGCTGATTTTAGACCCATCTTGCTAAAAGCCCTTCTCAATCCTTAATTCAGATATTGAAGAAAGAATTTTTTAATTACATTTTAAGTAATCTTTTTGTCATTTCCTAGAGGGTAGTCTCCAAAGTTACCTCTCCCTTTTTTGGACATCTAAATAAGCGTCATTTGTCTGCCTTCTTTTACATTAAATTTATGCTTTAATTTGAAATTCAATCTTAGCTTTAAACAGGTCTTTCCCGACTAGAATGTGTAGCTCCCATTTCTAATAAGTTTGCAGGTTAACATGATTCTGGTATGTTTTAATGTTTTCACTTGATAATCTTACTGTTAATTAAAATATTTAATACTTTTCTATCCATTATAGTATTTAAGTGAATACTTTATCAAGAAATTAGATGCTTCCAAAATGGGCTTTTAAACGCCCACTTGTGATCAGTGCCGTTTCATTGAAACAGAATTGGCGCAGTTTTATTGTTTAAGTTACATAATCCTAAAACCAAAAATAAAATAATCGTATTCACGTGTTTGTTCGTGGCTCATACTGAATAATTCACAAGTGCAAGTAATATGTAGCGCTACTCAGTTTAACTGAAATAAATAACAATAAAATACAGTGTTTGATTATAAGATTAGGTTCTTATGGAAAACCTAGGTAGATAATTGTAGAATGGTTGTGTTCTTTTTGTGGATTGCATTTTTAAATCACAAATTCGTTAAATAAATTAGGTAGATTGACTCAGTTTGATTTACTGGCTTGAATTTTAATTTTGAAGATTTAATTGAGCCCTCAATCACCTTCTCCTTTGCAAAATGAAATGAGTAATTTATTATGTGCCATTCCTAATATTTCAGGTTGTAAATCACCACGGTAACCAATGTGCAATTGGTTCACAACCTTTCATTCATTATTTATTTCGTTTCACGTACCACGATCAGAGTAGATTTTCCCTCACTGACACCCAGCGAAGCACCCCGAGATGGATCGACCACTGAGTTTAATCATCCTCTTCTTTGCAACAGCCACCCTCTTCTTCGCATCTGTTGGATTTGCAAGTTGGAAATGCGGTGGAATTTTTCAATCAGCCTGCACTGCAACAGAGCTCTACGTGATAGTCGGAATCCTGCTGTTACTGGCGGGTATTTCATCTCTAATGGCAGGCCTCTTCCTGGTTGTCTACATGATACAAGGTGAGGACTGGGTGCTCATAATGATGCTTGTATTTTCGGCACTGGCAGCCGTCTTATCGATATCAGCTATCGGCTACTACCTCAGCACTGAAACTTTCGTAAGCGGCCTAATTGCAGTGACTGGAGTGGGCATTTTGGCAACGGTCTTCGCAATCATGATCCTCGATCGCATGACACCTTGACCAAATTCTCTCCCCTCGTACCAAATCACTATATTGCAACTGCAATGAAATAAAACAATTATTCATGTGGTCATCTAATTTGTGATTTTAGTCTGGATGGCGCGATGTTGTGACGGTCTCTATCGAATCCGAATTAGGCCATGATTAGTAGCCTAAAGACAAAAGTAATCAGTAGATTTGTTTTTCATGTGGGTTAGTTAGAGAGTCTAAACTATTTAGACTTTCAGCACTTCCTAGTTATAAACTGCTAACTACTGTCAGCAATTAGAGAGTTTGAACCACACTATGAGAAGGTATACAGTTCCTCAAATCAAAACCAAAAGAATTTTGCATTAATACAATTTTTATTAGGCTCGTTAACAGACAGAAAGAAATTACATTTGTTCACTTGTTTTATGTATTCAAAATCGGACAGAACTAATGGAAGTACCTGATATTATGCCAGTCAGAAAAACTCTCCTCTGAGGAACTAGTAGACGAAGTCTGCAATCTTTGAAAGAATTACTTCCACAAATCGACGTATCGTACTGAGATCATTTGATGAGACACTAAGCGGAGTTGCAGGACGATGACCATCTAAATAGCGTCACTGTGAGCAGACCGAAGTTCTCCTCAAAGATCCACAGAAATTTAATTAAGTTTAATTTCAAGACCACAATCAATTTCAGATAAGGCTTTGATCTAGACCTAGGGCAGGTATTATACTGTGAGTCTTACATTACCCTACCTTAATAATGATGATTCCTTGATAGCATAGCCTTTTCAAACACGATATCCTCAAAATAACTAATTCTGTCGTATTTTTCATCTGATTTGTACAATTTCCACCTTCAAATAGTTACCGTTTATTGATAAAACCACTCCATGATCCAGGATTTTCCTATGATCACATGTGCTACTTTAAACTTAGCAGTAGGCTTATATCACAATATCAGGCGATTCAAGCCACACTCTACCAACCAACATCTACCAAGTCATTGCATAAGTTTTGTCCAAATTTTACATTTTTTTCAAATTGAAAGATTTTTTGAGTATTAAATAATATCGAAAATGAAGCTGAACGTTATTTGTATGTGTAGATTCATTTAAACTTATCAAATTCTATTTAAAGAACAATAAATTAAAATTTGATTGACTTAAACCTTGCTAACCCGGAAGTGCCCAAGAATCATTTGAGGAAACTCAGTCGCAGCCGATGTGTTCCGAGGTGAATGTGTGGTACTTTGATGGTTTTACAGATGATAGTTTGAGAAATTCTTCAGACATGGAGATTTCATCTCCTCGAAGATAAAGATCGAACCCGACGATGTCCAAATGTGTTTGAAGCGCCTCTCGGAGAGGCTTATCATGCTTTGTCAGTTGAGTTGGAATCGGTAACTAAGCTTAGATTAAAGACCATCCAATTATGGTGGCCGCTATGAGGGATAATAGTCCCCATTAACGTCGAGAAGTTACCCTTGTAAGGCCCCAGGTGTGCAGTTTGAAAATGCTCATCCTTAACTGTCACCAGTTCTTTCCTTAGAGATAGCGGGCCATCCAACAATTTCTCTCAAAATTTCATACAAATAAAACAGGTGACATTCAGTTACATTTTATTAAAGATTCGCGCATTGATGTACCTACCCTGATTATCTATAACCTCATCATTATATGAATTCTTTTGTTTCTCCTTCGATGAACTCATAAACATCAGTTCCAGCCTCTTACTGTGGCGTTGTAAAAGCTCTCTCTTCCAATTGGTTTTATAAGCTACGAAACAAATGGTGGTAGTCTGAAGGAGCACGGTCGTTGGGGCGGAATCTTCTTTTAACCAAGTTCTTCCATCCGTTGGGATGTGACTCTTGCGTTAGGGGTTCCTGTTGCGTTGTACTGGTGATCCCTGATCACCCTTTTTCGAATAATTAGAGCAGGTGTACATTCCTCTTCAAAGGGTGATTCGAAAGCCATGATTGTTGACTGTATGTTAGAGCCTTGAGTTCTGATGAGTTTAAGTAGATTATTTCTTGGTGGTCCCACCAGATTGACAGAAGAAGAACAATTTTTCCCACCGAGTCCCCTTTCTCTAGGCTTACAAAGCCGCTACCATCTACGACGTCTAATATTTCTATAAGAGATCTGTTTTGCGCCAATGATCAGGCACAAATATATCCACCAAGAAAGGTGCAACAAGTTAGCTGAGAAGGACAGAGGAGCAGATATAGTGAACTCGAGAGTTGAGATTGTTATGAGAGGCAAAATTCGTGAGGTACTTATTTTGATAGTTGAGAAACTTCTCCGAGTTTTTGAAGGTGATGACTCTGAACAATCTAATGCTTCAAACTGAGCCTAATTGTCATTTCCAACTCAACTGATAAAGCTGAATAAGCTTTTTCAAAGGAGGCTTCTTCAAAAAATTATTATCAAGCTCATCTGGACGTCGACCTTCAGCTTCGTGGAGGGTGAGGACCAAAAATGATCTGCCAGTTCTTTTAACATTTACGCATTCTTCCCCATAAGTTTAGCTGCTGTTTCCATTCTTGAACTCATAAAACAAGATGTGCCTTAGATGTCTGCAGTGATTTACTCAGGCCAGATTTAATTTTATTGTTCTGCAAAGTAAAATTCGATTTGTTTAAGTGAATCCGTACAGAAAATAAATTTAAGCCCCAATAGACTGCATAATCTTGAAATCCAGTTTAATTTACAAAGAGAAAAATGCTGACAAAACTCATGGGATGGCCTAAAAAAATAGCACCAATTTTATTAGAAAATTTAGTTTGCCTTAACCCTCAATTAAGCTGAAACTCTAAAGAAAAAAATTTCGCTCTATAGCACTGCTCGTAGTGGATCCCACAACCCCTACTGAATTCGCCTCTAACCCGTGCCCACTTACAGGTTGGTGTGAAAGTTCCTTCTGAAATCACCGAACGGATCCGTCGTGTTCACGATTATCCTCGTCTTTGAGAAAGCAACTCCCACTACAAGAGACAGCAGAAATACTAGAAGCAGCATTCAAATTGCAATTTAAGCACGTGCTTATCGATCGAGACAATCAGCTGTTTTCAGAGATGGAATCGATGGCCACGACGACTAAGCTTATTAAAAGAACTTGAGTAGAGTGGCTCTGTGCTCTTGGTGGGCATGCCGAACAAGATTGCCTACACTCTCGTGACACTGGCGGCAGCCATAATCCTCCTTGTCGCAATCAGCATCGACGGTTGGGGCTGTGGAGGCAGCATTTTGTCCTGTAAGTGCAATTGCCTCAAGCTGAATAAGGTGGCGGGGCCACTGCTTCTAACTGCCAGCTTGTGCGTCATCCTAGCGCTTCTCTTCTTCGTTGTCCTGCTCGCCACCAATGACTGTTGGAGCGGCATTGTGTCGACGGCCTTCCTTGTGGCTGCCACGATTCTTGCCGGAGCTGTCTTGTTAATGTACTACAACAATACCAAAACGTGGTCCGTTTTCCTCTCAGGGGTGGCAACGACCATCGTCCTCACTCTCGTCGTTTTCCTCATAATCGATCTTATCAGCGGTGATATTTGACTGTCCGCTAAGTAGCAAGGGTGAAATTAAGTTGTTTTGTTTTCTTGCAGAATCATTTCAATGTTTTTAATATTATTTTTTTGATGGAAATCTTGCAAATATTCGAGAGCAATCTCCTCACAGATGGGTCTGCTCCTATTATATGATCAGGATTTTTATAGAAAAGAAAAAACTTTTATTCAGTGATATGAGGACGAGAGGAGGTTAGGAAATACTGCTGATTTCGGTCCTCACAGCTTGCTGCTCCAAGGAAGGAGGTTTTCATTTGTTTCAACAGGTTTCAAACTTTACGAACACACTTGTATTTTCAGCAGCTGTCGTCTCCTTCAAACTTACCACAATTTACCTCATTCCAACACATCATCGAATCGAATTTACAACAGCTCCTCAAAGATATTTCTGTGACATTCAAAAGTTTGTTCAAGCTCTGACGAGGCCGATTTCGTGAGGAAATTTACCGAAGACCTAAAGAAACCACGATCAACGAACGGAGGTTTGTACAAATCGGAGTGGCAAAATAAAAAAGGATCAGAAAATCGTGGTTTGTTGAGGAGATTCAATCACTCAGATGACCTTTTCTCATTTGCAGTCAGTTCAAGAGTCTTGAATAATTAATTTTCTTCACTAAATCTGATGAATCGTGCAGATGTATACCCGTTTCAAACCCCTGATCTTCAAACACGGAATTTTCAAGTTTATCAAATAAAAAGCCAAAAAATTACTTCGTATAGCGTGAATCACCTAAGTGTATGACGATTCTACGTTAAATTATTCCATCTAGTTATTTCATGGAATCTTAGCACTTGAGAACATAAGCAAAGGCCTTAGTGCTCTTACATTCGGAATTGTGGTGTTCTTATAGCCGAAACATTCTACAGCCTATGAAACACCTCTTGTTCGTGTTACTGAATGTCAAGGGCAGACTTACTTGAACTAACTTGCCCTCTAGATTAAAAATTCATAGTTACATCTCAAGAATCCCAAAAAAGTTGACATTGAAGGGCACTGAAAATGATTTCCATGGAAGCTCTCGACAATCAAACTATTAAGAGCAACAAGATTTGATTTTATACCAGTTACCACTATTATGGTTTGAAATGCATGTCAAACTTGACATCCCATGAAACAAGAACAAATAATTAGCCATTGCGGAGACTAAAGTAAACCCTATGTTAACAGTAGGGTAGCTAAGTGCCGTTAAATTCGAAAAGGCATGCAGTCCATTTTCGTGTATCGATGGGTTTTGGAAATACCTGTTCATTACAGCAACGCAGATCCAATCCTGGTTGTTTTAAGCAGCAAAGACTCAAAAAGGCTACCATATGGTCCAAATTTTCGGTCTAGGCTTCTACTTTTCCATAGGCATTTCAAGGGATTGTTACACCTGCTAATAACAAATCAAATCACATGATTTAGGGCCCAGAAAAGGTAAATTATAAGAAGAAAAATTACCAATCACTGCATAAGGTTCCCCTTACACATTCCTAAAGGTGAAGGTAATGATTAATCAACAGTTTCACTTTAGGCCGTTTATTGGAAACTCAAATATCATGAGTGATAAGATCGGATATGAGTAGAACTGTGAGAACGACTGTGAAGGTCATTGCTACGGTAGATAGGGAAATGGACCATATATCGGCTTTGTGGATGTAGTAGAAAACGCCAACTGATGAAAGCACCGCGGCAATGAAGATGAAGATGGTCGCCACAATGGCGCTCCAACCGTTCTCCGACGCTAGCAGAACAACGAAGAAGATGAAGGCGACGAAGAGACTCAAGGCGGCAGAGAGAAGAAGGAATCCAGTCAACTTGTAAACGTAGTCTTTGGTGCACTTTTCGCAGATAATACTGCCCCCACAGCCCCATCCATCGATGCAAATCGCGACGATTAAGGTTACCGCTGCCGCGAAGGCCACGAGAGTGTAGGTAATCTTGTTCGGCATGCCCAGCAAGAGCACGGAGCCACTCTACTCAAGTTCTTTTAATAAGCTTAGTCGTCGTGGCTATCGATTCCATCTCTGAAAACAGCTGATTGTCTCGATCGATAAGCACGTGCTTAAATTGCAATTTGAATGCTGCCTCTAGTATTTCTGCTGTCTCTTGTAGTGGGAGTTGCTTTCTCAAAGACGAGGATAATCGTGAACACGACGGATCCGTTCGGTGATTTCAGAAGGAACTTTCACACCAATCTGTAAGTGGGCACGGGTTAGAGGCGAATTCAGTAGGGGTTGTGGGATCCACTACGAGCAGTGCTATAGAGCACACGGTGGGTGCGTTGACGAGAACCAAGGGAAGATCTGCTTCTACGAGTGTGTTCGGTGCCTGTCGTGCATGCATCTGATGAAGGGGACGATGATGCGGATCTGTCACGAGCACCGTGTGGCCTGTTGTGATTCGGGGAGTTGTGAGGGACTCCTATCCTGCTCTCGATGCTTTCATTAGAAATCACAGCATGTCTTGTTAATACACAACTTTTGGCATTTTCACATGGAATTTTTTCCTGGAAGCCAAATCTCTGTTTGTACTCAATTGGTTAACCTTTCGTACCATTCAATATCGAAAGAAGTAGATTTTCTAGTAGCGATGGAAATGGGATTTTGAATAAATCAAAGGGGAAGTAATGGATGTGATTAGTTGGACTAAATCTCCTTGACTCCCAAGTTATTTTATTACAGTTTCAGCTCAATGGATTGAATAAGCCACCCCCAAATTCTGATTTGACTTTGAAAATTTTAAATTGAACGGAATTTAAAGTGCGTTTCATAGTGTCTATTGGAGCTGAATGTTTTAATGATAACATGCATTAAACTGGTCTGATTGTGTGCTAGAAGCAGTAGGATTAAAATTTGCTAGTTAAAACACAAGAGACATCGGAAATACTTAAAGTTTCATTAGTTCTAGAAAAGGAAACTCAGTAATCGAGCTAAAAACATTTACTCAGCCTACGGAGAGGGATGTGAGAATGAAAGAAGTCGAGATTTCACCCACCACGAAGATCCGAACGTCAATTTGCGTCTTATGATATGCTTCCCTATGAAGCAGCAGCGACTGACGAAGCTTGTCCTGCTTCACCATCTGAGTTGGAATTGGCAATTAAGCTTGGCTCAAACCATACAGATCGTCATCGATGTCTTCCTTGAGCACTCAGAAAATTGGTGCTTCATACACTGCTTGAAAATTATTAACTCTCCAGTTGACGGCATCTGATCTCCATTCCTCCATTCTCGCCAAATTGTTTCACTTTTTTGGTGCATGGACTTGTGACTGGCGACTGGCGAAAAATGGATGTTTTACAGAAATATTGTTAAGTGTAGTAGACAGGTGCAGGGTCGTGGAGTAGAAAAGCCCCAGCCGCAACCAAAGCCTAGAATGGAACCCCATTGGACAAGGTGTTCTGTTTTCTTTCGATCTGTTGGGATCGCCAAAAGAATAAACCACCTAATGCAGCAACAAGTGATGCTCGAATCCACTGAGGGCTTCTTTGATTCGGGAAATTGTGTTCGGCTCCTATCCAGCGCTCGATGCTTTCGTTAGCAATTAACTCGCACTTTTTGAATACACGATGTATGACACTTTAGTTCGACTTTTGGTGTCTTAGAACAAAACCTCTGGCTTCTTGGAGTGTGTGACACTTGTAACCACCGAAATTCAGAATCATGCAATTTTTAATCATGAAATAGAGACCAGTTTTAGTGGAAAAAAAGACAATCAGAGAACGATTGGATTTGTCGTATTAGGATCTTCGTTGATGTCTCACAGTGTACTGTTGTAAATATGACTACATTTTAAGTATTATTAACTATCATCAGTCTATATCAGGGCAAGGGACAAATGTCCCATTCATCAATTTACTCGCCCTGGTTACCTATGACTTCCTTCCATTTGAAAATTATTTTGGTTTCTCTTATTCGAAGAGCTCACAAATGCCATTTTTAGCCTCTTCCTGCGTTACAAAACTCTGCTTTTTATAAACTATTTTGCAAACTACTAAACAAAGGTGGAGAGAAGATGGTGCTAGATGAGGAATTAGCTCCCAACCAAGTTTTTCTACGTTATTTTGATACGTGGTTCTTACTGTGTGGTGTCGAGCTGCATTGTCACGATAAACACCATCCCTTTTAATTCAATCGTTGCCCGTGAATTTCTTTTCTCGGCTGTGGCCATGACTGGGTGTTGTATCTTAAAAAATTATATTTATAATTTTCTGATTATCTTGAACTGTAATTTATTTATCTTTCGCTATTATCTGTATAATATGTACACTTGTTTAAGTCGTTACTATGACGCCTTGCACTTTGTTGAATAAACTTTGGAGTTACGACGCGTCCCGTCTCTTGTGGCCGTTATCGAACGTAACACGTACTAACCAAACTATTTTAGGTAGTGTAGCAACTACGTACTTTACATTACTGGGGTCCTTCTCTCTCTCTGGTACGCTTAAAATTTTGACAAAAGATCCAGTCACAAACGTAAACAACTTGGCTAGAATAGAGTAGGAAATAGCAGATGTCAACTGGGGATTTGAGATTGTTTTTAGGTAATTCATAAGGCACCCATTTTCCAAGTTTTTGAGGAAGCCGATAAGCAGTTGAATGGCTTGAGTCCTGTTTAATTGCAAATTCAAACTCAGCTGATAAATGATAATATTTTTCTTATTATACTAAAGGATGTTTCTGTGCAGAATTTGACGTGTTCTCGCATACCTGACGTTCCAGCTGTTGTCATTGTTTCTCCGAGGTCGAATAAACTTACAACATTGTAAACTTTATCGTAAGTTTCTGGAAATACTGTGAGATGACTTAGTGTTCACCTGAGGTAATTTTCGGTACAATTAGGAACCTTCGTAGAGGATAGACTTCACTTAGATATAAGATGAGGTCTCACTACCGGAGGAAACGCGGGTTTGATGAACGCACTCATACGGTTTTTGTGTGGTCCAGGAACTGGGTCTGGCCAAGCTTCGTGTGAGCTTGAGAAGTTACTTATAATTGGGCTGATGTGGGTGCATGGCTTACGTGACGCTGAAGCGGCCGTAGACCAAAACTATGTGGTTATGCTAGTGGCCTAAAATGTGTGTAAAACTCACCAGTTATGCCGTCTGTACGAAAGATAGTGAGCTGCTATTGGAAGATAGCCTCTACCCCAAGCTGTGGCTATTTAAGACTCGCGTTTTAATTGAAGTAAGGAAGTAAATTCTTGGCCCATTAAAGTGGTGAACTCATTACTGCAGGACAACTTTGTAACTCGTTGGTCTAAGTGCAACATCCTCGAATAATATAAAGAAAAATTACTTTAATATTTAATAGGTGAAGTAATAACTTCAACCGTTGTTGCAAATTGTCTTTAAAAATGTAGCACTTTCGTTTTAGAACTCTTATGCTAAAAGAACTCCTATGTCTAGATTAAAACCTCTACAAGCCAAAGACATTATGTTTGTTTAATGAAAACTTCAGGAATAAATGGAGGTCTCTGTCTTATTGTACTCTGAAATTCATCTTAAGAGTTTAAAAGCTTTGCTGAGAGGGTGAGTGCATTAGTTTTGGGGCTCTGATGTATTACCCAGGAATGTCCAAGTTCACTAGAAGTTCTTCATTCAGGAAAGAGTAGGCAGCCTTAATTTGTGTCCGAATTTAGATCCGAATGAGATTTACAAGTGTAGTCTGTTAAACCAGATGATGTCATCAAAGAACTAATGAATGGCTAGAGACCATGTCAGTGAAATGGGGATTAGCTTTTGCAGTTTGATTCACGCAGCTACCAGAACTTTTCTCTCAAGTAAAATTGACTCATCCCAGATTTACTAGCGGCAAATTTTGAGATTTTAAGAATAGTCATTTAACTCCCACGGGGAGAAATTAAGTGGCCTAGCAGCATAATAAAGCTACATCTTTCAGACATCTGAATTTATTCTAAATAGGAACAAGTCAATGCATAAGTTCTGTCCAACTTAAACCACTTTAAATTGAACGAAATCTTAAGAGTATTTTATGACGCCATGCAACTGATTAAATGTTAGGCGTCATAGACAGTGACAGAACAATTTGCAATGATGTCAAAAATAAACATGTTGAGAGATGGAATCCAAAGGTAGTCAAGGAAAGAGTATTGATGATAAGCCTTTATTTACTAAAAAAATGTATACAGAACTTATGGGATGACCCTATAGGCAAGAATAAATTGACCAATATGATCAAAACAACTAATGAATAAGCGAATTTGCATGGCTGATATGCCCATGACTGGTTCGGAGAAAGTTTTGTAATAACATGACCTAGCAATCACAAATACTCGCGTCTTTCTTGAATGCATTGTCATTAATCACGAGAGTGGGCGTTGGTGTGGTAATTTACAAATGTTCAACCACCTTGATTAAATCCTATTTGACAAATACAATCACTCCTGAATATTTATTCAAAGTTGGCTGGTTGTTTTAGGGAACCGGTAATTAGTTCCGACGTGTTAAAGTGAGGTCCCTCATCAGTAAATGACATCATTCTGAGGTCATTTTTAAGCATTAAAGCGTTAAACATTACCATAAATCATTCATTCATGCAGAAGATGTTTCCGAATGTGACCACCTTTTTCGTCAGCGGATTAAGAGCCTATTGAATGGTTACTCATTTCTATGAGTAGGAAATGCAAGGATGGTTCATTGAGATCCCAGATTTCAGGTCTGGTAAGAATAGCTACATACTAACTTTACCCTAGCCCACTATACCATATTTAATAATACGGCATAATTAAATAGCAAGTGAGTGCCAAAATTCCTGGTTGGCGCAGAAAGTGTGACAGGCAGACCTAAGTAGCATACCGAATACTACAGTTAAATTTAAGTGATGAAACCTAAGGGTTTGGTTTTGCAAAGACACAAACTTGTCAAAATTTTACTAACTTCACAGTATAAAAGTGACAAAACATAGCAACACACAACAGGGAAACGTCATCGGTTAAAATACTGTCAAAATGACACAATACGTTTCAGAATACTTAATCTCCGTCTATGAGTCTACATCCGGGATTTTATTTTCAAATAGTTGTTGGATCCACTGCTTGAGGTGCACGGCGTCAGAGTCGGTGGGAGCAATATTTACGTCTAGGAAAAAGTCTTCCTCGCAAGTTTGTGTCCCTTTGTCAGCAGTAGTGCCTGTGAGTTGTTCCGACTGCATTGCACTCCTTGGAATAAGAGACGGCGAAATTGGGGGATCAGTAGTTGCTCTCAGTGAGCGGAGGTTGAGGACCGGGGGTGAAACGCCTTCAGATGGGCACTCAAAGTCATCATCATCGCCGTCACCTAATCCGTCCGGTTTCGTGACTGGAAATGGTGAACCATGCTACGAAGCGTGCAGAAGCGTTGAGTCGATTTCAACACGAAAAACCTCTCAAAACCAAAAGGCCATCCTTCTGATGTCTTGGTAATTAAAAATCAGGCAATATGAAAGTGGCCTTAACTAATGCTCACAACTATGATTAATAATCACTGCGTTGCAGCCAAACGCCTTCCGTTTAAGCCTTTCAACTACTTTTCCTGAAGGGAAACCCGAATCCCGTTATATATTTAGGTCAGTTGAATTAAATTAGTGATTTATTACGGTTTTCACATTTGAAAAGCAGAATAGATTTTGCTTACCATTGGAGCCCACAATAATCGTTCCAGTTTCTTGGATAGCCTATAATGAAAAAAAGAATATTTTATGTGTCGATGTTTCCGTGTAAGTTAACTATATAATGAACATCAAAGCGGGTTACTTGGAGCTATCGAAAGCATCGTTTTGTGGGGTGGCAAGCAAACTTTCTTCAGCCTCTTCGATCAAAGATATTTTTGGGTCCTTTTGGTTGGACATTAGTTTGTTGGAGACCATTGACTTTTCCATAATTACTGACTTCACAGTATTGCCCTCAGCTGTGCCGCAGGTCTCCGAAACTGGCTCTGTAACTTCACCTATAACAGACATCTGCCGAAGCTTAGGCTGAGGCATCTGCACAGACGATTCTTTAATTTGACCATTGCTTGGATCCACGGAATCACTTAGTGTTCCACAGCTGTCAGAAGCGAACGAAGATTCGGTGACGATACTGCTGGATACATCAGTCGCGCTAGAGTCACGGTGCTCTGTAAGTTAGTCAAATTAATTGCATGCGTACTTATGGGACTGATGTTTGCCGCATGTAGAAATGCAGAAAGGGATCCAATATGTTGTCCGTCGAAGTCATAGCGTACTGTGGAATTCTTGACATCAAATAGATTATCTGATAGTACTCGTTAAACGACGGTAAACTAACTTGTGTGTATTGGTAAAAGAGGAGAATTTCGGCTGTGTGTAAGGACTAGCAAATATTCATGGCATCAATTACGCAATACCTTCACCACGAGGCAATTCGGGAGATGGTATACCCATTTGTTTCCGTTCACATTTTTCAGGGGTTGTCGGGGATCTCTCACCTACGGGGAATTCATCCATTAATCTACGACTGGAAAAATACACAGCAGCATGGTTTTATGAGCAATTTAAGACACAGTAAAAATTTGCTCAAAAAAATCGAAAGATTCAAAAATTTATTTTGGAAAAGCACGGAATTCATAAAAATCGCATAGGGAAAATGAAAACCTAAAATGAGGTATTTATCCAAAACTACCTAGAATTCAGCCTTAACGGAAAGTGAGTACTGACACCAAATTCACCGCTGTTTGTCTGATGACCAGGGCTTTAGATATCTTAAAAATGGGATAACTGCTTTAAAATGAAGCCGGAAGGTAAACATAATTTTAAAATTTTTCATATGAAATAATTTATTTGGTTGGAAGGTCATAAACATAACTGACTCCTTTAATTCTAAATAAATATTTCTCTCTTGACTGATATACGTTAATGCAATAATGGACTCATTAGCTGTAAATACTCAAGTGGCTCATCGTATGTAAATTCTGGTAGAATTTCGACTATTTCAAGTAATTCCAAAATGAGACAAGTGCTGGAACTATCCAAATTAAGAGTTCATAACCATGAACTAGTAGGCAAGTAGGCAAGTGAATATAACAATGTAATGATGCACGAAAGTAATATATAATTAAAACGAACAGCCACACAGAATTAAAGTACAAATGCTTACTCAGAGAAAACACAGGAATAAGTTCAATCGTTAATAATTTTTCTATAACGCACCACCAAGCTTGGTCTTAATGAACATGTTCTCCAGCTCTTCTCTTAACCATTACCGGTATTTTCAGGTCATGCTCATAGATTTAGGATATCTCCTGGTATAGCATATATCAATTCCTGGACAGTTGATGATCCCAGGGTAAAGGTTAGAATATAAAAAAATAGTTAATTTATTCAAATCAGCATGCTGATTGTATCTGAATGTGACATCCCATCAGTGTATGCTATCATGATTCTTGAATTTCGGTTAGTAGTTTACTAAAAATTCACAAAAAAGTTATGAAAAAAAATATAGTGTTCTATGCATTTTGATTTGAATCAAAGACTGTTTGTTTAAGTTTATCAATTTTAACATCAAGGAGTTACTAACGTTTTACGGGCGTAATTTACATAGCTTCTTTAGTACTGGTTGGACGTTGTAATTTATTTCAACGTAGTATTCTCAATAAGTTTTTCCGTGGGTTGATATAGCAGTTATAGAGGCACTGAAAAATTGCACAAACGCTTTAATAACTGGATACATAACGTTGTATTATTTTTAATTATAATGAAATTTGAAAAATGTTAAATTTTCAATTAAAGGTTACCGATGTGATTGGTGATTTGTATATGAGTACAAACTCATTTAAAGGAAATGATCTTTTAATAATTTTAAATAGTCTGCTTAGTGTCACCACAGATCATGAGCCGCAGCACCACACATTGAATCCCAGGAATCAAGTAAACACCTCTCGATTCAGTTCGGTCAGCCCTTCATCAACCATACCCATAGTGTCTTAATAGCAAAAGTTAATTTAAATATTACAACACGATACATTCATGGGTAGGAAATCAGCACTAAAGTTATCACTTTTGTGTGCTCAGGAAGTTAGAGATTCTTGTTTAGATGGCCCAGTAAAGCCTTTTAATGGCATTTTTTTGATTTTAGGTTTCGATTCTAATAATATCTTCGTTCTAGTAACCAACATCTATCGAAATTGATGGACCTCGTACCAGTAGATTTCTCAATCGATCTAAAATTAACATTTATTTGCTCATTTCTATTCCTCAGCTCCTATGCATTAAATATTCTTAAAACCATATATACTGCTTTGAACATTATCGAAATGAGTGGTGAAACATGCAGCAATCGATTTTTTCCTTTAATAATCCACAAAAAACTCTCTAAGTAACAGTGAACGAGTTTTTATATTTATTCCATCAATTATTACTTACAGAGAGAAACAACATCCAGTTTGTTTTAAACAACTGCTACCAAATTCGCCTGTGTTTTGATTGCCACAATTTAATATAAATGATTTTTATGAGCGTAATTTCACGCCGCTTAGGATATGGTGCAGTCAAGTCGAATGAACTCCGATTTGACTCTTCGTTGATGCGAACTATTCCTGCGTTTTGCCTTGAGACTTCCCCGGAAGAAGGAGTTCCTTTTCAGCGTGAAATCGTAGCTCGGACTGCCCGACTTTCTCTCCATTGGCAGTCCGACGACCTCCGGTGGTCCACTAGAGACTGCTTCACTTCCCCTGCGCCGCTCCATGCCCTGTGGGAACTTTATCGCATGCGTCATCTCATTCTGCGACCATAAAGCCTTGAATATGTCTACAACACAGTCTCCGGACTTGGCGCTCGTATAAACAAACTGTGAGGGTTTGAGGCCACTCTTGAGCAGCCACTCCATGATGACACCTTCACTGACCTTGGACATGGAGACGGGGAGGTCAGACTTGTTGCAGACAACCACGAGGGGTGACGGTGTTGCCATGATGGTGGATGACTCATAGGCATGAGGATCAGTTACCAATGGGGCGTAGTCCTCTCTCTCAGCTTTGATTTGCTCCAGATATCGACCAGCAGTCGCTAGCGACTCCATACTGTCATGAGCGAAGACAATGACAAAGGCATTGGCCTTAGCCACGCAGAGACGGATCATGGCGGGAAAGTCGTAACTGCCCGAGGTGTCCATGAACTCCACATTGGCCTGACATCCTCGAACCAGGAACTTTGAGGCGTACACGTCGTCCACGGTGGGGATGTATTTGGGCTCAAAAGTGCCATTCAGAAAGCGTCGGATGAGACTTGTCTTGCCCACCTTGGCAGCACCGAGGAACACTATGCGGCAAACGGACTTGGAGCCGTTCTCTTTAGTGTCTAGAGCTGTGATTGGCGCTGACTCATGCTCCGCAGGAATCATTCCATCGTCTAGTTGAGGTTCCATGTCTTCCCTGCAATTTGCATCCTAAAAGAAAGCCGAAAAACCCTTGAGTGAAGCACATAGGCAACTTACAGAAGTAATATCTCTTTTTAAAGAAAAATTGCACTGAAACATAGACTTTTGGGCTTACGTCTACCTTACTTTTACTAGAAATGGGACCTTACTTAAGTTAATTTATTTAACGAGGATCAGTAAAACATCAATTTGTATAACTTCATCATTGTTATGGCAATGAGTTAATAAAAATTTGATCTACTTGCTAGAGTAGTTGATCACAACTGATTGTTACTTTATGCGCTTAACCTTGAAAACCTAGGAGAAATAGTGATAATTGATAACCAGAGTCTAGTTCTCAAATCTCTACTATACCGCAATTAGCTTAACAAACTTTAAATGGTTTTTATTAGGACTGAAATATTTTTCAAGAAAGTAAAACACATTACTTCTTAAAACCTACTTTAATGTGTTACATCATATTTCATATTATAAGATAAGTTAAATAATATTACGAAATCAAAATTTAATGAAGTTTCAAACATATTTAGGATGCCGTGCAAAATTCTTTCTCTTTGTTTCTGCTTCAATATCTGATTTTTGAAACTTACTTTACAGTATTTTCAAAAGTGATTTTCTAAACCAAAAATATACTCTACTCATTATACATAATAAAGTATTTCTATGAAAATTCAGTGCTATCTTTACCAAGAGGCATTTGCTTTTTTCAAATTCATGATTGAGAATCTCTCACTCACTTTCACTATACACCTTCTCGTGCATTTATGACGTCCAATAAGCTGATTTATTTTCCACAAACCGTAAAATTGTCATAACCATGCATCTTCCTCATATAACCACTTTCATGTGCTGTGTTACTCCTTCAATTACAATGGGGCACAGTGTGCGCTCGCTGATAAAGACACTTAACTAGACATGGATCAAAGACTTAGTTGCCCCGCTCAATGCCCCTTCGCAACACTGCTCTTCTGCTTAGCCATAGGCTTTAATCAAGGGCCCTCTTGTCAGGGTAGAGTATCCTAGGCTCTGTCTGCTTAAAAACCCTAGAGGGTAGGATCACAGGCGGACTGTTTGGGAGCGCAGTAGATCTGACATTTTCATGCTATTTTTACTCGTTTTTGCGTATGCAAAAGGCGACTTTTGGGCCGAGATAACGGCCACGGTAGTGGTCACGCTTACAGCTATTTCCGCTATCGTGGGAATCTATTATTTTCTGCATTCGAGAGATACTTGCTTGCTGTTCATTGCCGCCATTTCCATGCCACTAAAATCTTCTCTAGCTACAATTCTAGTTTATGAAACAATCACTTCTTTCGCATAGGTTTCAGTCTCCTTTTTCAGACTTGAAAAATAAACCTTAAAACAAACTCCTTTTGGTTTATTTTCATTTTAATTATAATGAGCGGTGTCTATTCGCAGTGAGTTAATTAGGACTAGGATGTTGGTGTAACCTCAAAGGAAGATCACTAAGGCAAAACAAAATTGCAAAAAAAAATTATTAAGAAATCCCACTGCTACTACAACGATCCCATAGTTACTTAAGCTAGTAATTATTTTATGAGCAACGAGAAATGTATATTTCATGTTTGATAAAATGAATTGGAATTATGCTCAAATTGAAATTAAGAATTATATTATATAATGCATTTATAAATTATACGAGTTAGCTTTTAACAAAGTAGATGCGTTTGTGGTGTTGATACAAATATTTTTACATTTTTTTCGAATTAGATTGAAACTTCGTGATTTCTTATGTTTCTAAATTTACGAACGCAATATTTGAGCATTACCCTCTTTAAATGCTGCTAATTATTTTAATGTTTGCAAAAGAAGAAACAATACATTTAAAAAAGTTTTCAAATACGTCAGTTAGTGTAAGCGGTAGCCCATTCAGATGGCAGTGCTTGTGAAAGAGCTTCAACTTAATGTAACTCAAAAGTTATTAGCATAGTGAATCGGATTCACACAAAATCAGTTAAAGAGGGTACTTCTAATGGGAGAGAGTAGATATTACTAAATACCTTTCCTATATCGTGGTTTCAAAAGGTTCATATCTACATTTAGTTTAAGCTACGAAAATCCGTCTTCAGTAATCATAAAAGACTGTTTGAATCGGTAATTTATTTCAACTGACCTTAGTTCGTTCTCAACAAAATCTGTGCTATTTAATTTAGTGTGTTATTATCGTCCACAAAAATATAAATTTAAGTATTCAGAGGCATGTATTTGTTCAAAGTGAAATTTAATAATTTTCAAAGTGTTGTATAGAGGTAAAATTTTGATTTTGAATGCTACGAGTGACCGATAATGCTAAATGACTACTTTTGTAGAAAATACGTTCTAATAATCAAGCTATTTAGTTGAATTTGCTTTAAATTATGCGAAGGCAAGTTAGTTTTAATTTAAATAAATTGATACTATTAATTTTTAAGTTCATTAATGCTTTTAAAAAGAAATCAAAAACGCTTTTGCAACCCCATTTTGTCTGACAAAAAATTTCGCTTATTTAAAGCAATGCATAGGAGTCTTTCGAAGCTTTTCATAAAGTTCAAAACAAAATGACATTTTGTGTCTTCAAATTACAAAAAAATCCAATCATATATTCAATATACTGATGAAATTATAAATGCGTGATGAAAAATTCTTTGGGTTTTCATAATTATCCTTTTTGCTTTATATCTTATTTTAAATTAACTAAGAGAAGTATTATTGTTATGCTGTTAGGTTCCATTCTTGCTTGGTTGGAATGAACCACTGATATTGTGAAATTGAAATGCGAAAGCAATATGTTTTCATAGAAATAACTATTAAACCAGCCAACAGAATACGTCATAATTCTAGAGAAATTAAAAAGATTACCCATTTTATCGTGAGTTAAACCGTGACACCAGTTTAGGATTCCAATAATAATAACGAGATATATTATTCTGCATACATTTTGATGTAATTTAATGGGAATTAACCTTAGCACTATTTTAAGTAGTGTTTCACTGTTTTCCAGCTCCACGAAGAAGCTGAAAGAAAAAAGTTATTCTGTCTGTTGTATCTCCAGAAAATAACATTAATAATTTTCTGATTATCTTGAGCTATAATCTATTTACCTTTCGTTATTATCTGTATAATATGTACAGTTGTTCAAGTATTTATTATGACGCCTGGCACTTTGTTGTATAAACTTTGAGTTACGACGCGTCCCGTCTCTTGTGGCCGTTATCGAACGTAACGCATGCTAATTGTTGTAGTAGTCTCTAATATTTTCTCCAGACTCTATCGGGACTTTGAAGCACTGGAATCGGGAATTAAAAAGAGACTTTTCGCCTGAATATAAGATACGTAGAACCGCAACAGTCTCATCGAATGATAGCTCCACGGGTTTTCTAGGAAGAATGTAATTAATAAAGAGTTCGTATGCTCTGTTAGGAAGACGCCGCAGGAGTAAACGATTCTTCGTCGATTCCGACATGTCCGAAGAAATTAAGTCCTTAGTAACTGAGAACCGCTGTATCCATATCTGGGAATTGCTCAAAGATGGATCTAAAATCGGAATCTGATCAGGAATTTCATCTGGAGTTATCGTTTGCTACTTTAATGCGTTAGTTAGAGCCGCGAGAAGCTCTTCAGTTTGCTGCTTTGTTATAACGTAAAGTACGGATGTGTTATACTACCTAAATAGTTCGATTAGTTTGCGTTACGTTCGATAACGGCCGCAAGAGACGGGACGCGTCGTAACTTAAACAACTGTACATATTTTATAGATAATAACGAAAGGTAAATAAATTATAGTTCAAAATAATCAGAAAATTATTAATGTAATTTTCTGGAGATACAACACTGTCTTCATCAATAGTCACTTATTTCCCAATACTTCAGCTCATTGATCTGAAAGTATTACCTGGAAAATGCGAGTAGAGGATTAGAAGACCTTAATTTTCAAGTTGTAAAATTTTGGTTCAAATTATAATTCAAAATTTCCATTTATGTAACTCCCGAATTCTCTTTTTAGGCTCTTTTACTTGAAATTTGCCATTAACTTAAGAATTCCGATGATGATATCAAGCCGATTAATAGTTTTAGCCACACTCATACCGAAACGTAATAACTTTTTCCTGCGATTAATGACACAATGAAGTTAAAAAGATTCAAGTGGAAATCTATACCCGAATGCCGATAAGAAGGCCAACGTTTTCACTCCTCCAGTGCATGATTCAACGCACAAATCTCATTAGGACAAACTTTGTTAATGCCTTTAACGACCAGAAATTAAAAGTTTTTCTGTCATTAGAGTTAAATCTACGTGGATTGAATAAAATTTACAATTAGTTTCTCTTAGGAACCGAAAAGAATTTTTAAAAGGGAGATCAATGTATTATGCTTATATGTAAAGAAAAGTTTATTTCCGAAAGAGACAACGACTCACCCCTGGTGAATTCGCAAATTAGTGGTGAAACTGAGTAGGGATCTCATGATTGCTTTTGGAATAACCATTAGAAAACCAATAGAAAATCTTTCTTAGGGGAGTAGCCAATCATATTTGAGCTCCAGGGGCCGACCAATAGAAAATTCCCAAAACCAGAGTTTGAAGTACATTGAAAAGAGCCTAAATTTCGATGCATGGGATTGTGGTAATTATGTAATTTTTGTCAAAGGTGACTCTCCGATTTTTCAAAAAAAAGTCTTGCGGTAATGACCAACTTCTGCTATTTTAAGTTTGTCGAAAAAAATTGAGAAATTGAAAATTATTTATATTATTATCCAAAATCGTTCATTTTTGCGTGAGGAGAAATGGTGAATGTATTGATTTAACTTGATTTTAAAGTTTATAAAGCAACTAATTTACTTCATTCTTGCACCAAATTTAAATCCACCATTAAATTGCCTTCATGGCTACAAAAATATTTGGAAGAAAATATGTTTAAGATTCCGAGGAAACATTCCTGTTTGGGTATTTTAAAATGTAGTCTTAACCTTCAGGATGGAATCGCCTGTGCAAATTCTTCAATACCTACTTCTAGCATTCATTTAGTTTACTTATACGTGTATTCCAGCCGTTGGTATCCTTTTACTCGTCAGTTCAATTTCTGAGAATCTAAAAGAAAATGCAGGGTTTGGTGTTATGACTTAGATGCAGTGATAAACGTTACGTGACAGGGCAACACTAATGAAATCGCCGACTAACCAATAGGGGAGCTGTAGAAGAGTTAAGGACCGTAACTACCGGCTCGTAGATAGAGAAACCTAAATCTGAGGCCGTAATCGAGTCGTAGACGAAGAAATCACCATCGAACAGCCCTATTTTCAAATCTCTTTTCCCTCTAATTGTACCCGTGGGCTACTGAACACAACTTAAACAATTTTCCTACTAATTTGAAGTAAGCCATGTTTCTGTGATTGGGGTCAACCGAGAAAGTTATTTCCAACATATGATTTTTTACCTATTTGGTGAAATGTGTCAGCTTAAAATCCTAGCGTAGGATGGTGAAATTAACAACTGTTTGTTTGCCTGAAGTTATTTCCTTCGATAGCAATCAAAATTGCTAAATGCATTTGCTGAAAGCAAGGCCTGAGGATTAAAAGTGACCATTTCTTGCCCTGCTTGGAGGTCACGAAAGCTCTTAAATTGCCTGACCTCTAAGGAGAGCTAGTAAGGGCTTATTTTGTTACTGAAACTGTTTAAGGGCAATAGAAAAGTGCATTTAACTCAGTTAGCTTAGGATAGGGGTTTTCGAAGTGACAAATCAAACCCATTTTAAGTCTGATTACTTAAAATTGAAATTACTTAATCCTTATATAAAATACACAAATTCCAAGAAACGCTTCCGTTTCTAAGCAATGACAAAGCGACAAGGTTTGAGAGACGTTGACACCTCTCCTTGCAAGATCCAGAAAAAGCACTTTTTCTCTGACCAAACCTTGTTTACGATTCTCGTATTTCTTACACGTCGTCGAATGTGTATCCAAATCTTTGGCCTTCATACGTGTTTCCAACACCTACTTTATACAAATTCGATGGACGCGATAATTAAATCACCATTTTGTATAAATCGAATTAAATAAATCAATCCGGATCTCTCATAGTGTCAAACTGTATAAAATAGCAAATTATATTAAATGCAGCGCGCTTCTGTGTTTCTGCTAATAAGCTTTCGACATGAAGGTAAATAGTGTATTTAGTCATAATAAAGTGATTGTTTACCCATGCAAAGGACTGCAAGATTTTATCGGCCATTTTTGGAAACGATAAGAGGCCTGAAATACGGAAAAGGGTGTAGCTGACACCTTGATTTTATCGTGCTCTCTTTGCTTTAGCAAGATTTCAAACCTAGCGGGGCAAGAAAACTTGCCAGGGCCTGGTCCATTCAGCTTTCCCAAATTTATTTGATCTCAACTTAACGTGCACATATTACTTGCCATTAAATTGCATTACAGAATGTTGAATTTAAAGTAAGGGACATATTCAATTATTATTCATTTCGTATTTCAAACCATAGGAAAATTCTAAAGGAGAAAAACTCGGAAATTTAATTCATTAGGAAATTTCTCCAGAGTTTCTGCGGCTCAATGTTGGTAGTTTAGTTGAATTCACATCGTGCTTCAAATTAATTTGAAATATATCTCAGAAAATCTTCGGTCGGCAGAACATTTAATGCATTGGAAATTCTAAATTGCGGTTGAGGAAAAACCTTACTCCGGAACCGTACCCACCGAGTGACGTGTGGGTTTTCCAGCCCTGGTTAAATGAAGATTTGCACATTATATAGTTTATCGCTTGAAAATTCCACCCATTACTGTGTACAGGTCTAGGCATTTAAATGAAATGCCTTCAAAGGGGCATTATTGCATTTTAAAAATTTACGTATCACATTTATAATAAATAATATATTGAAATAAGGAAATAAACCTTGCAATAGATTTTCTAATAAAAAATAATGATTTTCAGGTTATTCATGCCTATATTTATGTTTTAAAATGACTGAATGTTTTCAACTTATATTTTATCACAATCGTAATTGTTTAAATTTCTTAAAAATGAACATTAGATTAACACCAATAATTGTGCTGGGGTTTTATGATTAATACTCTTGACTGAGGTTGTCAGCAAAGTTGCTCCCTTTTGACAAATGAAGGTCCTGCCCGAAAATAACTCGAAAGTAGAAGTATGGACGTGTAATGTTGCACAAAGCACAAAATAAAGAGCTTTTAAAATCGGAATTCGAAATCAACTAATAGGCTTTACAACAAATAGGCATTTAATTTTAATACAGTCGCAATTTATGGTGAGTACGAGATCATCGCATAAGTTTTGTCCGAATTGTCCTTTTTTAAAGCTAATGATTAATTAACAATGTCTTAAACAACATAGCCTTTTAAAAAAAGATGCAATGAAACTACTCACATTTTGTTTTGCATAGGAATAAATTACAATTCGTTTGAGTAAATTACTGTTGACTTGGAAGTGATCAAGAATCATTTGAGGCACATAGTATTTTACTATCTCAAGAAAGGAAACTCAGTGGCTAGTGAATGAAAGAAAATGAAATCAGAAAATTCAAAAGTAGAGATTAGACTCTCCGAAAAGATAAAAATAGAAAAGGACGAAATCCAGGTGAACTTGATGCTAATCTTGTTTAAAACGCAGCCCTTCAGAAGCTTATCCTGCGTTTAATTTTGGCATCAAACTTTGTTCGGATCAAGTGGCAAAAGTTCGAAGAAACTGGTCTTCAAGACTACGTTTGTTTCGTAGCTTACAAAATCGTTTGGAAGAAGGAGCATTTGCAAAATCACAGGAAGAGGTTGAAACTTACATTATTAAGTTTATGGAATAATCGAAAGTAAAGGAATTTTACCTCAATAATGATGTTAATGAGCTAGTTAATACTTGGACGAAAGTCAGAGGTAAGCAGGGAAAGTATACTGATGACTGACTCATTAATTAAATGTTACATTTGGTTACTTGTTTCCGTTACGGAACCTAGGGGATGACCTGTTGTTTGGTCATAAATGCTTATTGAGTTTGGCAGATACGCTTTTCGCAGGTAAGAGTTAGGAGGCGAAAAAACAGCGAGAATGTTGCATCGGCAGCTTGCCTGACAATTATTTGTTGATGCAACAAACGTTAGATACCGAAAGGGGCGCCTTTATGCCGCAAACGACTTAGAAATGCCTAAACTGAGGTTATGATTCACAAAGTAGAGTTATTGAGTCTGGGAGAAGAGTGGTTTACTCAATACCGTTTGACAAATTCCAGGCGAACTGGCTCTTCAAACACCAAATTGACGGGTAATTGATTGTGAAACTTATCAAAAGACGTATAAAATAAAACGGTTCAATTTTAAGTATCTGACTAAAGTTCGATAATGCTCACGACGATGGCGACGTTACTTTTTATGCTGTGATGTTGATGGTGATTGCGTTGGTGATGCTGGGAAATATTGTAGAGATTTTTTAAGATAGGCAAAAATCGATATATGCGTATCTAGCAGGTCTGTTCGAATTCTGAATAGCTAAAATAAACGCCCAAATGTTGCATTAGTAAAACACTAGGTCATCAACGTACTTACCATGATTACTAATGACGTCCTTCTTTATATTTGCAAGTTTAATACCTTCTTGTTTTGATCATTCGAAGAAATCAAACAAAAGCTGAGTTTCTTCCCAATGATTGTGTAAACTGTGAAACAAATGGCAGTCTGAATGTGGAGCATGGTCTGAAGCGAAGTTCTTCTTCGACCTTTTGTGATTTTTTGATTCTTGCTTCGTTGTTCTGATGCAAAATCACCGCTTTTCGATTCACTAGAGCAGATATTTTGGCCTTCAAACGTCCTAATTGCTGACAGCGGATTTGAACAGCAAAATGCCATTTTATCTCAAACCATAACGTAAGAGTGACCTAAGAACTCTTCCCCATGAAGTCCACTTCTTGGCTGTGGTTGGGGTATTTCGATTTTACTACCTCCACTCTCTACTGCGTTTAACACTTCGATATGACATCCACTCACAAGAGTCTTCCCAAAATAAGGTGAGAAGAGCCGATGTCGTCTTCTCGATACTTGTAATTGTCTTCAGACACTCGTTTTCCAAGTTTAGGAACTCTCCCAAGTTCTTGAGGTCGGCAGCGATGACCAGTTGCTTTGTCTGAACTAAGCTGAATTGCCGATTCCGCGTCCAACGATAAATCATCATAGTAATTATCTTCCTCTGATAAATGCACTCCCACCTTAATATTAAATATTTAGAAACCGAGGTGCAATCGCGACTGGCAAATAGTATAGAATTGCTTGCATTTAAAACTCATTATGATCACTAGTAGTTGACTGTTTTCATGATCAATGAAGATGTAGATTTGACCTTTTTGTTTTATCCAGTTAAATTTTATCTTCCATGAAAGGTTCTCAGGCTACCACCAAAAGCCCTTCCAAGCTGATAGTAATGAAGATGAAGCAGAGTACGACAAATTTGATGACTGTGTTAGCGGGGGCGGCGTTGGTGGTGGCGATGTTGAGAAGCGATAAATGCTGCGTTTAGGGGCTTATCTAGTCGTAATGCGAAAATAAAGTGGACCCAGGTACCGAGCTGTCCCAATAAATTGCCAGGTCCAGGTGCTAAGCAGAGCAAACGAGCTCTTATTTGGGTTTCATGGCTTCATCCGTGGTGCCGAAACAGTGCCTTTATGAACTCAATAAATATTTAATTTGAGTGAGGAATCGGTCTCATGCCCTCCTGTTTGCGATTTCAAGTAAACTGAAGATGTGGCGGGTGCTACAAGCCTATTTAACAATTTTGCCAAAAATGAAGAAGGTTCTGTTAGTCAATGTAAATATTACTTATCACCCACTGATGGTTATGAATCATTCCTTTCTACATTTCTTGTAGATTGAATGTTTCCCTTATTTGTGCATAATTATGTTTATAAATAGCAAAACTTACGGCTTAGAGAACCTCACTCACCTGCTATTGGTTGCTAGATCTACAGAAAATTATATTTACAATTCTCTTATTATTCTGAGCAGTATTTTATTCCATTTTCTTAGTTACTGTATAAATAGTACAGTTTTATAGTCATTCTTACGACTCTTGACAATTCTTTGAATATACGTTTGGCGTTGCTGTGCCATAATCTCTGGAGTTAAAATATTTTATGAAATCATATGTAATATATTATAAATGTATGTTTTAGGTAGCATGGCCTTTGCATAGAACACCAATAATCTACGATCCACTGAAAGGCTTTAACTAAGGCAGCATCGTCACAATTTCCCGAGCGAGAAAGATGTTTAAAGTGCCACTTCCCTTAATTAAAAACAATTTTGAAGGTCATTTTTGTGAAACTGCCAACAAATTAAGGCCTGCACAGATAATTAGACATTCGAATTTGCTTGGGAAAAATTATACATTCTGCATGTTGTAATTCTAAAGCACAAATTAACACCCGATCGTCGATAGAATTCCCACATTTCCAAGGGATTTAAATGAGATGTGCCTATTTCTTAAAGAGATAAACTGAGTTTATTGAGGTACAAATACTAAGCCACAAGATTGCACGTGTCGCGCTGCGTCACTAGGGACAAACAATTTATGCCCTCGTAATACTGATTACTCTGGTGAACTTGAGTGGCATTTTCTAATTCCCACGTAGTATAATGAACGGAGGTGCTATGCTACCTAAGTAGTTCGATTAGTGTGCGTTACGTTCGATAACGGCCACAAGAGACGGAACGCGTCGTAACTCACCGTTTATTCAACAAAGTGCCAGGCGTCATAGTAACGACTTAAACAACTGTACATATTATACAGATAATAACGAAAGGTAAATAAATTATAGTTCAAGATAATCAGAAAATTATTAATGCAATTTTCTGGAGATACAACACTGCGAAATAAAAGTAGATTGACTCATGAATTATTGAATCCAGAACACATATAGGAGTCGGACAAAATAGCTGAAACACCTAGCATTTTTGTACATCATTTTTGTTATGCAATATGTCTATTTAAAATAACTGTTCTTAGCAGATTTTAAAAATGGGTATAACCGTCTCAATGGTACCGTCTCAAAACTAAAAGTAATGACTGCCGCCGCCTTTGAAAGAGAAGGAAACACGTCGTCCTCAGCACAGGTTTTCAACTACTCCTGGTTATCGCTTTGGAGCTTGTCACACTCAATCGCATTAAATGCAAGGTAATGACATCACGTGAAAAGTGACTAGCCGAATACCCGAGCCTTGGTTACTCAATTGATTCGGTAATTGGCAATAAGCGGATCTTTGAAAATGATACACAACCATTTTTTCGGTTCACTAGAGAACGTCTTTTTTCTAATACAAAGCTTGTTTCAAAAGAACTAACTGAATGCAGTCGATTTGAGCACTAAATGGTGCCGCATTAGGTGATAACTATTCGAAGTGGACTATTTCTTGGTGATTGGTTGAAGATCAATCTTTTCTCAGGGAGTTTTCTTCTCACCTAGAGGCTGGGGCTGAGTTCTGTCCCCTTTATGACCCTATCACTGCCTATTTCGATAAAATATTCATTTTTTGCCATTCGATATTCAAAAGTCTATCTACCAAAAGGTGAAAGAAAATGGCTAGTACGGAGAGAAGATAAAGTGTTAACTAGAGACTTGAGATTGTTTTCAAACACCCATGTTGGGGCACCTACTTTCCACTTTCAATAGGAATTCACCTCTTCTGATACATACGCTCGCTTCACACCTTTAAACCCCTCTTTGCTACCTAAAATGGGTGGGAATAACTTTTAGTTCCATGGCGTATCTTGCCAGCCATCTAAGTCAGGAGATTATGACCACTGCTAATTGAACAGTGGCATTTAACTGCGACGAGCCAGGTTGATTGCGCTCGAAGCACGGCAGCAGATTTCCTCCGTGAAAGTCTACAGAAAATAGTGCTGGTAGGGTTCTTCGGATGCCCACGTGAAATTGCTTGGGGCAGTGGTTAAGCCCTAGGAGGAAAAGAGGGTAGTCGCCGATAATAACTTTTCATATGTACCTCGCCTCAAGGAAAAGTCAGAAAGATTGTCAATTGGCAGTTTTTTAGCGACGACTTGAACTCCGCCGAGCTCCACATAACGTGATGACCAACGAAATGCTGCAGTTGAGACATCGCCAATACTATCAGGTCATCCCGCAAGTTCTTTGGAGAGTATTTCTCATATCCAATGAAGAATCGGATATTAGTTTGGAAGTACCACCGAAGAATAATGTTAAGCACAACGTTTTCCTTGAGTATAAGAGTGGCTAGGATCTATGGAGAGAAGTAAATAGTGAATGAGAGAACTTGATTCACCTATTCGGAGGGTGGAGGAACTGGATTTGGAGGAAATTCTCCCATCACCTACCCCATTCTTCTCCTGACTTCGCTCCTTCCTAGGACTGCTGGTTTTTCGAAGCTCACAAAATCATTTTGAAGAAATACCTTTACAACGCCGCAGGAAGAGTCTGATGAAACTGGCACTTTGAGCTGCTTGAATAACTAAAACTAAATAATTCTACAATGATGAAGGTATGAAGAGATAGAGGGGATAAGTGATAGATAGTTAAGGAAATTGCACTGATGATTGAATATTTTATTAAATGCAATATTTGGTCACTTGCTATATTTATTCAACATTAATCGATGGCACGATGTTTTTTAAATAGCTTTCAATACTTGCCTGTTAGCTCAGAATAGTTTTGATCAAACGAAAATCATGAAACAAGATCTCAAGGAGTCACTTTTACCAGAAATTAATGTTAATTTTCGGTTCAATGATGCTAGAAATGTCTTTCAGTAATTGACCTCATAAATTGAAAATGCATTCATTTGGCATCATCACCAATATTATAAAATATTCACATGAGTAGAAATCGGCACAATGCCGCCGACTGTTGTTTTTAAGATACATTAAAATGCGAGCGTGGGAAAGAAGGAAAGGAGTGAGTAGTTACAGTTACGTGAGCGAGAATTTTCCCTTATAAATGCATGTATCCTGGTAAATAACCTAACACAAGCAAAGCAATAGGGATTGCACATTGTGGGGAGAGAATCAAAGAGCCGTTGGATTAACCCGGGGAAGGGAAAATCGACACAATGGCAACGAATATTTGAACAGGAGAAGGGTAGGAATCGGAATTCTCTCATCATGGGATAGGATATGTGGTTGATAAGGACAAATGTAATTGAATCAAAAGATATGCTGTAGTTCAAAAAATATTTCCATGACCACAATTTTAAAAAAGTTAGCTTCGATATTAGAGTCGGCTGATCTCCTCTACAATGATTTATTGAGTACAAGGCCTATTGAGGGAGCACAAAGAGAGCTAGATTTTTGGAATGCGTGTGTCTCAGATTGTCCTCTCAGTGCACTGCCAACGACCGTATGAAATAAAGGAGTCTAGACTGTGTACTATCTTCATTTGGCAGGAGGACAAAAGACCTAGAAGATGCTGATTGGACGACAGAGGACTTGAGTCAACTGGGTTGGCAAGGCTCGGCTGCAATATGGAACTGGATCGTCTTGTCTGCATAGCACCAGTGAAGCTGATTATGCGCCATCTAGTGATGAGGATTGGGACTAGCTAGGCCCCTGCAAGTCCATTATAGCATCCATCTTTATATCAGGTCATCCCATAGGTTCTGTCCGAGTTTTAAATAAATATAACAAATGGCCAAATGCTTCATTTAGTTAGAGATTCAATCATCAAAGCACTACACCTTCGTATCATCTATTAACAAGCTTTTCAATACCATTATTGCAAGATTATTTGGATTAAAGTGACTTTGCAAGGTACTATGGGGGGAGCAAGGCCGGGAGAATAAAGTAGATCTAAGATCTTCTTAGATCTTTTGCGACGTGATTCTTGTTGTGTGGGGCCGTGCATTGCCCTGATTAAACAACACCATTCCCTGGGGTCTTTTTTTCCAACAAAACATGGTTTAAGGCCCCAATTACTGACAGTAGATTCGAGCTTTAATTGTTGCGGCAAAGTGGACATTCCATCAAATTGAAAAAAAACCTATTTTCCATGAGTCTTCCTCGGCGGCTGTGGTTGTGGTCTTCTCCCACTTGCGAAGCCATCAGTCACAGTCACAGATGTCGCTAACTCGAGACTGCATGAGTAGGTCCCCATTTTCAAAGTCAAACTTTTCCAAGATTTCGATAAACAGTTGTATGGTTCGAAGTAAACCTAATTGTCGATTACAAATCAACTTAAAATGTGGGATAAGTTTCTCAAAGGACAGCTTCATCAAGAAGTTTATCACCGACCTCAACTGGACGTAGTGAGGTTCGAGGAGGGTGAAATCCTCACTTCCAGTGAATTCCGCAAACCATATTCTGCAATCATCTACTTTTATTCACACATTCCTCTTCGGCTGCTGAATTTCCTTTCTTGGATTCGTGAAACTTTATGCGCCTCGGATGAATCCTGGGTACATCCAAGTTAGCCAGGTTTTAATCAAGTAAATCGTAATTTTATTTTTCTGTACACTAAAATCTGATCATTTGAAATGCATCCCACATTCAGGTTCATTTAAGATTGTAAAATACTCTTTAAATTTCATTGTTTAAAATGCGAAAAATTCAAAAGAAGATTAAGGGGTGACCTGAAATTTTTAGTGATTGCTGTAAAAATTACTGACTTTGGTTGGCTTTTTAGGGGCTAGCTCTCTCTTGTTGGTATTGAGATAATTTGACGTTTTTATAGCAGCTCTATTACGAGTAGTTTATTGAAACCTCAAAAGCTCAATTGTTGGGGACCAATGAAGTCGCTTGAACAATACTTCTCGTACTCCAAAAGAACGATCATGTCAGCTTAGACGGGCTCAGAATGACCAGAATATCCAATATTGCCGATTCTACTAGGCAGACGAGTGTTCCTAGCTGTCTTAGGAGAGATGTTATAAATTTGATTATTTGATGACAAGTTCACCTCAACGTCTAATAGCTATGAACTCGCCCTGTGAATTAATGCACTATGGAGCTCCATGTTTGATACCCTTGCTTTCGATTTCCACTTTACTTCGTGCGCTTAGTCCAATTCCAGCTTTACCATCTAGTCGCATAAATCTAGTTTAATGCAAAAACATAAATTTATTAACATGAGGCACGTAATATTTCAGCAGCCTAGGTGGCTTGAAGCATTCAGTTTATGTAGGGGAACGTGCGAATGAAAGAAGATTGTTGTAGAAGATCTTTCGCGAAATTCAGAAACTGAAGATTAAGCAGAATGACTTTCAGGTGAGTTTGGTGAGAAGTTGTCACATGAAGGAGCCCTTGAAGAAGATTATCCTGCTTTGTCAGTTGAGTTAGAATTGGCAACTAAGCTTAGTGTCACAACCCTAGTTAGCATCTGCTCTTCTCTTCTTTCGCGCAAAATTTCCCAACTTTTTCGGCGGATGGACTTAAGGACTGAAGCAAAAATTAATGATGCAACCTGCTGTCAGCAATTCGAACTTTTCAAGCAAGCTTTGAAGAAAAAAAGCGTGTTCTAGTGAATAGAATAGGGGGTGATACTTCCTTAGGACAAAACGGCAAGAATCACGACACAACAGACGGAAGAAGAACCTGATTGGGAGACAATTCCCCATCCACCTGATTCGCCCGACTACCATTAATTTTGTAGAGATTACAAATTTGTTTGGGAAAAGATCTTTGCAAAAGCAACAGGAAGAGGTTTGAGCTAACAAAAGTAAGTTCTTCGAATCGAAGGCAATCGGATTTTATAATCCTGATATTAATGAAGTCATAAATGATCAGGGCCTGAACTTGGATGCTTGAATGTAACATTTGGTCACCTATTTTATCGACTACAAATTCAGACAGAACTTACCGGAAGATCTAATCTATCTATTTGCCTTTTAGAATTTGTATTGATATGGAAATGGTTTTGAGTTCATAGTGAGAAAAAGGGTTTTCTTGCTCTCGTTTCCCCAACTACTGCGATAGTTATTATCTAACAAATGATTCTGTGTACTTTTTAATTTACAATGATGATTACCTCACCCCTTATATAATTATCAATTAACACGCCCTTTTGAAATTATAGGTCTTAATTGTACCCCTGACTATGCAACCTCAAATTAATAGTCATTTGAAGCTTGTTGACGTAAATAATTATTATCATCATTTTTACTCTTCGTAACTTAAGAAGAGGGATTAAATATGTTCTTTGGTATTTTCGAGAGTTAAACCAAACTATAAAAAATTGTGTTATGTATATTGATTTGGATGCTTGAACGCCTTCAACCGATATAAAGTAGTAATGGCACAAATTCTGAAACAGGCTTCTACGTTTAGGTCACGCTGTGTATTTTGTTCAAAATGAACACGATTGTTGTCAATGGGAAAGATCTTAGATATTAAAATCTCCATTCGACCAGTTTCGTGGAAAGCGACTTCAAAGATCGATTTCTTGGTTGTTGATACGAAACACAGATATTCTATCTCTTGCATTGTTGTAATTTCATACAGTGAATGAAAGGGCAGAAAATGTTTTCTTGTTGAGCACAGTGTCCTCCAAAATTCCCATACAGAGTGGAAAAACTTTCCTTGATAGGCAACGGCGAACGTAGCGGGTAATTATTTTACGCTCCATCTCAACTCTCATGAGGTAATACTAAATAATATTACAAACCACGTGGCTTTCACTTGAGCACATGAAGATCGAATTTCTGTTTTGCACAAGAATATTGCGCGGATACCAGTGATCGAAATTCGATAGCAAACTTAAAATAAGTTAGGCATTTGTATCGTCCACGAAAATAATGCATTTATCTGTTCTAATAATTTTTGAATAAAATCGTTTGGTAGTCAAGACACGCATTGCTGTAGTTTTGTGCGGAAACACGATTAAAAAATGCATAGGAATTTTGTAAGATCACGAGACCACTGTCACGTGACAGAAAATTTCAGGGTTAGGACAAGCCCTTCGGGCAAAGTAATCTACAGTTCTTATTCAGAGTTGGCTTTGAAAGCATTGTTATGAGGTAATAGTATAGTAAGCACCAATACTTACATTTCACAGTATAACAGCGAAGTACTGATTGAAGTAAGCTCCACGGTTTTTTGCATTTTAGTTATTTAATTTTCCTATTAATTCCTAGAAATCAGCTAGAATGGTCAAACTAGAAACAGTGTTGTTAATTTGTTTCCGAAAAAAATATCGCTATTTGCCTGACCAAAAGCAAACATGTTTTTAAAAAAACGACCACACCAGACGATATTTGGTTATAAACATCCGAATGCTATGTTGACGGCTTCAATTAAAATGATTTAAAACCTTGCCTTTGAGATGGACCTAACACAAACACCGAAACGGGCTTTTGGCTCCTAAACAAGATATTATATTCCTACCTGAAAATTGGGTAGTTTAAAGCTGGAAACTTGAACGAATGGATTTGAGTTTCGAGTTTAGGATCAACAATTATTTAGATTTATATTTTAATATAAGTAAATAAGTAATTGATTTCATTTAATAATTTGGAGTAGAGCTATTTCTCCAACCATTGGCTGATGAATATTTGACACACCGAACACATGATCACGATTTCACAGTATTACCAATGCAATTCAAATTAGTTATTTTAAATTTACTGGTTTCTTTGGGACTAAAAGACTAGGAATTTTGGTCTTTTCTTGAGAAAGACACTAATTATTGCCTTACTATAGTTATCATAATCAACAAGAGAAATAAAGAGACAATGAAAAAGTGGAAAGTGTATGACAATCCTAGGCAACGGTGAAATCACGAAGGATAAATCGATCACGGGTATTGGAATGTGTAGCAACTACAAAAGCAAAGTATTAGAGGAAACACCTAACATTTCAGCATTATAATCTTTCAACAAGTTATGAACAATCAAAACTTGACATATTCTAAAGTTCTTTGTATATTACTTCTGTTATTTTATGTGTTTATTCAAAATAAGTGTTTCAAAATGAAGGTTAAAATGATCATAGCCGTGTAAAATTGGCAGAACTTTCGGACTTTTAAAGAGTCTGTCTCGAAGGAAAAACGTCGTCCTCAGCAAAGCTGCACAGGTTTGAAATGAAATTGTTAGAGAGGTACGCAAGACCACGACTCCTAAAATCATTGCAGAGTTCCTCATTGAAAACCCACAGAACTCAGTTTCCACAGAAACTGTCCTTCTCAAGCTTCAAAAACCTGGATTCCACCATGGAAGAAAAGCTCAATTCTCAAAGACTGCGAACGTTTTAAAGCGTTTAATGGTGGTCCCTCGAGCAGTGCGGAGATGTGATTTTTCTTAGAAGACCCATCCTTCACCTCCTTATGACCTACCTACTGGTGAATGTGCATAAGTTTAAGGACAGCCGAGAGAAGCGTTTAATCCAGAGTGCTGCCTTCTTCAAGCTGGGGGGTTCTGCGCAGATGATCTTGGGTGTTAAATTCTTGGAAATCAGTAGCCGAAAAAAGTTAACAGCCGAGACTAGTTCGGAGAGGAACACCACCATCTTCCAGGACGAAAATGCAGCACCAATCCACAAAACAGCTAGAATGGCCTTAAGAGGAACATTCCGATGAAGCTGAACATCTCAGCATCTGGCCACCACAATCTCCAGATCTCTACCTCATCGAGGAGCATTTATGTCGGATTTGAGAGACTCAACTGAGAAGTCGATTTTCGCCCCCGCCGACATCGTATCTAAAAGAACTGGGTGAGAGTGTTTTAATTGCGAAAGAATGGGCTGAAATTTCTTTGAAAACAATTTACAATTTGTATGAAACTATAATTAGGGCTGCTACTGTCACAAATGGTGGACATACACCTTTTTTTTCAAGGTGTTTGCACTAAATGAGGGGAAATGAAATATAGTTCTTAATAATCGGAATATTGTAGATATATAACAGTTTACTCTTTAGCCATTTTCTCTGTCCGTTTTCAGATAAGACTGCCGTATTTACTCCTACAACCCTGTGAATTGAGGTTTGACACCCACTAATCATCCGACACTAAACCCATCAAGTCGTATCATAGGTGCTCCAATCACCCAGAAGATTATCATTTGAATACCCTGTGTTTTTGCGTCAAGGCCTGATCTGCCTAATAATAGCCTTACGTCAAATGACAATCAGATTACACGCTTGAGAGACAGATTAATGAATTCATGACTTGACCAATGTCTACCACTTGTCACTAGAAGACATTAGCCTGACCTTTTTTAGAACCTGTTGTAAGTCAAAAATCCATCTCAGAACTGACTGTCTGCGAACTGGTGTTGTTCCAGTTTCTTAACTCCTCCTAATCCGAAGGCCTACATTAGTTCATAGACTCAGAGGGAATAATTTCTGTTCCTAAGTCCGACTGTTACTCATCATTTAAAGCAATCCATGTTTCATGAGTTCAAGAAAGGTACTCAGCACCAGCCAATGCGGCTAGAAGCATTCACTCAGGTTTTGGAGCATTGGGAATGTGCGAATGAAAGAATATGTTTGCAGAAGATGGTTTGTGAATTACAGCATCTCTTGGAGAAGCTTATCCTGGTCCACTAAGCTTAATTCAAACCATTATTTCACTTTTCGGAAAGACGACTGGCGAAAATGGATTTATATTGAAATTTTAGGCGTCGAAGAGGAGGATTTCATGAGATAAAGGTCCTCTTTATTACAATCTGGTGGGATTACTAGGTAAATGCTACCACCTAATACAGTAACAATTCATGCTCAAATCTGCAGTCAACAATTAGGGCGTTTGAAGCGAGCTTTGAGTCTCCTCTGGTGATTCGAAAGGGGGTGATTTTTCATCAGGACAATGCGACACGACCCCACATCACTTCACAAATGATCGAAGAAGACATCGATTCGGGAGGAAATCCCTCATCCTCTGCCGTATTCCCTCTGTCGTATTCCTTGCATAGCTTTTGCAATGCAGAACGAAGAGTTTGAAACTGACCTTTGTTTAAGTTCTTCCAATCAAAACCAGAATAATTTCATAACAGGTGGAAGTAAGTCATAGACGATCAGGGTTAAGTACATTGATGATTGAAACTTTAATTAAGCATAACATTTGGTCGCTTTTTATTTATTCAAAATTGAATAAGCGGATTAAGACATTGCGGCGTTTAAACTAAATATTTTGAACAAAATAATTTTCTTTTCTAAGTTTTTCTCTCTTTATTTGCACAGCCAAGCACACTATTTAATAAGCTTTCAAATAGCTTTTTTTAATTCTTTACTAGTAAATTTCTGTGAAAAATTCTCGAAAAAGTTCTGCTGGTCGATAATTTTTTATTAACTAATTGGTGCATCTTGAATTTTGTAGATGGTATGCCTACTTATAAAATATGCATAAGTGCTAGTTGGCATATTCAGTGATGAATAATGCAGGGAGACTGCTTCTCAGAAGCAGAACTTTTATACTTACTAAAAAGTCAAGAAATACACAAATGCCTTAAATGTGCAAAAGTCTGGAGAAGGGGAAGCGAAGTCCTCTCCCAGTTTGGCTGGTGCATGAAATTGGTGTAACTCTAGGGAGCCATGTTTATGATTTTCTGATTAATACTTACTACATTTTATTCCTCATTGATTATACTTTGCAGTTCATACGCGCCCGTCCCTAGTGGGTTGGACAAAATTGCAAAAAACCTTGAAGAATCAACAAAAAATCTATTTGGATATCGTGTAGGTCTACCACAAATTGTGAATTTTTGGTCCCAAGGGACTTTTGGCCCATTCTTCCTCAGTTAAAATGCCCTTACCCAATTCTTTCAGAGACGATGGCTGCGGAAATCTACCGTAAATGCTCCTCAATAATGAGGTTGGCCAGATGAGATGCTCAACTTCATCAGAATGTTCCCTCTCGTGACATTCAGCTTTAACAATTCTGGTTGCATTGATTGGTGTCCTATTACCATCTTATGTGATGGCTGTGTTCCTCTCCGGAAACAGTTGCTGAACAATTATGCTCGAGGGACCAATACACGAGAAAGTTTCTACTCTACCAATAGAAGCTTTGAAACATTTATCGTCTTTGAGCAGCTCTTCCGTGGAGAAATTCAGGTCCCTTGTGCTGCTCCCGACGGAAACTGGGTTCTGTAGGTTTTCACTGAGGGACTCTGCAATGATTTTAGGAGTCGTGGTCTTGCGACCCTCTCTACCAATTCCATTTGAGAGAGTCCGACGTCTTCCTTCTCTTTCAAAGGTGGCGGTCATTACTTGTGAGACAGTACCTCTTGAGAGTACGTCAAGCATTCCGGGTGAGTACAGTTTCCGTTGCACCAGTGCCTGCAATACGGGCGCCAACTATTTGGCCACTTTGAAAGTCCGAGAGGTGTCGTTGAGTTACCAAGAAGGTTTGCCGACCAATACTTGATATTGAGGCTCGGAACGGTCGTCCGAGTGTCGTACCTAGATACCAGCCAATATACAGGGGGCAAAGATCCCACTTACTCGATTCACTTGTGCGCTCAGTTGTTACGTTAAGCACAAGACATTTAGATGTAATTACTGCTTTGGAATTAGCAACGTCAGCCTGTGGTATGGCAGGGTGCCAGTACTGAGTCAAACTGAATACTTCGTATTCGATGTATTTTCTTACGTTGTTGTAGCATTCCTACAGCAGGCCTAAGCGAGAACCAAAATCCAATACTACTTACGTGTAGTAGTTAATTTTTTAAAACTAGAATTTAAATGCAAGTTTGTTGCGATTACCACGTCTAAGCTAGTTTGGAAAAGACCAATTTTTTAGGAACGCGATGTCACCTGCGGAAAATAGCAAAACCAGACGACTGCCTCCTTTGCGTCGCAATAAAAGTTGTTGTGTCGGCTTTTTAGAGTTTTGTGAGGAAAAATACATTGTAATGTTGTGGAAGAGTGAATGCACTTTAGAAAATAATTGTTGGGTGCTCCTGAGTACAGGGTAGGTATTCAGCTGTGCATACTACATCTCGAAAAAAAAACGAATGCAATCGCTGTACATTCTCGTGTTTTGTTTCACAGTAAATGACGTAAATAAACATGCAAAAATGGGGTACATTTATGTGAATGCTATCTGCTAATGGAAAACTTTCGGCCCTGAAAATCCCAAACCATATTATCTAATTTGTCATATTTTTACGGACGTAGTAGTATCTTACCATTCTACTTTCGAGCTGACAAGTTTAATAGAATAATTCTAGTATGAATATCTCCTGAATTCGGCCATGGGTGCCACTAAATCACCAAAAAATCGATAAATCAATGAGTAGCCTTATAAAACAGCTGATATTCGACCTTTGGAAAATGTGGATCAAATTTTGTTGTTATTATGCATATTTCTTCGGGACATTTTAGTGAAGTGTAATGAAAAACGCATTCATAAGCTCATCTAGGAGCTAGCTTCGATTGCTACCAGCATACTCTAGCTTGAACAGGAGAGATAGAATTTAAATGAATGAGTCGACGAGCACGGTTGCAAGAGGGCTCTGTTCTTTTTGTGGGGCCCATTTAATACGAATTTATTGGCTTCACCTGCTGGACAATTTGAACAAAACAACTTTAGAGGTTTTTTCGAAAAACTCGTAAATGCTAGTTTTAAGCTTTTTTTCCCTTTTTCTTCGAAATGATTTTGTAAGTTGCAAATTAAATGGTATTTCAGTGAGGAGCGATGTCAGGAAGTCGAGGTAGTGGATTAAGATTTATCTCACAACAAAGTTCTGCCATCTTTAGTAGCCCGAATCTTGCAGTGCTGCATTTTCCTGATGAAAAACCATTCCTTTTCAATTCACTAGAGCATGTTTAAAATGCCCTAGATGTTGACAGTGAATTTATCATCAAATGTTGTTGCATTAGGTGACAATTAATTCTAACTTGATTATTCCTTGGCTATCTACCAGATTAATCGGAGAAGAACTCTGTGTTCCCAGGAAATTCCCTTCTCAGCGACAGTGGCTAAGGTCTTTCTCCTCTGTCTATGACGCTATTTTCGAGAATCAAAATTCTCCCCACCAAATAGGTTAAAACAGATTGGCGAGAATGGGGAAGACAAAGGCAGTTGTCAACTCGAGATTTGGTATTGTTTTGCAGAAAATTCATGAAACAAAAGTAGTCAAAAGTTGGAAAATTTGCCACGAATTCGGGCGGTTAAGACAATTAGCAGTGGTACGGTTTGAAGGAAGTAGTATAAAGTAGTACAATCTTCTTCATTGAAGCTTATCATCAAATTCTATTAGACGTCGTCCGGTTCGATCTTTATCTTCTTGGAGGGTGAAATCGCCACTTCCACTGAATTCCACAAACCGTCCTCTGTTGCAAGTTCCTTCATTTGCACATTACTCTCATCGAATGACTCTAGATGCGGTTGAGTTTTGTTTTTAGAACTCATGAAATATCACATACCTTAAGTGATTTTTTGGTACTTTACATGTCAGTAGGGATTTAATCAAGTGAATCCTATTTTTATTGTTCTGAAAAACAGCATTTGATCCGTTTGAATGCATCTTAACATAAAAATAATGTAACGCTCCATTAGACATTTAAAAATACTCTATAAATCGTTCAATTTATAAGGTAATATCGAACAGAACGAATGGGATGCCTTATAGGATTAGACCTACGCCCAAGCCTACATTTTCGCTTGATTGGAAAAATAGAAAAGCAAGTTGCAGCCTTTCGGCCAAATAAAAGTAACTTTTCGATACCAAGGATTGCTCTTTAATGGGATTCCATTGTTTTGACATCGATAATTATCATTCCTCTCTTCAAGAACGTGAAATGGCCACTCTCCGGTAGATAAGCTTTCTCCACCGCTGCATAGCTGAAAAAAAATTTTCACGCAATCCATCGCGGGCTACATTGACAATACAACCTCTATGAAAGGCTCATTTGCGCAGCTTACAAAGTCCTCGCAAATCACTGTCAGAAGCCTTAGAAGGATGACAGTAAATCAACTGGCATAATCCGAGTGGACAATTCCTTTCTTCTTAGTGGCGAAGAAGTGGAAATGTATATAAACTTCTTTTTCTATCAGGTCTGAAAACAATCTCCAAATCCAAGTTAACGGCAGACGCTCTTCTCTCAACATTCGCCAACTTGTTTCACATTTGTGTGAACGGAATACCATAATTTGGAAAAAGTAACAGCTTTTGCAAGAAGAGGTGCATTGATGAATGAATCCACTATTCAAATGCCATAATTGGTAGCTTGTTTTATTTACTCAAAATTCCACCAGAAATTATGAGATGACCTGACATATCGATCGTTCTAGTCGAGCATTAGTCAACTCCGAGTCAGTGCAGGGCTCTTGAGAGTGCTCCCGTAATCGAGCAATGCAATGCTACCGAAACTCAGGGTACTCGTGCTGTTTTGACTTTTTAGAATGCTCAGACGCTGTCACTTTGTCGCAAGTGCATTACCAGGCACTCAAACGAGAGAGAGAGACCACTCGTAGAATGCACTGAGGCAAAGTTGCATTAATTTCTACTGCGACTGTTAGAGTGTACTATCCTCACTGAATCTCTGATACTAGGGGTTGTTCGTCAGATATTCAGATGCTTTTTCAGAATTTATTAGTATTCTACCTCTTCCTTTACGTGCCTTATCCATTCCCCTGAATTAAGATAATAGAAGATCCCATCGGTTAACGCCATAAATTTCGTCTTGTTGATTCACTCCGGCATTTGAAAGGAGAATGAGTTTATAGTCGCCACCAAATACTCAAATAAGCACTGTGAAACGAATCGCTGGCAGAATTTAGCAGAATGAAAAGAAAACAATTGGATTGCACTCGCACTATGTGGGGAATCGTTCAAAATGGTTGAAACACCTTGAAAATCAGCAAAATCTATTTTGATACGGTGTATATCCACTTTTTACGGCAATAACAGCCCCAATTCTTCCAGGTATTGATTCATGCAAATTGTAAATTGTTGATTATAAAGGTATTTTAGCCTATTCTTCAGTTAACCCTGGCCCACGTCTTTTAGATACCATGTGGCGGCTCCTCAAAAATGAGGTTGAGGTGCTCAACTTCATTAGGATGTCCATCGTACAGCCATTCTTCAACAATCCTAGCTGTATGGATTGGTGCAGCGGCATCATCATCTTGAAAGATGGCGGCGTTCCCTCCCGGAAACCGCAGATCTTGAACAATCATAGGATGAACTTGTTAGCCCAAAATTTCTACATAGCCTCGGCTTTTATTTCCTCTCCAAAGATTTCCAAGAAATGGCACTCCGGATCATCATCACTGGTTTACGGACGGGAGAAGGCAGCAGTCTGGATTAAGCGCTTCTCTCGGCTGTCTCCAGACGTAGTACACTCGACTACCTGAGGTTGGAAATAAGGTAGCAATCAATGATTCGTCAGAGAAAATAGCATTTCCCCACAGCTGGAGGGACAGACCAATTCTGGAGGTTTCTATTTGACCACTCTAAAAGCTTTGAAACATTTGTCGTTTTTGAAAGCAGAGGTATTCTGATTTCAGGGGTGGAATTCCAATTTGTGCAGCTCCCTTCTAGGAAATGGCTAAAATGAGTTTAGTGGCCGTGGTCTTGCGATTCTCTTCAACAATTCCGGTCTCAGTCAACAACTTCGAAAACTTTCGGCCTGACCTGTGCTCTGTTGAGGACGACGTTTTCCTTCTCTGCTTCATAGGCGGCAGTCATTACTTTTGCAACAGCATCTCTTGAAACGACATACAGGGCCCATCAAAAGGGCCTCTTTGAAAGTCGGAGCGGTGTACAATTTTTATACGGTTATAATCACTTTAAATACCTATTAGAAAGAGGGAGGCTTTAGTGACCACCTTGCCAGAAAACCAAAATCCCCGTTAATTGAAGAGATCCGTCCTCCGAGAAAGTGCAAAATCAGCATGCTCCGGCTGGGCGTCATGTGAGCTGAGCAGACACGATAAACTAGATACTGGACAGCCCCCCAGACCCACTGTCCTCAAACACACATTGTGGTACACACGTATTTAATTAAAGCTCCGATAATAGTCGGACCTCATATGGATGGAACGGAAGGGTAGCTTCTCCGCTATCAAATTCATCGAGAAGACGCTGTATTCCACTTCTCAGGGTCCTCAACTGATAAGTGGGATATAAAAACACACTCGATGTATGACTGCTGTTGACTCAGGTGCTTTTCGGAAGGTAACCTGTGCATGTGATTGCCATAAAAGCATCTTTGTACTACAACAGATACCCAGGAGCCCTTCAATTGTCCCGATGTTTTTTTTCCACGTTACAACAAACTTCGTTCTATGATTTTATAAAAAAACAAAAGATTGATGAGAATGTCTGGGAGATTTTAACATGAAGTTTTCTGTAAAACTAAAAATGATTCAATTGTTTTCAATTATTCATGTAAGCTTTACTTAAATTCGGTCATTATTTGAGTTACAGAGATAAGTGCTATTGATTTCAGATAAACCAACCAATCATGACATTAAAATGATACATAAACCAAGATATTCTAAAATGACCAATTCGGATTTCCGTATAATAGGACTATGTCAGAGCCGAGGGGTCAAATTACATATTTATAAGCACTTCTCTTTATAAACATTTCTCTCTCTCTCTCTACGAAAAGCTCCCTAGTAAGCTAAATAACTCACCATTAAATATCTTTAGCAAAAAATTGAAGCATTATGTGACTTTTTAGTTTAGTAGGCTGAATTTGTTCAAATTCGATGCAGTGAACAGCCTGCATGGTTCGAATGAACGTGGCAATATCGATGTTCAATATTTATCTCCTATAAGATCCCAAGTGAAAAGGCCAGTTAATCCCGCAGATTTTCAGAAGCTAGACAATGCCACCTAGTACATCTCTTAAGATAACACTTCCGAGATGCAGGACTAGAATACGATCGAATATAAGAAACAAGGGTCGATTTTTGGGAAGTAAATGAGCCTTGACCTTAAAACTCATCACGGCCTATAATAAACTCTACATAGGGACTTGGCCAGGATTTCCGGTCAGCAATTTTGGCCATCAAAATCCAGTCCATAGCGAATAGCGCGAAACTGGGGGGCGCTTGTGCGAGAAGACTCAATCCATGTGACTGACCCAGAATACAAAGCACTCAATGACAAGCACCCTTCAGTTCATTGGTACTAGCCTTTCATCCAATCACCGAGCTGGCGAAGAGTATATAATGAGAGCCTCAACTCGAGACGCTTCATACAGACCTTAGATTGCGACAAACAAGATGGAGCTACGATATTTCCACATCTTCGCCACCCTTCTAACCGCCTTCTTCATCTTCCTCGCATGCGGTTATCATGGGTGGCAATGCGGCGGTAGTGTTTTCTCCGGTTACTGCCAAAATCGTAATCCCGAGAGGACTACCGGCGGTCTGCTGATAACTGGCGGCCTGCTAATGGTCATCGCCGCTATCTTCATTGCCCTCAGCCTCACCAGCTGCAGCAGGGGAATGGATATCGCGGCTGCATGTGTGGTTTTGATTTCGACGATTTTAACAGCTGCGGCTGTCTTCTATTACTTCAATAAGCACAAGTTCTGGTCGCCTTTCATTGCTACCATTGCCATGACCCTCTCCTTCGTGCTTACAGCGCTCACGGTCATGCAGGTAGCAGTTGATTACACTGACTAATCTAACCTCCCACTGACTTCATTTTTCACTGCCCCTTACCCTCTCACAGCCAAATCAATATTTTTTGATAGGTGAGAAAATGACTACTTGTGTATTGTCTCAATAAAAAGATTTAATATTTTCGTCACTCTCATAACAATGTAGGGGAAAGGCTTGAGCGGAAAGTATTCTGTCATAACTATATATATTTATATTTATAATTTTCTAATTATTTCGAAGTATAATTTATTCCTCTCTCATTGTTAACTATTTGTAATCTGTACGTGCTTCATCAAACATACGTTTGCAGTTACTAGAGGTCAAAATATTTGACTTAATAACAAAAGTATTGTTTCGGTAGCATAGTCTTCGGATACAAGTTTTCATTTTGAAAATTCGCATTATAGTGGGTGTAGAAAACGGCTCACAACAACAAGTTTAAGGCTGAGCCTGGATTTCAGAAAAGAAGAAGAGACTGATTCCAACTGTCAGTAACTGAAGACAAGCACAATAACACCCTTAGATCTTGCGATTGAAGTACATGCAGGTGAGATCCTGCTCTCAAAGGCTGTCGCTGGTCCATGGATAAGCTATTCCCAACCACATGATCAACTGAATGAATCACTATGGCAGTTTAGATGACAGAACAACTTGGTCACAAAATAATGACATCTTAGAGCCCTTCTTATGCCATAAGAAAGTGTTACAGGGAAAGCCAATTCAATGTTTTCCCAAGACGCCAAAAAATCCAGAGTTGATCTCGTTTAAGTTGGCAATTTACCTCGGATCGCCAAGCAGTTGCTACCACCTAATGCTCAAATCCACTGTCAGCAACCAAAGATTTGAATAGGTAAAAATCACCTGGTCTAGTGAATCAAAAAGGGGTAACGCAGCATGACCCCACGTACAAGTAGAATCGCACCACAATCGATCGAAGAGGAACTTGTTTGGAAGAAAACTCATCCTGAACACCTTGCTCCTCCTTCAGACTACAACGCGTTGTTTCGTAGTTAAAAAAATCATTGGGAAAATGAGAGAGCTTGTGCATTGCCGGAAACTGAGGTAGAAACTGACATTTGTGTTAAAAGTAATTTTGTTGAAAAGATACAATCTAATCGAGATCGATTACGGAGTTGGCTTTCTCGTCATGATGACCGGTACACAGATATTTCTTGTCCGGCTTAACTCCGACGTTTCTCGGTCTAGCTAAATACTCTAAAACACAGCAGACGAAGTAATTCTGTGTACTAAAATGGATTTAGACGAGATGAAGGCACGGATTTGAGCCTAGTTTATGCCAACCCACAAGCAGCCAATATTTTTCTAACAATTAGTTTTATTCCCTCAAATAAATTCCTATTTAATTTCCACTAGCCATTGCCTCAAGTACACTTGGTGATGTTTCATTTGACTGTTACGAAATCGAACCCGCAACATCAAAGGGCTTACGAATGTTAATGATTCCAATAGGCGAATGCTTAATTACACCACAACCATCATTGCGTGAATGGGGCCATTTTGACTAAATTGACTCATTGTTCACAGTTCCCATGACAGCCACTTTTGCGAATCCCTTGGTACTGGAATTCCGACTAGAGACTAATAAATGCGCGTCAGGTTGTCTTTGAACCCCGATTGATTAGTCCAGAGAGAAATGTTTAGGCGAACCCTAAAAGCCTAAAGCGATTTGCAAAAACGGCCACTCCCTAGGCAGTTCTTGAAATGCATAATCCGAGTAATGCAGGGCGTGCGAATTCCTTACACCGGTGTACTGTGCCAAGATTGAGACTCTTATATGACATTGCCTATCTCTCGAAAAGGAAGAACGGGGGGGGGGGTGAACGAGAAGCAGGCCCGTTGTACCCATTTTCGAGGTTCGTAGCTTGATCAGTGAGCTAGAACACCGCCTGAGTAGGACTATCACAGACTTTTGAATAGATAAAGTGACGAAGCGTTGCATTTAAGTAGAGATTCAACCATCAATGAACTTTCCCTGATTATTTATGACTTCCATCTATAAGTAGTCGTATTAACACTTCCAGTATTGTAAAATCCTTTTGGTTTTGCTTACTCAAAGAACCCACAAATGCCAGCTTCAAAATCCTCCTGCTGCGATGCAAAATTATTTCTTTCAAATGATGCAGTACGCAACTACGGAGGATGAAGGATTTTCTCCCAAAAGAGTACTTCAATCTTTCGTGCTGAGGTGGTCTTCTCTCCTCAAAGCTGGGTTCAGTAGCCTTTATTGCTGAGTATTCCTTGGCGATAAGGCCTTCCACTTCGTGAATAGTGAAATCTTTACTTCTACTGAATTTCGAGGACCATCTGCTGTTGAGTAATTCATGGATAATCCCATGTTAATCAAGCGAATTTTATTTTCTTGCTCTATGAAGCAAAATTCGATTAGTTAAAATGAATCAAAGCACAAGATTGGTGTTTAACGCTATTAGACATCATAAAAACTTCTTAAAGTTCGTTCAATTTAACAAGATATAAAAAAGCACAAGCTCTCTACTCCATATCGCTGTCTTCGATCTCGGATTCCATCACCGCGTCCTCCTCTTCGAGTTCTTCATCCTCTTCCACCTCCACTTCCTCCTCGCTTTCCGAGACAACCAATCCACCTGCGGTGGAGACCTGGCCCTCCTCCACGGAGAATCTGTCCTCCTCTGGTGGCTCGTCTTCCTCCTCCGCATCGCCCCTTGAATGTCTGGACGAGAACTGGGAGGAGGTGGGGGTGGAGGGGGTGGCGGAGTGGCCAGAGTGCCTAGCGGAGGCGCTGCCATCACCCACCTCCTGGCCGGCCAAGTCACGGTTCTTGAGGTTCCCCAGCCAGAAGGCGTCTGCGCAGTGGTTCTGCGACATGATCAGCTGAAAGGGGGCAATAAAAAAGAGGTTGTCACCTACGCATCAGCAGCAGCAGCACCACGTGAATCCCGACTGCCCACCATCAATAAGCGAAACTCTCTCCCCCTCTCCTCCTTTTAATTATAAACCGCCGCTTAAGAGACGTAGGCACTGCAATAGTCAGGAGAGACTTAGAAAACAGATTGCTAATAGAAGGCTATTCCATAAGTTCTGTCCGATTTTAGTCTTAGATTGAAAATATTTAAGCATTTTAGATATTCAAATGGTACCTACTGGAGCGGAGAAGTAGTCTTACGTTTAGACATATTTAAATGAACCAAACACTGTTTTATAGAAAAATAAAATAAAATTTGAAGCACATAGTGCTTCATTGTGAGTTCAAGAAAGGAAACTCAACAGCCGAAGAAGCGGCTAGGAACATCAACTCAGTCTAAGGAGAAGAATGTGTGAATGAAATAGTAGAAAGTAGTTTGCGGAGTGTGAATGTGGAGGTTTCATCCTCCACGAAGATGACGATTACAATGGACGACTTCTAGTTGACTTAGAAAAATCCGTCAATTAAGTTTGAATTGGCAATTGAGCCAAGTGCAACCCTTACAACTGTTTATCGTCTTCATTTTCAAAAAAACTTAGAAAAGTCCCCCAACTTGGAAAATGGGTGCCTCATGAAAACAATCAACCAGAATTCCACCGTTCTCACCATTTTTTTCACCTTTCTATGGAAATTGACCTCCTATGGAAGTGGTGTTGTGTCGCAGAGAAGGGGACTCCATGAGAAAAAGCTTCCTATTCCGTCGATCTGGTGGAATCACCAAGGGATTATGCACTTCGAATTCCTACCTCCGAATTGAGTAACAAGTAATTCCCAAACTTATTATCAGCGATAAGGGCGACTGAACCCAACTTTGAGGAGAAAAATGCACCTACTTTACTTCGATCTCTTCAAACCACAATTTGTTTTGAAGCTTACAAAGTCATCTTCAAGGCATGAAGAGGTCTAAACTGACTTCAACAGATGGAAGAACGCCGTAGATAATAAGGGAAATACAGTGATGGCTAAATTTCTGGTGAAATGTAACGTTTGGCCACTTGTTTTATTTAGTCCATGTTCGGACAGAACTTATGGAGGGGAATTGATAAATTTTGCCTTTTTCGGTAGACGTGGTTGAGGCATTCGACTTTTAGGCCTAATGTAAAGTACGGAGGTGCTATGCTACCTAAAGTGGTCTGATTAGTACGTGTTACTTTCGATAACGGCCACAAGAGACGGGACGCGTCGTAACTCGAAGTTTATTCAACATAGAGCAAGGCGTCATAGTAACGACTTAAACAATAGTACATATTATACAGATAATAACAAAAGGTAAATAGATTTTAGTTCAAGATAATCAGAAAGTTATAAATATAATTTTCTAAAGATACAACAAGGCCCTAAGCCCGCCCGGTAGTACCCTCTCCAGTGTCTATCTCTAGAGTGCAGAAAAGCCTCCAACATCCATTGATCATTGCCACTATACTCGGAATCGAAAAAAATGGATTCAACGTTTAATCAAACCCGATTCCATCAGGGTTTAAAGTCCAAAGTACGACAGAGGAAGACCCAAGACTAGTAATAACCTCTCTAGTCAAGGTGATGAGCTTTCAATTACGATTTTTTACCCTAAGACAGATCTCCACACCACTACCAGCACCTCCTTTCACCTAAAAGAGATAAATGAGCCTGCAACCGGTTTAGAGGTTACCAAGCTTCCATCATGGGCTAATATTACCTAACATCGACTGGAGCACACTCTATCCTAGGCTCTAGAAAGAGCTTCAGTGGGTGCAACCCAGCAGACATGAACTCTGACCTTAACACTGTAGACGAAAGCCTCGAGACACTTGCGAATCGGAGGGATTAGGGCGGTCAGACGAGCGTCGCGTCGAGCCTTGGCGTGGACGCAGGTGCGCTGAAGGAACCGGGTCACCTGTTGGACGCTCTTGAGGAATTTCAACACCGCCTCGCCCTGGGATCTGTAACAAGGGAAGGAGGCGGCGTGACATGGGCAACCTAAGCACTGGTGTAATGCTATATAACCGCAGAAAATGTATATTTTAGTCCGTCATTACCCCTGTGCTTCGATAAATACACAACAAACTTTCGAGCTTATTGGTCATTGTTCAAATTTTGAATACAAAACAAGTAACTAAACGGTACGTTTAATTAAAGAGCCATTCATCAATGTAGTTTCGCTGATTATCTATTACTTCCTTCCATCTAGCAACAGGACTATTAATGCCATTATTCCAAAATTTCTTTTCGCTTTGATTGAAAGAAATCACTAATGACAGTTCTCATTTCTTCCCGTAGCGTTGCAAAAGCTGTTTCTACCAAACAAATGGTAGTCTGAGAAAGGACCAAGGCAGTAGGGAGAATAATGCGATGGAAGAGGAATTTTCTCCCAGCCAATTACTTGCTCGGTCTTTTCTGACTTGACTACTCTTTCTGCGAGGAGTCGTGCTACGCTGTCCTGATGAAACACCACCCTTTTTGATTCGCTCCGCAACGCTTGGTTCAAGTGCTACCGTAATGGCTGACGGCTAGAATGGAGATAAGAGCAAACGAGATCGTTTTATGAAAATTCATGAGACACGAATTTACCAAGTTTAGGAGCTTTTCCAGGTTTTTGAAGATGACAACGATGAGGAGTTTTGTGGTTTGAAATAGGCTCAATCGCCGATTCCACCTCAACTGATAAGGAGCTTATCAACAAACTCAACTGGATCGATCTTCAGCTTTGAGGAGGGTGAAAGCCTCTCTTTTGAATTTCGCAAACTATCCTCTTTAACCTTTATTCATTCACACTTTCTTCCTCTCCATAAACTGCTGCTGAGTTTGCTTCCTTTATCTCATATAGCACTATGTGCCTCAAATGACTCTTCTGTGGTACCTCAATGTTGGCAAGGTTTCAATCAGGGAGATTTTCATTTTAATGTTCAGTGAAACAAAATATGATCGGCTGGAATGTACCTTAATTCAAAACTAGTAATCAGTTCCATTATGAATTTTAATATATCCTTTTGATTTCGATCAATTTTATAAAAGGCACAATTGGGACATTCTGAACACTGTGGAGCTACTGCATACAGATTCAGGTACCACGATTAGTTGGGACTGTAGCAAAAAGTCCATCCTCTTGATTAGACCAAATCCCAAATCAAAGAGCCTCCGAGGGTGCACGTATCATATTACAGGGAGGTCAACTCCAAGCCAGTTTAATACTACATCCTTCTTCTGCTTGCGTAGCGTCAAACAAAAGAATTGAATTCATCTCCATTTCTGACCTGAATAAGCCTTGATTCTGACCGACCAAAAAGGTGTTTAAAAGTCGTGTCTTATTTGGTAGATATAAATTCATCTCAAATAATGCGAGCAATATCAAGTGTGAACAAATGACATCTTCTCGTCACTAAGTCGACATAATTGATTGCATTAAGAATGCCCTCTAAGCATGATATATTTCAGGGCATTAATGCTTTCTGTTTAAAATGTGGAGTTTAACCAATGAGGGAGGAATAAGTCGGATTACTCAAAGAGAATCGATCGAAGAAAAGCCTGTTACCATCTGTGAAGACATCACAGCAGCTCAACCCTGTGCCCTGATATTCTTCAAATAAAATTCCTCACACCAACTAGTCAAAAGGTCTTCTACCTTACAAAGTGGTGAATGAAAAGAATCTCAGTCCTCCAATATGGGAGTCTGCCACTTTCCACCAAAATCGGATTAAGGCGCGGATTCTCATAACTTTAATTTATGTATAATTTACCGCGGTAAAAAAACTGGCACAAGGTTTAATGATCGGTTTTATTAAAAAAACCACCCCATCTTCTTCCCAATTTTAAAGTTATTTTCTCTACGATGTTTTTCAGATTACTAAAACGCCACTCCAAGTACTTGGATGGCGGATATGCCAACACTATAAACATTTACGGCTTCCAAGGTCCACGGGTTTCCGACCGATAAAATCTACTACGGTAGCACCACTTCAAAACAATGTGCATTAGCCGAATTTCTGCAATTGCCTCAGTGTTTTAAAGCGAATAAGTATTCAATATTATTCGTGGTAAGGAAAAGTACATTTTAATTTTAATGAATCCCAAACCACCCTTCTTTCTGGCAATCACTTAGAATGCGCTGCGCATTATTTAAGCCGCGCTGTGCCGCAATTCTATTCCCTCGTGCCTGGGAACAAGCGAGTTGTAAGAGAACTAGCGCGTCTAGTGAAGAGCTCATCACTAGACGGATAGGCTTCATTAAGTATAAAGTCATCCCATAGCGTTATTCTGCATTTTTTTAATAAATAAAACAAGCACCCAAATGTCACATTTAATTAAATATTCAATCACTAATGCACTTGTCCTGACTATCTATGCCTTTCTTCCATCTATTGCTACCTGAATTTGTGTACAATTATTTTGATTTTAAATCTAAGACCTCACAAATGTCAATTTCAATCTCTTCCTCCTGCGTTGCAAGTCTCCTACCTGTAAATGATTTTGTAAGCTACTCAACAAACTTAGTCTGACGTAGCAAGGTTGGGAGAATAAGGTGAATGAAGAAATGTTCGCCCATGCAAGTACTTTACCGATCTTTTGGGGTGTGATTCTTCCTATGTGGGACGTGCATTGCCTTGATGAAACATCAAACATTTGATAATCACTGAAGCAGGCCTCCTTTCCCTCCTCAAAGCTTGCTTCAAACGCATCCCTAATTTCTGACAGTAGATTTGAGCATTACTTGCTGCTCAATTAGGTGGCAACAAGTCAAAGTGGATTATCCCTTTGCGATCCCACCAGATTGAAAGAGGGGTCCTTTGCCCATGCAGTTCCCTCTTCGTCGGCCGTGGCTGCCGTCTACCACACCTAGTACTTCGATAAAAGATCCACTATTTGTCAGTCGATCCAAACTAAAAAGGTGGAACAAATGGAGGAGAGAAGAACAGATGTCGACAGCTCGAGATTTGAAATTGTTTTCAGACAATGCAAGCATTGGCACCCATTTTACCAGTTTCTGAAGATGAATAATTGTTGTAGGTTTGAAATAGGCTTATTTGCGGGGTAAGCTTCTTCAAGAAGCAGACTATCATCAAACTCATATGGACGTCTGATTTGGAGGGTGGAGTCACCGCTTCTACTGAATTTCGGATCCCATACGCAAGTTCCTTAAATCACAAACTGAGCGAATGTTTCTAACCACTTTGGCTGCTGCTTGAACTCATAAAAATGCATGGGTTCATCATGTTATCAGGATTTCAATCATGAAAATTTTAATTGTGTTGTTCAATAAAACAAAATGCGGGCAGTTTAAATGCATCTTTCAATCTAAGTGCCATCCGGACAGAACTTATGGGGTGACCTGATATATCGCTCATCCTCAATCCCTCACATAACTTACGAACCCCAAGTCTGTTTTAGTCCACAACGCTTGCATAGAATCACCTTAAAGCCCAATTTCTCTATTAGTTGAAATCCAGTCGCCAAGAACGGCTCTTTAATTCTGCCTTAAACACTGCTTGAGGCACGCGATTAGGCCGAGACAAGCGCTTCAACCATGGTTGAATCTCTGGGAATTGCCATGCCTCAGCTTTCAAGACATAAATAAAAACCCGTTATTCAACAAATGGTACCACAACAAAAAGGGAACAGCTATTCTCCCTGTAACTCATGACAACGTCACACTCAGCTTCCTTCTTCCCATGAATCCTGGTGATTAATAAGTAACTGGCAAACTTAACTTGCCCGTTTCCTTAGGAATTTCAGATATTTTATTACAACCTCGTTTAAAAAAAATTCGGCCAATCTGTTGGAGTACTTTTATACCGTTTAGGCTAGGCTAAAGACAGCAAAAGGCTGAGCACTGAGACTTCTCATTTTTCGAGGGTACAATGGAACTATTTGAATCAATTCATTCATTTTCAAATCCTGATACAGAGGTAAACACCTTGTACAGCTCTTGCACGATTTGAGCAACACAATTAAGATAACAGACGCGCGTTTCAATCATTTTTAAAACCCCAGGGAATTGACACCCTTACACTGTTATTGAGGTACTTAGATTTAACAGCACATTAAGTACAGGGAAAAGGTACTTATTGTAGTTGGTTCGCTTATTCATGAGTCCTAACGGCAGCCTTTTGCGTCAAAGATAAAGGATGTAAAGCGGTTGTATACAGAGTGTCTTTCGTGGCTGAAGAAAGTGAATATCATATTCATTCTCGAACTTGAGAATACGCGGAATCACCTACCAGGTCACTAGATTGGAATCCATTTCAGATCCAATCCCATCAGGAGTAAATAATTAGTACCGATTTATTTCGGTCATTGATGATGTCACAGCTGCGCTCTAGTCGGTGAACAAGAGATTGCGTCAATCACTACTCGATGTTGAGATTCTGAACTGCCGTCCAGTATGTTATCGAGACGGGATGCAACAGCTGCGGGCGGACGCTCGGAAGGTGCTACAGAGGCGTGATTCCCAACATCACCTAGCTATATCCCGGATCTTTATCCTTAAGAGGGAGGGTCCCCACCAACGCACTCTGAATCGATTCACTAACCGGAAGAGGGAGTTGAGGAAGGGCATAGCACCACGTAAGAGGTGTTCCAGGAAGACGCGGCCAGCGCGCATGAGGGCCGGCAAAAGGTCGAGGAATGCCCGACTGGGAGTGTCGCCCTTCGCTGCACTCGTGACACCCACCAGAACCTCCACGGCGGCACTCCAGTGGCTGAGCAGGTCCCCTTTCCGACCCACGCCTGGCGCCGATGTCTGCTTTCCGAGGCGACGCACGCAACTGAAGGGGGGGGGAGAGAGAAGGCAAAATGACAAGTAGAACTATAGATAGATAGCCAATACGCTTAAAATGTTCATAAAAAGACCTCGTTTTCGCCAGTCACCAATCACAAGTCTATCCACCAAAAAAGGTGAGACAAGTTGGTGAGAAGTGGCCGAGGATAAGAGCAGATGTCGATTCAAGACTAGGGATTGTTTTCAGAAAATGCTTAGGGAATCAATTGTTCAATTTTTTGAAGACGACGATAGGCAGCTGTATGGTTCGAATGAAGTTGAATTACCAATTCCAACTCAACTGACAAAGCGGGATGCGCTTCTTCAGGGGTTGCTGCTTCAAGAAGCAGGTTTTCTTCAAACTCAGTTGAAAGACATCCAGTTCCATCTTCCTCTGCGTGGAGGGCAAAACCTCCATCGCCACTGAATTTCTCAAATTATCCTTTGCAAGTTCTTTTATGGACAAATTCCTCTCCATAACCTGAGCGAATGTTTTTAGTCTTTCCTTCTAGAACTCATAAACCAGTGTGTTTAAACTGTTCTTGAGCACTTCCATAACAGAAGGCTTTTAATGAAGGAAAATTGTAATCGCATTATTCCACAAAACAATATTTGATCAGCTGTAATGCATCTATACATTAAAACAGTGTTTGGTTCCAATTTAAAAAGAAGAATTTCGGACAAACTTATGAGATGATCTGATAGACGACGATTTCCAGGTCATACGGAAGACAAGACATAATCGATAGGAGGGCTGTTGGAGCCTCGCAAAAGACTCCATCAGTCGACAAGCAAAAAGCTTTTCGATCAAACCTGTGTTCATTTTTAGACTACTTTCTCACGATAAGGTTACGAACAATGAGCATTTCTCAATCAATGTGGTAGAATAATACCCAGTAAGTTCTCTCCGTAAATGACCCAGTGATGCGTACATTTATAGACCCAATCATAAATAATAAGGAACCCGAGCAATTCTTTTGGTTTTGATTCGAAGAACTCACAAGTGCGGCGCTGCAAAAGCTCCTTTTTTCAAATGATTTTATAAAATATTAAGCAAATTTAGGCAGAATGAGGAGTAGCTTCGAGAGAAAAGGGTTGATGAGGAATTTTCTCCAAACTAAGTTCTTCCATCTCGTGTGACGTGCTTCTTGCTGAGTGGGGTATTGCTTGCAACTTCCTACCACTTTTCGATTTTTCAACCTTCTCAAAGCTGGCTTTAAACGTCGCCCCAGTTTCTGACAGTACATTTGAGCGTTAGTTGTTGCATTAGGTGCTAACAACTCAAATCTCATGATTCCTTGGCGATCCCACCACATTGAAAGAAGAAGAAGCTTTTGCTAAGAAGATTGCCCCGGGTCTTTCCCTACTCCCTGAGTTAATTATGTAAAACTTTCTCGAGAAAGTGTGAAGGAGAACACACACTGCGTCTTAATGAGAACAATCCATCATTGTTTAACTGGTTCTACACAGATGGACAGAGAATAAAATGCTCCTTTTGAGGAGTAAAAACTAGAAGAATGGAGAATATAACAGAAAGAGTGTCTGTGACAATAGTTTTCGACAACCTAGCACACAAACTTGGGAAATTGTAGTCACCTTAATTTTATAACACTTAACCCCCCTTCTTAAAAGTAGATAAAATCTCACTGGACTTGGTTTCGCCAACCCTGCTACAATCAATCTTTCATATTGTTGTCTGGGTTGCTAAGCTCTTTGAACCATTTAAGAAGGATCCAACTTTTGGCCGAGTTTCGAGAACAGCCCAAAAAACCTTCGAAATGGGTAGACATTTCTTCTAGATGTGGTGGTAACTTTACCGGAGTTAATGCAACCAGCAAGATGATAAAAATAGACCATACCAACGAGTGTGATTATTGCAGAACATTGCGATAACATTGATGCAGTCTGTCTACCGTCGGTTAATAGATCAATACACGCCTTCGCTTGTAATTGGAATCCATAAGCGTCTCATTAGTAGATGTTCTGAGAAAATTCAAAGGTCCAACACTTGGTTGCTTGTTATCAGTGCTCAAGAAATTCCCAAGTACCTTGCTTTCTCCACTTCATTTACACTAGTGAAGACAGTGAGAAGAATGCATGATGACTGGAGCCCTCACCCCCAACTGATTCACCTTGAAAGAGAACAACATTGCAGTACCGATTCGCCGATCCAACGACATGACCTGGAGAATTGCAGTGGTGGAAAAACGCAGGTTGATAAGGAATGTCTGGTATCGGTGACCACACCACGGAAAAGTTAAAAAGGGCTGGATGAACTCGCAATAAGAAATCGGAAATTAATTGGCACGGGGCCAGTACTGCTAATAGACGAGAGAAAGCAGTATAGACTGTTGCCCGAGAAAAGCGTACAAACAGTTGGCTTCAGGTCGCGGGTCGGGATTGAGGCAGTGGTATATCCTTATCTAATGAATAACTTAAATCAATCAGGTCATCCTACAAGTTCTGTCCGATATTTGAGTCAATAAAAGCAGTGAAACTGTAACATTTAATAAAAGAATTCAATCTAAAGTGCACCTTCCGCGATCATTTTACTAATTCAATGAGTTTGATTCGAAAAGCTCACAAACGGCATTTTCAATCACATTCTAAGGCGTTGCAAAAGCTCCATCTATAGCATCGAAATCGGGAGGATAAGTTTTTAGATCTCGCTGTGTAAGGTCATGTTGCATTGATCAACCCTTTCAGTCGATTCACTCGAACACGTCTTTGTTCCTCCTCAAAGCGTGCTTCAAACGCTTAATTGCTTCAGTAGATTTGAGCAATATTCATTGGTAATCTCACCAGATTTATCGAAGTTCCCTTTTCGATAAAAATCCATTTTTCGCCATCAGTTGCAAGTGGTAAAACAATTTCACAAGAAAGGAATGAAGAGCAGACTTCATCAGCGCTCGAGATTTGAGATTGGTTTCACACACACATTCATTAGGCACCCACTTGCCAAACTTGGGAAGTTTTCAAAGTTTATGAAGATGACGATGAGCAATTTTACGGTTTGAACAAAGCTCAATTACCGATTACTCCAACGATAAAACAGCAAGAATTTCTTCAAGAAAGAGCTTCGTGAAGGGTGAAATCTCCACTTCCACTGAATTTCGCAAACAATCTTCACACATAGCACATTCCTTATAAACTGCTGCTGTTTCCTTTCTGGAACCCATGAAAAGATACTTGGGTACTTCTCCGTTGGGAGGGTTTTAATCAAGTAAAATTTGATCGGTGTAATTGTTCAGTTTCATTAGGCATCAGAGTATACTCTTTAAATCTCGTTCAATATCAAAAAGGTAAAATCCGGAGAGAGCTTAACGGGTCTAACCTAGCTGTATCAAACAGACCAACCGACAGTGCGCCCGTACACACTCGGATCTCAAACCCGCCTCCACTCTTCAGCCTCCTCATATATAGCGCATTAGTGATCCTATAAATATTTACCCACATAACAGCTTTGCTCCAATGCATATCACTCAGTTTTAGACGGACGACATCTAGGCCAGCGCCAAATTATCAACACACACAAAGAAGGTACAGTGGCAGACGGGGGGGGACATTAGAGGGCGATAATCATATGAAGGCAGTTATTTTCCTTTCTGTAAACAAGCCACCTCCTCCCTACCCCACGCACACACACCTAGACACACCCGCCACCAGGTTTATGGACTCAGTTTTATCGCCCAACTCATAATAACCACCGTCTTGAGCGCGCTCACACGGTACAAGACGTGAATTGGGGCCAATTAGGGCCACAAGAAAGTACGCCTCACAAATTAGTAAAGCGAGTCATTCCACACAAGGGGAAACATCTTGAAAAATCAACAAAATATACTTTAATATGATGTAGGTGAACCGTTTACGGCAGCAATTACAGCTTCAATTCTCCGAGACATTGATTCATACAAAGGAATTTTGGCCCTTGGTCAGAGAAAATAACATTTCTACAATGCAATAAGGACCAATTCCGGAGGTTCCTACACCACCACCATAAAGGCGTTGAAACATTTGTCTTTTCAGCTCCTCCGTGGTAGAATTCAGTTCCCGACTAACAGTTTTTGTGGAAACTAGGTCCTGTAGGCGTCCACTGAGGGGCTCTGTGGTAGTTTTAGGAGCCTCAGGTTGAATTTTGATAAGTTAATTTAATCGACTTTCTTGTCATAAACAGGTTTAAAGCACTGGGCATCTTTCATGCGTCAATAACACAACCTAACAGAATCCGGCCTCCGGAGAAGAGATCACGCCCTACCTACAGAAAGCCTCCAGCACTTTTCTCCCATAGAGTCCCGTCGACGCCGGATTGAGACCTCGATAGGCCAGACGACGCAGAAATCGACTGGCACTGCCTTCTCCCAGCTCGCCCTCCTCATCTCCATCGTCCTCCACGCTGGCTGGTTCATCGAGGATGAGGGACTTGTGGCCGTCGCGTCGCAGAAGAGGCAGCAGTCGCCACCTCACGAGGCTGTTGAGCACCGCCAGGCACTCTGGAAGGGGTCCCGAAGAGGCACTGAAGAACGGCGCGTGGAAATGCAGTCTCAACAGGGCGTTCAGGCAGTCGCGATGGCTATGAGCTGCCAAGGGGTAGAGGAGGATGAATGATACTGAGCTATCAGGAACCATCCAACCAATCAGCAAAGGGATGTATTGATTCTAGTCGAATACTGGTTGATGCACTAGACTCCCAAATGTTCTTACCTAAGGGGGCAGAATCAACATGCCTGAACGGCTTAAACCATTAAGGATTTGGGTATCAATTTGGTAGGGTAATATGTATAAAGGCCTCGCGTAAGGTCTGTTGGAATTTTGAATAAAACAAGCGATCAAATGCTACGTATAATTAAAGCGTCTATCTTGAATGTACCACTTTCCCCATAGTCTATGACTTACTTTCAGTGATTAGTAAGCCTACTAATATCTTTATCATTTTAAAATTGACAGGGGACGAAAAATAGGGTTTTTTATTAAAATGTTGTTAAGTTTCAAAACCGAGAAGGAAACTTCATGGTAAAACAAGGGTTCTTCTTTCAATTGAATTGTTATTGACACCAATGCAGCAACAATTAATGCTCAAATCTACTCTCAGCAATCAGGGAGTTAGAAAAACCAAGATTTGAGGAAAAAAGAAGACCTATGGAAGTGAACAACCTCACAAAGCAAGAATCGCGTCACAAAAGACAGAAGAAATTGGTTAGGGGAAAATTACTCACCCACCTTATTCGCTCGACCACCTTACTCATTCTTCAGACTACCACCATTGGTTTCGTAGCTTGCTAAATCATTTGAAAAGCTTTTGTAACGCCACATGATGAGTATGAAACTGACATTTGTGGATTCTTCGAATTAATATAAAAAATATAGTAATGATAAATAAGGGATTAGTAGGCTTGTTAATAGATGGAAAGAAGTCACAGATAATGGGATCTTCAGTTAAATGTAAAATTTAGTCACGTGCTTTATTCACTTAAAATTCGAACATAACTTTTGGGAAGATAATAGTAACTGAGAACATCAAGTTCACATTATGTAAAGTTCTAGTGTATTTGAGTATTTGATGGGGTACCGCTGCGTAATAAGCTATCCCATCCCAACCGCCATTAAATTTAACGAAATGAAAAGAGTACTTTTTAACGCCCAATGGAGCTGAGCATCACTTTTACGTTTATGTGCAATTAAACAAATCAAATGCTGACTCGCAGAATAATAAAAAGTCACTCGATTAAAACACCGCTAATATGGAACATCGTGTTTTTTTTAATGAATTCAAGAAAGGAAACTCAGCGTCCGACGAAGCAGTTAGAAACATTCACTGCTCAGTTTATGGAGAGAAATGTATGATTGAAAGATGGTTCGCGAAATTCAGAAGCGGAGATGAAAAGCGAACCGGATGTCGAGTTGAGTTTGATGATAATCCGCATCTTGAAGCAGCCCTGATTCTTCATCAGTTAAGGAATCGGCAATTGAGTTTACTTTCAACCATACAATAGTTCTTCGAAGCCTTCAAAAACTAAGAAATGTTCGTAGAAGAATTTGAATAAAGGATGTCTCCTGAGATGGTGTCTGAAAATATTCTCCTCTCTTCATTTTCGCTAGCTTGTTTCACCTACTTCGGTGAATAGACCTGTGACTGGCAAAAATGGATCTTTCACCGAAATGTTAAACGTTGAGGGTAGTGATGGTTTGGAAAAAAGGCTCTTCTTTCAGTGTGGTGAGATCGCCAAGGAATAATGAACTTTGAATTTTTATTACCACTTAACAATCTGAGCACCAACTAACGTTTGTTGGCGTTTGAACCAAGTTTTGGGGAGGAAAAAAGCTCTGCGCAATTGAATTTTATCCGGAATCACGTCGCATCCACCTCGCTCCTTCTGAAGAGTACCATTTAATTCGAGTCAAATCAAAAGAATTTTACAATAGCGAAGTTATCAATAAGTTTGTTAACAGATGGAAGAAAGTCATAGATAATCCTGAAAAGTGGCACATTGTTGATGGGTTATACAATTTAATGTAATATTTGGTCAAAGTTCGGAGAGAACCAATGGGGTGACTCGATACTTAGGCCATTAGGGGTGTTAGAGATCAATTTGGTTTTTTCCTAAGTGTGTTTTCACCCACTACGCTACCTCCCCTAAAATTTTTTGTCGTTCACAGCGAGAACTGAAGGTGACTAGAACCCACCGTGATCTGTACCCGCTATCACGAAAAAAGGGGGATACTATGGTCACTGTTCAATAACTGTGAAAGCCATCTGACACTATGAACAGCAGAATTACAATTTGGGACTCATCGACATAACAGACGATTTTATTGAGCAAGCAAACTAAATTTTCCGGAAGAAGCACTAAAAGGAATTACACACTCAGCTGAGACACTTCACATCGAAGGAAATGTAGCGGCCCTTACGGTGACCCGAGAGTACCATCGCACGGCTAGACAGGATCATTTAAATCACCCATTGGACTGAGTTCCAGAATCACCCTAGTGGATCCATCTAGGAAGAGAATCTGTTGCACAAAAATCTCCATTTCTCGGCGTCTGTGAACTTCCAGGTGATTCTTGGGCCAGCACGACTTTGTTGGGATGCTTCGGAAACACGTCTGGTAAATGCATCATCCACTAGTCCTATAGTCATTTCTTGCAACGAACCTGCTTAGCTCCTAAAATCGGTGACGAATGTAGGATAGAGCGCCTCTTAAAAACAACTCATGATTACCGGCTGATATGTTATCTTTTTACATGATCTTATGCCTACAAACATGCACTTCAAGTAGTTTGGATGATAATGGAATCCAGATGGAACTGTTCCCAGCAAAATAAACGAGCAATCTCAAGCAATAAGGGCCACCTCTTGTCAACATGAATCCACTCACTCTGTGAATGCGTGTGCCACAAAGCTATCCAGGGTTACAGGAGTGACTCACTGTGGCACGTTTTGCGTCGTATGAAAAAAATTGCAAAACCAACACGAACTTCATCCTCAAGCCTGCCGTTCCGCATTTTTCTACCCAGAAAGAATAATTAATTGGCAAGACAAGTGAATACTTCAGCATTGTTTCGCATAGGCTAAGAGTTGCGATTGTTCTCTCCCTTCATCGCACGCTAAGAGGACAGACCCATACTTGATGTTTTCCCATATGACTGGAAAAAAAGGTATATCCACTTGAGACCACTTTTAACTTTACCATCTCAAGGACGCGGCACTAGAAAAGCCTCTTCCAAAGAATTCAGTCGGCGACGCATTGCATTTCTCCTATACCAAGGACTTGAAGACAATTCCAGCGTCAACATCACTTGACCTAATTTTGATACCATTCATTCCTCCTAAATTCGATTCAACAAAACTCCTCAAGATATCTTTGAAATCATGTTAGATCCACTACTGAGTACTCAGCTAAGGTAGTCATTGTATTGGTTCTATGGTGACCTCAGAGTGTGATCATGAGTCACTGATCCATCTAGGAGGAGAACCTATACAGATTCCCCTGAATATTGCTGCTTAATTACTGGTGTATTATCTACCTTAATCAAGGACCATACAATAAACCAATTTTACGAAAAGACAAGTTAATACTTCAGATCTTTTTAGCATAACTAATATTGTAGTGCTTGTTTTCACCATGAGTGAAACGAATGCACCCACTTATACTCACGTTAGCTTCTGGAAACAATAACATTTTCAGGAAGAGCACTACAAATTTAGTAAACTTTTATGTGTTCTGAATAATCACTACTTCCGATAGTTAATTATAACAGCTTGCATACTACTTATGTCAAACGTAGGCGATGATTACAACGAAGGCAGATGGGTTCTCTCTGTGTGTAGGCTGTTTCCTTTTGCGGTAAGGATAAAAAGCAAGATTTACAACATTTGCTGTTGTCAGACATAGTTTTTAGTTAGTCAGCAATAAACACCCCAGACCAGGGAATAGGAAATGGTAAGATATAACAGCACACTTACTGCTCCAAGATGCATTGGGATCCCATGGAGTGGAGAGAAGGGAGTGGGTATACTCGATCAGGTTCGGTTCCTGCACAATGGCCAAAAGATAAGTCAGCATTTAGCCCAAAGCAACCAAACCACAGAAACGACACCATGCATCAACGTTAGTGGGCAGTAGTTCTTGCGTCACCACTGGAAACAAATGTTGGGGCACTTAGGAAGCAAATAAGTCGAAAGAGACTCTGCACCAACCCACGCAAACAAAAGGAGCCCCGGAAATACCCAAGAGGAGGGAATGGGGAACAATGGAGCTTGGCAGAGGAAAGAAAAAAAACAACGCCTCAAGTCCTGCCCTGGACAAGGGTTTTGCAGAGTCATTATCGTTGGACTTTGTAAAGCAACAGCGAAGACCCAAAGACAAAACGATTCTGGGATGCGTTTTCGCGCGGCGAAAGTTTGTAGGAATAAATCAGAAGCGCAGTTTGGGGATTAAGATGCCAGAAAAAGCAGCATTCCTCGTATTTATCGTACCATTCACGAATGATGAAAGAAACAAGCCAGTTCAGCTGTCCAATCACGAAGAAAGTGAGCCAGCAAGCGACACCTGAATGGATTAGCAATAATTTTCCAAGGTGAAAATATGTGTTACCCAGCTATTACATCATTGAATTCCAACCTTGTAACAGAATGTTCCCTCTTTAGTAAGGAGTAAGAGCAGACTTGAGGGTTGATGCGGGAATAATACGAATGGGGCCCTCACTTTCCTTCCAAAGGCTATTGCAGCCATATACACCGTTCCAGCTCAAATAATCATCCATCCAGAGAACCTTCATGGTATTCCCTCATAGAAACCTCTCTGTAGACTGCGGATGCTTCCAACACTGTGGTCTAAGCCGTTGACAACAAGAAAGCTTGTGAGATTGTTCGACATTTCGATTGAAGAAGCCTCAACAACGGAAAACCCTGTTTGAGCTATCCGTATGTGGTTTCATTTTCTCAATAGTCGTGAACAAGCGCTTGCAGCCCGCGCCAAGGCAGACAACCCGTTTCTCTTGAAGTCGTGGGCTGCTGTTTCTGTTAGGCACTGAAGCCCAAATAGAGTATTATCGCAGTCTGTTCCAGGGTATGAAAATTGAGCCGTTGTGTGCACTAGTAGGTTGACACTGAAGGTGTTCCTCACGAGACATAAAACCCAATCTCCAGGAAACCTCCGAGCTCCCACTCAACGAAGCCCAAAAACAGAACGATCTCCTTCCGATCTTGTACAGAGTTCATAGGTGATGCTTATTCTGGCACTTGCAATGCAAATGCAGATCCTATCAGGTCATCCCGTATTCATAAAAACAACGTTTAGCTTCAATTCACCAAATTTAAAAGGTAAAATGGGATGTCCAACTGCGAAGCTTTAGCTGACCTGAGACACGTCGACTTCGGCCGCGGGCAGGCGATGATTGGCGTAGCGAGTGAGGGTCACCACAAAAACGGCGTGGACGAAGGCACAGGGCGTGTGGGGTATACCCGCGGGGGCCAGGGAGCACAGCCACTGGATCGTCCGAATCACCTCCGCGCCGCTGGCTCCTAGATAGGTGACGCACAAATGTAAAAGTAAGCCAAAAATTATAAAAGCGCCATAAATTGGTTGTTATACCTACTAATAATTTGCAAAGCTCCTACAATTTATTTGTTATCCAATACGTTCTGCCCAAATTTACCGACCGAATTTTACAATATTACGGACCAAAAAATCGAATGTGAGTGATGAAAAACTGTTAATTAGGGAGTACTCAAGAATCACTTGAGGCACACAATGTATTAGGAGAAAGGAAACTCAGTAGCAGCAGACGAGGCGGCTAGAAACATTCACTCACTTCATTTAGAGGAATGCGTGGATGGATGAGTGTGCACAGGATGGTTTAGTGAATTCAGAGGTGGAGATCTTAGCCTCCACAAAGGTGAAGATCAAACCCGAGGTCGTCCAGTTTAGTTTAAAAGCAGCAGGCCTTAAAGAACACCCTGCTAATTTATCAATTGTGGAATTGACAATTAAGCTTAGTTCCAACCATACAACTGTTCATCGTCCTCCTTCTCGAAACTTGTAAAATGAGGATCTCCCCATGAAAAAATCTCAGACGATCTCATGCTGTACATCGACTTATCTTGATGTAGACGGATTTGCGTATTATATACTTGACGTGTTTTGTTTCTAGTGGCCCTCATCTACTAGGAAATCCAGGCACAGAATTGAATCATTTTGAGACGGCTTGCCTTGCGCAACCAATGAAACATTCCATAAAAGTTTCAAAGGCAGTAGAAATTTGCCTCGTTTTTGTGACGCAGCCTATGAAGCGGTCTCTACTTAACTTCAAGCATGGAAAGGTACCCTACAACAACCGGTCATAACTACCAGCAATAACCTTAAAATAAAGGCATTGGGGTGAATCCCACTACGGTCAATCATCACAAACGCAATTGACTCAACATGCAAACAGCCTTTAAAGGAATACTATCGCGGATACATCGCCTAGGCTGAATTGCTGATTATAGGGTCTCGACCGACACTCTACAGACAATTTGAACAATAGCAGAGGGTTGGTGTCAGGAGTAGTAATAATCGAGTGGCAAGAAGCGCGACACATTGCAAGCAATCATCACATCAAAGTGGCCTTCCAAATAGTCATTGTCCCGGGAAGATAGCAGTCCCTGGGTGATTCAGACCTTGCTACTAATAGAAGAATGCAGGAAGAAATTCACAAATTTTTACAGGAATGGCTGGTGAATTTCCGTTAAACGAACCGATCAATTCATTCGACTCAAATTCTTATCGGTTTCTTTTCCAAATTCACCATTGGAAAGGCTTGGACTTGCTGAACTGATAAGCAACCTACTCAAGATGGATTATATGCTAACTCGATATAGAGTGGAAAACCTAACATTATGGCATCATAACCCGTTATAACACAGCTTAAAGCCGAAAGAACTTAATCTAGACTACTGCTACTGTGACGAACTGGTTCTGGTACCGTTTCGTGGAAATCCGTCGCCAAATTTTATGGGAATCGCAATTGGATCTCCTAAACAGCTCATTCGAGTCGAGATTTAATCGATTTCTACGAATTTCACCAATGGACTAACAGGGAAATTACTCAAGGTGGATTTGATGCAAACTCAACAAACCTAAACAAGCACCCAGAAGTTGGACTGTAGGGGGCAGTTTATCCACCTCACTCCAGCTCTTTTCTACTGCGTGATTACATCACCCAAGGTACTTTTGAGAGGATTAGAAGTGTCACAGGTATTAATGACGTAGTGAAATACACTTCGCGAATATTCAAGAAGCAGCCTTGATGACCTACGAGTAAGAACTGGCAATGAGTGGAGAGTATTAGAGTAAACCTTTGAGCTGAAGAGGTGCCCATAAACATAGGCAAAGCCATAACAACTCCAAGTTGGAGTTACTATTACCCATACGGAGGTCGCTTAATAATTTAAGCGTGCGTCTTAGACAAGACCTTTGAATGGAGAAACCAGGCCACCAAAAGCTGTAAGAGGTTGTACACAGCACAGCCCCTAGAATATGTTTGGCGCTTGGGAGGAGACACCAATCAGGATGTTTTAACTACTCTTACTTTTAAAACAGTACCTCTTGGCAGTACGTCAAGCATTCGCGGGCAGTCTCTGCTACATTAGCGCCTGGCGCCATACGAGAACCAACAATTAGGCCTCTGAACGTCAGAGAGATCTGCAATTTTTAATGAGGTTATAACCAGTTATTTAAATATGCATAAAAACAGTTATTTGAAATAAAAATGACAAATAGAGAAACAATAAACATTAAAATAAGTCAAGTTTTAATTGTTTGTAACATGTTCAAAGATTATAATGCAAAAATGCTAAGTGTTTCAACAATTTTGTCCAACTCTTGTCAACTCCATAACGGAGTCCTGTTTCTTCACATCGAAGATTCAACAACACATTCTCTGAGGGTTGGGCAAGATTTCTTCACAAATTTCGATGGGGTGTGCTTCGTTTTTCATAAACTCAAAGAATCGTCAAAAGAAGCAATTACGATGGGAGAGAATAATCAAAATGACGTGTTCACACTATTTGGTTCTCAAAACATCTCCAAGAGTTCTTCAAAGACGCTATTCGACCTTGGATACATACATTTACTTTTCCAGAAAAAAGCACACATAGTAGCCATATTCTTGGACGGAGTAACATTACTGGAGCGTGAATTTTAAGCAAACAAGGTTCCTCTTCGGTAAAGTATATTTAGCTAGTTTTACCGATTCATGTTAACTGGACTCTTCCAACATTTCAGAATCTTTAAGGATTCAGATCTACAAATGTACCGTTTTGAACACTACAACTTCATCGGTGGAGATGGGTATCTTTGGAGGACTCAAACCCCGTTTGAAATCAAGAAACATTTGGTTAACAGTGAGCTGGGGAGTCTTTCCCTTTTAGGATCCTGCCGCTGTCCACAGCGCCTAGCAACATTTCAATAAAAGTTACATCTTTTGCCAGTTCCCAGTCACAAGTCTCTCCTCCAAAAAAGTGAAACAAGTGGGCGGCGAGAATGGAAAGAGCAGATGTCAACTCGAGATTTGAGTTTTGGAAGATGGCGATGAAGATGACAGTTCTTCATCTACTACAAGTACTTTCGTTCACACATTCCGTCTGCCATTAAATGAATGAATGTTTCTAGCAACTTCGTCGGCAGCTGAGCTGAATTTCCCCTCTTGAACTCATGAAAAATCATATGCCTTTAATGATTCTTAGGTATTTCCATGTTAGCAGGGATTTAACCAAGCAAAATTTACTTTATTGTTCAGTAAACAGCGAATTTGATAAGGTTAAATGCATCTAATCACAAAAAATAATGTTCAGCTTTAAGGGGTATTAAAAATGAGTTAATAATTTTACGAATATAAAATGTATAACTTCTACCCATCACGAAAAATCCTTCATCAAAACTCCTTTTGTGAATCGCTCCTCCTCACTTTTCGGCACTCCAAAGAGAGCCTGAAATCACTGAATCAGGCAATATTGTTGCCATGTGTGTTGATGTATTTTGATGCGTCATAAGCACTTGTCGTAAATCGCTTTTCAATTCTCCACCTCACAGGCACGAACAAAGTGCAGGCGACATCAATGAGTCGCCCTAAAGTGGCCTTCGCAGGCACGTGCGTTCCCTCACCAGAACCAAGTGCTGCCTGTTGATGGTGCGGGGTTCGCTCAATCCACCATTTGAGGGGATGACTAACTCCGCAAGACTAGAGGCACTGTCATTGCGCTCCCGCCGTTGATATACAGGGTTTGGACAACATTTTTGACACAATAATCCTTCAACACGCTACAAACAATCAAAACATGGTATACTTTAATGCTGTTGCTTTATTATTCCCTTTATTTGATAAGCTCATTTAAAATTACTTTTTTACAGGCATTTTACAAAATTGGTTGTCACCTTATCAGAATGGCAGACCTCCCCGATATTCAGAGAGGCCAAACTGTTGGTGCTCATACGGCGTCAGACGCTGGTGTAGCAGAAACTGTCAAGAGGTATTGTCTAAAAAGTAATGACTGCCGCCTTTGAAAGAGAAGGAGAAACGCCGTCCTCAGCAAAGCACAGTCTGAGAGAGACCGTCGGACTCTAAATGGAATTGTTTGAGGGGATCGCAAGACCACGGCCACTAGAGTCACTGAAGAGCTCCTCAATGGACACACACAGAATCCAATTTCCTCCACAAAGACTGTTAGTCGGGAGCTGCAGCAAAAGGTGGACCTACACCATCTCACGATAATTTTCGTTGATTTTTCAAGATGTTTCCATCATTTCTCAAACTCTTGTATATTTCGCTTTGCCCCCAAAGCATCTCAGGTTGTCACAGAATCATGCTGTAATCTCGTTAAGCGGCGATAACTGGAGACAATCTGGTGGGATGTACTAGACTACAACACCGCAAAAGAAGCGCCTAAGTGAATTAAGGGTGTCCAGGTGAGCTAGAGCGAACTGCATGCCTTGAAAAGTAAACAAACGATTGCCTTTGAAGCATCTGAGACCTCGATCACAACACGTGAAGTGGGCCCCAGCGTGGGTCGACACACGTGCCACGAGGGAGAAAATTGGGCCTCAACACAACAAAGGTGACTGTGGAGAGCGCGACAATGAAGTGATAATGAAAACAGAAATTTCACAAGTGGTCACTTCTAGAACAACCCACCCGACCTGCTTCCATGGTCACCTGATATTCAGTCACACAAGACTGATTCAAGCGATCTCGAGCTGTTTAAATAACCTATGACTAAGGTGCCTTTAATAAGTCGAATCTACTTCTACTCGGTGTAATCAAATCTTCATCATCGCTCTCGGGCAAAACAGGAGGTTCTATCAGGTCGCTCCATAAGTTCGGTCCGAATTTTACCTTTTTAAATTGAACGCAATTCAGAGTATTTTACAATATCCTATGGAGCTGAAAAGTATTCTCTTATTAAGATGCATTTAAAGGGACCATATCTCATTTGATACAAACTTAAGATCAGAATTTGCTTGACGAAAACCCCGCTAACATGGGAGAAGCCTGGAAGCATTAGAGACAGATAATACCTTATGAAGTCCACTAAGAAAACTCAGCGGAAACATTCACTCAGTTTGTGAAGAGGAATGTGTGAATGAACTTTTGGATGTTTTGCGATATTAAGTATCATAGACAGCCGCCAAGAAGGGACCTACTTAACGTCACTTTTCCTTTCCATCTAGTGGGATCGCCACAGGATATTCCACTTTGAAACACCCGAGTGCTGTGACAATTAAAGCTAGAATGTACTGTCAGCAATTTAGACGATGTCTGAATGACGCTTTGAGGAAAAAGACATGCTCTAGTGAATCGAAAAGGGTTGATGTTTCATCAGGACGCACAACCCCCCCCGAGTCGAAGGAGAACTTGGTTGGGAGAAAATGTCTCACCAGCCTTATTCTCCCGACTCTGGTCATTTCACGTACCACCATTCGTTTCGTAGATTACAAAATCTTTCGGAAGAAAGAGCTTTTATAAAGTAGAAACTAAAACTCCTAAAATTTAGGAAATGGAAGAAAGTCACAGATAATCAAGGAAAGCACATTGGCTGTTGAAGCTGTGATTCAATGTAACACTCGGTCACTTGTTTTTCTTTAAATGAAGACAGAACTTATGGGATGACCTGATACCATTGACGCCATTTGCCGGTCAAAGGAGAGCTTTAAAGGATAAGTTCACTTGGTCCGATTAAGCTTTTCAGTGATGTACTTAAACCGCTATCAAGCCAGTTTGTCCATGACTATAATCGATCCTTACTGTTTAAATAGCCGATGTATTTACCAACTCGAATCTACCCCTTCACAAGGTGAGAAAGCGAAACTGTTATGATCACTCCTTAGAAAACACGACTTTCACCTCTGACACTATTTGCCGGCGAAAAAGCAGCTTTAATGAACAAACCTGAGTATCAGGGCGTCCCTTAAATTCTACCTTTCAATTTAAACAAAATTGAAAGAGCACTTTATAATGTTAGGTGGAGTTGAACATTAGTTTTTACGATAAAATGCACTTAAACTAAACAAATTTTATTTTGCAGAGCAATAAAAACTAATTGAAGTACCCAAGAATCACTTGAGACACCCAGTGGTTTGGGGGTTCAATAAAGGAAACGCAGCAGACTAATGAATAGCAAAAAGTAACAAAAAGTTCTATTTGAAATAACAACCACTGTGGCTCCAAGAAGCCCGACATATCTCCTGTCCATCGCAAAACAGGCTGAGTACATCACATTGCTCTAAAACGTCCTTTTGCGATAAGTTGATAGACAACCTCTGCCGAACGAAAGCACTGTGCTTCATTAAGCGTTTCCAATTTACAAAACCTCGTCATGAGCTTGTTAATGAATTATAACAATAGGCAGTTGATATTTGCAATTATGCATGCAAGTAGCACAAGCAATCACTAAGTCCAGCATCCGAGCGTCTATCAATAAGTCAGAAAGCCAGGGAAACTTGACAGGGCTGATGGGATTGATGAATCCTTGTCCATTCCGATTACGACCAACGATTTAGATAGGCATGACAAAAACAGGACTTGTTTTGGCTTATAAATTTGGCTCGTGAAAGCCGACTGAATTTTAGCACTAGTTGTCACGAGGGTTTCCAAAATATCGATCGAAGGGTTCTAAAATGTCCTTCTTACAGGGCTTTTGGGGAACGACCTCTTCATACCTCTCCATCGGTAAAATGGAGTGTGACATTTCGATAAAAAAGCAACCAAGTACAAAAAGAGTCATGTTAACACCTCTTTGCTAGGACATATCAGGTCATCCCATAAGTTCTGTACGAAATTTCCTCTTTTAAATTGAACGAAATTTAAAAAGCACTTGCAATACCTAATGGAGTTGAACACCATTTTTATGCCAAGATGAATTGAAACTGAACAAACCTTAGTTTGCAGAACAATAAAAAACCCTGCAAACAGAGCAGCATCTAATACATTCCTTAGAAGCTCATAATATACCACCGAGTTCAGGTAAGGAAGGAAGGTCAGCAGTCGAAGCGATGGCTGGAAACACTCACTTCCAAGTTGATGGTGAGGAATGTGTGAATGAAAGAATGCGTGGGCGGAAGGTGGTGCGCGAAACCCAGCATCCACGAAGGTGAAGATCGAAGCGACCGACGTCCAGTTGAGTTTGGTGATAGATTTGGCGATTAAGTCTAGTTGAAACCATAGAGCTACCCATCGTCATCTCCAAAAACCTTGAAAGGTACCTAAGCTTTGAAAGGGGGTGCCTATCCATGAATTACCTGGAAGACAATGAAGGAAATCTATTCTCTCCACTCTAGCTAACTTGTTACACTTTCTTTGATAGACGACGAAAAATGGATCTTATACAGAAATTTCGTTATGCGTAGTGGATGGCATAGCGGCGAGATCCCAACCACAGCCACCCAAAAGGAAACTTCATGGGAAAAAGGTTCTTCATTCAATCTGGCGGGGTCGCCAAGGGATAATCCACTAATGGATTGTTACTGCTGTCAGCAATTAGAGGAGCGTTTGAATCAAGCTATGTAGTTAATTTTATACATAGGGTCTCCAGATTAATATGGCCACACTACTGAGAACAATCAAAATCAGTAGTCGTCAGTCTCTTCTTACGACCACTAAACCAGTCCCAATGCTTGGCCTCGGCCGAGCTCCCCAGATCGTGAATGTTGTGATTTATGGTCACTAATAACCGCCGTGCTGTCAGTACTAAACCTCCCGATTGATGGACTGCAAAAGGAGAGCGACTTTGAGCAGACTCGATCCCCAAGGGAGAGTGTAGCGGGCCAGATTGAGGCTGCAATAGACGCTAATGGCCGCGGTTATTCTAGTGAAACTAACTCTTTCACGACAAAAGCAAAATCGTTGTACGTACTGAGTTCATTTTTAGATCACATAATTTTGTAGCTACCAACCACTTGTTTCTTTCTCTTGATGCGGCTTAAGGAGTAAGTACCAAGTGTCTAGATTGCCAAGTTAATAAACATATGCCTGTATTCAGACCAATATTAATCACATGTCTATGGGCACTGTACCACACCATATGTGAGTGTAACTTTTTTCACTTTACTGACTCAACGATGAAATGCTCTTTGCTTCCGATGAAGAGTCAAATTAGTTTCACATTTCACTGACCACCTGGTCGTGCCGCAATAAAATATTAGAGAGCACAACATTTTTCCATCAAAATTTTAAAGATGCCAAGAATGAAGACACTCGTCTCCAAAAGGTGATGACGTCGTAGTGATTACTGCTTACCAGCGTGACAGTCTTACATCACCGCTAGAACCTTCGCTAACTGCCAAAAATGATATATAGCCGGATGCACATTATTTACACCCAAACTTCCGTCACTGACTATTAAAATTGTCCTTTTTCTCCGAGACTATGTCTTTCCGATCGGAGAGGACATGAGGGTTTTAATTCGTCGTAACACATCTGTGTAATCCGTTGCTCTCCAAGTAGGCTGCACAGTTTGCTTCAAGCGCCTAGCATTATCGTTCCGTTGGCTATTCAGAACCCGAGCATTCGCCGTAGATCACCTCTCAAATAAGCCATTTTACAGAATTGGGTTAATGCCATCTCATGAGAATCAAACCAGGAGCCCGTTTAATTAGCCAACACAACAGTTAGGAAGTAGAATCAGCCTGAATTTTAACCAACCCATTTCACTTCTTTCGGTGGAAGGACTTGTGAGTGGAGACGAAAAATGTATCTTCGATCGAAAGACGGTTAAAAGCGTCATAGAGAGTGGCAGGGTCGTAAGCGCGGGAAAGACCCCAGCCACATCAGCCGGAAAAAGGTTCTTCATCATTAATATGGTCTAATGTTCTTTGAAGTGTTACTACCTAATGCAGCAACATCTACTTCAATAATAAGGGCGTCTGAACCAAGCTATGAGGAAAAAAATCAACGCAGAACGACGACCCCACACAGCAGGAATCACGGTATGAAAGAGGGAAGTAGTTGGGTTGAAGAATATCCCCATTCTCCTTTCGTGGTTCGTGTCAGCTTACAAAATCATTTGGAGGAACACTTTTCTCAGCGTATCAGGCAGAGGCGGAAACTGACATTTGTGGAATAGTCAATAACGTTGGTATTAGTGAAATTCTCAGACCCTTGTTAGTCAGTTTAGGATTATAGAAAGTACGAATCTTTGCATCTGGCCGCTGCGTTAACTCTGGGCTTACTCACTTGGTGGATCCTCTTTGGAGGCGTCCTCCTCCAAACTGGCGGTAGACAGTCCCAACACATCCTCCTCAAGGAGACAGACGAGAGCTGAGTCGTCTAGACCCTCGCTTATTGGGGTTTCAATCTCCTGTCCGGCGGCCAAACACTCGATAGTGCGTGCGAGAGAGAGGAGACGCAAGGGATGGGCTGTGGAGGCTGTGGCGGCGGTTTTGGCGAGCAGGAGGTCGGGTGTGCGGAGGGCAGTGGGGTTGGGCAGGACCCCCGTGGTGAGGGCGGCGAGGCAGTAGAGCGCCGTGGTGAGACAGTCGGCCAGGAGACGGCTGGACGCTGTCAGACTGACGTTGAGGGCGCCGGGAAAGGCGTTCTCGCAGTCCTCGTCGCGACAATCTGACAGGGCAAAAGGCAGCAGAATACACCTCGTTAGTAGAGACCTTGATCAGCTCTACTTATGCTATTAACTTTTGGTGAAATGACCTGTGACTGCTGAAAAATAGATGCTTAACCGAAAGTGGGCGTCGTCGTAGACACTGAAAGGGTCCTAAAGGGGAGACTCTGACCACAGCCGACGGGAAGGGAAATTCGTGGGATTGCCAAGGATTACTACACTTGCAATGCAATAATTAATGCTTGAATATAGTGTCAGCAATTGGGGCGTTTGAACCAGGCCTTGAGGAAGAAAAAGACTTGCTTTAGTAAATGTGACCAATTCTTGGGGTTACAACAAACCACACTATTGTTTTAAATACTACATCACTTAGTTTAGAGAAACAGTGCGACAAGTGTGAAACAGATAGCTAGGCTCCCTAGCAATGGATTGTTTGTCACGTTGAAATAACCAGCGGTGGAAGGACGGTGTGTTTAAAAACTTCAAAATTTCTTTAAAAAACTACCTAAGGCAGTGATGTGCAGCAGTGAGCTGTGCCTTGGGTTAACACATGCATCTTGCTTATGTACGGTAGCGAACTCCCACACTAATCCACACCTAGGCAATTTGGAAAATTAGATTTTCATTAACAACGCCACTGTTTACGACGCTCAACACTTCGATAAATGGCCCATTTTTCGCCTCTCGCAGGTCACAAGTCGTCTCTCTTAAAAAGGTGAAACAAATTGGCGAGAATGGGGTGAGAAGAGCAGGTGATGTCAGCTGGAAGTGAGGGATTGTTTTCAGACACCCTTTCATGGGTGGGCACCCGTTTTCCAGGGAAATTTTGCAAGCTTTTGGAGATGAAGACTACAAACAGTTGTGTGGTTTCAAATAAGCCTAATTGTAAATTCATCAACTGATAGAGTGGTAAACGCTTCTTCAAGGGCTGCTTCTTCAAGAAACAGCTTATCACGAGACTCAACTGGACGACGTCCGGTTCGACCTTCACCTTAGGGGAGGGTGAAATCTCCACTTCTGATTTCCACAAAACACCTTCTACACACATTCCTCCATTCGTCTCCGTAAACTAAGTGTATGTGTCTTCGTTGGTTGCTGAGTTTCCCTTCTTGAATTCACAAAAACTAAAATTCAGCTCCATAAGATTATAAAATACTCCTTCATTTTTCCTTAAATTAAAAAAAAAATCGTACAGAAATTATGGAGTGACCTTTCAGTGCCCTTTCATTCTCTTGGTTTCATCTACAGTTGATGTGCGATATTCCCGTGTATAACTACTCCTCATGAATTTCCTGAAAATAGTTCACCATTCTAGCCAAACTGTTTCATCCTTTTTTGGATAGACGACTTGTAACTAATGGTAACAACTTGGTCCTTAATTGAAATGCCATCAAGAGTCCTAGACAGTGACGGCTTTGTAAGCGAAGCAAGACCCCAGCCTCAGGCGCCGAGAGAGGAATTTCATCGGATGAATGATCTTCTGCCAATCTGTTGAGATCACCAAGTAACAATTCACCTTGACTTGCCACCACTTAAGGCAGCAACAATTAATGGTCGAATCCACTGTTAGCAATTAGGAGGAAAAAATGACCTGCTCCAGTGAATCGAAAGAGGGTGATGTTTCATCAGGACAATGAAGCGCGACCCCTCGCGAATTCGAAGAACTTGTCTGGGAGACAAATTCCTCATCTTTGCTCCTCCTCCTCCTCCTCCTTCAGACTGCCATCTGTTTCGCAACATAAAAATTCACTTGGAAGAAACAACTTCTCTAGCGCCGCATGAAGAGGGTGAGTATTTGAAACAACAAGAATTTCACAATATTGAATGCTTAAATGGGCATGTCAAGAGAGAGAACGAAATCAGGGAGGATCAGAAAAAGTACAACGATCATTGGATCTTTAAGTAAATGCAACATTTGGTCATTTGCTTCATTTATTCAAAATTCAGAAGACCCAGTGACTATTCAACAGGGAGAAACACATTAATCAAGAACATAGGACTTAAAAAACACACCAAAGATTAATGTAACCAGAACAATGGGTTTAATGCTTTTAATTAGATCACTTTGTGCTTTCATTACGTCTAACTAAAGTACTTTGGTGTGGACAATAGAACGCGATTGGGTTCAAGGCGTGTTCTCATTGTTCCGCTTGGAATACATAAGCTTTGACCAAAGCGTTTCTATTCAACAGCTAGCGCAAACACGTGCTACCTCTCACTAATGTTAGGTTTAACTGTAGTCAATAGGATGAAAGTGTTGTTGCTTTTAAGAAGCCCGGGCAAGTTTGGGGCTATCAGGGCTGAAGTAAGGCAAAACAGTCTACCTTCGGTTTGTAGAGAAACTGCTGCTTCCAATTAGAAAAAAAAGCTGTATTGCGATTTCCGTTTGTCCCCTTGAGTGAGCCTAGTTTTGAAGGCCTCCCTAGAAACTTTCGGAAGCAGTTACTAGGCAGCAAAACGCCAACCTCATTAACAAGGACACCGGCCAACTTTAGCGTCCTTCTCGTTACCAGGTCACCCGATAACTACGATCCGAGCTTTGAATAAATGAAACAAGTGACTGAATTTTACATTTGATTTAATCAAAGACTCACTCACCGATGCGCTTTCCCCTACCATCGGTGTCAACAAAACCTAGTATTTCGATGAAAAGATCCATTTCCAGCACCAATCAACAAGTCTATCTACCAAAACAGGTAAAAAAATGGACTAGAATGAAAATGTCAAGTTCAAGAACTTTTTCAGGATTTGAAAGATGGTTTGAATTTGGCTTAGTTGTCAATTCTAACTCAACTGATAAAGCAGCAGGAAAGTCCCCTCAAGCATTCATACATTCCTCCATAAGTTGGGTGAACGTTTCTAGTCGATTCGGCTGCCTCTGAGTTTCCTTTCGTGAGCTCATGAAACATTATGTGCCTCAAATGATTCACGGGTGCTTCACTGCTAGCGGGATTTTAATCAAGCCAGTTTTAAGTACACCGCTCTGTAAAAGAAAAATTCGATTCTTTTAAACGCTTTTTAGCATAAAAGTAATGTTCGGGTCCACTAGACATGGAATACTCTTTGGATTCCTATCAAATTACAAAGGTGAAAATGGGACAGAACTCGTGGGGTGACCCTCTCCAATAAGAAATACACTATTGATCTTGCACCCAATTGGTTTGTCTGGCCCGGTTAAAATGAAATGAGTTTATATGTAAAACTGCGTCAAGACATTGAGTACCGAGTTACCTGAGAAGTACCGGGTTAAACAGACGACGATTTTCACTAGACAGGGGATGAGTGCACGCAGATAGAGGTCACGTAGTGGTCGGGACAGTGAATCGAACCGCTCAAAGGAGTACAGCCCCACGGAGGATTTGTGGCCAAAACAACTGTTTAAAGGGAGAAAAATTATTGCGTCACCTGGAAATCAGATCAAATGCTTCAATACACGCCAGCTTAACTTTATAATGCCCATTAATTTTCCCAACAAAGAGTGTAGTCCTCAAAAGGCTATTAAAGGTATATAGTAAATAAATGCGTTGGAATACACCACAACAGACCTTTGGGGTGGGTCTTTTAGTAGCATTACAATCTCACCAGCCTTATTTTCATTTGAAATAATCATCCAGTGACTCTTATAAGCATTATTAGTTGGTGTTTGAGCCCTTCCTCATCAATAAGTGAAGTTTGATGAGGCCAACGCAGGTAGTAACCGCTCATATAAACGATTTCCTCACTCCTGGCTGACGATTGCAGTGGCCATGTCTCAAAAAAAAGCAACCCAATTGTCTGTATGACTTCACTGTTGGCTACGATTGCTTTCATATGTTGCAGCAAACTCCTCTATTGAACCCAATTGTTTTCCTCTATAATAATAATAACCACTTTTTTGTTCAAAGTACGAGTGAAAACTTAATGAGTGCCCTCTTTCATAATCTTTCAAGTCATTCCTCTGCGATTTCCCCACATTTTCACCACGGAACGAATCTATTTGAGTGGATTTTGAATTGAATTTTCACTATTCGAGCAACCAGTACTTAACTAAGATTACTTGACCATTTATACTGCGCATGTCTTTTTTAAAAAATGGATGACTTGAGGATCTTAGTACTGAAAAAATGAGACAATCTTGATATGGTCTGCAAATGTCGATGAACGCAAAAGCGGGAGCTGTGCGCATACTCCAAGGCCAGCTCCTTACTTCCGAGTAAAACGTTGACATTATCGGTAGATTTGCATAATTTTGATTGGCTTTGAAAAGAGTCGATATAAACAAAGCACGAAAGCAAATAACGATGACGTCCAGATGGGTTTGATGGTGAGCTTTAGAAGCTTGAAAAGTTCCTCAACTTGGGAAAATTGGAGCCTCATAATCTCCAGTTGACAGCGGCTTCGTCAGAACTATGCTCAAACCCCTCTCACGCAGAGAACAACTAAAATTCCTCGTCCGCCTCTTTATTTTTCCAACCCTGTTCCCGCTTTAGACCACTACCACTTGTTTCGTGGCTTACAAAATCACTCGGAAGAAGAAACGGCCCCAGTAACGTCGGAGGAAGAGGTTGTTGAAACTGGAATTTCGGGAGGTTTTCTTATAACCAAAGCCAAAATAACTTAAACGGGATGAAGGTATTAATAAGTCTGTTATTAGGTGAAATGGAGCCAATGGTACTGAGGGAAAGTTCATTGCTGATTGAATCTTCAATCGAATGCAACATTTGGTCACTTGCTTCAGTTATTTCGAATTCCGACAGAACATGCGGGATAACCTGATACAATGCGCGGCGATGAGGAGATAACCATTCAAGGACGCTCCACACTGACCGGTTATTGCTTGGGTTCTCAAGCGCGGCCTACAGAGCGACTCATCACCTGACTTCGTCCTCCTGGACTTAATGTCCACGTTCTCAAACCGACTTCACCACTTACTTTGCGGATCATTACAAATAGCAAATACCAGAGTCTACATTGATTGAAATGCTACTACTGGTTAGAACAAGAAATCGCCAAATAACAGCTATTCAGGGCGCCGGGTGTACTTAGTCCTTCCGAAGAATTTGACATTTGCCTACGCAACAGAATAAGCGGCCTATCAAACCACGATACCGTTTTTGGTTACTAAATACGAAAATACAGGTAGATAGAAGCTGTGCCTCATAAGCACTGCTGCTGGGTACAAAAAAGAAAAGCTGTAACATACCCTTACAATTGGAAAATGTACTTTGGGAACTGCTTTCTTGCCCTGTTTGTCCCGGACTGAGGCGTTTTCCTGACATGACCGCTCAACGAAAAGGCAAAACGCTGTACTGAGAATCAAGAGACACAAGGGAAACAAACGTCTCTCTCCTCCTCTTTTGCCGCTTTGCAGTCTTGTCTTTGACTCACGCTAGCGTCGGCGCATTTCCCGTAAATATGACAAACCCCACGGCTATTGGTCATGCCATCGTGGTAAGAACTTGAGACTTAGCATTTTTCAGTGCCTCTGATTTGTCGATATCGAAAGTTCAAACGACTAAGAGGAACTAAACAGCAGAACAGGAAATAGAGGCATGATTTCTTGGATAGATATCACGGTATTTCAAACGTTAGCGAAACTCAAAAGCTAAGAGTGTTAACTGAATAATTTATCCGCATTTGAAATTTTAAAGAGGCAGGCTACTTCGCCACAGGGAATCACCAACTTCCTGAGCATAACAGATTGCGTGCACTGACCACAAATGCGGTTTGCCAAGCTGTTGACCAATGAATATTCTCTCAGTCTTGGAAAGGGCCTCGAGAGAAGCTTGGTAGACATCCGGTCATCTCCATACCGTCTTCCTCCTAAATCCGCGTTATCCTGGGTGTTTTAATGTCTCACAGTAGGGTTAAGAGATACCCAGAAAACATTATTGTCTTAAACCTTCCGGTGACCAGGATCGCTGTGCACGGTAGTTTAACAATGCTACTTAACAATTACAAAGCCTAAGAAAGAGATGTCGTAGAGTTACAGGTAAACCCCATAGAAGGCTTCATTACAGTAAGGTTAAACAATCATAGCCCATTCGGTTCAACAATTTCGTCAAACAATTTTTGGGCATGCGATAATGAGTGGGGTACCAGGTCACCACCCATGTCAATTTACTTTGGTTTCCCAATCAAGAGAGGTTCCTCAGGATAGTAAGTCCTAAAACTCTATAAGGTATTCTTGTTTCCCTAAAATAAAATTTGTCCCTCATATTATCTAAGTTCGTTCGTTTTTTGGCACGGCCATTAGGAATTTCGTCCAGCCTCGGTAGATGGGAGAAAAGGCACATCTCCGCAACACTTTTACCTATTCTCAGGATCAACTGGAAGGTCATTACTTAACTAGAAAATCGTTTACCTTCCAAAGACCTGAGGAGTAGAACCTGGTGAGGCCTACTGAGGGGATGATACATAAACGAAGCTGAAAAACACCGGCACTCACTGAGGCTCAGTACCGGGGCCCTCCTCCAGACAACTTTAAAGGATTAATAGCTTTCTCAGAAGGCTCAGCTGATTCATCAAGGAAAAAATGAACTTGCATCACGATGATCAATCGAGTCGACCACCTTAAAATAAGGAAGACATTGAGGTCACCATTCAGAGCTTCTCCTAAACGTAGTGAAAACAATCCATCGGAGAATTGCCGTGGTGGCTAGAAGTTAACAGCACAAAATACGGCCTGCTGGCGAGAACACAACAGATTTCCTCCTCGAAAATCCACAGAAAAAATGCCACAGAACACTGCCACCGAAAATGGGGGCTTTGATGACGCGTGAACAGAATGTTCCAACCTCCAATGAAGACCTTCGCTAGACAATTTTCAAGAATAAACTAGTTCCTCCAGCGTTTGGTTACCACCGAATTCCTCAGACCTTAACTCGTCGATGGCTATCACGCGTGGCTGGGCGGTGCCGCCGAGAAAGACACTACTCATCACCACGACAGCAGTAAAAAGGCCAGTTAATCGACGACGCAATCACAGGAGTTTTTGAGAAGACTCTGTCCGAGGGGAAGTGGTTGAAATTAGCCTCCCCCAGCCCCATTCCGAGGGGAGGGGAGGGGAGGGGAGGGGAGGGCGGATTAGGGCTGTACTAGAATTCAACATCTGCGGTGAATTGGGAGACAGTAGTATAACTCCTTCGTCTATTAAGTCCCCTTCTGCCTTTTCATTACCGGACTACCAAATCAGGCTAGAACACTTGGTTTGTCAAATCAACGACGATTAAGCTACCAGGTCATCCAACTGGTTCGGTCCTTACTTCCTTTTGTCTAATAGAGAATTACTAGCACCATCAGCGTAAAAGTCCTTTCCTTTTGCAAAATTTATTTCTGCAGGAGGAGCAAGGTGGCCGAGAGACTAAGGTGGTATTCAACTTTTTGTGCTGTATTGTCCTGGTGAAACATCACCCCTTTCCATTCACTAGAAGAGGTCCTTTCCCCTCCTCAAAGCTTGGTCGTTCAAACAACCTAATTCTGTGTGGCTGCATTCGACGGTAACGACTGAAAGAGGATTACTCCTTGGCGATCCAACGAGAGCGATAGAACTTTTTCCCGTGAAGTTCCCTGGCTGAGGTCTTTCCTCTTGAAGATAGAGACGATGAGCAGTTGCATGGTTTGAACTACACTAAGCTGCCAATTCCAACTCAAATGATGAGGCAGGATAGACTTTTCTTCAAGAATTTCACCATCATGTTCAACTGCACGTCATCCAGGTTGAAATCCCCACATCCACTGAATTTCGCAAGCCATCTTCCGCAACCATCTTCTTTCACTCGCATTCCACACAATAAACTGAGTGGATAATTCTAGTTTTTTGAGTTTCCTTCCTTAAAATCATGAAACTTTATCTGCCTCAAATGATTCCTGAGTTCTTCCCTACTGGCCGGGTTTTACTCAGACAAATTTTAGTTTTATCGTTCTGTTAAAATCATTTGATGTGCATAAATGCATCTACACGTAAAAATGATATTCAACTCCATTTAACAGTATAAAGAGACTTTAAATTTCGAATATATCACAATCGAATTTAAAATTCGGACAGAACTTATGAAGTGACCTCATAGATGACATCGAAACTGAGACTTACTCGGAGTCACAAACATGCTCCACTTTGACCTTGAGCTCGTTCAGCAGGTAGGCGACGGTGACCCAGTTGAGAGGCGTGTCGGGCGACTTGTGGGCCCCGAAGTGCTGCACTTTGGAAACGTCATAGACGGCGTTCACGGCGGCGGCCAGAGATGCGCTCTCGAGGAGGGTGTGCTCGTCCACACACTGGAAGTCGCCAGGCGCCTGCAGTGGACTCTGCAGGGCCAGGAGGATGCAGGCCACGTCCAACTCGCGAAAACACACTGTGAGGCTCGCTAGCAGAGGCTGGAATGTCATAAATCTACCTTGTTAAATTGAGCAAAATTTAAAGAGTATTCTATACTACCTAATAGAGATAAATTGAATTTTAAGATAGATTGCAATGGAACTAATCAACTTTTATTTTGGAGAACAGTAAAACTAACATTTGTTTGATTGAAATCCTCGTTAACATGGAAGAACCAAGAAACATTAAAGGCACAAAATGTCTAATGCTTTCAAGAAATGACACCCAGCAGCAGCAATTGAAGTGGCAAGAAAAATAAACTCAATTTATCAAAAGGAATATGTGGATGGAAGAAATGGCTGCAGAAGAGAGTTTGCGAAAATCAGAAGTGGAGATTTCATCCTCCAGTTGAGTTTAACGACGTTTCTTGAAGAATTGGTTAATTAGCAATTAAGCCTAGTTCAAAGCATACATCTTTTCCTCGTCTTCATCTTCAAAAGTGTGGAAATGTTCCTACACTTGTACAATTGATGACTCATGAATGAGGTGAAACAATCTGAAATCTCGAGTTGACATCTGCTCTTCTCTCCATTCTCGGCACCTTGTTTCGCCTTCTTGGTGAATAGACGACTTGTGATTAGCGAAAAAATGGATCTTTCAGCGAGAAGTTAACTGTCGTAGGCGGCGACAGAGCTATAAAGGGAAAAGACCGCGAAACAACAGACAAAACCTACTCTAGTGGATGGAAAAGGGGGTTAGGCTTGCTCCCTCTATTACGCCTTAGACTTAATCTCACTAATGTAAACGGTGTCATTTAACGCGAAGACAGTTTTGTACAGTAGTTTTCCGTTCACATTGCTATCGAAGTCCCTGGGGAGTGACCGCCTTCCTGCTTGTCGTTACTCACAGTAGGACTAGTGGAGACAGTTTTTATATGCGATTGGCTAGAGTGAAAACTATACACCCGTTCTTCTACACACAACCCAGAAACCAAACCCAGGAAGCTACGGTGTGGTTATTTCCAATAATTCCATCCCACTAAACGAAATACTGTGTAAACATCACAGGCTAAATCGGCTCATTACCGACAAAGACCACATATACTAGCGAATCAGACGACCCCAAACCGGAAAGATTCCTCACATCATTGATCAAAGCATTGCCTGCTTTTCCAGTCCCAGTCGATCCCGCCAGCTTGTTCACCGTGGTGGTAGTCTGATCCGCATCATCTACATCGCCCATATCCTCTGGCTCAACCTCGTCGTCTGAAGATTCGTCTCCAGCGTGCTCGTCAGCTACGTCCAACAGGGAATTCGTCCGAACTCGCTTCTTAGTCACCTTGTCGTCGTTCTTCCTGGCCCTCTTCGATTTAGAGCTCTTCTCTTTTCTAAGGGAAAAATTGAAAAGAATTGCAATTAGATCTGTAGTTACCCTACGATGACCTGGGATTACCATCGTACCACTAACCTCAATCACCCCTTCGACTAAGGGCATTGAATCTAATCGAATTGGCCAAGTTTGTTGAGCGATAAATCAGATCATCCAAATCTAAACACTCCTGTACAAACTTTTCCTAACAATCACTCAGGGAGGAACATCGTCTCTTCTCTCTCTGACTATAGAACTCCACTCCTTAACTTGGGTAATTGGACCATCGAGGGGGAGAATGAAAGAGTAGTTACTCCCTTCCGAATGGATTAACCTTGGAGGGGGAAGTGCGCCAAATTAACAAGATGGACATTCGAACCCTTACAACAGTAACCGGTTCCAATTAACTCAATTCGGTCACAGAAAGGCTGTCCTTTTCACCAAGGTTGTTAAACACGCCAGGTCCTGAAATGTTCACATCCAATTAGCTTCTCTGATTCGACTATCTTAGTTATCATAAGGCAATAAATACAGGATATTTTTAGGGCCAGGTGAAGCCCTTCACAACCAAGGCTTGTGAATCTTTCTGCCACTTTAATTCACTCTCTTGTCGTCGAATTTATCCTTTAGTGTTCATCAACTCATCTCGTAGATTCCGTATGATTTTCGAACACGTAAGTGACCACATGGAAAAATTGCGTAATGTTTCAATAAACATTATCCGCGACTTCATTGCATCTGCTGGCTAGCCTATTTATGCCATCATTGCAAATATTTTTAGTTGTCTTTTTAGCCTCTTCAAGCGGCGTTGAAAAGCTGCTTATCCCAAAGGAATCTGTAACAAATGGATAAGGTGGTGGATGGCGAATTTTCTCCCAACCGAATTTTTCTTCAATTTGTCTGGATGTGATTCTTGCTATGTGGGGTCGTGCTCAATTGTTGTGATAGAGCATCATTTCTTTTTCAATTCACTAGGGCAAGTTCTGTGGCCACATACCTTGTCGCCAAACCGGGTCTGAGTGATTTCGCCCCCTGTTCCTTCACCTCACAAAGCCACTTGTGTGCACTACTCATTATCCCACGTTCCAGTTCGCATGTCTCCTTTCTCTCCAGGTGCTTATAACCTCAACTGTTCTTTTTCTCCTCAAAACTTGATTCAAACGCCTCAATTTCTGGCATTAGATTTGAGCACTAATTGCTGCTACGTCAAGTGGTAACGATTCAAAGGGGATTGGTCCCCGACGATCTCACCAGATTGACCGAACAAGAATATTTACCGGCGGCTGTGGCTGGGGCTGATTCAAGAAGCAAATCATGAAGCATAAGACATCAGCCGGACGCCGTTTCGATCACTTTCTTCGTGGAGAGTGAAATCCCCACTTCTGCAAGTTCTTTCATCCACACATTCCCCTCCATAGGCCCAACGAATGCTTCGAGCCGTTTCGGCTGCTGCTGATCAGTTTAAATGCTTCCCATTCAGTTCCAAAGATATTATAAAATACACTTTAAATTCTAATCAATGTAATAAAAAGATGATAATCCGAGAGAACCAATGTGATGACCTGACAGAAACGATCGCCAACCAACCAATCGACCAGTACTCAGCACGGGACCTCATCCCCACACTTCAGACAAAAATTGATCGACCAGTCACTTACCCACATTTCCCCACCCTCCCTCTTTTCGTTGACGCCGTCTGGGGACAAAAGAGGACCACCCTCTTCGCACAACTGGCCATTCCACCGACACACCGAATGAAAGCGGGATCAAACGTCGCCGTGTCGATGCTCTCACAGACCGGCTGCTGGGAGGCCTTCCCAGCCATCACAGCAGCTTCCTTCAGCCTCTGCAGCAGGAGGGCATGGAGACAGACTCGCAGACTGGCGACGTGGACCAGCCGACAGACGAGGGTCGAGGCCAGGGGGTGGGCGAGGGGGCTCCGCTTTGGGGTGGCAGGCTGGTGGAGGAGGATGCCACCCGCGAAGATGTTCACTGACTCGATGCAGCTGTTGGTCACCATGACGAGAAGACCGAGGGGGAAGTTGCCCAGCGGAGTGCTCGGGAGGAGGTAGGGGCAGCCCAACAGCGCGTTCATGGCTAGACAAGAGGAGGAGGAGAAGGAGGCGAGAAAACGTGCGGCGTAATTTATGCGTCTGTAAACAGGATGTGGTGGTGCAGGATGTGCTCAGTAGGAGTAAGAGGAATTTCTAGTACAAACTTCACTATAAAGAGATCTCGAATTTAAGCCTTACTGAAGAAGTATTCGGTTGGTTCTTAAAGCACATTATTAAAATCCAATAGTTCAAACCCTTCTTCTGTACGATTTATCTCTCTATAGTCTAGAAGTCGCGGGGTGGGGGTGGACATCCAAGACTGCCTTCAGTATAAGCTCCACGTCTTGGAGATTTCCGAATAAATTCCACAGAAGAACTATCAGGTCATCCCATGAGTTCTGTCCGAGAGACCAAATAATAGATTTAACTAGAGATTCAGTCATCAGTGTTCCCTTCCTGACTATCGATGACTTCTTCCTTTAATCTATCAACGAGCTTACAATACTCCCGATTTTGATTCGACGAATTCACAAATGACACTTTCAGCTGCGTGGCAAAAGCTCCTTCTTCGAAATGCTTTAGTAAGCTACAAAACTAATTGTGGTGTGGGGGAGCTACGTAGTCGGGAGAAAAGGTGGATGTGGAAGTTTTCCCCAACCAAGGCTTTCTTCGATCTTTTTGTGACGTGATTCCTCCTGTGTGGGAGTCCTGATGCACTGGCCTGATTCACTAAAGCAGATCTTTTGTAATTGCTTACAGCGGACTCGAGCCCTAATTGAAATAGCAGAATAGGCTTATTCAAGGGCAAATTCCTCAAGAAGCCTACCACCAAACTCAAGTGGACGAACCGTTCGATCTCCACCTTCAGGGAGGATGAAATCTCCGCTTCTGAACTTCACAAATCATCTCCTACTGAGTGAATGTTTCTAGCCGCTTCGAAGGCTGCCGAGTTTCCCTTCATGAGCTCCTCACAGAAACGCTGAACAGTTAACTTTTACGTCTACACCAGTTTCCCCTGTTTTGTTTAGTCTCCACCCATTTCCCCAGATTTTACCTCACCGAATGATCATCGTGAACTATGGGGCGCTATCGCCACCACTCCAGTACCAAAGAAGGCCCAGTTAACCCGTTTTACCGACAAAGGAGGTGGGCTGCGTGACAGAGTCACATTCACAAAAACCGCCCTGTGCTGCCAACGACCTTGCAACTTACCAGCCAAGCAGAAGGCGTTTAAACGCGTTACAAAGCGCTGTTTTCAACTGGGAAATTGTAATTTGTTGGCGACTTGAGAAAGGTTCAATCGCCAACGCAATCAAAGCGCTTTTTGAGGAGACCCTACCCCGGATGGGCTTGATTAACGTTGGGATGGACGCACAAGATAGCGGTGGTTTTTGAGTAAACCTACTTGGCATTTGACTTAATTTTTGCCAACTACCGTCTAATTCATTGCCGACAACCTTTCACCTTGACGTCTGAAAAGGCTTTCTGGGTCGATTAAGCAGCGGTATATTAATCTTGTATTGAGGAAGTTTTCACGAAACACAACTGGACCTTTCATGAGTCTTACCGACCTACGACAAACCGGTTTCAGCTTCTTGAAACAGAAAAGTTTTCACTTCTGTTCCATAAATACAAGGCTTAGTTGAGCTGAAGCTACCCTATCATTTTAACTTTTTTTCTGGAAGCCATGCGGCTCAGGTAGAAACTTTATCACTTTACTTAGAAAATAATCTACTTTGAATTGCTTGCACATGAAGCATCAAAAATGCTCAAATCAAATCTACGGTAAGCAACAATTACGGTGTATGAAACAAGCCTTGAAAAGGAAAGAAGACCTCCTTTAGTGATTCGAAAAGAGGTGATAACACTGCATGGGGCAATGCACGACCCTCTCCACGCAGCAGGGATCACGTAGCAAAAGACCGAAGAAGGACTTCGTTGAGAGAAAATTCCTACCCACCACCCTATTCGCCATCCGACGCTGTGTCTTCAGACTAACATTTGTTTCGTAGCTCAAGAAGAGGCTTTTGTAACACTGCAAGGAGAGGTTGAAACTGACACTTGTGAGTCCAAAGTAATTTCAAGGTATTAATAAGTTTAGAAATTAATGTAAGCAAGTCATAGATAAATAGGGAAAGCACATTGATGTTTGAATCCTTAATTAAATGTAGCATTAGGTCACTTGTTTCACTGATTTAAAATTCAGACAGAAACCTCTTGGAGTGCCCTGGTAAATGCGCAGAAAAGTAACTTCGACCAATGTGAATGGTTATTAACTGATCGCTTCAGTCTGACAGCCTTGGGGATAGAAAACAAGGCTATAGTCAGGAGATTCCAAACAACCGATGCCGTCTCCTTACAACGATAAAGCGGTTTTCGCTGAATAAGCCTGACTTGTCTCTGATGCCGCTCAACAAATGCAAAGCCAGGTTAGCCTCTGCCATTCTTCCCATTTCGTCCTACCGATTAGATAACAACTTGAACATTTTTTCTTACAATTTCTCACAGATAAAGAAACGAAACTCGATTTAGGGGTTAGAAAAAGTTGAAGGTTATGCATGAGTAGGATTATGAAAGAAAATAATAACAGCAGCAGCTGTTTTCCCCACCACGAGTCTATCGTTTGCCGTAAACTTAATTTAAAGTGGGTAAACAAATTGTGGGCATTAAGCAGACAAAGACAGTTAATCACAGACGTCGCTGCGACCTATAATTAATGGCGACTCAAACACACAGTATGCCGCTATTTAAGAACAAAGTCCATGCCTTAAACCACCATTCCAGTCAGTTAAAGGGAGCCTATTCAGTCAGTAAACACCATACCAAACTAGCAAGGAGTTTTTTAGGCAACGTGAAACAAAAAATTGAGCCTTATTACACCAAAACACTAGAATCTTTAAAGTGCTTCCCCCTCAGTTCAGCTCGGTGGATTTTTTGCTCGCGAAAAAAAAACCAACAGGGTCATTTTCCTTCCTTTAAACTTGAAGAAAGTACGCCGAACCCACCCCCACTCTCCCTCCAACAGCTCAAGAGCGACAGCAATAGGCGTAGTAGTAGGTTCCTGAGCAAACAGTGGAAACATTGAGCCAGCAGCCAGCTAGGGAGCGAGCGAGAGAACGTGTGAGAACTTGACGACAGATGGCGCGAGGAGATCAAACACCCCTCACACGGAGGGATTCGCCTCCTCCTCCTCCTCCTCCTCACTCCTGCACCACTTAGGAGAGTGGCGCATATGGCTAAGGCAACAGGTGGTCACCCCATCATCACGACCATCACTCACCACCCTCGTGATAGAAACACGCGCGCACACGCTGTCACTCACCCAAATGAATGCCGGGCAGTTGGGTCCCGGCAGAAGCGAGTCGGAGGTGTTGGAATGATAGGCGATTCAAAGAAATCCGATTGAGGAAAGTACTTTTAGTGACGCCCCCTCGGTTTATTTGATTACAGGCCAGACAATGCAACGAGGCAACCTCCAATTTAAAAAGTTAGAAATATAATCCGAGAGTTGTCTAAGGCTACAGTTCTGGGCATTCACGAGCACTTAGTAGAGACGAAAACTCAGCTAACATGGAGGCTACAAGCAGATTAGGGCAGAGTCGGCTACCGATGACTTGCTACCTAATACAATCACTCAAACCAGACCTTTTTAACTGAATGAAATTCAAAGAGTGCTTCACAATCTTTCATGGGGCTGAGCATTACTTTTATGTCAAAATGCACTTAAATTCATCTATTCGTGTTTAAAAGAACAATAAAATAAGAGTTCATTGACTAAAACCCTGCCGTTGTGGAAGTACCCAACTTCCATTTATGCATTCAAGAGGGGGGCTACTCAGCAGCAGCAGCAGCAGCAGCAGCAGCAGCCGAAGCTGCTATAAAAATCAAGTTTTTGGCGAGAATGTGTGGACAAAAGAACTTGCAGAAGATGGCAGTAAGTGAAATTCAGTGGAAGTGGAGATTTCACCCTCCACAAAGATGAAGACGGAACCGGACGACGTCCATGGAAGTTAGGCTTAGTTCAAACCACACAACTGTTTAACGTCTTCATCTCCAAAAACTTGGAAAAGTGCCTACACTTGAAAAATGGGTGTCTGAAAATAATTTCAAGCCTCGAGTTGACATCAGGCCTTCTGTTCTCCATTCCCGCCAAATGGTTTCTTCTTTCTAACGGGATAGGCTTGTGACTGGCGAGAAGGGATCTTTTATCAAAAAGGTTCAATGCATCGAAGACAGCGACTTCGTAGCCACAGATAAGAAGGAAACTTCATGGGAGAAAGATTCTTCCGTCAATGTGATGGGATCGCCAAGGAATGATAAACCACCTTAAACTGTTAGCCCCTAATGCAGCAACAGTTAATGCTCAAATATGCTGTCAGCAACTAGCAACTAGGACCTGTTCTAGTGACTCGAGCCCGTACAGCAAGTCACATCGCGAAAAATCGAAGAACATGGTAGGGAAAGAATTCCTCATCAACTCTATCCCCCAGACTCTGCTCCTTTGTCGGGCTACTATTTATTCGGTAGCCTACAAACTCATTTGGCAAGGCCACAGGAAGAGGTTGTTGAAACTGACATTTGTGAGCTTTTCTAATAATCAGAGCCAAATTCCCAATAACGAAGTCATAGATAAACTTGTTAAAACATGGAAAGAAGTCACAGACAATGAAGGAAGTACCTTTATGATCGAATCCCCAATTGTATGTTCAATTTAAAAGTTCGACAGAATTTATAGGCTGACCTGGTATTACACTAAAACACCTGCGACCCTTCCAAATTTCTCCTATTTTGAACTAGCCTGGGGCATTAAGGGAGAAAGCAATTCTTTTAAAGATTCCCAGACACGGATAATACGACGCCAAGAAGACACGTGGAGCTATAAAACGTTCTCATTCCGCAAAAAAAAAACACTCACCGCCCAGAGCTCGATTCGACTTGTGGGCTTCGACAACGGCCAGAAGACGGAAGTAGGCGGGAACGATTGCCGGCGAGTCAGAAAGCGCGACCTGCCTAGAAGGCGTGGAGGGTTTGCGAACAATTACCTCCCTTGCCGCTGCAGACAGCGGTGGTCTAGAGGCGATGTCCGATAGTTTTTCCAGATGACGCTTGAATCGGGGACCGAAGTTGAGCGCAATCTCACAGATCTCCGAGGTACTCAAGCCCAACTCTGTCACCTGATCGGGAATTGGGGCGTTGTCTACCACGTATGCCTCCTAGGGTATTAAAAACAAGTTATGTTAATTTTATCTACTGAAAAGAAATAAGTAGGAAGAGTTTCTACTTACCTGAAAATCGCGCATGGTACGAGCTCCCGCCCACTCGACAAATTTGTTGGCTTCGTTTTTAGCGTACTCAGAGAGGGTGGTGACAGCTTCCAGTCTGGCGAACATGGAGGCGAGTTCGTCGAGCCAAAGAACGCGCATTTGCGTTGACAGGAGAGACGTTCTCCGGATGGCGTTCTCAACCAGACCGACGATTTGCAGGGCCAATCTCGAGGGCTGGGGCAGGAAGGCAGTGATGTTCTGGCCGGCCTGAGAACTTTCGAAATCGGTGGAGTCGAGAGGCAGATTAACCTCCTCGGAGTCATCGGCCAGACTCGTGCCCGGACCCTTGAGACTGAGGTGGCTGTGGCTGGAACGCGAGGTGGTATTCTGCGAGGTCGTGGCTGTTGTCTGAGACGCTGGCGGCAGCATTTGACTAGCGAGGACACTGCTCTGTGAGCACTGCAGTGAATCAGAAAAAAAAACATATTCAATCTGGTAGCACTAGGGTCTTGCAAAATCGATCCATACCGGTAGGGATTGACTGTTTCCACTCCCCACCTCAACTCCTTACCATTTGAACTCAAACCAAGACTTGCTAATGCATTAGTTTTTTACTCAGTTTGATGAAAATATTATCACGAATCAAAAGTTCTGCCGAATTCACCGGAAACGAATTCATGTTCTGTCCAAAGCTTACTTTTATGGAGAGGAGTGTGTGAGTGAAAGATGGTTTGCCAAATTCTGCAAAAGTGGCAATGACACTCTCCACGAAGAATAAGATCGAGCCGGACGACGTCCAACTTAATTTGATGATAGGCCGTTTCTTGAAGCAGCAGCCCTTGAAGAAGCTTATCCTGCTGCTTTATCAATAGCTTAGTTCAAATCATACAATTGTTTATTGCCTTCGTCTTCAAAAACTCCGGAAAGTTCCGAGAAATGAGTGCACACATCATGAATTGTCAGGGAAAAAATTTCACACAATCTCAGATTGACGACATCTGCCCTTCTCTCCATTCCCGCTAACCTCTTTCACTCTTTTTGATTGACAGACTTCTGACTGGAGGCGAAATATTGGCCTATTACCGAATACAGTGGCAGGGTCGTTGAGGGCATTGACCCGGTCAGAGCCGAGAAGGGAATTTCATGGGGAAAAGGATCCACTTTCAACCTTGTATAAACGCCACGCAAAAATCGACTATCAAGCTTTACCATTTAATTGATGCTGAAACCTGCAGTCAGGTAAATAGGGCGTTTGAACCAAGACTTGAGAAGGAAAAACTTACTTTAGTGAATCAAGTGGAAGGGGTCATGTTTCATGAGGACATCACAGCAGCACCTTACACAGCACGAGTTGAAGAATAACTTGGTTGGGAGAAAATTCCTCATCCACTTCCCTCAACCTTGCTCGCACTTGTTTCCTAGCTTACAAAATTATTTAGAGGAAACAGCTTTGGCAATGCTGCAGAAAGAGGTTGGAGCCGGCGTTTGTGAGTTCTTCGAATGGAATTTTACAATACTGAAGGTATTAATAAGCTTGTTGATAAATAGAAGGAAGTCATATATAATCAGGGAAAGTACAGTGTTTTTGATATTTTAGATTCGAACAAAACTTCGTGAATGATTTGACAAACCGCAATTCTTTAAGAGCCCATAGGATAAAGCAGCTCATTCACTCGTCTCTTAGTTTCAAACATGAAACTTGCGATTATAGTAAGAGCACCGGCAAGGCATAAACCAATATCGAGAAATTGAGCCACTGAGTCCATTTGTAAAACAACTTTTCATCAAGATTAGGAGTAAAGAACCATTGTTGAAAGTTTCTTATGCAAAGATGTCAGAAGTTCAGAAAAAAACGGGACGATGCCGTGTACTCTACGTTCGGTGAGTCATAGAAAATGGCAGAAATCCCCTGTTTTCTAAGTAATTTCAAATAAGCAACGATCGACAGAAATACTGCCGAGTTGCTGAGCTACTGGGCAGTACATGGAACCAAGACTTGGATATTAATTACCTTCTTAAGCCCGTGGATGACACTTTAGTGAGCCCAACCACGCTTCATTCAATACTCCTTTAAAATTCTGAAGTATGGCTGTTTACAAACCAGCACATAGGTCTAGGGGCATGAGGGAAAACACCGAACTTACTTCCATAACCTCAGATTGCGAGAAAGGCGTGCTATTGATTGGCCCAACGCTGCTACCTCTCCGCTTCTCTCTGCGATTGATCATCTCGAGCACGGTTACAGCACCAATCACACCAATGGCCTTGAGTCGGCTCGAACCGTCCAATAGGAGACGCCGGATATTCACAAGCAGGTCCTCCTGCACGTACGTCACTCTTCCCGTTCTGGTCACATAAAGGCATTATTTTGAGGAAAAAAACAACAACACCTACCCAACAGCCACATGGGCCAAGACCAAGAAGAGCCTTCGAACATCAAACAAATCCGGCAGGGGGCCTTCTTCCTCCTTGGAAACCTCCGACAACAGACCGAGGAGTTGGTCGAAGTAGACGGTCATTTTCGTCGCGAATCGGGTGGACAGTTGCAATAGAATGTGGAGACAGACATGTGCCAACTTGAGGGTTTTCCTGCGCACAAATATACTCAAATTGGCTGCAAAGGAGGCCTTGATGCACCTACAGAGGTCCCGAATAACCCTCTCCGCCTGCTGGTTTCCCGAAGGGGCAAACTCGAAAACGGAAGCGTAGACGCGATAGACGAACTTTGGCATTTGATCGGATTGGCTCGTAGTGAGAAGGTAGTGTGTTAGAGACAGAAGAGGGTCATAGAGCTCCTTGTGAGTAAATATGACTGCGTGCCTGGCAAACGACTCATTTGTTACTGCAGTTGCGAATCTATCCGCTACAAGGCTGAACGTTCTCAGAATCAGGGCATGCTCCTTGCGTTTCGAGATGTTTGAAAGCTCCGCATTGCCGTCTAGCCTAAGTTCACTTTCAAAGGCAAGGAGAAGGATTATTAGGTCATCCATCAGATGCTCAGAATCGTCGGCTCCTTTGGAGTAGCCCCGGTTTAGATACGACAACCACCTAAAAATACTGTTTATTCAACAAATCCCCACTTACTCGAATTTGAGCTGGTTACTGGACCAGAAAATCAAGCAAAATGTTTCGACGTAGAGGCTGAAGATGTTTGGCGATTCAACCAAAACTTCTGAGAGTTTGGTCCTACTACGAAGAAGAGTGACAAATTCACAGATCTCCTCCGACGTGAACGACTTAGTGAGTTCACTCGCGAAAAGACTGCGAAGAACACTGGTTATGCACTTCTGGTACGAGGTAGTACCGGCTGTTCGAACGAAAATATCCTTACAGGCACCCTTCAAGCGATTAAGCGAAGCACCCTCCAACGGAAAGTGGTTGACACATTCAATAATCTCCGTGACCAGGACATGGTTAGAACCATCTTCGTTGGGTGATTGAAAAGCGTAATCAATTAGATCGATAATCTTTTGAATAAGATTAGTTTCAATGTCAACAGAGGATTGCTGTTTTGTATTAGCCACTGATGACGCTATCAACTCAGGGAGAATTAGCAAAATATGACTCTTGATTTGAGCGTCAGAGGATGTTTTGATCAACTCGAGAAGTCGACAGACGACGTCGGTGATGCTTGAAAAGTCGGGAAAGAACGTCCGAATCCCGACAGGACGCAGAAGCTGAGAAACCAATTTGGGAGCGACGTATGACCCATTGGGAGCAGTCTCCATTATAAAGTTAATGAGACTGGTTCGGAGATCCGGCACTGCGAGGAACATTTGAAAAAGAGACGCCGGTGATCCGAACAAAACCAAGACGTCCGACTGATCTTCTTCATTAGCCAAATCATCTAACTCATCGCTTAGTGAAGAATCTCTGGTCAGTATAGGTGAGAGTAGAATGCAATCACCGAAATCCTGATCAAAACTAGATATCAGTTCACGAATTTCCGTCAAAAGTCCTTCTGAGAATGAGGGATCAGCAGAGACCTTAGATGCCAAATCTTTAATCCGAGCACTGGCAGTGTTTGCCACATGCCAGCCAGTACGAGGATGGTTGCCAGAAGAACCAAAAACCAGGTTTCTACCATCGGCACTGGTCTTTATATCCATTACATTCATCGAATCAATAATTCGTGTGTACTTTGGGGGTATGCAATTTCGCTCGATTTCGTCGGCCAAATTAAAGTCCGAAAATATGTCGTCTTGCATAGACATCATACGATATTCAAAAACTAGAGTATATTTTCTTAAAAATCAATTTGTTTGTCACTATAGTTTGGCGTTTAATAATACGTGAAACGAAGTAGAGACAAATCCTTAGATAATGAACCAAAGAGTAGCTGCCTGATTAGATTGAAAAGGTCGCTATGACCGATAATGTTGAATTCGATATATTTAAAGTTTGGGTTCTTTAACACTTGATTCAGTAACCCATGTTTAGAACTTCCTTAAAGTGTTCAAATTATATTACAAAAATGTTTTTGATTTTTGATTTTAATTTATTAAAAATTTATAAGCATAATAACCAATAAAACCAATGTAAAAGTTCTAGCAGAAGTAGGCAGCCACCATTACACTAAAGCATTATCCAGCTCAAATTCAACAGTGTGGGGTCCCAACATTTTACAGTCAATTCGTGTTGAGTCTTTGAATATTCTTTTGTTTTCTATGTCCCTTGGTTATATTTTGAGCCGCCACGAAAGATTTCATCCAAGTAAATTGTGTCCTAAGTTGTTATTGATCATTTAACAATATTAAACACGTTCAGAACGGTTTCATTTAAGCTGCCTATAATTCTTAGGTGCCAATTAGGTACAAATGAAACACTAGAGTTAAATTGGTAGTGCATATTTTGGCCTACCAGAATGTGGCTGTCTAACGAAGTCTCTGATTTCCATCACTGGCTCCTCTCCTATACAGTCGCGACAGACTAGTGTAATGGTTCTGGGACTATCATCGAATTGCTAAACAGAGACACCTAAATCGACCCCTTGACTGAGTTCATTCGTCCAAATTCACTCAGCTTATCTTTTTACCTATAAATCACGTAAATCAAAACCTTACACCTGCACTTACTTAAACCATATGTTGTTTCATACACATGCTTCTAATAAACACTGGGAGGACGTTTTATATTCTCCATCTTATCTGATGTATTTGATCCATCTAGGAAGGATACCTAAAAGTAGCTATCCGATGCGAGAGCAAGCTATGTAAATTTTAGAACGTAATAATACACCGAACTCCATATCACCTTTTTTCAGTACATTCCTGCAAGTGCGTCATGTATAACTAGGACATTCTTTAAGGCATTACATTGTATTAAGTCCAACAAAGTCAATAAAGTAATAAAATCTTATTTTGGTAGAGATTATGCACTTCCTTCGAATTCAATGTCCGTTGATTTCATTTTCCTTTTCTGCCTCCCAATAACAATTGCGTTGGTAAAGCCTGCCGCGAAAAGTTGCTCAACTCCGATCGATCCCGAACGGCAACGGTCCCTAATTAAGTTAAAAATTTAAAAAAATCGAACAATCTTTAATTAATGAACCCACGACCTTGAAATTGATGTATTAATCTAAATAGAGTGTACGTGAATGCCCTATTTTAGACAATAAGCTTCATATCCATTGCTACATCTTTCGAATAAGATTTGATGCCTATGCATATTATAAGGTTATAATTCTCATCAAAATTAACTTTTATTAAAAACTCGATGGTAAAAAACAGAGGTACGCAATCAGTTTTGACACCGATTGAAGTGAGTATAGTTGTGATGATAACAATAGCCTCACATGGAACGTTCGGAATGGCCAATGTCGCAAATCCAGTCAAAAACTTAAAAATCGTAGAATAAATTATGTGATTCTTCTGTTTTAATGGGTTCTATTCCCATACACGTTAATGAAACCAGACAGTATATATTTATAAATTAAATTTACTTAGTTATTATGGGAAAGAGGACGAAAGGAAATAAAGGCGTGGTAGAAAGGCATAAGAAAAAATTCCCAAATTACATTTCCCATTGGAGCAATTCCCGTAAAATGTTTAATAGAATTGGATTTCTCTATCAACCTATGCATGAACTTTTATGTAAAGCAATATCACCATCACTAATTCTGTCTAAAAAAGTGTCCAGTGATTCGAAGCTGTGTTCAACACTCATTGGCTGGTAGGTGGAGACCCACATCTATTTTTACTGGATGGCATGCACCTTTTAGCTATGAAGCTGAGGTTTCGTCAAAGGGTCATCTTATGTTTTAAGTCGATTAGCCCTTTGTAAGATACGAAAGGTGGGTGAGATACGAGAAATATTTGTAATTATTAATTTCACGTGTTCATTTTTATACTATTATTAAATATTATTTTTTTATGCTCAATGCGTATTCGAAATTCGTCTATTCAATGGCTTTGACTGGAAATTGATGAGCTCATTATCTAGACACTGGTGACACACTGAATATTTGATGATGACTCACGCAATCATGACGTTGGTGCCAGCCGTGATGTTGTAGTGCGAAATTTGTGCAACAAAGACGCAGGCCACGGCCTGGAACACCCTTCAAAGCCGCTGAGAAGGGGATCACGGAATTGTGGACTTTCTCATCCATCCCAACGTGCTCACAGGTTTCCAGCATCTCCGGAATGGCGATCACCCTTTGGGAAGAACACAACTCGATATAAGAGCTTAAAGTTACAATCAAACGGCTTCAGTATCTCTCCCATATGTCGCTAAGTAGACATGAGATTCTCAGCTTCAGGTTCAGTTAGAAGTCCAGTTATCAGGAAGAAGTGGAGACCTATTGAAACGCTTGCTTGAGGAATTCACTCAAGCAGTTTATGTATGGTATAGGAACAAGGGCTTAAACTCAGACATCGGTTGGCGACAGAGTGAGTACAGTCATTAGGTTTTGGACGGGCTTTGTTTATGAGATGACAGTAACCATGCTAACGATTACAGAGGATATTTCAATTTGAAAAGCACAAACGTAAATAACAAGTTTTCCCTCCTCCCCTAGTTGAATATCTTTCGTCGGAGTCATTTCCTAAGCCATTAGAATTATTTCGACAAAATTAGTGGTTTTCCAAGGTCTGTATTTTCTTTGATCGATTATTTGGCTCCTAATTTGTAATAGAAATCTTGTAGTAGGATATCCATCCTCTGGCCTCAGTATAGCTGGTAGAAACACAAGCGGATAAATTACTTGACAATTCTTGAGACTTCCTTTGAAGGTTGAATGCATTCCTTTTTTATTGGTTCCTTTTCGATCTCGAATATAATTTTCATAGATGACATATATTGAGGTGTTACCTTGAGTGTGACTTTCAGATTCATTGACAACTTTCTCGAGGTCCATAGAGGCGTTACTTATTCATAATACAGTTTTCTCGATATCCAGGCTTTTGTTGAATTTCACTAATCAGATCCTTTGGTGCTCAAGTTTCGAAAATACAGCCTTTGTGTCCGAAGTCATGTCCTATCCCTGAAATAAGTCTTCCCAAACTTCTACAATATGTTTCTTTAACCTGCCAAATTTCAAAATTTTGGCTATTTTTGATTGTCATACGCTCATCAACACTCATCTTGCTTGAGGGATGTACAGGCACCTGGTTAAATACCAACACGTTTGCAATGAAAGCTTGCAAAACTTGTAACCTGAGAATTCATATTATATGCATTACCGTCGCCTACTAGAAACATTGAAAAAATTCACAAAGATTTCTCTTGGCTGGTGACATCTAGGGCAGCGAGGCTTAATGAAGGTTCAACAGGAAGATGGTTTGCTTGTTTTATTGAGATTGTTGAATATGTGAATGTGATGAGGCTGTCCACTGTGCCTTGGAAATTCTCAACTCGGAGGGGAGCAGAGAAACCTTTGTATTGGCTGCTAAGGTTCCAGTTAGAGAGGGGTGTGCGTATAGGAATAAAATCACCACTGCCCCAGATGAACAAGGAATGAAAGGCTCCGATGTGGAGCCCTCATGCGTCAACTCTTCTGTAGTGTAGGCCTCATCAGGCGTCCTTCTGCAGGACGAAGATCCGAGGGGTGAGGCCTACTGAAGGGATGATACTTAAGCGAAGCTGGAAGAAACTGTATCCAACCGAGGCTCAGTACCGGGGCCCTCCGCCACCGTCCCAGTGCCTTCACCTTGGTGAGTTGTACTGCCCATCCGACTTGGTAATATTGTAGGGCACACATTACGGCTATACAAACCGGGCACTCCTATACCCGCCTATTACCGACCTTATCTTCAGCCACGTGCACTTCAGATGCCAGAACCTCAGTGGCATTGTTTGATAAGTCGAATCAGCCAACCTTTATGACGATATGACGATTTTGGCTCGGACTTTGGATTACCGTTTTCACCGAGCGCAGCATGCACAATTCTCGAATGCCTGTTCATCTCCTTCATATTAGCTGGTATCGACGTACGACATGCACTGGAGATCTATGCCTCCGCGACACCTTCCGAACCAAGTAACTCTGTTGTATTCAGCCTCTACAACCTACTAGACGACCGTTCCGAGTTTCAGCATCTAGAGAGCGACCGTGACATCACGCTAGACTTGACCAAGGCCTCGTCCCGCTCAGTGTCATTCGCTTAGCCGCGTTGACAGTCAGCTTTCTGTCATTAACGACCCGGAGGTAGTCGTTGATAGACCTTATCTTCGTAAAGGTTCGATAATCCCCAAGGCAACCTTTTACCTACCGGATTTAACAAACAGGGGGTGATGTAACTAACGGAGAGGTGGTGATGAACAAGAACCAGATGAGGAGGAAGGGATTGCGGAAGGAGGTCAGGGTGTAGGCGATCATCTGGAGGATCAAGTGAATGGCAAGGGAGACGAGATGAGTGACCATGAAGAGACCATGAGGCCCTGGAAGACCACACCGAAGTTGTCCAGACCCACCACCGACTCGGCCACCGCGAAACAGACGCCGATTAGGATGGGTCTGGAGTCGAAGGTGGGCAAAATAAGTGACTCATTTTTGGCCTCTTGTGGGCTCAATTAGTCAGCTTTTGCTGAACGACAATAAAGACACTAGATTTGATGGAGTCGCCAAGGGATATTCCACTTCGAATTGTTACCACCATCTAATATAGCAACAATTAATGCTCAAGTCAAATGTCAGCAAATGGGTCATCATTCAAAGCATGCTTTAAGCTCTAAAAAGTTGAGAAAATGGGTTTCAGTAGGCCAGTGCAGCATGACCTCCACAAAGCAAGAAGAACCGTGCTTCCTCAGACTGCCATTCGTTTTGCACTTTAAAAAATCCTTAGGATTAGAGGGCTTTTACAACACCACAGGAAAAGGCTGGGAGTGAGAATTTTGTAGGTTTTTCGATTAACTAGAATCAGAGGGATTTTACGATGATGACTTCTAGCTAGTAAGCTTTTAGTAGTCTTGGTAACCTCAATTAATTACTGACTGACACACAGGCGTGTGGAAATTGGACAAGATCAGCTTGCCAAAAATCTATTGATATTGAAGGAAGGTACTCACACAATGAACCAGCGCATAACGATGAGCATAACATCGCTCAGAGACTCGAAGAATGCCAAGAAAGCATCTCCCATTGTTCCTACTTTCGAGGTGGCAAAGCCAAACACGATTGTCGTGTAAATGAGACCTTAAAAGCACATTAGATGACACAAAAATCCAATCTCCAAATGGTAACAAAAATGACCACCTCTCATGTGAAAAAAAAGACTCGGTTTTAAAATTCATTAAGGAGTAAAACAGCTTCTGAGTTCATTCATCCCCTGATGATGATGATGATGATGATGATGGTGATGATGATGATATTGATGATGAATGCACTATCTTGGTACCCATAAACTAGGTCTGTTTCTTCAAAAGAAGCTCAGGGAACTCCGGCACTTGTTAAGAAAATGAAAATGCCATTATTTACTGAAGTGAATACTTCACTAAAGACGGAAAGTATACATCTTTTCCTATATTATTATTTTTTGGTTTCTACAGAGTGGGATACTCTTTTCACTGCTTTACTGCTTCTAGCGTTGGTTGCGAGGTAGGAGCTTAGCTGGATACTCATCCTTCACCCAGATTGTTTATCCTGACTAACATCAACCCACCTATTCGTTTTCGACCTTAGGGATCTCGCACGTGACTTTACCACCTTTCTCTGCCGTTATTCACCCCAAAAGGCGAGCTTAAGTACCAAAACTACTCCGCTACCGATGGACGTGTGAATCCCCTTTGGACTTAGTGCAATTGGCTAAGTTGTTTACTGATAAAGCAGGCCAGCCAAATCTTTTACACACCTTCCTTCACACTTCTCTAATAACCACTCTGGGACGAACGTCTTCCCTCCTCCCTCTAACCTTGGGGGCTTATCATCTTACCTTAAATAACTGATGCTTCTAGGAAGAAAATCCAAGGGTACCTATCCACTACACTACCGTCATCAACACTTCTCGTTAATATTGATAGACATATGTATCAGATCAAACGGGATGGAAGAGTCCCGAAAACCACAAGTATATTTTCTCATAAAAACAGTGAGTGAACGATTATAAAACCCCTCCTGGCTCGTTAGTCAAGAGACTGTACGGGCTCAGAAACATCGGTTTCAGGGAAGTTTACCCATAGTCAGATTGTCTTGGTCTGAAATCATAATTAAAATCGCATTTTCACCTTTACCACTTTGCAGTAAGATAAAAAAGGTAAAACCACCTACCTAGTATATCGTTAACGATACTATGTTGTCTGAAAAGATATTTCTAAAATGAAATAAAATTAATCAAAAGTAGACAGATTTTGGGAAAGTTGATTCGTACAAAAAATAAGGTGACGTAACAATGTTTTTCGAAATTATTTGAAATAATGTTATCCATGGATTTTTTTTAAATTTTACCGTGTTAATAGCAGGAAATTAAGTAAATATGAATATAACAATTAAATTAGGTAAAATAATTAGTCGAAAATTGTAGTTAAGACTAAAAGCATAGATTTTTTACAGAAGCGAGTCCTGAAAAACACCCGATGTCGTGATAGAGGCATCATCGGGACCCAGAACGTTCGTGTCATCCACGGTAAGTTTTATCGAAGCACCTGTTATTAAAAAAAAACACTTGAAAACACACTGGCTGAACTGTAAGATGTATCTTGTCCACATCTAAGCCACGCTAATCTGCACAACTTTTGACAACCAGATATTTGACCATTCAAGGTCAAGTGAAAGACTGTTTATCAGAATCCTCAACTTCTTCTGCTCCTATTTCGTGGTGATCACGTACCTACATCTCGATCACTTCATCTGACCACAAGACCCAGTGTGTATTTTTCTCCCTTCTTGATGCCACGACCGTGATTGTTAGTATTTGGACAGGTAAATCCAGGCATTCACTTAAACAATCGTTTTTTCCCTATCTAGGATCCAGAGGATGGTCATTTTCTTACCAAGAGTTCATTTTCCTATACTTCGTAATTTCATTGTCTGCGATGAACTAGATTTGCCTATCTTTGAATGTTGCAGTAGGTTTGATCCTTAAAAGTAGATGGTACCTTTTAAATTCTTACCCGGTTTGATAAGAGCAGCTGTGATAACACCGACTGGACCACTCAGAAGATCGGAAATCAATACGAATCCAGTGTCTGCAATCCCCATCTTCCCGTTTTCCCTTAGGTTTATTTTTGCCATCACTAAAGATGATGAATTTATTAAGTAACTCTAGCGATAAGTGGTAAAATCGTGAGTTGTAGACAACGTATGTAAATAGTTCCAAGCATTTCTAAAATTCAGAAAAAAGTTTCTTAATCGTTATACAAAATACTTCACCTGTATTTAATTTTCTGCTTGAACTGTTTAGCTAAATTCGACTTCTGAAACCCGCGTAAAAGCCTTTGTTTGAGTTATCGATTCCTCAGTAGAACTGACTAAGCTACTGATTGTTAAATCGTAAGGCCGTCATCCAGATGCATATTTCCAAAGTTTTTAAATCAATTTTTATCTTTCAATTTGATAAAGAAATTCTTCAAGATTTGTTGAAAATTTTTTTACTTATTCCAATCCAACGATGACACAAAAGAAGCATAACTTGGGTTTGGTCAAATGCGTTATCTGGATAAGAACAAAACTCACTTTAAGAAAAACCAACTCACTGATCCACGAAATAGCCGTTTCGGATGTGTGCATCGTGGATACTCCAAAGCCTATGCCGAAGCCGACAATGACTCCAATCAGAGTCGAGATAGTGAAGAGGAAGAGGCGCCTCGGAGGTATCCGAAATTTTAGACGGAGAAGGAAGATTGTGTAGCGGCGGTGTCGGAGGTTGGTGTCATATGATCGGATCCCTAATTCCGCCTTGTCACACCAACTGTGACGACCACACTAAGGCAAATCGACGATTTGCACAGTTGATTCCAGACGTGTAAACAGAGTTCTCACATGAAGTCACAGATATTTTTCCTATTAAAATTAATTTTACATAAATAACGCTCGGTAAACTGAAAGGAATTTCGAAGAGTTATTCGTCAAATTATGGCCGGGTTAAAATATTTTTTCATTTAAATGGAAATTGAGAATCGCATTCTGAAGTGTAAATGGAATGTCTTTAATTTTTCGGAATTTTAAGACTCTTAAGGTTTTCTTTTCTAAAGATTGAATTTTTACCACGCATTTTTCGCCCTTGCCATTTTCGACTAAATCGAGGTATGAATATAGCTAATAAACCTTCTCTTATGTAAAATTGCATTCATTAGAATAAAGATGAAGTTGATTTTTTGGGACTTTAGCAACTTTCTGGAAAATTTACGATACGTCCGCGACTGCACTTTGGTTCACTCTGCGCAGTACATAAGTGAATGTACTTTACCAATGTGTCAACTTCGCATATTATGTCAGCACTTTCCCATCATTTTTTTAAATATTTAACCGGCATTTTCGCCAATACAGTGTTGACTCTTTTTTCTAAATATCATGTAATGATTAGGAAATTTATACAGTGTGCCCGAGATACATAATTCTGAATAGTATTTGTTTTTGCAGATGTATTTCGATGTATTCAAGAAAAATAAATTTCACCTTGCAGAAATTTTAATCATTCTCTTTTTAATTAGTGCAGGTGATGACAACGAGAACGGATAATGACTAGCTTATGGTAGAGATAATTTTTGTGATTTCTGTTCCTCCCCTGAACACACTGAAAGCAATCATTATGAAGCCATCTAGCTAGCCTAACTGATAATATTCAGACGCCTTATATCTGGATACTTGTTATAAACTAGGCTGTGCCATCTGTACTAGTATCTAATTTGCACTTTATACGATATCGCGACAGGCAATTCGACCCCAGAACGTATCGAAGAGGAAACGCGGTATGCAAGGTCATGTAAATGACTTAAACCATTATGTAAAGTGATACGTTATTGCCCGGACAAGGAAATAAAGTATATTTAGTAGTACTAAGAAAAGTAAAAAAATTATGTAGACATAACTACCTATCGTGCAACTATTGTATAACTCTAAAACAAATTTAATCAATATCCTCCAAGCCCTATCACCCCCTTAGACAGTTCTTTTTAATAGTCTAGGTCTTCTTATTCTCTCATACAGCGTGATTGTCCGATCCCGTCCCTACCCAGGCTCTGAAAGCTAACCTGGAGTCCATGATTCACACATTCCCCACACTTCTACATTTAGAAAAATAAGTATTACTTAATGTCTCACTACCAGAGGCCCTTCTAAACTCTTACAGTTGGCAAACTTAAAGCACAAAGGCTTAGATGAGGGTAACTATCTTTATTTTAGACGGAAAAATAAGGCATTTTCTAACGATGGTGACTTCAACAGATAAATCTCCAAGGGTTGCACCTCGGTTGTCGCGACTTTTAATTACTACACCACGTGTTATCTTGAGGCGTCTTTGGGAGCAACCCGTGTCCGATGCAATGTGGAAATCCCTTTGTCCCGTTATTTTGACTGGTGGCATTAGCGATCTTTTGTGATCTGGGTGCAAAAAGAAACAACTTACTGACTAATCCGTCTGGCACGCGACGATATCTGAAAAATTGCAATTCAGAACTAAAAAATGAGAGTGTGCTTACAGGTAACAAAATTTTGAGGCTAAAAAGAATGAAGAATTGCTCTGTTAGGGAGCAAATGGAATTGATCAGACCAAACTGCCTGAGAAAGAAGACATCGGTAGATCAAAATGTTTACTTCTAAAAAAAGAAAATACTAGTCATCGATTTGGTTAGTAGTTTGTGGATTTAGAACAGGAAACTCTTAGGCTCCCAAACGGCAACATCAGTCCAAATAACATAAACGGTTCCTGACCCTCTTTTTGTTCACGGAATAAAGTGATTGAAGAAAATATTCAGGTAGTTTCGTTGATGGGAAACAATAAATGGTTCTAAAGAAGAAACCCATTAAAATAACACAAATGAGTCTGTTACTCATGCAGTGAGTCGTTAGACTCAGGAAAACAAGAGTTAATAATTAACCAACAATTCGCCATTCACTACCAAACAATAGTTTTGTAGGATTTATCAAATAAATAAATAAATCTAAATCAAAGAATTATTTTGATATATGTGTTTATTGTTAAGGATAACCGAAAAGGAACATTTTAATTATCTGAATTCAGGTATTTATCACTGAAACGCGGCTCTTTCCACTACCAGTATCTGAGTAAGTAAATTGAGGATTTTGGTTCGAAACCGTGGTTTAAATTGCCCACAAGAAAACGAAACAGATTCTTTCCCATAAATCAGCCTTCTCCGCCTTTTATCAGGTTCCCTTTTCAATAAAATGAGCCTAACAGGTTGGATACGAACTAGACCCAAGGATTAAAGTATTCGATTATTTCAGTGTTGTAAATTAACTCTCACCCCATTCTGTACATATTTTCCATGAGCCACTACCTCTAATTAGAAAGCCGACTTCATGTACTTGTGCTAACAGCGGTTATTTTATTTTGGCTGTAAAACTGCTAAGGCATTCATGGGAAGGTAAGCAACGTAGACATTGACCAATAGCTCTTTAACTGGCTTTAACTAACTTAATCACAACCATAGCATCAGAACATCCCATAAGTTCTGCATGAATTCTAAAGTGATCCAAATTTGAAGAATATTTTATGAATTTCAATTCAGCTTAGCAATATTTTTAAATTTAAGTACATTTACACTGATCAAATTTGGTTTTACAGAACAATAAAAGTGAAATTTGCTTGACTCAAACCCTGCAAACCTCAAAGTACCCGAGATTTACTTGAGGCATATGGTGTTTTATGAGTTCAGGAAAGCAAACTCAGCAGCTGCAGCGGCTGTCAAACACTCAGTGAGTTTATGGAATGTGGGAATGAAAGTAGATGGTTGCAGAAGATGGTCTGAGAAATTCCTAAGTGGTGATTAGTTCAGCCTCCACGCACATGAAGATCGAACAGAACGATGTCCAGTTGTGTTTGGTGTTAAGATTCGTGAAGAAGCTATCCTTGAAGAAGCTTATCCTGCTTCATCAGTCGAGTTGGAATTGGCAGTTCTACCTGGAAATTGGGGGTCCAAAAACAATTTGAAATCCCTATTTAATGACATTTGCTCTTCTCCCCAAATTGTTTCGCAAAAACTGATCTTCTGTTAAGCCCTTAAATAAATTATAGTTGCATTCAATAAAATCGTCAGTTATGTTTTACTATTATTTTAAATTGCACTTTATTCGTTAATAACATTTCTATTTAATTTTTGTAAACTTCATTTTATTTCTGATTAATTATATTTTATGAATATTTCTATTTTGAATCTATATAAACAGCGGAGCTTTCTCTTCTTTATGCACTCTACACGGATTTCCTAAATAGAGATAAAATCGAAAGAGTGGGCCATTTGTCATGCGCCAATCAGTAAATCAATACCGAATTGATACCACACTATTCTATGAAATTCAATCTTAAATATCATCAACCGAAAATGTACCTAATTAAGTTAAGCGTATAAATCGAAACTGAAAAGCAGATTGCTAGTTTGGCCTTTTTAAGTTTCATAGCTAGGGTGGAGCTAAAGTGATTATCACTTTAAAGACTTCCAAATACTCTCCAAGTAAGAAAAGACCGAGAGCGGACGGATTAACTTGTATTGGAAGAAATGTCTAACACGTTACAAAGGATGTCTTGCTTGCACGCAGTAGTACGAAGTTGTGTACACTATCGTTACAGGGCACAAATTGTGACTAAGCGGTCTGTGATTGGTTCGTTCGTGACCTTGTCTTTACATCAGCGCAACGCGTAAACACTACAGAGCTTTGTTTAGAAAACCACCCTAACGAAAAATTGAATGTGCACTCTTGGAAGTTCTATTACTTTGAAAAGGGATTATAAAATCTGTTTCACAGGCAAATGCATCTTAGAGTACCGGCGTAAATACATTTCAATCATTTTGCCCGTCTTTCACTGAAGTCGAGTGTAGCCAAGTCAAAGAAAATGGGCGTGGGCTTGAATGTCAAGTGAACAGAGAGAAATCCATCAGCAGTGACTGCACGCAGGGGCTCTGCGATCACTTATTAGGGCATCTTTCGAGACACTAAGTGTGCTCAGGGAAAATATGCATAAACCACCACCAATTGAAACTAATGTTTAACGTGACTGCTGTTTTAGACGGTGTCTGGAGATAAAGCACAACTTTGACCAAATTCGAATAACAAATATATATTTTTTTTCTAAAAACACCGCGTTTATGAAGATTCTGATTAAATTTTGCTAAAAAGATTTTAAAGTCCTAAATTTGTTGCTAGTGACCTCTAATGTTATGCTTCAATGCACTCTGAAGGATCAGTTTTTGCTTATAAAACAAAAAATCGGAATTTGTTAGAATAAACCGCTGAGAATATGGAAGTACCCAAGAATTATTTGAGCCACAAAGTGGCTATTGATTTCGAAAAAAGAAAATCAGCAGCCCACGAAGCGGTTGGAATCATTCACTCAATTTACAGATAGCAATGTGTGAATGGGAGGAAATGGTCGCAGAAGTGGAGATTTCACCCTCCACGAAGATGAACATCGACCCGGACGACGCCGATTTGAGTCAAGTGATAGGCTGCTTCTTGAAGCGGCAGTCCTGGAAGAAGTTTGTCCTCCTTTATCAGTTGAGTTTGAATCGATAATAAAGCCCCACAACAGTTCATTGGCATCTTCTAAAATGTCTTAAAGGTCCTAATCTTGAAATATCGGTGTCTGAAATGTCTGAAAACAATCTCCAGTTGACATTCGCTCTTCTCTCCGTTCTAACCAACTTGTCTCACATGGTTGGTTTGGATAGCCTTATAACTGGCGACGAAACTGGACCCTTTCAGCACTGTAGACAGTGGCAGGATCGCAAAGGGGAAAGACCCCAGTCACAATCACAGACGAGATGGAAATTTCATGTTACTAATAAGTTTGTTAATTAGTGGAATAAAATCCTAGATAAATAGTGATGGTACTTTGGTGATTAAATTTTTAAAAACTTTCCAATTGTTTTATTTAATGGAAATTCGGCAGAATCGATGGGATAACCCCATACCTTGATCTAATTAGAGCTCTGTTGCTGTCAACACAAGAAAATGAACATTATTTTTGCACTTTTGTCTGTAGTTAAATGAACAAGATCATGCGCCTCAGTGCTTTTCGGTAGTTTTCCTAAACCAACCACTTTTTTTACCGCTTTGATTCTTGTCTCTTGCGCACACCCGGCTCGGTGTAGCTCTCCACGATAATTCATCAAGATAAAGCTCACTAACCTACACCTAAGAAATCCAAAACAATTACTTAACTCTATTATGTAACTGCTATCGTCTTCACAAATGAGGACACTCAAGGATATTTTCATTAAGGTTTGTCAATGATATGGTAGTTAGTTATCGTTCCTTTACTTATCATTGGGCGCTTATTTGAGCTCACGATTTTCTGTGGTGACTGTCGTAAATGGGAACTACCCCACTGCTTCAAAAAGTTCGCTTTACTTTGTAAATTTAAAATCTGATGATGGGGTTTCGTGAAATTTTGTGAGTAGCTTGTGGCAGATCCAACGGAAAAATCAATTAACACAACCGATGTCAACGCCCCGGGGCTTAGAGATAGAGTCAATGTGCTTAATTCAGCAACCAACATTTTCCATAATGTTTCATTCAATACATTTGTTTTATTAACGATTCGCAACTTTTACTTAGTGCACAGTTGACGGTATCTTAATCTGCAGTTTTCATGATTTTTTAATTTTCTTGTGTTGAAAGATCAATTCATAAGGTTATTGCCATCAGTGTTTTCGGAAAATTTTCGAGAATAAAGAACCGAAATTTGTCAATTTTTCGTAGAGTCGTTTGGAAAATAATATATAAGATGAAAAAATTATAGTATTGAAACCTGTCCAAGCTTTAAATTCGTCTCAATTACTACCTCAACTAGAAAAATGTACGAAAATCATGAATTGCTTCGAACCGTTGCTAATTTGTGTTAAACAGCACAGCAGTTACACCGTATCATCTAGAATGTACTTGCTGCCTTAGAGTTCTGCTTCAACTCTAACGATTCATTTTCTCGTCCTGTTGCTTCTAAGTTTACTATCAACAATTATCAATCCTAGGCTTCTATATCTGGTCATCTTACATCAAGTAGGTACGCAATCCTGGCAAAAATAAGTGTTAATTTTAAAGACTCTGATAGATATTCCAAACGAGTCAACTACCTCATACATTCTCAGTGAAACTGTCGGTTTTCTTGCCAGAGATTTCTTAATATTTCTTTAACTGACAATTCGAATTTCATCATTCCTTGCAACATTTTAACAGCCTTATGGACCACCCTGTTCGTCTGGTCTACACGAAGCCTTTTATTCGAATATTACTCAATTACATAAGTAGTAAGATAACATAATTCATTGAGTGTTCAACGTCATTGGAAACAAAATTATTAATAAGGAATAAATCTCATTATTTACAATTTGACCTTGGCGAACGAATTACTGATTTTACAATGACCAAATTGATATCTTGTTTATCGACAGACTTCATCTCTAAACGCATGTCTTCCCTTAGAGCAAATGGCCTATGAATATCTCGCTATGCATATGCCACTGGGTGTTTATCAAGCAAAACACCCCAATCATTCAGCTTCAGAGATCCCTTTACGCAACAACCCAATGGCAAGGACCTGACAGCCCATTGAATCACTAGCAAGTAAGTCGTGATTTTAGTGGCCTTTCCAAGTCACATGATTCGGCGTCTAGAAAAATTGTGTGCATTCTGACGTTGATTCAGTGTCTCTACCAACCGTTAACAACTTTCTTCTAAGTTCGATCGTTTTTAAGAGTTAAAATAAGTTGCTAAAACGCCTGACCAATGGGAACTGGATAAGCTTTTCCAAGTACTCTTTGAGAAATTCAAATTTCGCAAAGGACAACAGTGTTCCACCAATCACAGTTGTAATTCCAGGCCTATTAACCAATCAAACACGAAATTGAAGAATTTCAAAATTCAAGTTCTGAATGGTATTTGATCGTATTGAAAAAGTTACGGGAGCGGGGAAGATCGATGAGGGAGGGAGAGAGGGAGGGGTGATTGCTTTAGGCTAATCATTTTAATGGCCTTGCTCCTCTTCCTTTGAGTCCTTCGTCTCCTTCTCCACGGAGTCATCGTCCTTTGGCCATAGACTCTCATCGTCGTTGGCTTTTTCGCCATCCATGTCTTTGCCCTCGGTTTTTCGACCCACTGCCACGGAGTGGGTGAAACCTGCGGCGAAGAGGTGGCCGTAACCGATTGAACCCGAACGACAACGGTCCCTGGAGAGAGAGAAAATAAAAACTAAGGACCAAAAAATGTAAAAATTGAAATGGCCTATACCTACTGAAAATGAAATCCCACATAAATATACAGAATCATGGTCTAAAAGGTAGTAGAAACACCATCACACGTATGACAGGCAACAGACTTTGCTTCTTCCCGCTATAATGGGAGGTTTAAAATCCTACTTCACGAATGATCAAGTGCTTTTATAGATCGTTGATATTCGTCTTCATTACTTCATATTTCGCTAGCCTAATATTGACTTTTTACGACGTATATCTGAACATTTAGGAAACTGTTTTTTCAGCGCCATCAGTCCCTGCCCTTTAAAAGTGCCATTAGAAAGAAGCGTTTCAATGAAAGAATATCGTGGGATCGTAAAGGAACAACCCACTTTGCATTACTGCCACCTAATGCAATAACATTTTATGCTTGAATCAACAGTAGACAGTAATTTGAACCAAGCTTTGTGGGTAAACGACTTGCTCTAGTGATTTGAAAAGGTGCGATTTTTCTTCACGATAATGCATTCGCCCCCACACAGCAGGGATCACGTCAAAGAGGTCGAAGAGTTTTTTTCTACCGACCTTGCTTCTTCAGACTATCACTTTTTCGTAGCTTACAAAGTCATTTGGAGGGGACAGCTTTTGCCACTCAAAAGGAAGGAGTTGAAACTGGCATCTGTGAGTTCTTCGAATCAAAACCAAAAGAATTTTTCAATAATTAATGTATTAATAAGCTCGCTAACAGATGAAATGAAGTCAAAGATAATCAGGCAAAGTACTTTGTTGATTTCATTTTAATTATTTGGAAAATTTGATCAATTGTTTTATTTATTCTACATTCAAACAGAACTTGTGGGAGGACCTGATAAAGATCTGTCTAGAGGTTCCATTTGTTCGGTCAACTTTATTCTCACAACTCCAAAAAAATAACCAATAAATTCCCCATTTAGTACCTAATGGTCTAACTCGAAGTTCATCCTCTGTGTCATTTGCGTACTATTATCTTTGAGAAAATTTACCCAACACCTAGCGAGATTATCAGTCATTGTTCTCTCTGTTTCTTTTACCGAAACAAAGAGACTTAATAAGCAAAAACACTCGTGACTCACATGAACCATTCAACTGCAAAGAGGTACGACACCTCAGCTGTTGACACGCCGACGGATGACAGTACGGTGATGATTATGATGATGCTTGAGCTGGGGACATTCGGAATAGCCAGGGTTGCGAATCCAGTCAGCAGGCTAGAAAAAAAGAAGTTAAAAAGACCAGTGATTGGTCGAACAACAACTTCGCGTTCCATCGATCTTGGGTTATTCCACTGGGTCACTGGAATAGTGCGTCTAGGGATTTTCCAGCTCTAAGCAACAATAATAGAATGAAGTAGAGAACAATTCCATCAATGGAATTTGTTTTATTAGTTTCATAGGCTCATCAAGCAGACTTGTTGATTATAACCTCATAAACATTTAATTCCAGAAGTTAGATCAATTATTATTCTTCAACTATCTCGCTTGCTCTCCCGAATCCAACTTTATGAGCTTTCGGGGATGGAATGAAGATAGAACGTACGCAATGACAACATAGGTTCCGGCTGTGAGGTCGAAGTGAGTGAGTTGGGCGATGAAGACACAGGCGACGGCTTGAAACGCACCCGAGGCATCGCCCTTAAGAGCCGCAGAGAAGGGAATGACGAACCGGCTCACCTTCTTCTGGATCCCGTACTTGTCACAGGCCTCCATCATCTCCGGAATGGCAATCACCCTATTATTGCCAGAAATTAAGTCAATTTAGATTGAAGCGAGGGATGGTTATAAAACTGAATCAAAGATAAAGAGATTCATTGGAGTTTTTAAGTACGAGACGCAGTGTGGAACGGATTAAGTAGAAGGAAACTGGCCACTACGTAGGTACTCTGAAATGAGTTGACTAAAATAACTGCTGAACAGCTTTGTGTTTGAGGCCCACATCGTTTAATTAACTTAAAAATACATATTCAAATACCAATAATAACACGTTTGATGGTGATTTACTTGGAGAAAAATGCTATTGGTAGAGTGCTGAGTAGAATCTTTTACAAACAGAGGCTGTTTTGCTTTATTTCGATTCGATAAATTAGGTTGGCCAAACCTTGACACCTACACACACAGATCCATTTGGGAAGGACGTCTTCTTTCCCCCTCTCTGACTTTGGGACCTTTATCTTGGGTAATTGATCCTTCTGTTACTCAGCCATGGAGGGTGGAATAGTTTGTGTTCTCAAGCAGGGAATTTAGATCGCATTTATTTGAATTCCCAACGAAGTTAGTCTTTTATGGTGTTGTTAATCATCTAATCCCCTCTTCATTCTCTATTTTTCTTTGTTTAAATTTCACGAAGATATTAGAGATGTCGACTACTGTTGCAATATCGACAGGTGCTTATTTCTTGGAGAGGTTAGCATCTTCAATTTTTTTCTAAATTCACGAGCATAAAGTGTCTTGTCAAATGACAGAGTGACGCCTTCTCTGCCAGTTGGCTCCCAAACTCTCAAATTTGACTCTCTTAACATTAATCAAACTTCACTGCTCCAACATTGACACTTCAAGAGTGTGTGGTGGGTATTAGCAACTGAGACATTTATTATTTTGGCTTGCAGTCAAGCTTTAGGTTAGTTTAACCGGGTCTCAGTTCCGCAAATTATTTCACTGATGTCATATCATATATGTCTTCATCTTTTACCACTGTTAGACTTTTTAAAATTATAGAGATGGATTAATTATGGGAAGCGGTCTCACAAGACGCGTTTCGAGGGTGAATGCGCTGACCCGGGAGCCTCGACTACTATTTAGTCGTTACAGGGCTTGAGAATCAACCTTCCTGTAACTTGGGCTCTGGGGTATTGTAATTGTTCCGTATTAATCATTCGTATTATGGGATTTCAATATTTCACACGGAAAGCTGTTGAGATGTGACGTACGGTAGAGCTATTCCCAAAATCAAGCGTATTTTTCAGATGTGTTAAAACAACAATACCTAGGTTTCAAAAAATTGTTGTCTTTCTAGGGCTGCAGACCACTTTCCGGCAATCACAATAAAGTTCAAAGAAGGAAGAGGCTCTCTTGAGAAGCAGATGAGACTAAAGGCGAGGAACTCACGGTGAAGTGGTGATGAAGGAGAGGAACCAGACCCGGAAGCCGACAATGAGGATTTTGAAGGGATTGCGGAACGACGCGATTGCATAGACAATCATCTGGAGGAGCATGTGGACGGATAATGCCACCAGGACCGTGGCCATGAACAGACCCAGTCCCTGGAAGGTTCCGGAGACATCTGACAGGCCCACCACTGATCCAGCCACCATGAAGCACACGCCCACTGGGGTGGCTCTTTAATTTGCAAGAAAATTGATGTTTATTTTCTTCTATAATACCAGGTGAAGATTAGACCCTTGTCTATTGTTAAGTTCTAACAAGCCTCATGACTTGCCGAGGTCTTTTAAAATGATTAACAATAATAATCAACCGGAATTTTCTTTGCTAATTCCACTCAAAATTGCATCTTAAAAACTCTATCCTAAACTCTGAATCGTGGTGGTTTCGCCTCGATAAATCTTCCTCCTAGCATTTGAAGAAGTTAATTTTAATCAAAAGTCTAGCTGATTAATTTTGATTTTTCCCCACTTAAGGAAGATTATGAGTGCTCACTTTAGGAAATAGCGCATGAGAAGGAGCACGACGTTGCCAAGAGATTCGAAGAAATTTATAAAAACTTGTCCAGCCTCACCGGCGGCGCCTGCAGCAATGCCGAACGCGATTGAGACGAAGATCAGGCCTGTTTGGGCACAAGAATCACACACAGAGAGTGGATGTGAAAAGCCTCTTCAATATGGGTTCTAGAGGAATTTACAGCTCCGTAACGTACCAATCATATCGGTGGATTCCAGGTTCGTTGACACTTGCTCCGTCACGTTTTTAACGGGAAAGTACGGCCATCTCCGTATCGTTTTGGTCTAAATTGAAGGTAGACTTCAAATGTTTTGAAGCTAATAGCTACCAGTGCTCAGTTTCAAGTCTACGATTTGTTAAACCGAAGCTATACTGGAAATATATTGAAGGTATACGTGATTGTAACGCACTCTCTAAAATCAATCTATTGATTATCAAGGTCATGAATAGTTTGCCAGTTAACTAGAAAACTAGGTGCTAAAAATCGATACTAAGAAGGTTTAGATTTCAAATCGATCATCGCATGAATGAATTTCATCAACAAGTCGTAAAATTCCTTTCTAAAATGTAATGTTGACACTAAACCAATCTACTGAAGGTCAAAAAATCTAAGAAGCATCAATTAAAACGCAAATTTAAGAACAGTAGCAATAAGCTGTTGGGATTGGAATCAACGTTTTGTGACCATTGTTTGAACATACCTGATAAATGGCTACGGTGACAATATTGTCCGGGAAAATGTTGCTAAAAAGGAAGTTTCCCTCAATCAAAGCAGTCGAGAATAGCTACGTAGTAATACTCATAGGATCTTTTTTCAATAAACACTTACAGGAAAAGATCTTGGAATACATCTGAAGTGGTGACAGGTGCGTCATCAGGACCAAGTTCTTCCTGATCACCACTACCAATCTGCGACGAAAGACCTGGCAATTTCCCACAAAATCAATAAATTCCGTCGCATGTTAAAAGTACATTTAGGCGTCAATGTTAACGATGTGTTCTTTCCACCAATCAGAATCTACTTTAGTAGATTCTGAAATTTCAAAGCTGCTACTCTAGCTAGGGTGTGGCTAAAAATGTTCTAATTCTATTTTCTGAAAGCCTTATCCTCTTAGTTCTCGTACTTGAGCATACAAGTCAACATCATCGTAGGTAAAAATTAAAATTTCAGACAAGAAACTCACCGGGTTTAATAATAGCTGCAGTAATCACCCCAACAGCGCCACTAATTATATCGAAGACCAAAACGAAGCCTATGGCTGCCAATCCCATTTTCCCGTTTTCTTTTGGATCCATTTTTGCCATCACTTTTTTGGCAATTCAAAAAAACACTTTTTAATTGCACAGATGTAAGTGAATTTCAAAACAGTTAAATAAAACAACACATACCCACAATAATATTCGATGCAATAACTGGTAGGATGGTGAGTTGTAGTAACCGGATGTATACCGTTCCAGGCATTTCTACAATTGAAACACAAAAAATTTTGTTTATTGTCAAATGCTATTTGAATTAATCCTGCTTTATTTAGTCTGTCCTAAGTAGACCGTACAAAAATTTGGTCAATGTTAGAATTGCAGGAAATTCTTCATTAGAAATCAATGCAGCCTTCAGCCAAATACCGAGTAACGAATTAACAGAGAAAAAACAACTAACTCACTGATCCAGGTAATAGCCGTTTCGGAGGGGTGTAGAGTACCGATACCAAAGCCAAGGCCAAAGCCAATGGCTACACCAATGAGTGTGAGGATGGTGAAGAGGTTGTCTTTGAGGACCTTGAGAGTCTTCTGTCCACACGTGGTCGGCTTGTCCTCATCCCTTGCTTTCGTGCCTTCTTCGAGTGAAGTTTCGTTTGGCATGTCGAGTACTGGTGACGGCGTCTGCTACTCGTCTCACGATTCACGCAAGATGTGTTGGTGTGCGCGTGTGCGAGAAACCGGAATGGCAACTCTACGCCACACCCCCAGCTTATATAGAGTTCCGAGGCGGGCTCCCTTCCAATTGGCACTGATGCGGTGGTGTTCCGTGTGGTTTTTACACTAGAGGGATAATTCTGGTGAACAAGGGAGTGGAATTTCGGGACTCTAGACAGTGAGTTATTTAGCACTGTGCGAAGCCAATCAAATTCCACATGTCTGAAAGCAATTAGTGGATTCGCTGTAAAATTAATTTGGTAATCGATCGAACGAATCGCAGGAAATTATTATTTAATGTGATTCAGTGACTTTGAGAGCTAGTAAATTTGGAAGCTACCATAGACTCAATGCTACATTCCCAGGCAAAAAAAGTTAACGAATATCTAATGGCAATTATTTCTTATATATCTTATTACATTATGCCAGATATAGAGAACTGAGGAGTACAATTTACTGCATAAGTACATTAAAGTTTTATCTTTGCACTGTATTTCTGACCAATTAAAAAAAAATACCTAAGAATTAAAATTGTCATCTTCCACTTCATTGCACTTATATTTGTAGCACTAATTTAATCGTGTTTATTTCCTTGGCCGTTCTTTTCAAATTTCCAATTACGTCCACTGGCTTATTGCTACTGGAATATTATTAATGCAAAATAGGCAGTTGAGTGAAATTATATTAGAAGATGGGCTTCGAGTATACGAGCATATGGATATCTATACCATTATAATATCCTTTGGCTCGCAAATATAACATCAAGTTACAATCTTTCAAAATAGCCCACTGAAAACGTTAAGCAGTCAAGCATTGCATTTTCCAGAAGATATCACTATTTAATTTAGGTGCAGGGACTATTAGCAGCCCTCGGTTAAAACTTGTGGTAATTTCAGTCCTCAAACGATTGATTTATCGATCGCCCTTGAAAGTGCGCTCGCAGTGGCTTCTTAGGTGAAACTTTTCTTTAATTATAAACAGACATATTCGTTCTCATCTTGCCCACCCAGTTCTTCCACCATCTGTTTCCGAGTAACACAGGAAAAATTTCTCATTGAAAAGATCATTGACTCAAGGTGTCTAGCTATGATGCTTTTTACGAAACAGCAAACGGTTGAGTGTCGTACACCCACACTTCACTTACGTCCAGTTTTTGGCCAGGCTCCCTAGAGTAATTGTCATACTCCTGTACAAATTTTGTCCCTTTTCAGTGGCGTTTTTTCTAACAGAAGTCCTACTTTTTTCTTCACTCTTTGTCTACCCAAGCTTGCAACCTGTTTGAACCTCTGTCAGTCTAGCAGGGTTTCTGATTCCTTCGATCTCTGCTTTGCCTTTTGAGACCTAGAGAAGATACGTAGGAGGTAAAATTCATGCTAAGTATGGCATGCTAATCTCTCTTGAATTAATTTGTGTGGCTTTTGTATCGGACATTCAGCGTGTAGTCCTAGTTTTGGAACATTTATCGATTTTCACTCCAAATGCAGAGGTTTTTCTGAAAATCAGTATAATCATACAGAATGGACAATAAAGGCACCAAATGCCTAAGTATTTAAACTGCAAAAACTTAACAAACCCATGCGAGAAAATTTCTATTCACAATTTAGCCGTGACGATGATGAAATAGTGCGTTGTACTATAGATGGAAATGGTGAAAACTTTCATGACGCAAGAAATGACGAAATGCACTCAAAAAAACACTCGCGTTTGAGCGTGTTGTTGACCTACAATCGGAAACTACTTGTCAAGCTATTCAAAAACTACACAATATCCTGTTTTTTTCTGTCGAAATCAAACCCACTGATTTCTCAAATTACGTTCGCTTTGTCAAGTGAGTTGAAGATTCGCTAGTAACCTCATCTTTGCCAGGCATTGTTGATAGAAATATATCATTATTGACACCGTCGTTACATATATGGTTGAAATCTTGACTAGGCATAAAATCTTGAATATTTTTGGGCTTTTGCCTCTTAACTGGACTCCTACCATGCCGAAAATTCAGAATTTCCATTTACGTCACAATTCTTCCTCTGGGCCTACTGAGGGCTGCGACGTCTGCTCCAATTATCAGTTCATCTCATAGGCTCCGTCAGGATTTTGAACAGAACAAGTAACCAACCGTCAGTGTACTTTCGATGGTTGTACATGACTTCCTCCATCTATTAATGAGCTCACCAATACCATTATGGTACACATTTTGTGGTTTTGATTACTCGAAGAACTCACAAGTGCCATTTTCCACCTCTTGCTGCTGCATTGTCCTGATGAAACATTAGCCCATTTCTGTTTACTAGAGCTGGTTATTTTCCTCCTCTATAGCAGATTTGAACATCACGTGGAGCTGCATTGGGTGGTAGCAATTCAAAGTGGATTATTCCTTGGGAATGCCACCAGAGTGAAAGCAGACCAACCTTTCCCCATGAAGTTCCCTTCCTATCTGTGGCTGGCGTTTCCCCCTTCATGACCATGCCACTTTTACGATTCCTAACATGTTGATAAAAGAGCCGTTTTAGCCAAAAGGTGAAACAGGTTCAGGCAATTCACGAGGAGGCACATATTTTACTTGTTTTAACTTTCCCAAGTTCTTGAAGAGAAGACGATGAACGGTTGCATAGTTTGAACTAATCATCATTACCGATTCTAACTCAACAGACAAAGCAGGATACTATTTAAGGGCTGCTTCATCATCAAACTCAAATGGACGTCGTCCGGTTCAATCTTCACCTTCGTGGAGGATGAAATCTCCCCTTCTGAATTTCGTGCACCATCTTCTTTCATTCACACACTCCTCTCCATAAACTTAGTGAATGTTTCCAGCCGTTTCAGCTGATGATTTGGGTTTTTTTATTGGACTCATGAAATAACCTGATGAGCCTCAAATGGTTCGTGTTGCTTCCAAGTTTAATTCTTTTAATGCATAAAAATGGTGTTTCAGGTATGTTAGATATCATAAAAACCTTATATTTTGTTCAATATAAAGAGTTAAAATTCAGACAAAACTTGTAGAGTGACTTGATAATTTCAAATTTTATACTGAAGTTGTAGTTTATCGATTTCTTTGCACCAATTCAACTTAACTGTGGAGCACATTTATTGACATTTTCATTATAAAACTTAAAAAAAGTCTTTTTCTAACTGTACCAGTGTTACCATTCCTCCCAAACCTCATGATCTTTATTGGATTGATCCTATTCAGTGCAACTCCTGTGTCCGAATGGAGAAATATTTATTATATTGAAATCGTAATTTTTAGGGTTTCTATTTAATGTATTTCCTCTACGCTTCGTTATTTCATATTTATTAAAAGTTGCATCATCCCTTTCGGTTTTTTGCCCTGTCACTCGTAGAAGCTACTTAGTTACTGTAATGCGTGATTTTCCTTAATCAATGAGCAATTTGAAGTTCAAATAGTTCCGAAGAACCCGTGAGTGAACTGAAGTAGACTTTGGTTCACCCGTGGAATGCACGATAAGTCAACAAACTCTCACGTATTTGGCACCTAAAGAGCCCTATGTGGAAAAATTGTTGTCACATGCCCTTTGTTATTCTATAAAGTATAGGCTATTTAAATAGTTATTTCTCCACATCACTGCACAGTACGACTAAGTAGGCATGAGTTGAGTGAGTACTAGATACGGAATATCAATATTTTAATCTGTTTTTATATAAGGTCTTAAAACCAGGTGTCCACTCAAGATTCCTGCAGAATGGTTTAATTGAAATTAAAAATGCGTTTAAGCAATGAACGACCTTGGACAACTCTCAATTTCTACAACAGTGATAATGAATTCCCACTATGGAAAAAATTTCGTTTCTTAAATCTAACCTTAAACGGACTTTGATCATATTTTTTGACTCTAATTTTAATGTTAACTTCCATTTCAATCACAACTTAGGGTTTCGTCACCACAGTTAAGTCCTCATTGCAATTTGATAAATGTGAAATATTTCCAAAACCATAATCTGGTTTTTAGTATTTCGACCACGTCCTAATTAGAGGGGCGTCCGACCGGTGGGTAATCGATCGATCATCCCGGTCGCAGCCAGTTGCGAAAAACTCCTTTTATCATTAAATGAACAACTGGTTCAGGCTTGTGAAGACGATGAGTGATCTGGTTTGGCGCATCTGCTTAGCGCACGCGATGCTGAGCCTGCGTCAGTCAATCGTGAGGATTGGGTCTGTACAATTAAATGTTACTGGCCATCTATCTACTGTGCTCCTAGCTTGTAACAGATGGTTACATGTTTTAGGACCTTACATAGATCATTTCCAAATGTAAAGTACGGATGTGCCATGCTACCTAAAGTGGTCTGATTGGTAAACGTTTGCGTTAGATCACGGCCACAAGGGACGGGACGCGTGGTAACTCCAAGTTTATTTAACGAAGTGCAAGGCGTCATAGTAACGACTTAAACTACTGTAAATATTGTTCAGATAATAAAGAAAGGTAAATAAATTACAATTCAAGATAATAAGATAATTAATAATATTATTTTCTGGGGATGTAACAATTAGAAACTCCCTAGAGGTGAAGTAAACCTTTTAATGGATTAAAGTCAAGCTATGGACTTAGAAACTGAAGAACGAGTGGCTTAAGGTAACTTGATAGTCGATTAATAAAATCGCATAAGTCATTCTGCCTAAAAAGTCATTATGACGCATGCTGCAGTGACGATTTCGACGGCTCCACATAATCCATCCAAGTACTATCGATCGAATGCGCTTCATTAATAGGAGCTCAGTTACACCACATAAAACTGTCAAAACATTGGGTGTGCAGCATGAGTATCATCAAGTCTTCAGTGAAGCCATGCATGATCGATTAAGGACGTTTGACACACATTTATCATTTAAAAAGTACCATTGAGCCTCGGTAACGTGGGTGTCAGCCTGTTTAATCAATCAGTTCAATCGATCAATCTTGCTTCCGTTCAAACACATTCGAGGACCAGGACTCTCATCTTCCATTGCCTTAAGTATCTTTCAGCACTTTGATAATCCCCATTATCCTTTATTAACGAAAAGTAAAAATCAAATAGCATTTAAAAAATAACTTGCACTGGAGTTTATTTTCAGGGATAAAAGCAATTAAATATATTTTAACCACATATTCGGCTTTTCCCTTTACAAAGAATTGGAAGTCAAAGGCGAAGACGTGGGTAACTCTCCTAAATTTCTTCAAAGTAAAACGAAACGCATATTGCATTTGTCAAGGGTTTAAATTAAGTCTTTATTTGGCACCGTAGCATACTCATTTGCTATCATTTAATTCGTTTCTCATTGAATATACAATCAAAGTTTGAGTTGACATGTAGCCGAGTAGAATTTAATATATGTATAAGTATCTCGAGTTCTGCCGATGTAAATTCTCCTGCTTTACGGCATCAATGCAATATTTCATTCAAGTGATTTCTAGTGATGTGTCGGTTTTGCTGGAAAATCATCAGCGCAAAACGAAAGAGAAAATTCAAATCGTCTTCTCTGTTGGACTAAATGATGTTCGACGGTAAGTGGAGAATAAAATTACTAATTAAATCTCTGGAATGTTCGCAGTTAGATGGCAATACTAGAAGGACAGGAATCAAACTCGGTTATCCGACAATTTTTACAACTTGCTACTGCAAAGTTTGCCGGTAAATGATAAGTTCTTACACCTAACAAAAAATTTACTCTGTACAACCGAAATCATATATAAGATATCAGAAATGAAGTACTTATTTATTTATACATTGAGGCAAAAAGCTTTGTTCTGAGACCGTAACAAGCCATTTCGAAAATTTTTCGAAAATGTCCAAAAGTTTGGGTTATAATAATCTTCATACAGAAAATATTTATTTTGAATAGCAATATAAAGCAGAACAAAATATATAAAAATTATTTCAATCCAAAGCCATAACTGCGTTTACAAGGTCGTCAAAAGCTACCCGGGCGAAGACATCAAACTTTATATAACCTTCACCAACTGCGTACTTACGTGTGTATAGTGTCTTGCGTACTTTTGGACTTATGTCAGACGAGAATTTGGATGTAGAAGGCGATGAATCCGATCTCAAGGAGTCTTTACTTGAAACTCTGAAATCAGATGGTACCCTCAAACAGATACAGGTACTCACGAATTTCTCCGACTTTATCGTTTATCTCCAGGATCAGTTAAGTGCTGCCGTATATGCTGCATTTTACCGCCAGTCAACTCGTCCAGCAGAACGAGTTCCTGGACCTCTAAACGACTTGATGTCTAAGCAAAGTGGTAAATGTCATGCGTGAAATCCATTTCTAGAAAGGCATCGATGCTGCGTCGCTTTTCGTTGATTTCCTTCAATCTCTTGGCTTGACGAACTCATTAAAAGTATTTATTCACGAAACCGGTTTGGTAAATCTCTTTGATTCACATTTATGCTTGTTTCTAGACTGACCTCAAGATTGAGCTGAGGGATGATCTAGTCAGGTCCTACGATTTGCCTCCCGTCAAAGATAAGGTGCCCGTCCTATCGGCATTACTAGATTCATTTTCAAACAGTTCTGCTCTGGCAACGAAGCTTTCAAAGGGTGATTTGCAAATCAAGTTTTTAAAGGGTCCCAAATTTTTATGTTGCTATGTAAATTTGTCATTTTATTTTTAGCTGTTGTATTGGACTATGAAAAGTGAGTTTTTGCCAGTTTTAATCTCTGCGCTTGATGTGTGATTCGTAACTTAAGTGCTTAAAGATATCACCTTCTCTTTTGCGTTAATTAATGGGATTTATTATCTCTAAACACACATCAAATGGAATCATGTTTGCCCATTAGTGAACGCGAAGATCAAGGTCTTGCTGAAAAGATTGCAAACGAGGTCGCCGGTAAGAATCCTCTCGATTTTGGCTCTGAGCATGACGAACCCACAAACAACAAATATCCAAACTCTCGTGATTACACCAATAAATCAGGTGAGTGGATTTTTTATTTCCTTGAATTCTCGTTAAGCGATGATTGCTCATTCTTGTTCTCATAAAACACTCAGAAACCTCTCAAGCACCATCTTTGTCCTCCGATCCCAAGTAAGTTATCGATTTTTTGTCATGATCGTCATTGAGCATCCTACTCAATTTTATCTTTTCAACAGAAATACGCACCTAGCCTCCTCCAATCAAGCCTCCTCGATATCTAATCATAAGAACCGTGAGGAGTACCTGGTTGTCGGTGCCGAGGATCGGAGTATCTCCACAGACCTCGACGCCTCGGTACGTACGAGCAATTCTGCTGCAACCGACAGTCGGCTGGTCTATCAGCCCTCTGAGCCCGCCAGCCACGCCAGTAGTCATTTCAATCCCTCCATAAACGGCGTCGCTCGCAACTCCCCTTCCCCGTCTAAGGCCTCTGGGAGCAGTAGTCTGTACAGACCTCCTACTCAGCGGTACCAGCCCGAGTCCACTTCCGATGGTGACTCCGACATTGACTCCGAGGTAAGTCCTCCTCCCCCACTTCTGTTCTCTCTTTGTCACGTTTTTTCAATCATTTTGCATAATCTCATATCTGTTTTGTTTTTTCCCTTCCTCGCACCTTCTTAACATCTAACCTTCAGACGACAGCGAGTCGATTTCGTGTTTAGTTTGTCTGTGCTTTCGTAAGTTCCACAGAACCCGCGCTAACCGTTGCATGCATGCATACCTGAAAACAAAAGAGAGCACTTATTTTGTGTGAATCTGTGTCGTGCTTTTTCTATTGAGAAACACAGCCTGCTTCTCTCACACTCCACTATCATCATCTCCGCTTAAAGTGCATTCTCGATTGAGCAGAGAAATCAAAGACCACACTTTGAGCAGAATCTGGTGATTTTCACAGTTCTTTTTTTGTGGAAAGGGGAGGGAGTAGGACATGTTGTCCAACGTTTTATTATTCTCCGTGTGATTTAAGCTACGGGCACCTGGATTTTGTAGTTTTAGGTCACATACCTGAGTGGTTTTTGGTGCTGCTGGCGCCTTGGTTACTCACTGTTCTGCCCATAAAAAAATCGGTGCTGTGTCCCCCATGAACCTGATGAAGTCCACGTGCATGCTTCTCGTGTGATTGTGTCTGTATCTAACCTAACTGTGTCCGGTGCTGGACGCCGTCGTAGGCTCTATAGCCCGTCTTTTCTCCTCCCTCCAGGTGGTGAATGACGTGACTTTGAATTCGTCGGCAGTAGACGACTGCGACTACATGGAACCAGTGAGAAGAAGACTTCCCCGCCACCCACCTGAGCAGTTGGGTCGCCTTGGTGCCAAAGCGACTCGTTTCACCTGAAGCCACCCCCCCCACACACACACTGCATTTCCGGGCTCCCCCTAAACCCCTGTGGTTTTTACTCCCCCACGCCTAGGCCTTTGTATTTGGTTGAGTTTGCCCGCATTTGTAATTGAATAAACCAGCCCTCTGCCTCTGGTTTGCTCGAGGTGATCTTTGTTGCCAGTGCTAATTTACCGCGTGACTCAGAGTGTGTGATTGCCGCTGATTGCGTGGCAAGAGATGACAGAAAGGAGCTTTGGGTGTAGGTTTGCGAATCAGATAATTAAGAGGAAGAGCAGATGCTCGCACTACGAAGTTTGGAGCCTGTAGCTACGATTAAGGCAGTAACCTGGGTCTTGGAATGGTGGATATGTGGAGTTTTTTTCACTTTACCGAATTTCGTTTTGATTGTGGTTCCTTCGTCATTTCTTGGTAAATCAAAATGGAATAAATAAACAATACGTATTTTGACACGGTGGAGGTCCACCTTTTGCGGCAGTCACAGCCTCAATTCTCCTAAATATTGATTTATACGAATGGTGAATTGTTTTAATTGAATTCCGGCCATTCAGTCCAACTATTCTCCAGTTCTTCTAGAGACGATGGCGGTGGTGGAAATCGACTTCCTAATTGAATCTCTCAAATCGACGACCACAAATGCTCCTCAATAATGAGATTGAGGTGGTCTGAGGATTGTGGTGGGGTGACCAGATGAGATACTCGACTTCATTAGAATTTCCCTCGTACGGCTGTTCTTTAACAATTCTAGCTGCTGTATGGATTAGTGCAGCATTATCGTCTTGAGAAGTGGCGGTGTTCCCCTCCAGAACCAGTTATTGAACAACCATAGGATGACGAACTTGGTCGCCCAAAACTCATAAACAATCTCGGCCATTAATTCCTCCATGAAAGAAGGGATTTCCAGGAAATAGCACCCCACGATTGGGAGAAGGCTGCAGTGTGGATTAAACGCTTCTTTCGGCTCTCTGTCTCCAAACGTCGTATACTCGCCTGCCGGAGGTCAGAAATAAGGCGGTGAAGGCTTGTTCGTCAGAGAAAATCGTATTTGTCATCCATGGCTCGAGGAGGTTTCTGCTCCCCCACTCTAAACGCTTTGAGGGCAAAGATTTCCTATTTGTCTTCTTTGAGAGTAGAAGTTTTCTAATGGCTCTTTTCCTTGGTGAAATCCTGAATTTGTAGAAACTGGGTTCAGTGGGTGTTCGTTGAGCTCTGCAGATTATCATGCCATAATTCTAAGTGTTTCAGCTAATTTGTGCAACTCCTGTATGTTAAAGACGTAATGCCTTCACTAGACTCTGGGAGAAAACTCCAGTGACTGGACACGTTAAAGGATAAACGACCACACTCGTGAACTCCTAAAAACATACTGGCATTGTTGGGGATTGAGCGAGAAGAAGGTCTGATTTCTGGTTGAAGGTTAACTGCGAAGGACGTTTTAATCTCAGATAGTGTAAGTTAAACGTTGTTTGTTGAAACTGCACTCAAGGACGTGATGTGGGGACCGAATATATGGTATCCCCTAGTACTTTTTAGCTAAAGGATGAGGAGCCTAACAACCTAGATTAAACACCGTGAATCGACATACTGGGTGTCCTGCTGCCTGCAAATTAATCCGTAAAAGCTTCTATGTAAAGTTGAAACCGTAATGCAATCATGGGCGATAGAACTAGTATTGATTGTAATTTTGTCTCTATAGCGCTGGGACAATCTTAACAAGTATCTCACGCATTCAGCTGAGAAATACTCGTCTTCATTAAGAACCCAATTGAGCAAACGCATTCAAATCTGGAACTTCCTCAGTAACCAGGTGAACGCCGTTTTCTGCCTGGGATACACTCATTTTCAGCACAAATAACCACAGGAATGAACCAGGTTTCTCTGTTTCCCTTAAATAGAGGAAACATTTGTCCAAATGTCATTCACAAAGATGGTTGCAGAAGTCGGTTTGTGAAATTTGGAAGTGGGGACTTCGCCCTCCACGAAGATGAAGATGGAACCAGACGTCGTCCAGCTGAGCTTGATGTTAAGCGGCCTCTTTAGGGAAATCCTGCTTTATCAGTGGACTTGGAATTGATAATTAAGCCCAAGGGGGAGGGAAGAGGCCAGCCGCAGTCGACGAGAAGGAATTTTGTGGGAAAAAGGCTTCTATTCGAGCAGTGTGGTGGGATGACCAAGTAATTCTCCTCTCTAAATCGTTACCACCTCAAAATCTACAGTCATCAATTGGGGCTTCTGAACCCAACTTGAGGAGGAGAAATCAGTATCGAAAGAGGGTGATGTTGCTTCACCAGGAAAATGCAGCACGACACCACAACAGATCAACGATGGACTTCCTTAGGAGAAAGTCCCTCTTCGGCTTTGTTCTCCCCACTTTGCCCTTTCAGGCAGACTCCTATTGATTTTGTGGTTCACAAAGTCAGTTGGAAGAAAGCTTTTGGAAGGTCGCATGAAAGGTTGGGAATTGGCATTTGTGATTTCTTTGAATCAAAAGCAACACGATATTTTAATAAAGAAGGAAATCAAAGACAAAGATGGGCAGTAGCATACTGATGACTGAATTTTTAATTCATTGCAACACATTTGGTCTCTTATCTTGTTTGTTCAAAATTCGGACAAAACTTATGAGATGACCTGATGGACTAATTTCACCGCTACCATGGCAACTCTCTCTGTCTTACAGGAAGTGGAGTGCTCTGGTGGTGAGCCTAATTGGAAGACCTTCTCTTTCTCTAAAGGTGCCACTCTAGTAAGAAAAGTTTCAGTACGGGTATCTCCACGGGTAAAGATACAACATGCGCTCGATGGTTCAGTCAGTAAAGGACCCTTTAAATATAGCTATGAAGATGATCGTCTGATGCAGTTTGGACATAGTTGAATAGACTTCCTGCGAATTAGTAACCACTATCAGGTCACCCATAAGTAGTGTCCGAATTTTGCCTTTTAGAAATGGAATGAAATTTTAAGAGTCTTCAATAATGTGTAATGGAGCTGGACATTATTTTTATCACAATAATAAAACAAAAATTTGCTTGAATAATTTGAGTCGCATAATATTTTATGAGTTCAGGAAGGGAAACCCAGTATCCATCTAATAAAACATTTATTACTCTAATCCGCTGTCAGCAAATAGGGTGACGTTTCCTTAGGACAATGGAGCCTGGCCGCATAAGCAATAATCAGGAGCCCTTGGAAAGAGAGTAGAATTTGGCTGAGCGAAAACTTCTCACAAACTTCCTTATTCTTCCGACCTTGCTCCTTCAGAATACTTTTTGCCTCCTAGCCTAAAAAATTATTTTAAATAAAGCTTTTGAGGAAGAGGTTGAAACTGATATTTGTGAGTTCTTCGAATAATAGATTGAAAGAAGTCATAGGTAATCAGGAAAAACATTAATTATTGAATCTTTCATTGAATGTTACATTTGGTTGTTTGTTTTATTTAATCGAAATTCGGATTTACATGATTTTAGTTCGAAGTTCTCCTTTATATTCCTGTATGGAATTCAGCTACAAGTTTTTGTGGATGCTTCAGATTAGCTCGAAATCGCCGTTTGTGAAACATGCGTCTTCAGGGTGATAAAGCAACCATTTTGAGACCACAAGCATTGATAACTTAGCTCCTATGTGGCTCTGTTAAATGGAGCTAACAATAAACACGGCGATAGCGTATTTAAGAACATAGTTAAAATCACCATCTTTGTATGTGTGCTGACCTTTGAATGAACCCTGGTAAATGCTTGGAGAAAATGTACCACAATTAGGGTCACCGCGATAGTGTTCTGGGCATTGGCGATGACCCGGATAAAAATCCATAAACCCATAAAAACTTTTATACTTTATTGCAAGCCTTGTGAAGGGGATACCCAACTCATTTTAGTAGAATTTTTACAACCGGCATGTTTTTACAACTGCAAATTGGCCTAACAAATGGTTAAATATTGCAAATAAATAAAATGTTCTGTTAATGCGTTATTTTGAAAAGGAGTGCGGTTATTACTAACTAAGAAGAGATTGAAATATGAGGAATTGCAAACCAGCTAGAATGTGTTTACGCTGTACGTAGCTATAACCAAGCCACATCATCGATCGATAAATCAATTAATGATAGTCTTACATTAGTTAAATAACGAAGATTGCAAATTAACTTCATAGTTAGTAGCGCTAGTTTTAAAAGAAATTAAATTGTTATCACTGGGTCACTCCAGACGCCTGATTGGATAATCGATAATTAGCAGAATCACCTGTAGAAGGTTATGCTGAGAGGATTTGGAATGGAAAAACCACTACCTATCGAATAGTGGCTCGTTTAATTGAAATTAGTGAATGCCATATCAAAGCCAAGTGCATTTTAAATGAAAGCCTTTTTAGTGGAAAGTTACAACCTTTGATGCTCGTTAGAATTTCTACGAGATCCCAAATAGCGAATGAAAATGCTTTGTTAAAGGTCACGATGCCACGTGTTTTGGCGAAAACCACAGTAAGTGCATAGCAACAACACGCCTACTCTCGGGCAAGTTAGTTATTCATATCACCGAGAGAGAGGGAATTAGCGTGCGTTCCAACCGTTTGACCCATAACGTGTGAAGAACTTCATTGTTTGAGCGAATATTAGCTTAAAAAGACTTAAAAATTGTCATCTATAACCACGAAATAAGTTTAGCTTTAGTCAGACCAATAAAGTGGGTTAATCGCATTTGTAACTATCAGATCATCCCAAAAGTTCTGTCTGGAATGAACCTTTTTAATTTGAAAGATACTTATCTGGTATTTTTTAATGTCGAACATTATTTTATTAACTGTACGTTTCGGTAATCTGGAAATGATCAAATTTTGTTTTACATAGCAATTAACATGGAAGTACCCAAGAATCATTTTAGGCGTACAACGGTTTGAGTTCATGAAAAGAAACTCAGCAGTGGACGAAGCGGCTAGAAACATTCACTCAGCTTATGAAGTAGAATTCGTGAATGAGAGACCTTGGAGAAGATGATTTGCGAAATTCAGTGGAAGTGGAGATGCAGATGAAGATTGAACTGAATGACGTCCAGTTGAGTTTGATGGATAAGCTGCTTCTTCCTTATCAACTGATAAATCGGAGATTAAGCTTAGTTCAAACCGCACAACTGTTTATCTCTTTTATCATCAAAAACTTGGAAAGCGGATGCCTACCCTTGAATTGCCTGAAATCAATCTTAGATCTTCCATTCGCCCTAACTTATTTCACGCATTTTTGGAGGATAGACTTGTGACTGGAGGAAAATGGACCTTTTATCGAAGTGTAGATAAGCGTCGTAAACAATGACGGATTCGTAAAGGGGGTGGGGAAAACGTTCCTGGGGGGATCGCAAGGGATAATACACTTGGAATTGCTACCACCTAATGCAGCAAGACCCCACAAAAGACTGGAGAACTTGGTTGGGAGGAAATTCCTCATCTACCTTATTCTCTCGATTTCGCTTCTTCGTACAGTTCATCAGACAAGTGTTTGAAGATGACGATTGTTTGAGCTAAGATTGACTGGCCATTCCAACTCGAATGATAAAGTAGGATAAATTTCTTCAGAGGCTGCTTCGAGAAGCTTATCACCAAACTCAAATGAACGTTCTGTTCGATCATTTCCATCTTCGTGAAAGGTGAAATCTCCACTTCCACTGAATTTCACAAACAATGTCTCGCTTTTACTGAACAAATGACCACTTTTTTTAGTCCTCTTGGAGGACCAAAAACCCGGTAGTATGAAACACTCCCATGTCATCAGAATTCGACCAATTTATAAGTGGGGAAAAATACTTTCAGCTTGACAAGGAGGAGCTGAGTTTGTGCGTGGGGCAGTGTGCATTGGCTAGGGATGGACTAGGGTTGTACAAAAGAACAGTTGGTAATGAAAGAAGTACATGAGCAGTCGCAGTACTATCACATAAATGTGTCGTCATATGGGATCTTGGTAGGGACGTAGGGGCAGATCACACCTGGTTGGATAACATCGTTTCACCGGGATAGCCGACATTCCTCTCTTCCAGAAACTTTCTCCGTAGGCTGCAGACTGCACTCCAAATCCGCAGGACAGAACCACCTCTGGATAAGTCGAAGAGAAAAGATAGACTGATTTCTCAAATAAATAGATATCTTTATTCCTACAGGAAATTATATTACGAACTCTCTTATTATGACCAACTATATTATATTCCCCTTCCCGTTAATAACTGTATACTATGTTGATTTGTTTAAGTTATTTATATACGACCTTGTATACTGTGTTGAGTAAGCTTTCGCAGTTACGAATCTTTCAATTTTGGGGTCGATTTATAAATCAATATATCACGTTAGGTTAAATTAACGTGTTCGTTCAGGTAGCATGGCTTCGACCCAAAATGGTCACCCTAGGAAATAAAGTCAAGTTGACTAATATAAGCCGTTGTAACAGCCTCACAAAGCAGAACAACCACTAGGTCAAACAACTGCATATTCATCCTGCTCCAAATCATGAGTAAACCTCCCCTCCTTTAGTTCACCCTCAACTAATCTCTTTGCTAAATCTTTTTATGGACTAAATCTTTTTTAAACTCACAGCTCTTCAGTCATGGCCCTTTCGACTGACTAACGCCGACATAAATTTGGAGTTTTTACAGTCTTGCCTTCCCTAGTACCAGGATTAATTAATACAAGCAGCCGTTTGATTGGCGAATACTAGAATAGTTCTGACCAATCAACGTGCACATTCCCTTTATTGGTCGAAGTAGACTTATATAAATTAAGTTGCAATTTCAAGTAATTCAAAGTTTATAATTCCGAATCTTTGCTCTGAAATTTTGCAAATTCGTCCTACGGTTTGGGAATTATTGTGTTCCCTCATCTTGAAAAATTTGGCATAGCCTTACGTTATTCCAAGTTTCCAGAGTTCATCTCGAGTAATCATCTCCAAGAAGTCGCTCTCACCAAAGTTCTGGGAGGCAATCTAAAAGAAATAAATGGAAAAAAGTAGGTTTTAGATCTCAAGTTATAGTCAGAAATTAAGGTGGCAAAGGTTATTGATGTTTTAGCGACAACCTTGTAGGATATAGATGATTGTGGATTTGTGGGAGCTTTTATTAATAGAAAATCAGCAGGGTCAATTACAAAGATCGTTACCTACAGCTCATCTAAGCCCATTTCATTATTAAGCATAAAACTTGATAAATCACTCATCCAAGCACTATCTAATACAAGTTCATTGGTCAGCGCCAAGAGTATGACACTGTATAAACTGTTGTCAATAAAAGACTGTAAGAGAATCAAAGTTTGTTCGGTTTCACTGACAAAAAATAGCATCAAGTTCTACCCTTTAGACAAGTCCATCAAACAATGATGAAGGTATTAGCATAACTCTTGAATCGCCTAAAAAGGAATTGGCCTCACCAATTCGATATCCCTAAGAGGGATACCCAGTTCACTCAACCACTTGGTGAGAGAAGGGAAGCCAGTTGAGATACCGCTGTAGCATTGACCCGAATCGGCCATTCGCAGAATCGACGGTGCCAAAACGTCATTCAGGGCCAGGGAATTTTTGCTGTAAAGATATGGAAGTGGTGTTATTGAAACAAAGATTATATTCGACGCCATTCTGTTGAATTTTGCATCGCTAGGGTAGTTCTGAAACCCCCGGAAAAAAATTTGGAGGAGATTCAAGCGAACATAGATACACTATTATCTTTCGTGCCCTCAGTGTTTAGCCTTCGAAGTCAATGGCACTGGCAGCGAATAATTTAGGCAAATCTTTTCGACAGCGATAGCGCGATTTTTAAGTGTATTGAAATTCTCTTTCGTCTTCTAAATTTTGCAATAACCAACCACTCTTCCCTTTTATGATACTGCCAAGCCTATCCCAAACACTCTTCCGCATATATCCATTTCCATCGCCTTCATACTTTCTTTCCTAGGTTTTGTAAAGTTGCGATAACTTATTACAGTGTATTTTAAGCTAAAAATCCTCGGTATTCTTTATCGACTCATACCCAAAACGGCTGTTTTGTAACCTTCCCCGATCCAAAGCATCATTATGAAATCAGTTTTTCTTCTTCAAACTAAAACGACTCTTTTTCATCTTAGAACCGATTCATAAGGTACTGTATGAAATTTAAGAGTCAGTTTTGCTTCACCTTCGTCGACAAAATTCGAACACTCCAGTGCATGGCTCTTGAGATATACAGGTGGTGAACAAAATAATGGAAACAATTAGAAAAAATCAACAAAACATACATTAATACGGCGTAGGTCCACCTTTTGCGGCAATTACAGCCTCGATTCTCCGAGGCATTAATTCATACGAATTGCACATTGTTGGATCCAAAGGCATTTGAGCCCAGTCTTCAGTTAAAACACCCTCCAGTTCTTTAAGAGACGATTTCGTCGGCGGAAATCGATTGCTTTAATCTCAACTCCAGCGTAAATGCTGCTCAATAATGAGATTGAGGTCTGAGGATTGTGGTGGCCACCAGATGAGGTGCTCCACCTCATTAGAATGTTCTTTAACACTACTAACTACATGGATTGGTGCATTATCATCTTGAAAGATGACGGTGTTTTCCCGGAAACAGTTCTTGAACGACCATACGTGCATAAACTTAGTCGCCCCCACTAAAATTTCTGCCTAGTCTCGACTCTTAATTCTTCCATGAAAGAAGGGAAGTCATTGGGCCGGCAGCGAATTTCCAGGAAATAGCACCCAGCTCATATAAACAGATCACCGCCATGTTTAGTGGTTGGGAGAAAGCAATAGTCTGCATTAAATGCTTCTTTCGGCTGTTCGCAAAATGCTCAAAGATTCTGATGGCAAAATTTTAGGTGGTTTCACTGTAGCAACCTTGTGATGCAACAAGTACACCAACTTAGGTTGGACTTACGCAAGTTGCTCCAGGGCAGCAACGTACACCTCCTTGCGTTCAAGTTCGCTTCGCAGCAGGTGGTTGTAATTCCTTGTCACCTCTTTTAGTTCTTCAAGTATCCTAAAAATTAAAAAGTTACTGGCCTAAACGTCTGATCTTGTGGACGTTTAACACCGGTCAAAATGGCATTTGTCGAAACTAGATTTAAGTATTAATTCAACATCGATAACGCGGATCAGCCATCTTGGTGTGCGCACTGCTACCACCCTGCCGATTACCCCGAATTACTTGTGGTGGTTGGGTAGTGAGATGAGTCTGACATAAGACCCAGGTACCATCAGTGCCACTTAAGCAACACGCAACGTCATCGTCTTCATCGCTCAGTCAACACGCAAGTCGAACATAGACGAGAAATCGACTATCCACTGTCTAAGACACTTAACATTTTTTGACAAAAGATCCATTTTTGGCCAGTCGCCAGTCACAAGTCTGTCCACAAAAAAAGGCGAACTAAGTTGGCGAGATTGGAAAGAAGGGAAGATTCCCACAATTACTTATTAGACACCCACTTTCCAAGTTGGGAAATTTTTCATAGGTTTCGAAGATGCCGATGAACTATGCTTCATTGGCAGTTAGGCAATCCCTTAAGTGAAAAGGCAAAATGAGCTCCCTAAATTAAATGAACAGTGTCCGATTCGATCACCTTCATCTCCTTCTGAATTTCGCAAACCACTCTCTTCCATTCTCACAATCAACTCCATAAACTGAATGTTTCTAACCGCTTCCGCTGACCCAGACCTTCCTTTCTAGAACCCGTGAAAAAATATTGTACCTTAAATGATTCCTAGATACTTCCATGTTTAATTTTACTGTTTTATCATTTTAAATGCTCTTGAGATTTCGTTCATTTTAAAAAGGTAATTTTCGGACAGAAATTACATAAATTATAGGATGACCATAGAATACAGGTGTTTTGGAGGCGAGATACCGAAACGCTCCAGCACTTACTGTGCATTTATATTTTGCAGTTCGCTCAGTTCCGCCGTCTCAGCCGTAGAGCCAAGGTACCACTTCTGCGACGCCCCAATATCTGATCCATTCGCATACGTATGATTCATCTGCTGCTGCTGCTGCGGAGGGGCTCGTTTCACGTAGCGCAGGGGGTAGGCGTTCCGCTTCAGCGCCGTCCGCCTTTCCAACAGCCCGACGGCCGGCGACGACGTCGACAAACTCGGCACCGTCGCCGAGTCCGGCTGTGAGTCCGCGGGGGAGTCCTGCAAGTTTCCCATCGACGAGGCAGAAGAGGAAGCGGCTCCGACACCCATAGAGGCACTCGGGGAGACTATCTGCACTCGGCGGGTCGAATGAAGCCAGTTGTCAGTGGCGGAGGTGGAGGTCGGAGTCTGCGAGGGGGGAACGTAGCTACGAACTCGCGGGGTCAACTGAAGAGCGGAGACGGAATCAAGGCGGAGACGCTGACCAGCGCTTATCGTCTTCGTGCGACGCAGCACCGCCGAGTGCTCTTGCACTAGTCGGGGGAAGAGGAAAGAGTTGTTACTTTTTCCCAATGTTTTTGTCATAAATACACTTGATCACAGCAGGAGGAATATATGACTACTAGAACCTACCTAGATAAAGAAAAATAGCTAGTTTGTGATGATTCAGGCAGGTCACTTGGCAAACATTCTGTTGGCATTAACATTGCCCAGAAAAAGCTAGGAACACAACAGAACACCCGATCGAACGAAGAACTTTTTTGAAGCTCGTGGAGAGTGAAATCTCCACTTCTACGGAATTTGGCAAACCATACACGGAGTGAATGCATTAGACACTATAAATACTTACAATTTCGTCCAAACTTAAAAAACGTTAAAATTACGACGAAACTTATGGGGTGACCTGGTAGTTGCGCTAGCACGCGTAGATTTTGTGTAATTACACTCTAAGCATGAGAATCTGCTGAGGCCAATCGATGAGTCCAGACTGCGAAAACGTTTATCGATCAGCCTGGCTGACCTTAAGAAAAGGAAGCCCTTTCACATGCATACACTCTCATAAATTCGTCATTTCGTAAACCACTGCGTGAGAAGAATCACAAGGAAGTTTGGAAAAACCTTAACACACCCGCGAAATTTCTGCAAATAAGATGGCTTTTGACACCCAGGGTACCCATTAATAGGTAGCCGTATGTTGTATTGAAATTCCCTTTTTACTTGTTCTAATGGAATTCCTGGAGACTCGTGGGTCCTATCGACTTACATGTGAGTTGGTTGAGTGCCTGACCGGCGATTTCCCCGATAATCATGATCCAGTTGAGCATCTCATGCGGTTTCTGTTGGCACAGTCCTCCGTCTTTCAGGGGTGCTGGCAGACTGCGACTGACGGCACACCAGACCTTCTCAATGAACGCCAGCACCTGATGGACGGCCGATTCGACGGGCGAGGGTGATTCCGACGAGAATTGTTGTTGCTGCTGCTGCTGGAGGAGGATGCGGCTAATGACGGCAGTGAGTTCGACCTCGCAGGCGGGTTGCACCTCATCGAAGGAGAAGGAATTGGAGGCGCGTTGGCCCACACTGCCCAGCCGCGGTGGTCGGCCGGAGCCGTTGTTGTGCTGCTGCAGGTTGGAGTAGGTCGAGGAGGGCTTCGGTGTGGTGGCGTGGCGAATGGCCGCCTTCAGAATCCCGTGCAGCGACTGCAGTGACTCCCCGCCGTTCAGCGTATCGATCAGCAGGTCGAACATGCACTAGCGGGGTAGAAGCAATCGATTTTTTATAAACTGATCGATACACGAATAAACCGCCGACTTACAGTTATGACTCTTAAAATACAGACGTGAATTATTTTTTGGATAACCGATAGCCTTGTTTATGGCGGGAAAATGCCCCAAGGACTGGACTCAGAGGCGCCTGAAAAAATACTTTCTACACAGTCATTCATCTATTCCATTTTTAGCCTTTAAAAAATATTCAAGAGTACTTGATAGACAGTACAGATACTCGGTAAATCCAAAGATATTGAAGGAAGGAGCTATCAGTAAGAATGAATGAATGACAATATTTAAACCACATATAGTTTATAATTTTAGGCGCATTTGTGAACGTTGCAAATAATTTCGAGACAAAAAGCTCGAGATATGAAGTCTCCATCGACTTGGTTTTAACTCGGAACGGCTAGATACATTTACGTAAGGATTTTGTGAATGGGGGAAGCTGGTCACAAAATATATTTTTTTGAAATTCAGTGGAAGGGAAACACGCCCAATTGAGTTTGGTAAAAAGCTGTTTCTTGATGTTGCTCTTCGATCAGTCTGGTGGGATCGCAAAGGAATGATCCACCTTAAATTGCTACCATCTAATGCAGCAACAATTACTGCTCAATTACTGCAGTTAGAGCATGTGAACCAATCTTTGAGAAAATGACCTATTCTAGTGAATCGATAGGGTATGATGTTTCATTAGAGCGGTGCAAGAATCATGTTACCAAAGTTTGGACTTGATATGGGAGAAAATACATATATTTATTGCATTTTTATCTGAAATCAGTGGCTCGCACAATTTTACGAATTCTCCGAGGTCAAGCTCTGCTATGACCTGCTGCCTTTTATAGCGAAATAACTGAGACCAAATAAAATCACTTGTGCGTTTTATGTTGCCGAATCGCTGGCGGAATTTTAAAAAAGGCTCACATTGCTCTCAGTCTCATCAAATATTCTTATGGCATTTACTCAAGAAAAGAAAGACGTAAAATTGCCACGAGAAGGCCTAGGCAGTAGAAACGAATGCCAAGTACCACACACCTTTGGTTCACGTGAGAGCCATTTTCGTATCACACAATCCACTAAAATCCTCCTTATTGCCTGCCAACAGTTTGGCTGAATCAATGACTGGCGGAAGTTAGGGCAATAAACACTACACACATCATTAAAGGGAGAACAGATAATTTCAAAAAAAACCAAAAAAATAAAATTAAAGTTAAAAACACTCTGATCTATAGATTATCAAATTTTTATGCTGAAAAATAATTTAAACAAAAGGTCACCCCGTTGCCAGGAGGCAAGCAAGCCCACTATTTAATTTGCTGTGAAATACTTTCATCTACTACCCATCCGACAGTGAACAAGCCTAGTAGTAGGCTCTACAATTCCATCTAAATTTAGTGGGTATAAAATATCAATAGGATTTCCTTTCTAGTGCCAGGGACCCAGTCCAAGTATTTGATGAGATGCTACTTATAATAGATAATGAGTAGTCAAAAAACCCCAAGACAACCATCCCGAGCTGCCTAGTGTACCATTATAAATCGCCATTCTCAGAATCAATCAAGTTCGGCTAGTTACTTAAATACTAATAAGTAGACGATGAATTGTACCTCAATAAGGTCATGTTCATCACGTTCCCGGGAGGGGTGCGGCTTCGGGGAGTCGCCACCACCGCCGTTGATCGAGGGGGAGGCGGGCGGCGGGATCGGGAGACGCGCCGAGGTGGTGGTCTGCTTCTCCCACCAGGAGAGCACGCTGGACTTGAACTGCACCAGGGCTTCTGACAACTGACGTTTGGCCTCGTTGGTCTGAAAGTGTTGATTAGGACTTTAAGGGCACCATCAGGACTTCTCTGAGGTATACGTACGTACATAAAAGCAACTCGGGTTCTGCCGGCTGGCGGTTCATAATCACTGTCTTCTAAAGATTGAAAAACTGGGTCTTTCCTGCGTTATACGCACATCGTAAAGACAGTCAAATCGCTCGATTCCATCTTCCATCGCTCTTGTGCTAAACTGATCCACTCATTCTGCAAAAACATTTCTTAAAATGAGATAATAACAGACAAACTTCCCTCTTACAATCTGAAATAAGATACGTCGACGTCTTCAAATTAAAACTAAGCATGCTTCGTGATTCCTCATATTGAATGTACAAAAAGCCGCTAAGTTGAGTGCTATTTTTTAACTTATGTGTAATTAATTATTTCCCATTATAAACAGTATATTCCTTGTATAAATCACCACTGAGTAATTGGTTGGTACACTACCAAACTGAATTCCTTTGAGCATCAAACAATTTAGTTTAGTTCAAATACATTAGAACTAGTTAAAATGACTATTGGACACCTTTATTTTATTGGAACTTAAGATTCAAATAACAACCGGGTAGCTAGTTATTTTTTCTGCTCAAAATCATGTTAATTCAGTAAACAATCCTTGGAATTTCAAATGGCGGAGCCGTTTATACTTAAACCAAGAGGTATTAATTCAGCTACCTCCGAATTTTGACTCAGTTCAGTTCACACCAGATGGGATTTCTAGGCCTAAATAAACACCAAACTGAATGTTTATTAAACCCTCTTCACGGAATCTTTGAAAGAGATGAACCACTGACTTATACATCCCATCATTTCATTAGACCTTGTCTAAGAGCTCGCTAATCGTCCGTTAACCACCCGTTCACCGTATCTAAATTATTTACTCAATCTCTACACGAATCGAAAGGCACTTACGCTTTTAATAACATTGAAGTTATCCGGCGACTGTATGCTGTTGGTTCCGGGTGAAGTGATGGACACCTTATTGGGTGTCATCAGTCCACTGTTGCCGTAAGTGAGGTCAGACAACGGGCTCCTGATTGCACTGTCGTCCACCAATGCGACGGCAGAGCCGTTCAGAGAGAAAACCTCCCCCGATGCCCCCGAAGTGCCCCCGAAGGAGGCGCGCTCCCGACTGTGGCACTGCTCAGGTCGTCTGCCCGTTGGAGGGGTGCCCACCACTAGGTTCTGCGAATCCATGCCGCGGTAGGCGGGCAACTCAAGGGTTTTTAGAGGCGAGATGTCCCCCTGTGAACCCTGGAGAACGGGTGCAGTGGAGAGGGTGCGATCGTGCACACCTGTGGCACCTGCACTGGGTTTTCGGAAGCTCGTGCGATCTGTGCGAAAGGGGAAAGAGGTATGCCCTCGGGTTTCTTAGATGTAAACTCAAACGTTGTTGTTGACTAAGTGGACGTTAAAACCATCGGTCAACATTTAGACTCTTTTGTTATCATAACGCCTATAAATTCATCCTGCTATATGAGGCACACCTCTTATTTCTGACAAACCTCTAATTTTTTGATTATTACGGACTAGATTTTATTTCTCTTCCCATAACTGTTTATGACGAATATTTGTTTAAATCACTTATATGACCTTGATTGAATAAACGGTCGTAGTAATCGATTTGTACATCGCTATATCAGGGGACAATTAATTAATGTATTCACTCAAGTAGCACAGCCTCGAATTATGTTAATCCACTACATACACCTACTTGCTGTTCTACCACTTGTCACTAGATAGAAAACCTGCATTCCTATGCCAAAATAGACTTTAAAACAACCACAATAGCCAATAAAATAGGTAATACCAAACGTTAACTAACATGGTAGAGCACTGAAGGGCGGGATCCTGCGTTTTTCGCTGTCCGAATGGAGTCTAAAGTGAAAAATTAACAAATCAAAGTGAAGAATCCAGTAAGTGGAGTGCTTATTAAACCCACAAAATGAAAGGAAAATGAAACAATGGCATTGATAACCGTATGAGCAGAAATGGATAGGTGGATCTCTATTCTAGCGCTTGGACTACATCATTTCTGAGAGATAGAGACCTCGTTATCATCTCACTAATTAACGAGAACTATTCAAAAGCTTTAATGGATTTTCCGAAGCAAAGAGGCATTTATAAGTCGGTGAAATACAATATGGCGTCAGATCCTTCCACATCCTCGTGTCTCTTCCTTTGATTTTACCAGCAAATATGGCACAATTTTCTAAGAAACACCATTCACATTATGGAGATGTGAAGAAACAGCCAATAAGGAATGCATGAGGAAAAGAGAAAGTAACAACGAAGAAGAAATTGGACGATAAATCCAGACTACCCTCAAAAGCTTCGTCATTATTCTACTAAGTCTACGTAAAGCTAGTAAACCCTCTGATTCATTGATGTTTACCCATTGCCAAAACCCCCCACAAATTTGGCAGCCTTACCGAATCAATCTGTGTGGCACTGTTGTATCTACAGAAAATTGCATATAATTTTCTGATTATCACAAACCATATTTTGTTACTGTACCATTAACTAAAAAATATTTTTTATATGACCTTGAGTACTTCGTTGAATAAGCGTACGTTTCTGAGGTCGATTTACATATCGGCATATCACGTAACATTTAATTAACGTGTTCATCAGGTGACAGCTTCGAATCACACCAAGCACCATTAAAATTGTATCCTGGTCTACACCAAAAATCATCCCTACAGAAACCTCGTGGATGCGCAGAGAGGTTGTTAACGAAATTCCGGCCCAATAGGCATGTTAACACCAAATGGCCACCACAGTGCTATTAGATGCTGGTAGAGAGTTGAATGGATGGCATTTTAATGAGACCCTACTTATTTACAAATAAGTAGAAGTTCGAAGTAATGGTAGAAAATTATCTGAAACAGCTCAATGCGAGATCGAAGAGTGATGGGCTGAAGTGTTATTTTTTTTAAAGGGACCCTTTTAGTAGATAAACGGTTGGAAAAAGAGAAGCTATAGGGAACTTAATAATTGCGAATTGGTGTTTGTTTTTTGAGGTAGTTAAGCTGCGCGTGTATTTAGTTTTTTTGTGGTATAATTACCTGCCGTGTTGATGAGCAAAGTAGTTTTTCATTCTTTGATTAATGAAAAATATATATTCGATTGAATCAATTTAGCCTCTAAGAGAGTACATAAATAAATCAACCATCAATCCACAGCAGTATGATTGTTTTTTTTTCAAGATGAAGGTATTTAAGTAAAGCCTAAATTGATTTCAACTTTTAAACGGAATGTGTCGGTATTTTCGAGGTGTAAAAATAGATCTTACAAACTTTTTGATGCTTAACAGACGATTAAAGGGGCTAATAAACACCCTATCCCTACAGTTGAAAAAAGAGTCCTCTTAGTTAGTATCTAGTAACACGCATTCTTCCCAAGGTCGCCTGTAAACTTGACAAGATTTAGAATAGTTATGCCACTATCGAGGAATGAGCAATCATGCCTTGCACCACTAACCTTGTTTTCATTTGTGGTATTTATTTAATCTATTCAAATTCGTTAATATCGTGGTTTGCAAGCCTCATACTGGCGTGTGTGATGCAAATGATAAAAATCTAACTGCGAATGTAATTAATTGTATGACGTAGGCTCTGTGGACGCCATTCTCTGTCGTCTCTTTCTTCAGAAAAAGTGAAAAGGACCGTTGATAAAATACGTACTTTTGAATCAGACTATTTCCGCCGGGATTCAGAGGCGACGCAGAATCCGGTGGTCTTGCTACAAACGATCAAAAAACGATTTGAACTTCAATGATCACTTGCTAGTCAGGTTGGAATAGTATGAAATGAAAAGCGATGTCCAGTGGACGTCTGCGAATGAGTTATGAGAGGAAGAGGTCTCCCCCTCTAACTTACCAGTTCTCCTACCGTCGTGCGAGCAACAAAGAAAGAAGTGTGCTTTTCTGAGGCATGTTATCCTATCCATGTGCCCTACCACTACCCTACCAACGCAAAGGCGCACACAGTAATGGGGAGAGGTGGGGTTGTATGGGGAGGGCTACGCGACAGAATCGCGTCTTGGTGGTGTGGCTATTCCATTCACGCCTCCCAGGGCTCTGAGTAGCACTATGCACCCCTGCTGTATCGCTCAAGGTCACAACGCTATTGGCTGATGGGTGAAGGGTGTACGTAGCATGGTTATATATGGAAACAGTTGGGTAAGTGGTGCCTGGTTTTTCAAGGGTAAAGTGAGACCTGAACAATCGACAACTTAGAAGTTGATTTTTTATTAATGAAAAAAATGTACTCACGGGAGGTTCCTCGTTTTGGTTGGGGCCGGCCTTTATGGCGTTTGTACCTACCGAGAAGGGGGAAGATGTAAAATATTCGAGAGTGGCAGTTTTGTGTATTACTAAATGTAACGAAAATTGCGTTACAATAAACTAGCCAAAAAGTAAAATAAAAAAGCTCCAAAGGTAATAAAAAGCTATTCTTTATGAGATTATAAATCGAAAATATAAAAAACTAAGAACCATAATCAATTGTAAACCATTGTCAATGATTGAACCATAATCATATCTTTTTTTTCATAAAATCTATACCGTAACACTATACGACTCGACTAAACTTATTATATTCAATTTCGATTCCTGCATCGGTGCTAAAAGTTATTTTAAGGCAAGCCTACAGTTTTACTGAAAAAAGATACATCGAAAATCCTAAAGCAGCCGTCATAAGAAACGATGCCTTTGCAAGGTTGTGAAAGTCGAAAATGTCGACGAGGAAAGTTGAAAATTGATTGCTACCTATCCAGGTAGCATCGAGATAGGCCTTTTTGAGGCACCAAAAAGGCATGATTCGCTACAGCACAGTATTCTAGAACGCTTTCAGATCAGAATAGGTGAGATCTGATTCGAACCACCGGCCAAATTGTGATTCCTGTTATAAACATTAACTAAAGACGTCAATCGTAAAAAGGAACCATTTATGGTGATAGGAATCATTAGTGCTTGATGTTCCCAGACTGTCTATAGGGCTACGATGACTGCCATGGCATTGATGTAAGCAAATAAATAAACCTACAGCACTTTGAATGACTAATCGAGGCATAGGGAGGAGAAAATTTCCGTTTTGCGCTATAACAAATATCAGATGACAGTGACGATCTTGATTTTAGAGATCAAGTTTAGATTAATTAGACTGATGAACACTTGCATCATTTCTTTCACCAATACTTGAATCACAATGTATCATTAGTCAAACTGTATTTTTACACAGAAAATTGATCTTTTGATACAAAATACCAACCTCCCTTCTTCTGACAAATAAAAGGTCATAGAACCACATTTAGTAGAAAGAAAATCAAGCCTTTTATCATCCCATGTTTTGGGTGATTAAACCTTGTTAGAGTTAATTATTTGTTGATATGGAAGACCAAGGTACTTTAAGGAAAATTAGCCCACTTATTTGTTCTACTGAATTAATTATAATCACAGTTGTTGGTGCTGGTTTACGATTAGTGAATGCATCATCGTGCCCAGTGAATGAATGAATTGAATATTTAAATAGATTGCATAGCAGATGTAAAACTGTAAACTACTCTAAAAATGAGGCTAGACAGCATAATCGGGATGCAAACAATACGCTCAGCCATAAAGCTGCGGGAGCGGTCACGGGTGGTAGCACACGTCTTTTCGCTTTTTCATTTAAAATAGTCCCATTTTTGAGTTATCTATTGAGTTTTTTTAACAAATATACTCATTTGATATTCCACCTTCTTTCTTAAAAGCCAAAATAATTTTTACAAATCTACTTAAATTAGTTAAATCTTTCAGCATATATGGAGCGAGGACAAATAGTTAAATCATTGTAGTTTACAGTTCTGCATTAAGATATTAGCTCTTCATAAATGGAACACCATTAATATGCTTGATAACCTTATCGACAGTAGATATCTTCGAGTGACCCAAAAAATTATCAAAAGGCTACAATTTCTACCGCCTTTTTCCAGAAAAGAACTTCGGTCATGGGATGTCGACCTTAGATACTAAAGCGGCGTCGGTGAAATTGAAACACTGCTTCTAAATTATTGTGCAGGAGTGAGCCTCGACCATCTCAAAATTCACAGAATAAAGAGTTATCTTATTTCAGAGCACAAAACTGGCATGTAATTATATTTTTTAACACAAAAGTGCTACATTTAACAAATATTCAAAATCAGAAGTATTGTAGTGCCAGCAGCATAGTTGTTAGCGGTTTAAAAGAATTAATTTAAATGCAGAAAAGTCCTCAATTCGATCCATGCAAACGGTACTCAGGACACCTGGATGCAAAGAAATTGTGCAATGCGATTTGCCTAAATAAACAACACGCTTTCATAATGAATGTCACCCAGGAAACTTGAAAAAGTTTAAATAATGAAAAATTGGCAAATGTTCTAGAAAATCGGGCTTTATTGTGCAAACGATTTTGAGGTCCGTCTGATCTCGGACTGATGACTACTGGTTGGCCTCATTCCGGATATCATTATCATGTTTTGAGGACAACATTCTGAGATCCAGAATAGTTATTTGGAGGGAAATTTATGAGAACCGCAGAATAAGTGAGCATATCTGACATAATACTAGCCTATTTAGCTTCCCAAAGACCGTATTATCTCGTGATCATGAGTCATGACTCGCTCCGGCATTTAAAGTGATATCTGACGTAAATCTCAGGAGCACAACTGTTTATTGCAAAACGCTTTGGCAAAGTAAACGATGGGAGCTTGGCTGGCTCCGATTCTGCAGTCTTTGGCTAGTTCGACGCTTGAAAGCCCAGACAGAACTTGATTAAATGATTGATAAAGATTCAGTTAACTTCATAGAGAAGAGTGAGATATGCTAACGAAACGGTATTTCTTTAACTCTTTTCAAATTTCCCATTCATCTAAACCCATTTTCGGATTGTGAGGTCACTCCTTAGGTTGTGCTCAAAATTGTATCTTTTAAAATTTTACGAAATTTAAAGAGTATTTTATAACTTGTAGTGGAGGTGAACATTATTTTTTGCGTTTAGTTGCATTCAAACTGATCTAATTTTAGTTTACAAAAGAATACAATTAAAACTCTGATAATAACAGGAATTATTTGTTCTGAGTTCAAGAACGGAAAATCATCATCATCATCAGCAGCAGCCGACGAAGCGGCAAAAAGCATTCACCGAGTTTATATTGAGGAAGGTGGGAATGAATGAAGAGGGTTTGTTTGTGAAATTCCGAAGTGGAGATTTCACCCTCCGCAAAGATGGAGCAGCCGTTGAAGAAGCCTATCCTGCTTTGTCAAGTCGGATTCAAACCACACACAACTGTTTAATGTCATTTTCTAGAACTCGGAAATGTTCCTAAGCCACAAATTGTCTGAAAACAAACTCAAACCTCGAGTTGACGACATCTGCTCTGCCCACCATTCCTGACAGCCTGTTTCGTCTTGCTCGGTGAATAGACTTGCGACGGGCAAAAATTGGACCTTTTATCAAATTGTTGAGCGGAGGTAAAAACCCCAGCCGCAGTCAAGGAATAATCCACCTTGAATTTTTGACACCAAATACAGCAACAATTAGTGCTCAAGTCCACTGTCAGCAGAGACCTGCTCTAGTGAATCGAGGAAGGACGACATTGTTTCACCGGGACACTAGAGACCTTGCACAACAGGAATCACGTCCCGACAAAAGATCGAAAATGAACTTGGATGGGGAAATTCCTCATCCATTTTTTCCTTGACTACGATTTGTTTCGCTGTAGCTTACAAAGTCATTTATAGGAAACATTTTTCCATTTGCGAGGTTTTCGAGTCAGAATCAAAAGAAATTCACAATAATTAAGGTATTAATGAGCTTGCCAATAGATGGAGGGAAGCCAAAGCTATTGAGGGAAAGTGCATTGGTGATCGAATCTTTAATTTATTCAGAATTCGGACACAAGCTCATTACCTAGGTTACTGCGCAGTGAAGCTGATATTCAAATGCCTGACGACGGTGAAATTTTGCTTAGAGACGAGTTTTCCACCGAAAACCGAATTAATTTGATCGACACAATTTTTACGAGGCACAAATAAACATTTCACGGCTGCGACCCTGGAGTGTATGAGTAGGCATGCCTGGATGTGAGTGCCTAGAGTTTAATGTTGTCTCGAGCTGAGGTAATACTTTTTGCATTTAGTAGCCAAAAAAACTTCAAATGATATACACGTGATTGTTTTCGATTGAATTCGCTTGAGAAACTGACTCTTTTGGAATTTAGCATTTAGAAAGTTAGCAATTGGTTATTTTAATTAATTGGATGATTTTTTAAAAAAACATGATTGTAAAGGACTGGCTGGTTTTTGGAAAAATATCGTATTTACCGACTGGTAAATTTAGTTAGTTACTTATTTGTAAAATATTTGTAAAAAACTTTGTATGAATCAGCTAATTTCAAGGCCTTCACATAATCGATCGCGTAATCACAATGTGGTGATACGTCGACATATCTGCTCGAGTTTTTGGTCAAATCTACTCATTTTTGTAGGTAAATAATGTTATTTTTGTCTGTGAGTAACTGAAGAACCTTTATCACCAAATCCTTTTAATACAACCTCATGTCGTCCATTAACAATCGCGCTCAGGTTTAAATCGACGAACCAATGGAAGATCGATGTTTCATTATTATGCATCAAAATCAGTCATAAAAGAGGCGGTTGTATGACTGGTGCTATTAACAGCATTGTCCTACGATTCTGTGTCACACTCCCTCTTTTATGGCACAACAATTCACAAATTTCAATGAGAAATATTCACCGTCTGCCAAGGCGAGATTCGAAATATTATGTGGCTTGAGGCTGAAGCACTTTCTTCTTCGGAGGCATTGTGAAAAAGAGAATAAAAGTGCATTTAGGTAAACGAGAACAATAGTTGATTCTATCAGTTGATAAAATTTAATTTCTGTCCTATACAAAGGTCATAAGGCACGACTTAGACTATACAGTCGGATCACACCAACAAAAACGGATCCATAGTGCCCATCTAAGATTAGAATCTTGGCGAACTCATTAAAAACCGCTCAATCCACAGTGTCACCCATAAAAGGCCCTATTACCAGATGACCGGAAATTAGATCAATAAGATGCATGCATCCCCGTAAGCATAATCATACATCAATCCTATTCATTAAAGTGCACAATTTCCCTCTCCAGGGTTGCTGCGAATATTTCAAATACGCAAATGCATCTAGGGGTCTCTGTCACTATAAATTTTCAAAATTACTTGAGCGAGGCTTGACTTTTTAGTCATCGGCGTGAGACTGTTTTGTGCAGTTTCGCTATTTCCCAATTTGGGACGAAAACCGCCAAAAACCGATAGCGCCATGACAGCTATAATTAACACGAAGGCTGAACTTTATCGGATCTGAACTTTCGCTATTAGTCACATGAAAACAGTGCTGCTCTACTGATTTTAGTGCACTTTTCATTGACCAATAAATCTCCAGTCGGCAAAAATCGATTTAAACTAACATTACGCTACTACATTTTGGCCAGAAGCAATCGTTTTTAGTCATTGCTATCGTCCCCCCCCCCAATCGATAGTCTTTCCCGTCGTCATTAATCGATGAAAAAATTTTACCTAGAAAGCGTCGGATCAATAATCTATTGACTATTGATGTCTCGATTTTTCACGTCTGGGACCTGAAAATGACTGAAAACGCGAAGCGAATAGTTTACAAAAATGTCTTTTATCCAAAAGCGTAAATTTTTTCCTATGAGATAGACAACTTACGCGTTCGTTCGTCAATCAAATTTGCGCTAATATAAATGCTGAAATCGCTTGTATTTACTATGAATAATTACTAAGGCTGTTTAAAGTATCTGATGCCAAGTTGTGGCACCGAATTTTCTTCCGGTAAGGCTTTAAATAATTTTAATTAGAGAAAAAACAGAGTGCCTTACATGAGAATGAATGGATCTGTGAGAAGCTCGTTGGCACTGGCGCGTTTTTCCGGATCGATTTCGAAGCAGCGTTTGATGAACGCTTTGCAGGGCTCAGGCAACTCCTCGGGAATATCCGGGTGAGCGCTGTAGTAGCCAGCCTTGTAGAACGCTGCAAATGCATCCAGCTAGAATAATAAGAAAGGCAAACACGATTAGGCCGTTTCTCATCGATTGGCAGGTGCTTCCTCCCTTTCTCATGCTACTAATTGTCAGCTACGGACCCCTGCTTCGGAAATGAGCACGACCTTGCGAGTTCCGTGGTTTTTCAAGACCACACAGAGCCAAAGCTCCGTGCTGGTTAAAAACTCCTTAACGAGATGTGTGTGTATACAGGAATGAAATCACCGATAAGTGCATCTATTTTACCTGGATTAGAGGGTTTAAGTGATTTCCATCTGTCAGTATGAGGCATTAGCTTAGAAAATCGATACATCAATGAGGAAGAGATGCCCCGCAATAATCGATATAAGGACGTATATATCGATTATTTACACTACCAGATTCAATTTTAGAAATGAAAAGGAATCTTCGGCTGCCAAAAAGAGGATACATACAAAAAGTATTATCGTTCTATTATCAGGTTATCTCATAAGTTCTGTCTGAATTTAAATTAATAAAACAAGTGAACAGATATTACATTTTATTAAACACGACATGCGTGTTAAATGGTTTTCACTTCACGTGCACGAAAGGACGATCGATACTAAAATCGATGGACCTACTACAGAGCATTATACAAAAGGAGTCTGTAAATAATTATCGGCTGAAAGTCAAGCAGGATGCCTATCGATAAGTACAATGGTGCTCAGGACAGGTGAAGTACGTCAGCAAATATCTATCGATTTTTTCGAAGTACGAAAGGGTTTGTCGATTGAATAGGTGAGTTAATGGATTACAGTGGATTATTCAACACGGAAGCAGATATGATAACTTATTCAAATAGAAATCATAAAGAGAATCCCCGAAAAGCTATCGATATTTACGCATAGTTTTAGGAATTTTGATGAAAAACTCACCTCATGATAGGGGAGTTTCCCAGTGACCATTTCCACGACCGTGCAGCCAAAACTCCAGATATCCGCGGGATATCCATACCCATCCTTAGAGGCATTGATCAATTCAGGTGCCATAAATCGCATGGTGCCTGAATAAAAGCCCAAAGCCCTTAAGATCCACAGTTGTGACCTTGACAACTGCATAAGGACCCAGGAAAAATCAATGCGTAAAGTGCAAAAGTTGGCCGTCACGTGTGAGAGGTCAATGCAAACTTAATCTGGTCCACAGCAAAAAGAGAGGAGATAACGCACCAGTGACTGTCCCCGCTTTACGAATCAGGCCTCCCAGCCGCTTTGAAGCACCGAAATCCGCGATCTTCAGTTCCCCGCGGTACATATTCACCAAAATGTTATCACCTTTGATGTCGCGGTGGACTATCTTGCTAGCATGCTGTAGACAGCGACAGACAATGTTTAACCAAAATATGTTATTGTCTGAAGCTTTTTTTTTATTTTGCCATAAATGTAAGGTCATAAGATCCGAAGTCGTCGAAGCCGCAATTGGAGTTCAAGCGTTTATTGTTAGTAAAATTTGCGGGATGAATGAAACCATTGAACTGATAAAATTAGGCGTAATTTTTGGAGTCAGTTTGCAAATTTCAAATGTGAACCAAATAAAAATTAGTTTATTTTGGGGCAAATCATCACTTACAAGATACCTCAAACCTTCAAGGATTTGGCTGGAGTAATGTGATACTGTCTCGTCTCTTAGGCCTCCAATTTTCTTCAACAGGAAACTTAGTGAGCCTAAAATAAAAGAAACAAATAGGAATTATAAATAAGTTTATTTTAAATACCAAAAATGATATATAAATCGCAGTATTTGCCGGTGCCAAAAGCTTGGTTACGGAAGTGCTATTTCAGACAGGGGAAACAACCAATCAGATTGCAGCAGTTTGTTTGAATGAACACCTCGTAATGTTGACCACTGCGAAAGCACAAGACGGGTCATATGACGTGGCACCCACCCCAATTTCAGCGCTTCCCCTTCACAAAAAAGGCTCAGAGTTTCTCGGGAAAGAAAGGAGCCCAGGCAATAGTCAATGAGTGCTTCTACCCAATTCCAGCTTAATTTACTAGCCAAAATCCGAATTCATAAAGACAGTGCGCCAACAGACAGGAGAGCCGAATTGAGTTGTCCATCACAGGTGATCAAGTGTTACTTTAAGTTGAAGACTCAATCATTAATAGACTTTCCCTGATTACCTATGACTATCTTCCACCCATTAGCAAGCTTATTAATACCTTCATTATTCTGAATCAAGCTGTTTTAAGACAAATCACGATGCTTCCACCTAACGTCCAGGTTTTAAAGACAACAACGCTGAAATGTTGTATGATTTGAACTAAGCTTGACTGCCGATTCCCACTCAACTATTTCAAAAAGCCGCTTATTGGATACCGTCCAATTCGATCTTCATTTTGTGGAGCGCCAAATCTTCACTTCTGAAGAATTTCGTAAGCCATCTTCTGCTACCATCTTCCTTCATTCACACATTCCTCTCCATAAATCGAGTGAATGTTCGGCTCTGGCCCTTTCGGCTGCCGTTTCCTCTTTTGTGCAAGAAGAATTTTAATTCGGGCAATTTTATCATACTGCTAAACAAATTACTATTAGCTTAAGTGAACCTAAATATAAAAATAATATTTTGCTTCACTATACATAAAAATCTAGTTAAATTAAAATAACAAGTTTGGGACAGAACTTATGGGATGGCCTGATAGTTCATGAACACCAATCCCTGCTTCTCGTTTTATTCAGTTTCTATGATTAAAATGACTTAAATTGATTACCTCCAGGAACATGTTCCATAAGGATCTTGAGGACTCCGTTCTCATACACTGATCCGATGTAGCAGACAATGTTGGTGTGATTGAGACGCGATTGAAGATTGATTTCCTCGATGAGGGGCTGCAGGTCCCTGTAGTAACACATTTAAAAAGAGGTTTTAGTCAAAAAGGCGTCATAAAATCGATTGTGGAGGGGGAGTGAAAACCCACTTTTGGGGGATATTCTTGATTTCCTTGATGGCAATCTTCACCTCCCGACTCAGTTCACGGCCGGCATAGACGGTACCAAAACTACCCGAGCCGAGAACTATCGGATTACCATTCTCGTCGGTCTCGTAGACGAACTAAAGTAGATGACAAAATTATGATCCTTAAAACCGATTTCTTCTGACTAGAGCAGAAAAATTAATTATCAAATTCGCACCTGGATTGGCTCATCATCTTCATGCTCGTCAACCAGGTAGTTTTCGTACTCCGATAACGAGGCTCGAATTGAAGCGAGAAACCTTTTTTCCAACAAAAATATATTCCACATTTAATTATTTTTAACGAGTAATTTAATTTAGATTTGTTGGCCCACTTACTCGGTTCGCGAGCGCTCACACGGAAAGTAGATAGAGTAATCCTCGGCTTGTACAGTGAAAAAATAGAGATTGCGCTTGTCGTTCGGATTGAGGCTACGAAAAAAATAACACACACACAAAGATCAGCGCATTAGAGCTTTACCCAAGCCGCGATAAAAGAGTTTATAAACGTACATCTAAGAGTGCTGTGTATGTCTGTGAAGTCTAGGTGGGTATTTAAAACCTGTTTACTCGTTTCTTGTGGCTTTTGTAGTGGAGAAAGATATGATTCTCTAACGTGCTATCCATCCATGTGGAAGAACGCACACGGTTAATGAATACTCGTTAGTGAGGAGTGAATATGACTATGAATATGGGAGCCTAACTAGACCTGCTCGCATAGAAAGTGGCGCCGTTGTGGAGGACACATTCATCCAACTTTACAAGTATAAGTCCTCAAGAAAAAATATAAATACAGTTTCAAGGCAATTTATATGTTCTTTACAAAAAATTGCCTAAAGTCCAGGCCTACTTTAACATACCATGAATTACATTGGAACATATCACGGCATCCCATATGTTCTGTCAGAATTTCGAACAAACAAGCAAGCTACCAACTGTACAGGTTTATTAATACTTTCATTAATGGTGTAAAATTCCTCTAGTTTTGATTGGAAGAACATCAAAATGTCAGTTTCAGCCTCTCCCCTCGGCGTTGCAAAAGATGTTGCTTCCTTCAGAAACGTTTGTAGGCTACGAAACAAATTGGGTATTAGGACTTTTCTCCCAACCAAATTATGCAATCTTTTGTGATGAGGTCTTTGATGCGTGGAGTCGTGCTGCATTGCGCCTTTCCGATTCGCTGGAACAGGTCTTTTGTTCCCTTCAAACGTCCTAATTGCAGGCAGCAGATTTGGGCATTAATTGTTACTTCACTAGGTAATGGCAATTTAAAGTGGAATTTTCATTGGCGATTCCAAGAGACTCAAGAATAAGAAGAAGAACCTTTTCACTTGAAGTTGCATTCTTGGAGGCTGTGGTTGGGGTCTTCCCCTATGCCAAGCAGCTACCGTTTATGACGCTTAACATTTCGATAAAAGATCCATTTTTGGTGGTCGCCAGACACAAGTCGATTACCCGAAAAGGTGAAACAAGTCGGCGAGAATGGAGGAGAGGAGTTCAGATTGTTTTCATACACCCCCTAACGGGTAGGCACCTATTTTCCAAGTTTGGGAACTTTTAAAGGCTTTTGGAGATGACGATGAACAGTTGAATGACTTGAAGTAAGCTTAACTGCTATCAATTCCCCTATTAATAAAGCAAGATAAGCCTCTTCAATGGCCGCTGCTCGTTCGGAGAGGTTGAAATCTCCTATTCTAAATTTCACAAACCATTTTCATTCCCATATTCCTCTTCATAAACTGAGTGAGTGTTTCCAGTCTAGTGGTCAATTTAAAGGTATCACGTTCTTAATTTAAAAAGACAATTCAAACTCCAAATTGGAATTAACGCCAAGTTGACTGCAGAGCCTCACCCCTGTCTAGACAGTGCATGAATGATCTGGTTTCACTAAAAGCTGGAAAAGGCGACCCTGTTGGCAGACCCAACTTTTATTACGGTCTTCAACCGGACGTTTTATCGGTGCACAGTGAATTTCTACTTCGTCTCCTGTCTCTATAAAAACGGGCAGGCTATTTGATCAGTGTCAGAACACCCTGCCTTCCCCGCAAGACATATCGATTCACCGATCGATGTCTGACTTCTTCCCCTCGAATTGGTTAACCCACCAATTAGGAGCAGACTTCAAACATCCGGATTTTAGCCTCTCTAAAGCTTCCATGCTGCTGCAAACAACGACTGAGTTGAGAGGGTACGCGCAACGCAATTAAATACCCACTCACCTTGATGTATGGACCATCTGGAAATTCATTTTGCCAACAGCACTTCACAGCTGACTTGAGAACTCAGAGCGCGTGTGTGACATTTCGAATGATACTCGAATTGATGGATAGCAGGAGCAGATGTCTTTCGAAGGTAAATTTTAATCACCTTCACCTAATCATGACTCAACTCAATTGACTCCAGAATGTTCCTATCTAATTAGAGTCATGAAGCCATAAATGCTGCATAAATTCTGTCCGACGTTTGGATAAATAAAACAAGCGAAGTTTCCCTGATTATCTATGGCTTCTTTCCATCTATTAGCAAGCTTCTTAATACCATTATTGCAATATTCTTTCAACCTCGTCTAGAGGCGTTGCAAAAGCTGCTTCTCCCAAATGGTTCTGTACAATACGAAATAAATGGTAGTCCATTTCCCTGATGGAACATCAACCCATCCTCAATTCACCGGAACAGGTCCTTGTTTTCCTTGACAAAGGTTGATCAAACTCAGCCCTAACTGCTGCCCACAGTAGATTTGAGCACTAATGGTTGATGCATAATTTGGTACCAATTCAAAGTGGATCATTCCTTGGCGATCCCACCATGAAGTCCCTTTATCGGCTGTTGCTGGGGCCTTTCGCAATCCATTTTTCTTCTTCAGTCACAAGTCACATGTCTACCTGCCAAAAAAGGTGAAACAAGTTGGCGCGTTTGGAGGAGAGAGGAGAAGCTGCCAACTCGAGATTTGAGATTAATTTCAGAAGCCTATTCATGAGGCAATCATTTTCCAGGTTGAGAAACTTTTCCAGGTTGCTACAAATGAAGACGATGAAGAGTTGAACGGTTTGAACTGGGCTTAATTGTCGATTCATCAGCTGATGAAACAGGATAGGCTTCTGCAGAGGCCGCTTCTTCATAAAGCTGCTCATTAGCAAACTCAACTGCACATCGTCCGGTTAGGTCTTCATAAACTGGAAGTGAGTGTTTCTAGCCGCTTCCGCTTTTGTCTGTCTGTCTGTCTTTTAAGAGCTCATTAAATAGTGCGTGCCTCAAACTTTTCTTGGGTAATTCCAAGTTAGCAGGGTTTTAATCAAGCCAATTTGAATTTGTTGGTTTGCAAAACAAAATTTAATTGACCTAACAGGATTCAAACGTGAAAATAATGTTAAACATCATAAAATGCCCCATAAATCTGGTTTTTATTAATAAAAATAAAATTTAGACAGAACTTATGGGATGACCTGATAAATTTGTCTACATACCTGCCTCGCTTTCAAGGTATAGAAAAGATTGTAATTTTAAGAGGTGATCAACGAACAATCGGCTAAAGTAGCCTCCAGATTGGCGATCGTGACGAACTTTGAAGTATGTCTAATGCGATCCTAAATATCTCCAAATGTTCATTGAAATAGTCCACCACCAACTCTGTTGATATCTTAGTCTTTGGCTGGGATTCAAACAAAAGCACACTTGGCACATTAGAGTAGGTGTTGCAACGCCATTGACGCCGAAAACGACCGGATTATCCACCATTTCTGACCCACCTGAGGCCCTTGATATCCTCCTCATAAAAGACGAGATCATAGGTCTGATTGAGCAGGAAGTTGGGAATCGGCGTGACGTCCTCACCACCCCCGGCCGTCCCACCATCGCCGCTACCACTGCCGCCGCCGCCGCCTTCACCGCCGTCTGCACCGGCCTCCTCGTTGAAGGTGAAGACCATCGGCGTCACGGCGCGGTGGTTCGATGCCCGCGGCGGAGGCGCCTGTTGTCCGCCCTCGATGTAGCAGACGCGCATGTTGGGCCTGTCGGAATGCGCGTGAAGATGGAGGTGCGCCGGGCGCATCTCCTCACCGCTCATGTCCACCAGCAACACCGGGAAGAGGATCCGCAGTGGCCCCTCCGTCTCCGGCGCCTTGGACTCCGCGTCGGTCTCCGGCTTCGACTTGGAGACCTCTTCCTTCGATTCTGAGCAGCGAAGAGGGTCGTCGATAGGATTAACCACCCCTTTACTTCATTTTATGTGTCCCTGTTGTCTTACTGGTGGACTTTAGTTCCTTATTTTAAAGTGAAGACGAAACCGTAATAGCCCTCCCTTATGGGTCTGCATGTGTGGCAACCTTAACGCATCGTGACTCATCGACTGGGCATGCTATGCGGGTGCATTGCTAAGTGATCACCCCTTTCTCCATTTGCGGTACCATTTGGTACCACTAAAAATGCTAATAAACTGATATTTCTTTGTAGAAAGCAGGGCTTTGAAGCCCGTTGAAACAGCGTTCTTCAGCTGCTTCAAGGTCATTTTTCCAAAAACTGGTTTTAATTACATTCTTGAGATTAAATAATGTAAATTTCATGATACTCTTAGGCTGAAAAGCCGGTTAAAATCTTCTCGATTTTAAGGAGACTAATCTCAATATAACAAACATTAAATTTCCATTACACCAAATCCAGTGAGTTTGGAAGAATTAAGAATTTTTCCACACTTAAATAATTAATATTAAAATTTGCTATTGATTATACAAGAATAGTGTGAATCTTAAAAATTAGGTAGAACGATGAAACATTCCTTTGTTTTCAAATCAGTTTGAAATTGTTCTATAACCATTGAAAGATTTAAATAATATTTATTAAATATTATTAACGCTGTAGACTAATAAATAGACTGTTGATAAAGTGAAGTACAATTTAAATTAAAATGAATTAAAGACATTTATAAATCAAATGTAGAAAAGGCTTTGAGCAATTTTAAAATTACCGGGATTCTGGACGCACTCTTGGAAGAACTCCAGCCAAAAGTTGAAAAGCTGAAACCACCGAAAACACGCCGTATTGGAGTCACACAAATCTGAGATTTTATTTGGGATATAAACTAAAAATCCCACTCGTTTAGTCCTCACCTCCATGTCCTTGTCCGTGGAGTCCGATCTGATCTTTCGAGCTCGTAAAATCAGTCGTATATTTCGCAGTGTGGTGTCCAGGTGCCTATAAGTGGGAAAGAAAAAAGACATGCTATGCGCTTGTTCGCTCCGCTTGTTTCGGTTCGGCAAACATTATGGTTGCCATCTGTGCCCTAAGAAATAGCCAACAGGATTATACTGCTACGTGGTGCAAAAATACCCTTTAATGAGAGGAGCGTATACAATTTAAACCACCACTGCCATTCCTACCCTGAGCCTGTCAAAATATTAGAAGACCTCCCCTGCCTACACTCTTGTTTAGCTCAGCGGATAGTGCGCTTGTCAAGAGGTCAATTAGCGGTCACTGCAACAATTAGGCATGGATTCGAAAGCGCAAATCCAATTTACTCCGAATAAGTTTAGTGTCTCAACAATCAGTGGGCTGGGTATGCATTATAAATTCGTCATGTCCAAGTCTCCTATCCGAAACGGTTCCAAATTTACAGATATAACGACGTGCTTTGGCAACAGCTGAAGCGCCAGTGATCAAAAGTGAGGTTATTCATGTCGGGAGGCCTTGCTATTGGTTGGCCTCCGTGGCCTAAGAAACTGCCGACATGAGAGGGTATAGAGAACCACCGCTATGCAGTGCATGAACATTCATCACCAAGTGAATACAAAGGCCACCTTTACCGTAAGAAAACTCTACACAAAGGCTGGAACTGGAATGCGTGTGCATAGTTAAACCTTGAGAATTAGAACCAAGTTTATTACATTTGAACTCCATGTTTAGTTACATAAATTTGTATTTTGTATCATTTAACTTTGAATAGAAACTCAGCACTTCTAAAGGAAAGAATTATGAAGAATAAGTGACTATGTAGGACCGAAATAAACTACCGATCTTTGGATTATGCTTGCGTATTTCCTTTTGAGTTGTAGTTGCTGCAGTAACCACCGAAAGAGGATGCAAAGAAGAGGAATGGCGTAAAAGGCACCATATAGTTCTTCAACTATGGAACTCACAAATGGGGCATTTTAAATGACAATACTAAGTTTAGTTGTTACCGCTTGTTTAGAAGAATCCCAAACATCAGATATCAGTTGACGGCTTTCAGAGGGGATGGAAAGCAAAGACGTCTTTTCTGATCCCTTCGATTCTTATAAAAATTGTGGTCCCTATTTTCGGGAAAATGTATTACCTGATAGAGGAGGAAATATAGAGTTTTAGGTCTAGTTAAAGACCTCCCATATTGCACTTTTTTACCATTTTGCATTAATTATACTCAGTTTATTCATTAAATATCTTAAAAATTGGCAAAATTTAAGATATTCCAGCAAGAAGTGTGCCAACCAGTAGGAAAGTGCTCACGAAATCAATAGGCCAGAAGAAACCGATAACCCACCAGGAGGGGGGATTGAGTTTGTGCATGTATCTGGCAGCCTTGACAGCTCCGGCGTAGTCCGCCCAGAGGACAGAGACCTCGAAGAAGGTCGCCACGTCCCAGTAGTCTTGAAGGTCCTGCAAGCTCCCTTTTCGACCCGCGTTGATGAACAGCATGTTGCCTTTGGGAAAAATGAGGATTTTTGAGACTCTGGTTCGCACGAAAGAAGCGCCATGATCGCTAAGAATTCACGCAACTGTCACTTAATGGATGAATAGCTTCCGGTATTGGATTAATGCTCGATTTTTGTGATGGAATTCTTGGTTAGCCAATCGAATCCTAGGTTTCTTGACTGAAGTGGTTGAAATTAGTCAAACAGGCTGTTTTTTACTCCAAATTAGTGTTTCGTCTCAATGGCTGTAGGAGATGCTGAAATCATAAAATCATATGGTGTGGGGATCCTGGAACTAATCACAATTCGATGACACACTATTGATAAAACAATACAATCTAGGTAAAAAAATCGTTCTTACGGAATGAGATATCTCATTGAAAGAATATTACTGATATCAACGATACGTATGGATAAGACACGCACATTAAAGAATTAATGTATACACTTTCAAGAGAGGGCATCATTATTAAGGATTTCTAAGCTTTCTACTCAAAAAATCACGAAATTTACTAAATTAGAAATGTAGGAATTTCAGATGCATTTGCACAAATCTAGACCAAGGGGTCTGTCGAAATATGATGCAACACATTATCACTGGAGTGTACCCCTTCCACCACCAAGAAGGATCTGTGAGGTCCAATATATTTGCCAGGGGAAACTGACAACGCTTCAGAGCCTGGGACAGAATCGCTTTGTGTGGATGCAGAAAATGATCGTCTGGTTCATGATAGTTCAGCTGTAACGCTTATAATCCAAGTGCTGCCTGCTTGATAGGTTTTACCTATACCCTAAAAGGGTAATTTGAATTCAAATTAACTTTCTTCTGTGGGATATCCATTGTCTGGAGAAGGCTCATACAGTGAGAGAACTAATCCCAGACACATAGATTGAAGAAAGTGGGGCTTTAGACGACCAGATATACAAAGAGGACTTTGCAAGACTTTAGAGTAATGGAAAAACTGTCATTTTGCTAAGGTAACAAAGGGCGTGGCTTATTAAGCGGTTTTCAACCTTGGCAAAGCGCTTGGCAACTTGTCTTTTGGTTGTGAAGCACTAAGCATTACCAGTCCACTGCACACGTCAGCTGGTTTACCGGGCTGCAAATAAGTCAAAAAGCGCCTGGATAATATATCTACTCAAATAGCCAATTTCCCGTATTATCGTGGAAGGTGTTCTCGTGTTCTCTTCATCTAGGCAGAAAATGTCCAAACCTGCATTGGTAATGTCATCAGCAATTTTCGTTTAAGAAACACTTTAATAAAACCGAAAGGTAGATGATTGATCGCCAGCCCAAAAACAATAATGAGGTGAACAATAATGCTTGATTTTGAAGAAATTCAGCCTTTTTAAGGGGTGAAAGTTACTTTCAAACCTACAAACGACATTTAAAGTAGATGGGACTTATCTACAAAAATGGATCGTTTTGTTTCATCGTTTCCAGGTAGACAGCCTACCACTAACTCAATTTGAGAGCAAACAGGAATCCCACGAATGCCTGAAACGCCACCTAGTTTTCATTCTAGGCTCTAGTGTGTGGTTTTACTGAATTAACATCGTGTCTTGCATGAGAGCTTTCACATCAATATTCAATGGATTACTTTCCGAAATTAACAAGAATTTCTATAGGATGTAAAGGAAGAGGTTATGACTCACAGACAGTAGCAAGTTCCTTGTTGCTTCTATCCGCGCCACCAATGACGAGAAGAGTGGCCAAATTTATGCCCAGATAGTCGCTGGAAGACTCCTGGAACCCCTTTCGATAGCTCTCAATAGCTTTTTCCAGGGATTCGCGGTCCGTACAGTTGGATTCCACGAACCTGTCCTTGTAGATCCGTCCTTCGAGGCCGTAAAAGTCAGGTGACGGCTGCTTGCAGCTCGCAATCACCTGGAAAGCCGAAAAAGTTGCGCAAACATTTCTTGACTAAATGAAGGAGGGGAAGGTAGGCCACTCACGTCCGTGATGATCTCAAGAGCCTTCTCACGATCGCCCTTGCCGTTTCGGCGATTCAGTGCGAATGCGTAGTAGTATCGGATGATGGGCGGTTCTAGAAGGTGCTGGTAGTTCTGCAGTCCTTGAATCGCCTCAACGAGACTTATCATCTCGGAGTAAGCCTGCAGAAAATCGCGGAATTCATTTCTGTCTGCCAAGAAAACTATGACGTGGAGTTTCCACCAAAGCGTCAGAGAGCTCACACGGCTAACGAGGGGAAAGGATCACAGTCGTGAGGCATTAATAGACAGCTTCAAATTTCAGCTCTGATACCAATAGGTAATAGCCTGTAAATTTTAAACTTGAGAGAAACTGGAGGCATGAAAAAATTCCATTATCACTGCGTCACCGATCACGTGTGTGTTGCCAGCGTAAGAGCTGAATTTCACAGTGAATGCGTGTGTGTATGTGCACACAAGTCAGTGGGTTCAAGGATTGCACTGCAAGGGCGCTAATCTAGGTGCCTCAGGCGGTATTCCTGAGAACTCCTCAAGTGGTTGGGGCCAGTGTGTGAAAACGTGCAAATAGATTAAGCTCTCACACCTCTGGACTTACAACCTCTAACCTAGTTGAAAATTGATGATTGATGTGATCTCTTGAGGCAAGCTTAAACAAAGATAAACGCAATTACTTACTTGGCAAACTCAACTAGTACAATGGAACGGTATAAAAATAAGGCTTTCTACACTGAAACGTTAATACAGATAGGAAAACCTATGCTTTCTCAGCGTTTTCAAGGTAATTTATGCATATTTGTTAAACGGAGAGAACTTACTTCAACATGCATGTAGGAGAGAATCATGTTCAGAAGACTATCCGATGAAAGTAGTCGGGGGTCGTCAAGACGTCGTCGCATCTTACATAATTTCTAAATTAAAATAAATAAATAAATAATGAAAATTGGTTCAAAATATAAGAAATTAAGCACGAACCTCTCTCAATTCTTCGTCCGTAAGGGTTTCTCGATCTTGACGAAGTTCTTTCACAAACTGGTAGGTAAGATGATACCTATACAAGTAATTGAAAATAATTAAAACGTTTTAAGTAAAGAACAAAACATTGAGATCTATCATAATACCGAGTTTCCTTTTGTGCCATTTTGAAGCATTCTATTAAGCGGGTAGAGAGATGTGGAAGCCCGGCCATTATTTTCGACTTGACATTTGCAACTTCTCCATTAAGAAGTTTCAAGTGGGATTTGTTGACATAGCGAGCGTTTCCTTCGTCGTCTTTGACGTATGGAAGGAGGTGGTTGGGTTCTCCAAATGACTAAATTTTAACCGATTAAATAAACAGGTACAAATTACCGGTAGACTTCGGACAAGATCTACCTCATCAGCACAAACAAGTACAATATTGACAGTTGATTTGACACTTTCACGCACACCAAGGTGGTACAACACGACAGATATTTCATTCTAGGTTACCATAGGTAGGAATTTGATGAACATACCCATCCGCTTATATCAATTACTAATACCTCCGCATTATATAATGCATCGAGAACCTCCGTATTATTTTTCACCATTTGGTCAAACGTATATTGCTGAATTTTCGCTTTGAGTCTAAACATTTAGTCAACAAACTGAGAATTACGATTCGCAAGCTTGAATCACTGCAGAAATGGCACTCTCTTTTCCGCTTGTTGGGACTGCATCCTTCCTGAATGATACACTTCCGTCGAAAAGGCAGACGACACTTAGCTGTTCCGTGTTCATCACACTCAGTGTACTCGAGTACCCGTTATCACAGAAAAACGAGACTCCCAGGTCGCATCAGAATCGGCCTTGACCATTGATCAAGGACAAACTTAGTTCATTCAATTAGTTAATAATAACGCTGAAATCCACGATCGTTTGTTTTTACGGTTTGAATTAGATTAGTACTAAAGCATGATAAAATATTTGTTGTGATCTTAATTCTTATAATCAACGATGATTTTAATACAAATGTCTAAATAAATTTTGTTCAATAAGTGGGATTTTCATTAAATATAAATTCTATCTTAGTTAAAGCTTCCAATTTATCTAAAATAAATGATAAATGATCCGTGTTTTTAATACAAAAAGTATCAAGAGGAAGTAGAGTTTAGGAGATGATTAGTCAATGTTTGGTCTGCATACAGGGTTAAGTGTTCACAATTCTCTTTCCACATTCAACGCCTTTATAAGCTAGAATAGGCAGTTACAACTGATAACATGTAACATTCATTCATTCAGAAGGACATTGGTGTCCAAAGGGCAAGCAGCAGCATAGATAAGGCCCAAACTTATTGATAGCAGCCAAGATTTCTCTAATCAGATACAGAGCAGTTTATCGGGCTCTTAGAAAGCTGTATCTAAAGATCAGTATACCGTCCTTGTCATGCATCTTCTTAATATACAGGTGTATACTGAACCGTGGATGAATTGCTAAGAGTAACTTTCTTTCTGGTTGTTACCAAGGTAAATATTTTTACACTGGCCTTGTGTTATAATTGATAGTAGTAAGAGCAAAGGATGGATAGCATAAATGGAGAGGAGTAATATTCTCTCGAGGGCTAATCAACTGAGTCAAAAAATAGTTGTCCTGTGTTTATGTAACCCACTTTTCAATAATTTTGTACTCTTTTGGTGTGTCTGCATTGTATGATTGACCATTAGAGCTCCAGAAAATTGCTAAAGCTTTTGGAGTAAATCTTTTATTTCTTGAGAGTTCTTTTATCAGTTAGTGTTCATCTGCTGATTCACTGAGTAATTTACGATGAATTCGACTAGTAAATATCTCAAGACGACCAAAGACACCGCAATAGGCGTCCTTAAAATATCCTAATTTGGATCATTAACGGATAGATACTCTGTAGTTGTTTAGGTGATTCACTAGTAGTTCCGACAAGAGCTGCCGTTACTTTTGTGTTTGAATAATGAACATGCCGATTGAATTATTAAAAATACCGAATAGAAAACATTCAGATAATTAACAATTTCACCTCGTCGAATAACTTTTTAGTTTTATTTCATTTATAATCCAAAAAGTCCTTATATGACAGTCATGGAAGCGCTAAAATATTTTTCAAAAAAGGGTAGCTATCGAAAATTCCCTTGATTGAATTGAATCATTGATAGGTTCTATAATTTTTCATTTATGGCAAGAATTTTATTTTTAATCTTTTCTTTCGTCACTTAGAAGACCTTCCTAACCAATATACCCTCATCAATGCAAGTTTAAATTTAATTCTCGTAGAGGGAAATAGATAATAAGAAGATATCAGACCAGTGTTTAACACCTATTTTTGGCAGTTCACTTGAGGTTACGTTGCCGATATGCTAATCAACTCGAATATCCCTGTCCCTAGGGATCTTTGAAACGTCCCACTATAACCTAAAATATAGCTCGTAAAACTTTAAAAGTAGTTAAAAAATTTTACACCCGTCCACTAGGTCATGTGCTAACTGCTTTATAACTTTGTCGAATAAACAAATGTCCGTCTTACTCCTCCTTGGGTGTTTATGAAGTAGCACCAGTTTACGCAAAAAACTGGTGGGCTTTCGAAATCGATAGTCTCATTTAATTTTCACACTCACTGAACGAACAAACTAAACCTTTTGAGACATTTGCTCGGTTTTTGGGTAAATTTTGCATATAGTGAGTAGTTACAAGCTACACAACAAGTTCATTAAATGCTAGATAGCTACTGATTGAGCTACTATTAGGCAAATCACACAAATTCACCATTTATTAAGAAGGCTTGATTCAACTAGCATTTCAAAACTATTCATTTCAATTCATAATTGGATTATTTGCTTTAGAACCGAGCCTTAGTATTTGCTTGAACCCTTTCTTCGAATAACTATGGTAGAGGCCGAAAGATTTTCAGAAGTTTATTTGTAGAATATCTATGAAAATTTTCTCACGGTTTTTTCTGGTCCGTGACATATGAGTAGAGCCTGATTCATTAGTTAAATCAGTCATCAGCGAAGGCAGATGTGCTTAATCAGCAGTTCCTTTAAATAAATCCCAAGGCGACTTTGTCTGTGTAAGTCACGCATGCCATTACCCATGGCAAATCTAGGGGTTATTCATTAGCAGGGTCTGTTTACAAAACCATTCGAAATATCATTGGATAATAAATTGTACTTCTAAACATACATTATTTCCTCTTCTAGGAAGAAATCCAACTTCCTCTTCAAGAAATAGCAGGTCATCCAATAAGTTCTGTCCTGATTTTGAAAACTTAAAGAAGAGACCAAGTTTTGCATTTGATTAGAGATTCAACCATTGTACTTTACATGTATAAACTAGCTTATTAAAACCATTATTGTAATTTGTATCCATTTTGATTCAAAAGCACCGCAAATGCCCATTTTAACCTATACCTAGTGAGCTGTAAGAGCTTTCTTTCAAATGATCGTGCAATCAAATGGTAGTCCCAGATCCTTTCTGACGTGATTACTGCTGTTCGGGGTCTTTCATTGTCTTGCATTGAAGTTTTGTGGAACAACATTTTATCGGTTTAAATCCTTCTTAATACAGAAAATAATGGTCGGCTCTACTAAACACTAAAGAATACTCTTGAACTTATGCGATAACCTGATAGAATAAGTGTGTGGTTGATGTAAAATTTAATGGGCATTCGAAAGGCAAGGAAATTGTGCCTCTGACAAAGAGTTTTGTCCAAAATAACACCACATTTAGTAGCTACTACAGCCACTTTAGGGGATAAGTTTCAAACCTCTGAAAGAATGGCTTCCTCAAAAAAATTTTAAAATGATTTACCCTACACATGACTGCCAATTATTGACTACCTGCATAAATACCAACCATTATACGTGGTCATTGGAATTTACGTTAGGACCTTCCAATACGTGTTGTGCAGGGCAAATCCGCTGTGCTAGCTCAATCGGATAATCTGCTATGTTGTTTGACTAGCTTTCGCAGCTATCTGATAGTCTCCATTGCGATTCTTCTGTTCACTCCACCGAAGCGCGTACAACTTCCGCATCTTGAAGATCACCGAGAATCATCGTGATACTACTAGTTATTTTCTTCCTAGTTTTAATCAGAAGAAATCAGTTGGCTCGAAATCGTTTAACAAATCTGGAAAAAGCCAAATACTACATACTTCGAAAATCTTCTGTATGGGTTTATCTACTTAACCGACACGCTTCGTGGCATATTGAGAGGTAAAATCCAAAAAATAATTGAATCCAGGATTCTAAAGCCGAATAAGCACATCCAGGAGAACCCGCAAATTTATAACTGCAAGGAAGGGGTTCGTACCTTATCGAACACACTCGATTTCCGTCTGAACCACGGAGAAAATTAATTTTCTCCTTCACGTGAGGCTGTTCTGATCTCGTAAATTACGAAAACACTCGCCATGCCCGAATTTCACCTTTTTAAAATTAAGTTCATTTTAAAGGATGTTTTATTATGTCTAATGAAACTCAATATTATTTTTAAACTACTCAAGGTTATTTAAACAACTCAGATTTTGTTTTACCCAAGAACTAAGTTAAAATTTGCCTGCTAACATTGAAATATCCATGAATCAGTGTTGTATGAGTTCAAGGAAGGAAAATCACAGTCGGTGAAGCTTTTGGAAGCCTTCACTCCGTTTACGGAGACGAGGAATGTGTGAATGAAATTCCCCAGAAGTGGCTATTTCACCCTCCACGCAGATGAAGACAAAACCAACTCCTGAACTTGGAACTTGGTTGGGGGAAAATTCCTCATTCACCACCTTATTCGTCCGACCTTGTTCCCTACTCAGAATAACATTTGTTTTGTAGATTATGAAACCAACTGAATGAAGAAACAGCTTTTGCAAAGCAGCAGGAAGAGGATTATAGTGATGTTTTTTGAGTTCCTTAACTAAAAACCAAAAGAATTTTGCAATGATGAAGGCAAACCATAGATAATCGTAAAAGTACATTGGTGAAATATCTGGTCACTTGTTTTATTTATTCAAATTTCAAGCAGAACTCATTGGAAACCCTGATAGAAGAGCTCAAAGTGAATTCAGATGCCTAATCTGAATTGCTTACAACCTTAGTTAAGTTGGGGACAGCCAATTACATGTCAGTAGGATTCGGCCCCCTGCCCTACACCTCAGAACTTGTCAACCAATTTTACAACCACACCGGTGTCCCAAATGCTTGACCTCAGGCAAGCGGTTTAGATCTTAGTTTGCTTATGCACTTTTGGCAGGCTCTTTTCCTAATCAGTACCGTGCCGGCAATAGAAAATCGCTTTAATAGACTAAATAATATTTAAAGAGCCCAGGGGCTCCGATTTGTGCCTATTGACGGAGGTTGTTTTGAGTTGAAATCATTATGAACTTATTTTAAACCCATTACTTTCTAGCAACCTATGACTTGTCGTTTTCTTAATGTGATTGTCGAATCACACAATGGATGAAATCAGAAAAGACCACAAGATGTAGTCATTCTGTTGCACACCTGCTAGAGAATTTGCAAGGACACACAAACCAGGTGTTCGATTGATTATCGACAAATCGAGGCAAGCGGTTGCAGGTTTACAAATGCGTACAACTTGGTTAAAATGGTCGATGTGTTTCGCTGCCTTCACGTGGTAATTTGTCCAATAGAATCGACGTGACGTTGACTACCTATTACCTAATTGGCTGGCCTCCACTGAAAGCTTGCACCCCGCACTCAGCCACCAGTTTCGGGCTGGCGTCCATCTATTCGTAGTAAACTCGATGTAACTGCTATTTTTGTTTCCTAAATTGATCCCTGTATGCTGATCTAGTGACGGTAGTTGCTAGTTTACTTCCGCAAACTTACAGTGGAGAGTGGGGCATAGAGGGTTGGAGAAAATGGTGGAAACGTCTTGAAAAACCAACAAAAAAAATATATTAATTTTGTGTAGGTCCACATTTTGCGGCAATTGTTACCTTAATTCTCCCACGTATTGATTCATACGAATTGCGGATTGTTACTCCCAAAGGAATTTTAGTTCATCCTTCAGTTAAAACAACCTCCAGAATCGAATTCTTACTTGAATCTCTAAAGTCGACTATAAATGCGCTTCAAAAGTGAGACTGAGATCTGGCGATTGTGGTGGCCACCGGATTAGATGCTTCACTTCATTCGAACATCCCTCGTGACATTCTCACGAAGCAAATATATCTGTATGTATTGGTGTTACACTATCACATTGAAAGATGGCGGCTTTCCTCTACGGAAACCATAGTTTTTAAGCAGCCAGAGGAAGAAATTGGTTGCTTGAAGTTCCTAAATACTCTCGGTTGTTAATTCTTCCCCCTGAAGGGAAATCACTTACCCGGCTGTGGATTTCCAGGAAATAGAACCCCAACTCACCTGAACGGAACCTCTACCGTGTTTACGGTTAGGAGAAAGCAGAAGTTTGGATTAAATGCTTCCGGAGGTCGGAAATAAGGCAACAACGATGATTCCTCATAGAAAATCACAACTTTTTCCCACTGCTCAAGGGACCAATTCTGTTGGAGGTTTCTACACCACCACTGTAAACGCTTTGAGGCATTTGTCGTCTGTGAGAGGAGAGGTTTTCTAATTGGAGCTCTTTCGTGGAACCGAGTTCCAGTTGTGCAGCTCCTGACGCCAGCTAGGCCGCCTAGACAACCTAGTTAATATCGTGTTCTCAGGCCCTCACAAAACCTGCCAAAACCCTTGAATGCATGACTCAGAACGAGCACAAGCTTCCAATCATCGTACTGTTGCGCACGTCTTCTCCTGTAGAGAACTTAAGCTTAACCTATCCGCCACACAGTTTTTGTGGAAGCTGGGAGCTTTGCAGTGATTTTAGGAGCCGTGGTCTTGTGATCCTCTCTCTAACGAATCGATGATTTAGAGTCCAAAACCTCCGACTTTTTGCCAGAACTGTGCTTTGTTGAGGTCTTTTAAGACAATGACAGTACGCCAAGCATTAGGGGGAGGAGGGGAAGTTTCTGCTACATCAGCGTCTGACGCCATATGAGCACCAAAAGTTTGGCCTCTCTGAATATCGGAGAGGTCTGCCACTTTTACAAGGTTGCATCCAATTTTGCAAAAAAGTAATTTTAAGTAAACATATCAAATAACAAAAAATAGTAAACGAAAGGCATTAAAATACCTCAAGTTTTGATTATTTCTAACACACTCAAAGATTATGACTCCAAAATGTCAGGTGTTTCCATTAATTTGTCCAATATCCGATTTTTTCATTTTTTGGCTCTCAAATGCTGCTCCTTCTTTAGCTTAAGCGAAATACATTAATTTTTCTGTACTTGTTTTTTTCGGATATGAATAGGCCTGCAAGGGAATTTATACCCACTCTTGCGAAATTGTAGGTGAGCGATAATACCTGTCTTAGGCTGCGTAGCAGTTGATTAATCTGCGGAGAGCTTCAACTCCTCTTAAGGCTTATCCTGGCACAAAACAGGGGCTATAGCTTGACCTCGATGGGGAGACTTTTAAAGAGGCGCAAAAGTGGGTGAAGCTGGCGTGGTAATATGTGAACCCCACCAGGAAAGTGTTTGCTGGTGGGAAGATCTAAGGCCAATACACAGAAGGCGATTAGGATGAATTTTTCCATAATAACGTATGCATTGTTTTTTCCATGTGCACTAGGTGTCTAAGACATTGTTCTGCATTCAAATGGATTATAAAGAGACTTGAACCCACCTGGTTTATCAATGAAGAGAATAACTTGTATTATGTTCATTCGCGCCGGCCTTAACAACTGTGAGGAGGTTATGATTTCTGATCAGTGTCATGAATTTTACAATGATTAAGACAGGACTTATGGATGACCTGATATATTAAGATCCTCTATGCCACCAGAGGACAAATTCATTGGATGAATGCATAAAGACAGCAGTGATTCACTAAACCTCACCAAGTCACAGGGTTAGCTAGGATTGGATGGCGTATTCCTAGTGAACGTCGCGAGGTGCATTGGCATGCTCTTTCTATTATCCAGATTACGGTAGCAAATAACTTTGCAAATCAGAACACCGTCTTCTTTGGAACTCGATGAATACCTCCACTACTTCTGGTCCCAGATCATCTGAACCCGACGATGGAAGTTGCCGTCGAAAGCGATACTAATAGCCATCACGCGAGTACTACAGACTTCTAATACTAACTGTTAAACTTGTCATGGATCCTGGGTTCCCAGACTCGAAATTTTGTGGTACATTAAACGAACTTCTCTGCTGAACTCAAGCACATACACGCACGGTCTTAATGCCTACCTCCACTGGCCTTTTTATTAATTGTTGCCTCTCCCTGACATCTTTCTTTTGGGTATTCATAGAAATAAGGTAACAAATGGAATGGAAAGAAACATGGAACTTTGGCAAAATCGGATGGAATTTGTACTCCAAAAGCACTAGAGCTTGCCGGTAGATTCAGAAAGTCCTAGAAGAGATTTTGAATACCACCTCAAAAAACGATGAAATTAAACTCTAGAAGATTGACGAATAACTTTGAGTCAGATAGCTGCCTCCTTAGGCATGTCCCGTGCTTTGACTAAATTCATTCTTCACCATAATTCGGGAATTTAAAGCCTTGTTTCTGTTGTGGGGTTCAACTAAGTTCTCTACAACATGTCTTTACTACCCCCTTAAGATGGTCACAATCCCCGGCTTTTCGTGATATAGAAATAAGGGGGACATGACTCGATTAGCTACAAGATGTCCGGTAGCTAGGTTTTGGCAGGATTGTGTAAACATGAGAAAATGATGTTAAGGTATAACGACTGCTAATATGGCGTCAATTAGCCACAGCTTTAGTCAAGATAATTCCAAAAGCATTGCTGTCTGATCAATAGAATCTTCAGAGGAACCAAATGGAATCAAAGTAGGAGCGATTTCTGGTCATTTAGCCGTGTTATTCTGAGTTCTAAAGTCAAAGTAATGGCTTTTAAGTGCCGGCTCACAAATTCAGTCACGTTTCTCTCTGAGGGAAAGATTATGATACCGATAGATTGCTGTGAAGATTAAGCAGTAACAGAAGTTTACTGTTTTGCGGTTTTAATGAAGAAAAATTACTATCGAGAATTCCACTCTCACCTACCATATCTCCCGATTTAGCCCCATCAGAATTCTCCTATTTCCGAAACAAATAAGTCTTTATGAAAATCCCTAAAGATATCAAAAAGTAGCAAAACGCTGTGACCCCAGTAGATAGAATTTTTTAAAAGTTCAAAAGTTAATCACCTGAATAGCTTTTGTGCTAAGAAATAAGCTAATGTGTGTGGGGTTATTTTGCGAAATAATTGAGATTGCTAAAATTTGATCGACTATACAGATAATTGGACGCCCAGTTTAAATCAGAGCTTTGGTATTTAATGTGATTGTGCGGAAATTTCCTGTTATGGAAAGATGAAGTCTTGTTTATGAAAAGCTAGGCAGTATTTACAGATGGTGCAAGTGGTAGATTGCTTACATTTGCTAACCGTCCGATTGGAGAAAGTGCGCTTGTCGGTCATTTTCACTTCTGAAATTTGAAGGAGAAATCGTTTATGAATTCGCCATTCGTGAATGGATATTTGAAATAGGACTGTATCTCTTGGCAGATTTGCGTTTACCTTACATCAGCATCTCTAATCAGATTACACTACCAAAAAACAATAATTTTTGTTTGAATACAAACGATCACTCCCTTTTACAGTCAGTACGTAATTATCAGAGGTATTTACTCACAATAAGATTCCCTTAAACGCTTAAAACTCAGCAACCGAAGCGACTAGAAACATTCTCTCAGCTTGTGTTCAGAAATGTGTGAATGAAATATGGATGCAGAAGATGGTTTGTGAAATTTAAAAGTGGAGATTTAACCCTCTAAGAAGATTAAGATCGAACCGGTCCTTGAAGAAACTTCTCTTGCTTTATCAGTTGAGTTGAAATTGGCAATTAAGGCTAGTTTAAATCCCACAACTGCTTATCATCTTCGTCCTCATGAACTTGGAAAAGTTACCTAAATTCGTAAATGCCTGCCTCATGAATTATCTGAAAACAATCTCAAATCTCGAGTTAAAGACACATCTACTAGTCTCTGCATTCTAGTCAACTTGTTTCACCTTTTTGTAAATGGCAACGGGTTAAAAAAATAACCCTCGATCGAAATATTGTTAAGCTTGGCAGCTACAGTGGATTAGAAGGGAACTTCATTGGAAAAGGGAGCTTTTGTCAACCTAGTGGGATGGCCAAGGATTAATCCACTTTGAATTGCTACTAAGTAATGTAGCAACAATAAATGCTCTAAACTACTGTCAGAACTTAGGGCGTTCGAAGCAAACTTTGAGGCTTTGAGCTTTGAGTTCTAGAGGGCGATGATTCATCAGGACAAAACAGCAACAAACCCGCTCAAATAGAATCACGTCATCAAAGGTCGAAAAACCTAGTTGGAAGAAAATTCCTCATTCATCTTACACCCCGACCTGCTCCTTCCCCGGACTACCACCTATTCCCAAGCTTATAAAATCATTTGGAGGAAATAGCTTTTACAACGCCGCACGAAGTGGTTGAAACTGACCTTTGAGAGTCCTTCGATTCGAAACCAAAAGAATTTTGAATCAGTATTGTTATTAAAACTTGTTAATAGATGGAAGAAAATCTTCGATAATCAGGCAAAGTGCATTAATGATCTAGTCTTTAATTAATAAAACATTTGTTCATTTGTTTTATTTATTCGAGATTCAGACAGACCCTATTATGATGACCTGATAGATTATAGTTCCCCTAAAACGATAAAATATTTGAGTGGTTTGAATGGCATTGGAGTGCAGCTAGAAGAAGGTAGCAACAAAACAGCACACAATCCAACTTCTCTAGCACAGCAGTAAATTTCCAACAAATCTTCATTAAAGTCTTGATGAGCACTGCTGCATGAATTGAGTGACGTCTCCTCTGCCATGAAGCCCACACTCCATGAAGACCAAGTGCCAGGTACGAGTAAAACAGTTTTAGAAAAGACTCTTCCTTCTTGGGTAGGCTGGATGAAGTTGTAATTGACGCTAATGAAAGCGGTTTCTTTTGTGTCAGGCCATACCGTAAGTTCTGTCCGAAATTTTACCTTTTATAATTGATCGAAATTTGGGTAAAATTGTACAATGTGTAATTAAGCTAAACATTATATTTATGTTAAAAGCATTGAAATTGCTGAAAATATATCTTAGAGAACAATAAAATTAACATTTACCTTATTAAATCCCTGCTAACATCGTAGCACTCCAGAGTCATTTGAGGCGCATCATGTTCTATGAGTTCAAGAGAGGAAACTTATCAGCGGCCCACAAAGCGGCTAGAAAAATTTATTCAGTTTATGGAGAAGTAGGTATGAGTGAAAGAAAATGGCTTTTGAAATCCTCCACAAGTGGAGATTTCACCCTCCACGAAGATGAAGATCGAGCAGAACGATGTCAAGGTTGTGTTTGACGATAAGCTGGTTCTTGAAGAAGTTTAGCATGATTTATCACTTGTTTTGGAATTGGCAGTTAAGCTTATTTCAAACTATACAACTGCTCCTTGTCTTCATCTTCAAAAACTGGAAAGAAAGGCTGCCTTGTAGACTTCAATTTAAGGCACCAAGTAGGCTTGTTGATTTAGGTTTTTATATCAAAAATAGGAGCCTATGACAGCCGGAAACACGCGGTTTATAAGGTAAACAATACAACACCCCAGCCCCTTAGATGAGTCAGTGGACGAATACCTGAATGGGTTTCCTCCTTAACTCATTCATCCGCAACCACAGGTAAGTCTGGTAACTCAAGTAGTGATTCGTTGATTGGACTTCAGTGAAAAAAGGAATAAGCCAGTCTCACATACGGTAGATTGCGCGATCTTGTGATGGCATTCTTGTGCTGTCACTCACTCCAAAATCATACCACTCCCTCACCAGTGCACGACTTTCAAATCAGCGTAAGCAAGCTTTATTTATAATTATTACTAACTACAGAAGTCGATGGCGTTAAAGGTTAGCGATTTGGAACGTTACTTAGAGGAGAGTTTCCAGTTTAATCTTTGGTAAGCCATGCAAACCAAGGTTTGAACACTGAATTTTTAACCACCCGGAGGCAAGAGCAAAGTCCGCGTTGTAAATAGGGAAAAATTACGGCGTTTCGAAGGGCGTTATCGCAGTCATGTATGTAAAAATGGTCAAATCACGAGCAAAGCGCGGAGAGTTACGAATAGTAAAACACCCCAAACGTTCACACAACTGTAAAAATGGCGACAAGTAACTGATAGTTGGGAGAATCAGAGAGTTGGGAGGAAAGCCTTGATTGTCCGAATGGAAGCCAAAGAATGCAGGCTTGGGTGTTTACAGAGACTGGTATCCCTGTATTCTGCGGCGATTCACCACGAAGAAGGCCAAGATAGCAATGATGATGAGAACCGCGGCAGAAATGCCGACAATAACTGGGATGATTATGTTCGACTCAGGGATGTCAACGCAATCCACAGCTGTAGAAGGAAGCCAAAACGAAAGTTAAACTTCTGTGCATGAGATTACTAATTTTCAAGAATAAAAGCAATACCCGGTTCCTCGAAATCGTCGGAAGATGAGTTACGGAAGGCTTCCAAGTGAATGGACGACACACCGATGATAACAGTCTCCCACAATGTGAGGTTTTGTTGAGCGGTGCAAGTGTAGCCCATAGCTCCCGGCGTTTCGAACTTGTTCCCCTCGTAACTCACACTCTGATGCCCTAAAAACACAAAATGTAGTTAAAAATTGAAGCAATGTTGGAAGAGTAGGAAAGACTAAATAAAGTCGAACCAGTTTCATTCGTCCCAGGGAAGACATCATCGGATAGTTCGTACTCGAATGTGATGTTGCGAACGAAAAATCCACCGAGAGAAGAAGGAATGCTTGGTACTTTGGACAACCTTAGAGTGAAGTTGAAAGGATTCGCAGAGCTGTCAGGCTTCCATTGGAGAGTAATTGTTTCCTCGTTTTCGCCACATTCACCGATCCTATTAGCAGATCCAGGAATCGGGAGGGCCCTAGTTACCATTCCTTGACCCTAAATATCCCGGTTAATATCTTCAACTCATTATGTTTAGTTTTAGTGAATAAGTTGTAGACCTACATCATAATATGATATGTAGATCAAGAGGTTGGCCTGAAGAATTACACAAGACACATTACCATCTCTAAAGACAAACTTTGGCACCGCATCTGGAGCTGTGGTGGTGGTAGTGATGGGCTCAACAGACGTCGATTCATCTTGCATTGTTACATTAGTTACCGTTTTAAGTTTTTCGGTAGCGGATTCCTCTAAACCAGCACTAGCCAGTGTGATTGCAGCTAAAAAAGTCAAAAGAACTAAGAGTATAAGCTAAAACAGAGCAGTACCTCCGCGAAACATGCCCAAAGAAAGAACAGACACACACAAAAGAGGAGCCGGTTAAATATTATCAGCGATTGGTCGTTTAAAACACAAGTTGAATATTTAGTTGCTTTTCTAAAAAATTAAATAAACATTCAAATGTTAGGTTCAAATTTTTTTGAAAAATCTTAATTATCTTATAAGATAAATTTTTTTAAAGAAATGTCAAAAATTATTTAATTGTGCATAGTTAATTAAATGTCATGGATTTGGAATCTTGTTTCTAATATTAACAAAGACCAGACTTTATTTAAGTATACAATTATGAGTTACTTGCATATTTGTAGGCAGTCAAGCAACAACAGATTTCTGTACATTTTATACCTTACAAATATGCAAAGAATTTGTTTCCTCTTGTTTACTTATAATAGGCACTTAACTTGGAGCATTGTTGACTTAGCATAGCAAATAAATAAAAAGAGATCTTACTTATAGACATCATGAAGTGTAGGTACTGGAAGATTGTAGCGATATCTGTCTGATTCATCAGCAATATCCTTCGATTTGCTATTTATTAAATTAAGTGTATTCACGCTTACCAGGGGCTTCTTACAACCCTTTCCATAATGTGCTGCCAGGCTCATCCTCTGATAAGGAATAATTCCTTAAACTTCCTCTGTTTGTTGCACATTAATATTAATTTTCTTCCGATCATAATGGAAAGCGCCCTAAGTATTTTCAGTATACATTTCTGGGTCGACTAGGTATCTATTTCTCCGGTTGCCTTTGACAGCAATCCATCTCTACTTAAGCCAAACCTTATCTATGTTTCGATGGCTTTACAATGAAGAGTTGTAAATTTAAAATACGACAAAATTACATGAGGTCTCTATTTTTGTCTTAAATCATCTCGAGCTATAAGTATAGCTCTCAAAAGGTCTTTGATCTTCTCTGCCCACACTTTGGGCAAGTTTGTTGTCTAATTGTAAACTAGTGATCATTTTTTTTAGACTAAACGATTATTATCTATTTGAACTGAAAGCATCTGAAAGGCATTCTTATCTACTAGAATCTTATTAGTGAGAACTCTATTCTCTAAGCCAGTGTTAATTTTTATCAAACTAAATTGCGCAAAAATGTATAATTCGACATCGTAATCTGGCTTCCGATAATAGGCTTTCTAACCTAAATTTATGTCTTCTTTGTTTTTGTACATTTTTTCCAACAGATATTGCTGAATTTGGTCATTCCATCAAGTCACATACCTTTCGACTTGTATCATAATTCTTAACCATTTAGCAACGCTAAAATTGGTGAAATGATTAGCGTAAGTACATAGCACATTCAGAGAGTGTTCAATACATTTTACGAAAAATTTGACTACTTTTCAAATGTTTAAAAGTTGATCACGCATTCATACACCTGTGATGACAAATGAATGGATGACTGGAACTCGCCTGATTCATCACGGTGTAGAATAACGTGCAGCAATATGTTAATTCTAGTCGGTGATCAAAATGAGAAAGTGTTGTTTCTACAGAAAATAATATATTGAAATCTTCTGATAATTTCTAGCTATAATTTATTTTCCTTCTTTTCCAACTGTATATATTGTGTAGTTGCTGAAGTCGTTGCCATGACAATTGGTACTTTTTCGAGTATACGTTTGGAGTTACCACGCGTTCAGTCTTTTGTGGCCAATTAACCTTCGTGATCGAGCGTAACTTTAGTAACCGTACAATTCTAGGCAGCCTAGCTCTCAAACTTCATAAAAGGAAGAATAGGTGGTCTCCTGACTATCGTGAAGGTGACATTAAGGCGAAATGAAATGAAAAAGCGCAGTGGAGACAACGAGTCAGCTTTGGTGACAATTAATATATCAGAAGATGGTCTGAGAGCACACCAACTTCAAATACTTTCTCCAAATTGTGCCGAGAATAGTGCTCTATGGAATTAGAATGAATTTCAACATCCTTGTGGAATTTGTGATCACTAGCTTAGAGGATGAAGGTAAAATTCCTGTCAGCCACTAATTTTGCGACCACCACAGCCCCTAATGATTAGCCCTTGCCCAAACCCCCAGACCATATCCCATAGATGGTCTACTCAGATGTATAGCACCGACTGCTCTACAAATGTCCAGTTAAAGCAAGAAGACCCCTTTCTATTTGGAAATAAAATTATTCCAGGTTCCATTGGTGAGAGGGTGGATTAAATTCTCAGTAGAAGCCAGTATTCGAACTTACATTCCATTCTAATTGATATGAAATATTGAGTTTATCGATTTTCTCTCTGACCTGATCCTGACTTTAACTCTAGTGAGCTCTCTTTTCTTGACCACTTTCGTACGATATTTTTACTATACGTTACCCGCATTATCTTTTATTACTTTATCTGCAGAATAAAGTCCGATTCTTAAACCTAGTTAATTATTTCTAAGCACATTCTAGATACAAGCCTTATCAACTACCTTATAGGTCAGCTTTCATCTGTGTCAATGTAGTTTTAAATTACTCCATATACCCTATTTAACTTTTTGTGCAGATGGTAAATTCATTCGTTTTAGAATAGAGATGTACGTCGAAGCTCCAAGCATTTTTCTAAAACTTTGTTGTAGCACTAAGTACTCCAGATATAAAACAGCGTCACTGTGACAGAAATCTCATGGCATTTATAACCGTGACAATTCTTCTAACTCAGGTTAGAATAGGACTCTGTTCAGGTACAAAAATCTTTCACAGCTACTCTCAGTCAGTCCTCCTCAAGGATTTTTTGATGTTTTGTCGAGAAAAAGTTTTTTCCTATACGAAATGGTACAGACACCTTTACCTGTTTTGACTTTAATGCCGTTTTCAAGGAACGGCTGAGGTTTTTGCCTGGTTCCATACCCTCATTTATCGTAGTTAGAGATGCACCTAACAGTGGTAGCAACCACCTAAAATGTGTCACAAACTCTTTATGTGAGCTAATTAAAACAAAGACAAAATTAAATAAACTAGTAATTTAATTACTAATCTAATATTATAAAGAGCAACGCTTTCTCAAGTTGCTGGGTGTCATCTAACCCCATCTAAAAAATTTCATGTCTTTGTGGATCATTTACAGCGGTTTTACTCCTTAGAAGGAAAATAATCAAATTTAGCACCACATTCAGCAACTCAATCCAAATGAATTTCATGAATGTCCCCACAACTCGGCAATTAATATCATGGAAGCTAGGACATTCAAAGTCCCCCATGATCATAACATGATTGCATTGTTTAAGCACCTCGAGACCCTTCTATCCAAATTAATTACATCTGCAGAACTTCACTATTTCATTTCAACGGTGTCCAAGGAGAAAACAGAGATCTTTTGAAGCGAATACTGATATTCTATATCTCAAGGTTAACTTATTCGACGAGAAAAATAATCCAAATACTCTTTGAATGACTTCTGAAATAAACTGGTAATTACATTTTTCACTCTTGAAGCTAGGTGTTGTCAAATTTAATCTCCAATCTCATACACGTGATGATAGTTTTTAGTTCTAGCAATTGTAACTATAATCATTTAAGTACCATGATTCGCCTAAAAATCTTTAAATTGCGATTTAAAAGTAGGAAGTACATTGCCCTCGATTCGTTACACTTCCCGGGCCCTCCTTTCATGGAGCCGTCTTCCTTCTTGTCTCCGTTTACTGTCAAAATTTTAATTGATATCTCGAATGTATTTTTAATAGAAAAGATATTTAATATATGATATTTCGGTTTTTTTTGAAAATCCTAAAATGTTCAGATCTTTAAATAAATTACGCAACCAAATTTATCTAATATCACCTTGACAATGCTAATTATCCAAATTTGAATGGCTGAAATATATGAGGTAACATTGAGGTATGGAGCTTATGAGTCCTGTGGGGTTGTGGACTATCGACCGCAACGTCTTGACGGGCTCAAAAGTAACATTATTTAGCACCTTATATATTCGATAGAGTTGCTTGAACTAGTTGGACATACTGTAGTTATTGAGAAAATCCCAGTCGTCCGAGATATAGTGGAAGTGTGGGTCAGGGATGAGAAAATTTTAACCTGTAATATCAAAGAATTCCAATTCGGTAACAAAAGGGGATAAGTGATATTTTAGGTGGTGATGGATTTCTCGATAAAAAGGCAAGGGACATTCTATTGAAGGTCAAAGAGTTTTACCGAAATTGCAACGAGGATTGTTGTCCAGGATTTAAAGACGAAATACGATAAATTTTTGTTTGTCTTTTCTTGAATCGACACATGCATGGTCCATAAGCATTCTCGTGATTTATATTTATAAATACGATAGCCTTTAATAAGGTGATTTTATCAGTCTGACGTAAATCTAGAACGGATCGAAATAGCTCTTTTCCGTCAAAGCCACTTACTTATTTTTCGGTACTTATTGAAAAGGGTTTGATTTGAGTAACGACTTAAGTTGAAGCGAAAACAGACAGCGAAACATGTGATTCAAAAGAAGAAAAAAGATTAGAATGACAAATCTTCCGCCTATTAATTAAGTTTTGATCTTTATTTCAACCATGTAATTTAGTTGCAAGAGTGTTAAAAAATTCGTTACCTGCGTCAGACTTCTATAACTGGTAACTAGAAACGCAGACCATGACCCTTATTTTGAGGTGGTACAATGGTAAAATAATACCCTGAAATAAAAAATACTATGGGAATTTATCTTAAGATGTAGCGAATTTGTACGTAAATACTTAGGGCTATGAATCAATTGCGTAATGTCGTAAAAGTTGCAACACACCTCTGGCAAAATGATTGGAAGCATTCCTTCTTATCTGATTTAATTGTGCTCCCTTTCTAACTAACGGGTTATTTTGATAGAGTTTCATGATAAATGATGTTTTTATAAGAGAGATGGGTTACTTGTTTACTACTTTACCTCTTTAATAGCAAAATTCCCGCAACAATTTAATACGGATTCATTGATAAATTTACATTGTGGAACTCTTGGTAGTTCAACATTTCTCCCAAATTGTATTCACATTAAAAAGGATCAAATGCGGGACTTGAAAAAATACTTGGCACAAGGTATTCACAAGGGATAAATAAATAATGAATAAGTCAAGTGTGTGAGCAGGCTGATATTGATCAACTAATGGTTTTGCAACGTTGTGTTGTGTTTAGAGCTTGAGGACCGTTGCTACAGGTATCTCCAATATCTAGAACTCAGGTGTAAGAAATAAAGGGGCTTTTATTATTACAAAAGGCTATGAGTGGCCTAGAACGCCGTAAACAGAAAAGAGCGGTAACTTCTATTTAAACTACTACCTAAGCAGTAAAACATCACTTTGGAGATCGTGACGAAATGGAAAAATCGATTTTGCGGTAGGATATGAAACGTGATTGAGGTACAATATAGCTGTGTGTGATATTCGCACAAGTCTCTCTTATAAGCCCAAGTCAATTCTCTTGAAGAAAATTTAGGCTGAGAAGTTTTTCGAACAGAATATTAGAGGTACCTTTTACAGAATACTGTTCTACTCTTGTCCCCAAATTCTGGCAAATGCTACATAAATCACCGAAGAAGAGAATAAATGTTATCATATGGAAGAGCAGCTGCGGATTCAAGGTCTGGGTCTTTAATGCTCCAACTAAGCACCTTAAAAACATCTTGGAAGCATGGACTAGCGAATTGCAGTGGTGACTACGAGGTGGTTGTCTCTGAAATTTAACAGCGTATTAGACGCATTCTTCCCCGAATGTCTATCAAAGAGATTTTACAGAAGGACCCTGAAGACTTTTCAGTAGTATCAGTGAAGACCGTGGTCGAAACTCATATAGGTGTCGCTGAGGCCAAATTTCCTTCTTCTCCTTAGGGAATAGTTGAATCGACCATTTTTATGACTCTGTCAGTCTCTACAGTTGACCTCATAAATTCCCAGGTCTTGACCCACAAAAGAACTATTAAGATTGTCTTGCGAGACGCTAATCGCCATACCGTTGGTACTACAAAAAACAAGTTGATGGCCAGAATTTGAAGAGAATCTTCTCCAGGAGGGGTACCAGAATTAATTTAAAATCACCTAAATATAGCATTTACCAAGCAATTTACCCCTTTCCCAATTGGAACATCCAACACCCTGCAACTGTCAAATTTTGACTCAAATAAGACAAAGTTCTCTTGAACACAGTATTTGGCCAGTGACTCCACCTAGGGGGGCTGGCACGCCCCCTGCTTCGTTCTGCCAAGTAAAATATCGACTGCGATATTGAGGCTCTTCTAGAAGGCATGCAAGAACATCGACTAAACAATGACCAGAAAAATAACGGAACCGCTGCGATGGCGAACGAAACAGCCAACTTACAAGATCAGATCAGAAAATCGATCGTTCACTGGAAGCGAGCACACACCCTAAATGGTTCCACGTTCGATCCTTTAGCTTCTAAGCGTTCGGCAGTTCGTTCAGCAGCCGATCAACCTCCCATATCAATCATTCAGATAAGTGTGGAAAATCAAAGTCTTCTTACACATTTAACGAGTAATCAGATAGTCCCCTTCACCTTCCATCAACAGCACAGCCGGGTTCAAGACAATCACAACCACCGTCTCCCCACACCTCTAAATACATTCATCTCAAGTAACACCAATAAATTTACAATGCACCCACATCATAAAGTAAAAAAAAGATCGCAGACACCATGCACACAGACGGAGAGAAAAGCATGAAGGAGTCCAAATGAGGGGGAGTCATCATCATACGTAGGTCACCAGTGTTGGTGGAGCTGTTAAAATACAGGACAGGGTGGTACAAAAAAGGAGTGGAGATGGCTGTGTTGGTGGCACATCCAGACGACCCGACAAGGCACAGTGGTGGTGGTGGGGGGGGGGCCTCAGAAGAGGAGGTAGGAGAGGGCGAGGAGGATGTTGAGGCAAACGAGGGCCGTGCCGAGCCACAGGGTGGTGGAGAAGATGAGGCGGCGGATCTGGCGCGAGCACACGCACGAGGGCAGTGCCAGGTCGAGCAACGACTTGAAGATGCCCTGCCCGTCCAACGCGTAGCACGGCACCACATTGAACATCACCAGCGCCCCCGACAGTGAGAAGAGGTATCTGGAAGCCAAAGGAAACCCTTGATAGAGAGCATACAAACACTCAAAAATCCATCAAATATCGAATCGTCTCATAAGTTCTGTCCGAATTTCACCTGGCCAACGGCCCCCATAAGTTTTGTCCGAATTTCGGGTAAGTAAAGGCTGCATTAAAGTAAAGCTTCATCAATACACTTTCTCTGATTATCTATGACGCCCTTCCATCGATTAAAGAGCTTATTTATACCACTGTTGCTAAATTCTTTGGTTAACATTCAAAAACCACATAGATGTCAGTTTCAACATTTGCCTGTGGCCTTGCAAAGACTGTTTCTTCCAAATGATTTTTCAAGCCGTCCGTCGAAGAAGCGAGGTATTCAGGAGAATAGGGAGGTTTTTACATGCAAGTTTTTCCTCGATCTTTTGTGACGTGATTCTTCCTGTGTGAGTTAGAGCTTAATTGTCCCGAAATATCGCCCTATTCGATTCATTGGAGCAGGAATTTTTCCCTCCTCAAAGCCAAGTTCAAACGCCCTAGTTGATGGCCATAAACTGAATCATGATTTTTGTTGCATTAGGTGGCAACAGTTCAAAGTGGATTATTCCGTGGCAATCCCCCAGATTGTAAGACGACGAAGTTACCCTCTAGCTGACTGTGACTGTGACTGTCTTCGACTCTTCAATTTTTGCGCCAGTCGCGGGTGAAACGAATTGGCGAGAATGTAGAGGAGAGCAGATATCGTCAACTCGACAGTTTGGATTGTTTTCAAACAATTCAAGTTCTTGAAGACCACGATTGAACATTTGCATAGGTTAAACTAAGCTACATTGCCAATTAAAACTCAACCGATAAGACAGGGTAAGCTTCTTCTTCAAGGGCTGCTTATTTTAGGAGCTCCTTATTATCAAATTCGACTAGATGTCGTCCGGTTCGACCTCTACTTCCGAATTCCGCAAAGAACTTCATTTACACATACCTCTCCATAAACTGAGTGAATGTTTCCAAACGCTTCGTAGGCTGCTGATTTTGCTACGTGCCTCAAGTGATTCTTCGAGTATTTCCATGTCAGTAGCAGGGTTTTAATTAGGCAAATTTTAATATTTCCATTTGCTAAAACCAAATTTTGTCCGTTTAAATGCATCCGACTTTAACAATAATGTTCAACTGAATTGGCCAATGCCAAATACTCTTTAGGCTGTTTAATTTTTAAAAAAAGTTTTAATTCGGGTAGAACTTATGTAGTAACATGATCTCAGACAAATTAGGTGATATGTGAGGACACTGCACACCTCTTTAGGGGTTCGTTGAACGATTTCCACGATCAAATCGAGTTTTTCAACGTACGCCGGCAGGCAACCACCGTGAACCAATAAGACAACAACCGGCGAAACTGCCCTAGATTTATAAACAGACTGCACTCAAGACAACGGACATTTTGTGCATCTTTAAACGTGATCCACTCTTAGGTTCCAAATCGGAATCAAGAAGTCAACAGTAGTGGCCGGTATGGGTCGACCAATTCGCTCTACCAGTAGCTTTGACGGTTAGTAGATTGATGAATTTTCAGTAGCAGAACCAACTATCAAATGGCGCTAAATTAATGCAACTTCGCTTTAATGCTTTTGGTAGATGCGAATCTTTTTCTAGGTACCGACACGCAACCAACGTTTAATGCAGCACCGATGAACTAATCAGAACTCAAAACAGAATTCTCCAGTAATGCCTCCTCGATTTTTCAAACACACACCAATAACTAAATCATGAAAGAAACAATGGTTAAGGTATAGAGTGCTATTTAATAAGCCCGCAGATTCGCTCGAAGTGCAGCTGCAGACTTAGTGGAAAACATTCATGCAGCCCCTCTCACGACTCCATCCCACCCTATCAACGCGAATCAATCACCGAGCAGGCTGCTTCTCAGCTCACTCAATCCCTCCTTCGTGGGATTCACTGCCACTTCCCTACAGGGAGTCCTACTGAGCAGCCACTATCTACGGCTTCCCTCATATCCAAACGGATTTACACAAAATGGCATAGAAGCAACCTAGCTTTAGTCCCCTTGGCATATGCGATTCCCCTTCGAGGTACCTCATCGACCTTACATGCTGGCATACTGCGTCGGCCTTTCGTGACACCAGGTAAGGCCAAACATGAAATTGGCCCCTCACAGGTGAAAAGATAGACATCCAAACTGACTAACATAGAAACAGACTCCTTCCAACCATTGATGGAAACAAGAAACCAATGTTTATATATCCGCTTCTACATGAGGTAGTTCTCCCCCCAAAGTGACGTACTTATGGTTGTCTCTAGAGAATTGCCGGTCTCCTCTTAACCTTCATCGCATAGTCACCTTTTTTTAATACACAGACACCCTCAAGTCGCTTCTACTTGCAGAAATTCGTGGAGAACTCACAAGACTACTTGGCAAGCTTCAACTACCCATCATGACAATAAGACACTGTCCTTCACAGATCTCCGAACGGCGACTACCAGCCTAGATTCTAAAGAATGGCAATTATTCTCATCCAAATGCGACAGAAGCAATGAGGAGTCGAATGGCCAACTGACCGACAGAAAGTGGCGATCATGTCAGGCAGCCGCGCCGGGGTGATGGCCGGCCAGCGAGGCACAAAGTCGGAGACCTCCACCGCAGCCACCAGCTCCTCCACCGGTCCCAGGAAGAGCACCGCCGAGCCGCTGCCGCCCCCGTTCGCTCCGGCCGCCGCCGAGACAGTGGTCGCCTTCGCGGAGCCACCGCTGTCAGCGGAGGAGGAGGAGGCGTCGGCGGCATCGAGGTGCGACGGGGGCGGAGCGAAGCGCGAGCGGCCCGAGACCACAGCGAGGCGGACGAGACGAACGGCGCTGTCTGCCGGCGCGGGCACCAGGCAGATCGAGGTGGAGGAACCACCGCCGCCACCCACACGACCGCAGTCCGAGGGAACCGAGCAAACCTCCTTCTCCGTCACGGCTCTTGCAGGCAGGCAGGCGCGCTTCGGACGCTGCATTAAAAGGAAAAAGCGTAAAACCCAAAATAGTGCAAACATCTTGAAAATAAACAAAACGAATTGTAATGTTGCAGGTCAACCTTTTGCGCAACTACAGCCTCAATTCTCCCAGGTATTGATTCATACAAACTGTGAATTGTTGTTTGCAAAGGAATTTTGCCCCGTCTTTAGTTAAAACACCTTCACCCAGTTCTTTTAGAGACGATGGCGGCGGAAACCGACTTCTAACAGGAATCCCTCAAATCGACTGTCATAAGTGCTCCTCAATAATGCGATTATTACCTAGGAATTGTGCTCAATTTAATTAGAATGTTCTTTGTGCTGCCATTCTTTAGATCAAAATTCCAACCTCTCACGCAAGGTTTGCACTCCACGAAACCTCCTAAACTAATAATACAATCACCAGAGGTGAAGCTCCCTGCCACATCTTATAGCGAATTGAACAATGTTCGTCAACCAACTTCCACGATGACTACACAAGTCTCCCCAGCGTTTGGCTGCTGTTTAGGAGAGAAACTACTTGCTATTGACGACTCAATGAAAGCAGCACCGTTGAAACATTTTGCTCCAGATTCCAGGAGGTATGCGTATTGAGGCTTGAAGACGTCAATAGCGCTTTTACAATGCTGCGATTTTGCAACCCATTAAATTACTTTCAACTCTGCTAAATTTTGTGGTCACCAACTACTTGATGAGAATGGGAAATTTCTCATGAACGACACGTTTATTAAAGCCTGCCGCTGTCTAGGGCACTCGAGAAAAAAACACAAAAGTTGGAAGCGCGTGTAATGAGAGAACTCTATATAACCACAGAGTGAGTCTACCTAAAGTCCTAAAACCAGCCCGAAAGACAAACCAACATGGTCACTCATTGTCTTCCCGTGGGCTTCTTCAAGTAGAGGCCTACTTCCTCGTTCGACTCGATCCTTTTTTCTATAGAACAGACTGGCTATCGTGGAGGCAATATCGACTTAGGGGTCTCATGGATTGAAATCGAACAATGGGGTAATACTTTATCAGATAAGAAGACAAAGCCAGACGGCGTTTGTATCCCTAAGTCTCACAGAGATAAAACGGTAAATTGACGGTACCGTGTCTGCTAGTAGCAAACCATTCACCCCTATGTAGAAAAGTACCTTTGATAGATACCACCCCAAGCCACCGAGAGAACCTTGCAGCACAAGCTTCACCCTCGCTCACTTCCCCGAAACCACCCACTACCAGTTCATCCACCCCCTTTTATTCTGCTCACTACAATATGGCTATATCCGGTGACTATAGATGCAGAAAGAGCTAAATACTCGTCTCGTTACCAAGCCCAGACCACCAATAATTAGCGACTGTCCTACGGATACTGTGGAATTTGACAAGACCAACTAACTGCGACGCGGTGGTTGTAGAAAAGGAAACTCCTACACGATTTATGTAGAAAAATTTTCCTTTACCGTCATGGTTTTAGGTTGAGGGGATACCTTCGCGTTTTTGTGGGCTGATTTCAGATGCCCACGTGCAATGCGGGCAGACCACGGTAGTTAGGCCAATGACATGCTACGTGTACTGCAGCAGGGGGATTCGGCCTCTTGTTGCGTCACAGAAGAAACCCGAAAAAATGCTCCTCCTTTCCAGATCATAAGCCGGCGATAGAGTATTATGCATAGGGCGTTACCGAGAAAGACGATTGAATTAAAGCAGTTTTTGAGGAGACCCTTCTCAGATTCTCCAGATTCTAGGGGAAGGGTATTGAAGCTGTAAAAGACGTCAACAGCTGCCGTTATTTGGAGTTCAACTTTCTGACAGCTTTTTTCAAGTCTGCCAGTGTTCTAGATACCAACTACTTTTCTTGAAACGGTCATACATCACAACATCGGAAGAAATTCAAAGAGTACTTTATGATGTCTAAGGACTGAACATTACTTTTATGTTTAGATGCATTTAAAGTGGTCAAATGCTGTCGTCTCACAGAAAAATAAAATTGAAAGTTCTCTTGAAAACAACCTTGACAACAAGAAAGTACAAACCCAGAAACACTTGATACACGAACTGTTTTATGAGTTCAACAAAGGAAACAGCGGCTAGAAACATTCACTCAGTTTACGGTGAGGAGGAAAGCGTGATGATTTGTGAAATTGAGAAGAGGAGATTTCACCCTCCACGAAGAAGACCGAATCGGACGTAGTCAAGTTGAGTTTGATAAAATTCATGAAGAAGCGTATTCAGCTTAATCAGTTGAGTTGGAATTGGATATTAGGCTTAGTTCAAACCTCAAAACTGTTCATGGTCATTTTCCAAACTTGGAACTCCGACAAAATTGTTTACGAAATTTAGAAGTGGGTAATTCCTCCTCTACGAAGTAGATCGAACCGAACACAGTTTGGTGATGACCTGCCGCTTGAAGCAACCCTTGAAGAGCCTCTCCTGGTTTAGTGTAAACTATCGAACCGTTCAGTGTTACCCTCTTCAAAAACTTAGAAGAGTTTTTAAACTTGGAAAATGGGTACTTTATGAACTGCGTGAAAACAAATCACGAGTAAATCTGCAAACTGGGCATCTCCACTCTCGAAAATTTGTTTCATCTTTGATGACCAGACTAGCGATTAGCGGATAATTGAACTTTTATCGAAATGTCAAGAGTCGAACCTGACATTTACGAGTTCTTCGAATAATGAAAACCGCTAGCTGTAAGCTTATAATTGAAAAAAGAAGTCGTAGATAATGGGGTTAAAACAGCAATATTGATTCTGTATTTAAGTCTACCATTTAGTCACTTCCTTTATTCAACATTCGGACAGGACTTAAGGGGTGATCTGATGTATACCCCCGCCTTTCGAAGAAAAACGCAATGCTTGGAGGACCGACCTTCACTTGTCGATTTAACGTTGCAAATTCTATCTCATATTACCTGTCTGTAGGGGTTCACGATTAACTGACCAATGATTGTTCTCGAACAGCCAGAACTTCCATAGTAAGAGCCTAAATTCCCAAATGGGCTGTTAGCTTCAAACAACAATTACTTTGGTATTCGTAGCCCAGGGAACTTCTTAAACAGGCATAGTAGCCGATAATACAGCCGTGTTTTGCCCCTCGAGGAAAACATGGTCCATTAATCAGTGGGAGGGAGAAGGGGCTACTGCACACCCCAGGCCGAGCTGGAGAGCAAAGGGAAGGGAGGGCAGTTAATAGCATTGTCAAAATCAATAGAACTTCCCCGACTGCTGTGAGGTGGGTTGGAGCTGTTGTTTCAGTCGTGAACCCTGGAATGAAAACAACTAGGACTGGAATTTCGCTATGCCGGTTAGTGAGCTAGTCCCAGCACACAGGAATTTTCTTTCCCCAGGGTGAAGAAAACACACCCATGGGGCTTATTGAGTCCTCAGTCTATCGGCGCTGTAAACATGTGTTGCAATATCGATTAGGTTCACTTACAAAGCACGGAACACAACTACTCCCATGAGATTATTCTCCATTCCTTTCTAAATTAGAGCACATGAACTGCGCACTTGGGTCTTGGAAAGGCGGAGAGTTCTGTCAAACAGACAGCGAATACTGAGAAGACGTTAACTTCTTGCAGCTTTACGAAATGAGAACAAAAGTAAAGGTTATAGTAAAAAAAGCTGAGTACGAGTCCTGTTTTTCTTTTCCTGGAAAAGTGTGCTGCTTAATCAATGGTTCAGGCTCTCCTAAATACAATATAGTAAATGCCTGTTATTGAATCCAATAACCGGTTTTTCCGCAATGAAATAAAGACACTTGAAACCCATCAAGAGTTGCGCAACCGAGGAACTAGAACAACGTTTCAGAGGACTGACAGGCGGACAAAGGTTTTTTAAGCGACTTACATGAGTCCAATGACTCTAAAATCTTAATCGAAGCTACTACGATAGTTATAGGTTAGGAGTACGACTTCCGTGATGATGCAACAGTAAGGATACAAGATGGTTAGATAAACCACCGCAAAGTTACTTTAGCTTTGCAAGATGGATAAGCCTGCCTTTGGGTGTCACAAACAGCAGATCTACATAATGGAACAAAACGACGAGACTATCTTCCAGTCGCAGAAACTTGCAAAAGTATCAGGATTTGGATCGACCGACCATTTTGTGCTCCTACAAATTAGCTTCGACCTTACCCGAAAAAACCAAAACCAATTTTAGTCGAGACGGAATCGACCGCATACAACAGACGATTGCAAAATGTAGGATGGAATGACCAGTGCTGTCTGAGCTTGGTAGACGACACTGAATGTATTTGGAGGTAGTTCACAGATGACAGCTTGACATTTGTGAAGCACATAGAGGGAAAAAATGCAGTTCAACTGCCATTAAAGCAGAGAGTTGGCATTTAGCAGACAAGGGGAGCCTAAGGCCACGATTCATAAACCACTGGGGAGAAATCGAACCAGCGCTGTCCGATTCGACTAAGTCCCTCTGCTAGTAGCGGATTCTCTCACTCCAATTTCTTGCGGTCACCAAAGACCCTCGAATAAAGGAATTCTATTCAATCATTCTTTTCTATCAAAGCCAAGTATCTTCAATTGTTTCATTATCAGGCCTGGAAATGACACCTGGCATTAACCTTCAAAAGTGGTGTAGGAAATAAGGAAATTGGGATGGGGGTCCTTGGATGAACGAAACAACCTCTATTAAACACTATGACATGTGAGATCCACCAAGGTAGGCTAAATTACAAGAAGTGTAATGTCAGTATTTCTCCACACTTTTGCAAGAACTTAGTAGGAATATATGAGAGCTTTTGTGACTACTTCCTATCATCTAAAACTATACAAAATACACGGTATAGCTGATCATCACCACCTTTCCAAACTTGGAAAATGGGTGCCTCGTGAATTGTCAAACCTCGAGTTGACATCCGTTCTTCCTTCCTTCCTTCATTCTGGCCAACTCGTTTCACCTTTCAGCTGGAGAGACTTTGGCCAAAATGGCTTTACAGCCGAGAAGGGAACTACAGGGGAAAAAATGTTCTTCTTTCAATCTAATGGGATCGCTAAGGAGTAATCCCACCTTGAATTATTACCACCTAATGCAGCAACAATAAGCTTAAAATCTACTGTCAGCAAATAGGATGCTTAATTTAAGCCTTGAGAAAAAAATTGCTCTAGTGAGTCGAAAAGGAGTGATACTTCATCAGGGCAATGCAAGACCCCGTACACAGCAGGAAAAGATCGAAGAAGAGCTTGATTGGTAGAAAATTCCTCCTCTACTACCTTATTTTCCAGACTGCCTTGCTCCTCCTTCAGACTACCACAATTCGTTTCGCAGTTTTCAAATTCATTTGGAAGAAAAAAATTGCAATATCATGGGAGGGGGTTTTAACTGACACGTGAGTTTTCAAATCAAAATCAAGAAAAATTCACAATACTGTAGGTATTAATAAGCATGCTAATAATTGTAGGAGGTTATAGATAATCGGGAAAAGTAAGCTGATTGAACCTTCAATTAAATGCAACATTTGGTGACTAGTTTTATTTATTCAAAAATCGGACAGGATAGAAGGATATGATTATATTGTTTTTTAACGCAAACTAAAAATTGGAGACTTGATTCTGCTCCTAGCTACCAAATACGCTGCAAAAGAAGGAATTAGCCAACAATTCCTATTTGAAAATTTTTCCCACAATTAAAAACATGTAATGATGGTAACTCCGCCTTCCTCAATCAACCCAGACTAGCAACTTCTACTTACCTCAGTCCCTAGGTGGATTAGTTAACAAAACACCCTAATCCAATCCTTTTACTCGATCAATCATTCCTGCCATTTGTTGAGCCACTTCGAAACATCCAATAGTGGAACCTCGCTACTCGATACTCTCAGAGCATAACTGAGGCTTTCCGGTCCGAAATCAGTGAATTTTCCTACACAGCTTTCGTTAACAAGCAGCAAAGTAGATTAGCTCACTCTAAGGAACAAAACCCGTGGAATGAAATGGGTCAGATCTCGCTTTTAAAGCCCCCTCTTCCACCCCCCCCACCTTAGTGTTGATACCGCTGGCCATATGGGTGAAGCAGAGGTGTGTGGAGGCCAGATGCGGGGGACAGCAGTCGAGCGGCTGTGCCTCCCTCTCCCCACCCAGCAGGTCATCGCTGTCCTCATTTGGAGCCTTCTGCTGCTGCTGCTGCTTTGGCGGCACAGGCAGCACCACAGCGGCTAGATGGCGCAGTCCAGGGGAGTCGTTCGCCACCTCCATCAACGCCCGCTGGGGCTGCGGCGCCGGCGGCAGGGGGTGCTGATCGATGAAGTTGGCGGGCACACAGTAGCCGGTAGCCTTAGTGTTGGCCTCCTCCAAGCAACGGAACCACTCTGTCGGGTTGCTCACTGGACACGAGTTAACCCGGGTTATGGCGTCGCCCAGGTGCAGCCCACGCGGACCCGTGAAGACGGAGTTCTGGTAGGGAAAGGGAAGATGAGACCTGGGCCTTTTATACCTCACACTTGCAGGGGCATATCGCAAGGAATGAAGCACGTGATATACACCCCCAAAGAAGGCTCTACTTCTCCATCACAGTGGAATTTTATTTTTTTTATTTGTTCCACTTCATCGTCAACGTATCTACCAAAGCAAAGCTTCGCAAGTACTCAGAGAAACCTGAGTGATCAAAACCACTATCTCAGAATCTTGAAACCCAACCCACCTCATTAAAAAAATTTAACATGCGATAAAGATAGGTAACTCTTACCTCATCCATTAACTCAAAATAGCAACTTATAGTAACCGCATTACCAATGCAGATTATTTGACAAAAAACACGAAAATTCGATACTTTAAAGGGGGCTACAAGAGGATTCTATTGAAATAGCGATTGGTCCAGCTAACAATAAGTGCATCAACGTACCTACCAAACCATAGAATTTCTCACGTACTTAAAAAACTTGAGTGCTTAATACTACTAACTCAGAATCTGGAAAACAAACCCGCATCAGTAAAAAAGAAACTGTAGATACCTAGTTTATAAATTCCTTAGAACGGCAATACCAATCCAAAACTCATGTGCTGAAGTGTTACTAGAGGCTGTTTCTCATCCAATTTAACGAAAATAAAACTTGAATGCGTCTTATCACCTAGGAATTTAATGACTTCAACCACTATTTTACAATCCATAATATTCGCATGTTCTGGACCACACAACATTACGATACCAGTAAATTATGTTAATCGTAAAAACGCACGTTAATCGACGGCCATAAAGTGGAGACAGCATGGGTTAGAGGAACAACAGAAGAGACTTTGGAAGAGAACTGCTACTACTTTAGCACGCTAGCTTGTGTATCGACTTGGTTTAAGTTGATTCCGTTGCACCAAGGTTTGAGAGTTTGAAGAAACATCAAACCACGAGTGGTAGGATTTTTTCCAAAATCCCGCACCACTAATTTCCACTTGATTAGGCGTTAAATGAACTCGGAAGTAGTGCTTTAAGCGCAATGGCCTTATAAAATACAAACTAAATTAACTAGAATTCTGAACACGGAAAAAAATTGATTAGCGAAGTGCCGTGAAGTAATTGGCAAGCAAGACCACTAGATGGTGCGAACCTGTTGTAAGTTGACGATGCCGACGCCTTGGTTGACGGTGTAAGCCGGACTAAGAAGCCAGGGGAGGGTGTAAAAGCAGAGGATGCTGAGGATAACAATGACTCCATTGTGCCAAACGCCGGCGGAGTAGATTTTTAATTGCCGCATGGGTGAAAGACTATTGAGGTCGCAGTCACTAATGTCAACATAGGCACCGGGATAGATGCCTACGAGGAAGAAGCCAACCCCGTGTATACGGACGCGCTCTCGAAAGGCAGCAAGAGCATGCCCGGCTTCGTGAAGCAGTACGCAAACAAGGAGGGTTAGCAGGTAGAATCCGAGTTGGCTCATTGGGAGGTTGACACCGGGCATCTACAAGGATTCATAATAATGTTAAGCAGATTTAACATACCACGGGAGTCAGAACCTGTTGCTCGATGGGTTTGCGCATGATGGTGTTGTACGCGAGGAAAAATAAGATAACGACACTGAGAAGCATAAAGACGGCAGAGAAGGCGGTGCCGATGTAGAACCACAAATTCCATGGGAACCAATTAGCCTCTCCCACACGCTCGAAATACGGGTTAAGCTTTTGGGTGAAGAATTTTGCCTGCAAAATGTGGATGGATATGCCTGATTTTTCGCGAAATTCAAGGTATTTCTGGCGTGTACACGGATGTCTGGATAGACCAGCATCGATAAGGTAAGTTGCGAACCAGAATCCAAAGAAATACGATAAAGTTGTGCTCGATAACATTTTTTGGGATATACGCGAAAAATCAAACAAAAATTACTTCATGTTTTATCATAAATGAGTACCAGTTGGATGCCTCGCCTGGCAAATCAAAATAAGCACATTCAAGGCACCATAGCTGAAACAAAATTACACACTGTGCACTATATTGAATGAGAATTATTTTACAATCCAAAACCTTTGACTACTTGTTGTCTCAGGAAAAATAGACTCTTTTATTGCCTTTTGGATCTGCATTCATTTTTTAAAATATATTTCGCTTTTTTTATTCCTAGTAAGAATATGAGAATTTAATATTGTTAATGTAACAATCTTGATATTAATTTAACTTAATAATTACCTAAATGAAATTATTATCTAGACTCCAAGTTAGAATTAAAGGAATTTCTCAACGCTCAGCTAGAACTTAACTTATTTGTAATGTGAAGGTTGGATCAGCTTTAACACAAAAGTTCCTCCATTCAGGTGCATTTTCTGTTTAAATTACCTTGATAAGGTGTATCGTTCTTTTGGCTCATCCACAAGTCACTTAAGAAGTCTTTACAAATCTACATCCTTGACAATGTTATGGCTTTTTCAATACAGGATCACGTTGAAAAGCACTTCTGCAAATTTTTTACGCATATGGCCACTATCCCTGCCCAGAGTACATACGGCATTGCCTTGAATGCATAATTGTGCCCGTATTTTTCCCATTTTTTGATGCACGCATGTACCTTCTCACGATCACTTACCCATCTTCATTTCCGCTTCTAAGGCTCCGAACGTTTAAACCCCCTCTTATTTAGCAGCTATATAAGGGACCAGGTATTAAACCAATAAATAGGTTTCGTCCTTTTTTCCTAATATAAATCATTCCGCAGTTAGTCATTAAGGAAAAGCATTTGTGCATATTTGGCATGTGTAGTGACCACCAGGATAAATTAGAGTAATTATCTAATTATGCGATCGTGCAAGATATCACAAAGAGTCGGTCTTATTGTTTGGCTGAATAATTCACCTAACTCATCTCATTGAAAAGAATCCACTCAGCGAATTTTTAAGCCTAAAAGCAATAAGATCTTGGTACTTGATTTGTTATCAGACTTTAAAATATTTTAAATATAGAAATATAGCCATATATATAAGGTGGTTAGTTCCGTTAAAGTGCAAGCTCCCCATATGAATTAATCTAAAATTGGACTGTCTCACACTTAATTCAACGTCAAATGGCAAGCACAAACTTAATTCCCAAAATTATTTGAAAAATTGAAACGCTTGAACATAGTAGGCACTACCGATAGCTGTCCATCTTGATTTTCAACTTGAGTATATATTCATGTATATTTTAGTAATACATGGTTTCATTTTAATTAACGACCGTGACTAAGTGTTATTAATAGGCCTTAAATTTCATTGAATTACTTGCAGTCTTACCTATTGCACTTGTTTGAAAACATGAAGGAGGTGGTAGATCATGTATTTTGTTTGGGGCCTTAAAACAGTCTATTATTCTCCACTTGGGAATGTTCATTCCGGTAAATTATTAACTTCGATTTCAGATAAATGCAATCGAATAGTTTAAATATGTAAAAGGAAGTATCATTTTGTAAATACTAACGCTTCAATTTCAATAGTCGTCGCGAATAATATCGGATTCAATGCAATTTAGAAATGAGTCAAATATTTTACCGATATCTTTGGAATACACCAGTTCTTTTTCTGACTACCTGCATTCAATTTTCGGGGAGCCTTCAGGTAGATATTTTCAGAGCTCTCGTATTTCCTTCATAAAATGCCTAAATGAAAAGGAAGGAAATCACTGGCCCAGTGCATTTCCAAGAAATAGCCCCCAGGTCATCACAGAACCTCCGCCGCCGTAGTTTACGGTTGAGAGGAGGCAACAGTCTGGATTAAATACTTCATTAGTCTGTCTCCAAACGCAGCACACTCTACTGGAGGTCTGAAATGAGGCAAACAACGACGAACTGGCAGAGAAAAACGCATTTTTTCCACTGTTTCAGGGAGAGACCAATTCTAGAGGCTTATAGTCTACCACTCTAAACGCTTTTAAATATTTCTCGCCTTTTAGTGAAGAGGTTTTATAATAGCCTTTCCTCGTGGAATCCAGCTCACTATACAGCTTCTGACAAGGAACCGTTTTGTGAAAACTGGGTTCAGTAAGTCTTCAGTGGGGAGCTTTACAGTGATTTTAGGAGCCATGGTCTTTCGATCCTCTCTCTAACGATTCGACGATTTAGAGTCCGACGGTCTATCTCTCAGCCAAAATCTTCGACTCTTTGCCAGAAAATCATTTGGATGGAAACACATTGAAAGTGAGAGAAGAGGAACACTAAGAATTGTGCCTTGATTTTTACTTACTCCGCGATCAGCAACTAAAGATGGACTTAACGTTGTTGTTTCTGTTTTGCTGCAGTGATCATGAAATTAATTTGTTAAATAACTTGGGGCATCTCCGAGATATACGAATTGGTGTACCGAAACTCTGTGTATGACTCGGAGGTATAAACAGCACAATCATTCATAAAAATTCAGAGAGTCGACATTGCAGTTTGGGGTGAACCAGCTGCTGGTTTAAATAAAATCACTTTCTGCTGATAGTGCACAACCTGGGCTTTCCCAATCTGATTACTAATGAGAAGACACTTAGTACGACATTGTTCACACAAGACTCTGACATGGATCTCAATGAAATATCAGGCATATGACGCGGGTGGTTTGTGTACGGAAAGGGAAGCACCCAGAGTGCAGGGCTCTATTATTCTATTGAATACTAATTCAAAACCTCAGGTAACCCCTCGAGATTGATCGAAGAATAGCCCTTTTCACATGAAGTCGCCTTCTCGTTGTCTGTGGCTGAGGCCTTTCCGCCTTCACAGAGCCACTGCCTACCACCTAGTTTTCCGTCGCTGGTAACAAATCGTCTGTCAAGAATCAGGGCAATAAATGCGAATGTCGTCAACTGGAGATTTGAGATGATTTGCAGACAATTCATGAGAAAGCTCCCAATGTCCAAGTGTAAGAACTTTCAATCAGTTGTATGGTTGTTTAAACTAAGCATAATTGTCAATTCAAGCTCATCTGATACAGTAGAATAAGCCATCGAACTCAACTCCGCGTCCAGTTCCATCTTCATCTCCGTGGAAGGTGAAATCTCCACTTCTGAATTCCGTAAGCCATCTTCAGCAACCATCGTCTTTCATTCGTGCATTCCTCTTCATAAACTCAACGAATATTTCTAACCTCTTCATCGGCTGTTGCTGAGTTTCCTTTCTTGAATTCAAAAATGGACATTTTTTGCCTCAGAAGATTTATGGTTTTTATAAGGGAAATTTAATTTTTGCTCTGCGAAATTTTAGTTTAATGAATTCAAGTGCATCTTAGCTTGAAAATAATGTTCAGCTCCATTAGTCATCATAATGAATATTATTAGAATTTAGTTCAATTTGAAAAAGACAAAATTCGGACAAGACTTATGCCACGATCTGATGCATCAAGCAAGAATCAACGAGATTTATAATTCAGCATGCACGGCCTACTTCACCACATCATTCACGATAGCGTGAGCTTACTCTCACCTTAAACATACACTTATATATATATATATATATATATTGACCTTATTAATGTCGTAGTGATGTCTTATACTAAGAAACCGTTAGTGATTAAGAAGAACATTGTGTGGAAATAGTCACAGTATTTCTCGTTATAACACCACAAATTATTCAACTTAATTTCACTTGGTGGCATGGAATTTTGGTCTAGCAGAACCGACGTAGACTTTTGATTCAATACAAGGAGTGACCTTTGCTCCCAAATGTGCGGTTCATTTCACTCCAACATCATATAGTAAATTAGGCTGCTTTAACTATGTTCGATTCTGCAGGGGGTGGAAAGCGAATGGCTATGCTTTAATTCGGTAGAAAATTACTAAATTATTATCAACCATATAATTGCAAACTGGAGTTTGGTATCAAGTGTATTCAGTGCATTTTCTGCACCACAGGCATATTTTGAATCTACCCTGGGCTCTGTCAGCAGGCTTTGGAGGTATAAACAGGCCTACATAAACATTGAGGTACTTTGCTAGCTGCAGACCAGCTGGTAAGTTAGGCAGATCCAGGGTTGGCAACTGATAGTGTTTGCATCTCAGTGTCTCGACACATTTCCGACCACTAAAGTGCGAATGAGGGCCTCGATTGAGGACCTAGAAGCATAAGAAAATCCCACAACTTCTGCCCGAAGTTTGCCTTCTTAAACTACACGAAATTTAAAAAGTTTTCAATAATATCTAACAGAGTTGAACATTATTTCATGTTTGCGATGAATTCTAAATAATCTAATTTGGGTGTAGAGAATATCAAAATGGGAATGTGATCGATTAAAACCCTGCTAACCTTGAGGTACAAAAGAATCGTTTGATGAATGTGCTGTTTCTTCTGAGTTCGAGAAAGGCAACTCGGCGCACCGGCAGCCGAAGCAATCGTATTAGGTCTGTAGCTGCCATACGGTGACGTGAGAGCAACACTTCAACCACTACTAAACAGGAACACCTGAGTAAACCCGTGATTGATTATTTGATCCTTATTTAATTAGCTTAGTATTTCACCGACAAATCAGGTAGCCTAAAACCTTAGAGCACACACAGACTACTAATACACACGTTGGGAAAGACTTCTTCAATGTTTTCTCTGATTTTGGACTCTTTATCTCACCTTAGGCAATTGATCCATCAAGGAAAAGAGTCTAGTAACAGCTTTCCATTCCAAATTGGCGAATATGACGCGATCTTTTCTGACACACAGTGGATACTGCTGCTGAAATAGAGGCTCCATCTCCTCCCGAAGAGCCTTTCTAATCTCTCTCAACAAGTTTCCCTAAATGAAAATGTTGACATTAGGCTGGCGTGTACCCTTGTTCCATTGAGTCTGAATCAGAAAATGTTCAGGGGTTTCATAACTGCTCATATGAGGAACTCTAGAGTTAGATCCTCGACTGATCGGCTTGTCCAACAAGTAAAGATTCTAACAGTTTTGGTGACTGTGGACTCTCAGAACTTTAGCGCAGCATTTGGAGTTTTGGCTATGCGTTTAAAATAGACCTCAACTCATGACGAGAAGCCTTCTCAGAGAAATTGCTCACATGAATTCAAGCTATCGTTGTCGAAACCTTGATATCCTGGAGATACAGGCTATGGCAAAATTTAACTGTTTCATAATCCTACCCCATTTATTAACTGGACGGTAGCAATAAGTAAGCATTTGATAAAGTCGTTATGCTGCAGCTTCATCAAAATTAATAATTTTGAACGATGATTATAAGAAGTGACTGAAATTTACAAATGAGGTATCGAAAGCCATTTAAAACATAACCATATCGGGGAATTTCGAAGTCGTTTTCACAAGGAAGCTACTGTTACAACTGTAGCGGATTGCTACAAACAACGAACTATATCACTAAGGTATGTAACCCTATCAGATCGGGATCCGCACCAAGAGATAGTAAAACGGAATGCACGTTAGACCAAGTATGCGTCTGTGTGTGTGTATATGTGTTTGGGATGTGAGTATGAGGGTATAAATAGGCTACATCTGATTTCTACTAATCAGTGATCGCTCCGTAATTGGTTGATCGAGAGTTGTAGTCGGATGCGATTAGTTGGTAGCCGTACGCCACAATACTCCTCCCCTAGAGCGTTGGTAGATTCTACAATGGAAAAACGCTCGATAAATAGCTAGTGTACAAATTCAGTGTAACGGGATGGGAAGGTTACAGTACGTGGGGGAGGGGAGTTGGCTTGGTTGGTGTTGTTTCAACCTGTGGTGGAAACGATCATTAGGTTGTACAAGCTGAGGAGGCGGGCTTCGGGTGTGCTTGTAGATCTTGTTGGTTAGATGTAGCGTGAAGTCATGGCGCATATTGTTCCAGGCGTAACGGTCTGTGATCAGTTTGATCGTTGAACGAATGCTTGGGTGTGACAATCCATGGAAGTGATTGAAAATTTTCCGGCGATATAATTGCGGGACGAAAGGTCTCGGCTTGCCAGTTGAAACATCACAATGGATCTTGGCGTCACTAGTGAGGATAGGCAGGTATTCGATTTTTGGGGAAGGATTGTTGGTAGTTTCTGTGAAGTCTGGGTCACTCTCTTGAGCGGCAGCAATTTTTGGAAGGTCGAGGTTTGTTTCGCCGATTTGACTCAGTTCCTTTCGGGACATAGCATCGGCAACAACATTGCTACTGCCATTGACGTAACGGATGTCACTTGTGAGATTTGAATCGGTTGGATGTAAGTGGTGTTTTTCTGTCAATCGTGGGGGAACACTCACTTCCGAGCCGGTGTCAACCAGGAACTTACGGGCTGAGTTCCTGTCGGTAACGTGTAGGAGGTGACTAACGTATTTTTCAGTTGCAGCTGTCACCATCACTGACTGGGGTTTGGCGGACTTGGTTTTGGGGTACTTACACCAGGGTTGGCACTTCTTAGCATCGTCTCCAAAGTTGCGGTGGTAGAAGCATATCTGATTACGATGCTTTGATTTTGCTCTACCGCTTTTCCTAGTTGGTGAGCAAATTTGATTACGGTTCTTCGAATTTTCTCGAATGCTTTTCCTAGATGGTGAGCATATTTGATTACGACTCTTCGAATTTTCTCGAATGCTTTTCCTGGACGGTGAGCATCGTTCAGTCCAATCTGCACGAGTTCTGTTCATCTTTTCCAGCTCCAATCGGGATACGCGCTGCGAAAGTTGTTCAATACTCCCTGTTGATGAGTTCTCCATGTTATGTACTCTCGGTTTGCTGGAGAATTCTGAAATTCTGTCCGCGAGTTCGGCGAGTTGGTCTAACGCATAGATGTCTATTGCGACAGCCAAAATGGGTGTGAGGTTGGGGGGTAGCCGCTTGATCCAGAGTTGTTTCAAGACGTTCTCGTCCAACGTGAAGTCTGAGACCAGGGTACGCATGTACCGCAGAAGTTGGGAGGGGGTGGGATCACCGAGTTCAAGTCCATAGAGGACTTGCTGAAGTCTAGTCTCCTTGGAATCTGTGCAGCGTTTTAAGACTGAATTCTTGAGCGCATCGTAAGGAGACTCTTTGGGAGGGTTCATAAGTATGTCTTGGACCTCCAGGGCGACGTCCTCCGGGAGACTGGTGGAGGCGTACAGATACATTGTCGCCTGTTTGGTTATGGCTCGCAGTTTGAAGAAACTTTCCATCTGTGCGAACCAAAGTTGTGGATATCTGGCAGTGTAAGGAGGAGAAGGAATGGACACTGCGTTGACTGACAGGTCAGAGTAATCTGCATCAGTAGACATACTGGTAGTGGTGTTCGTTGTAGAAGAGGATACAGTAGCGATCACGTCGGTACTTTTGTAGCGTTGGAGTCACCAATTTGTAGCGTATTGCTACAAACAACGAACTATATCACTAAGGTATGTAACCCTATCAGATCGGGATCCGCACCAAGAGATAGTAAAACGGGAATGCACGTTAGACCAAGTATGCGTCTGTGTGTGTGTATATGTGTTTGGGATGTGAGTATGAGGGTATAAATAGGCTACATCTGATTTCTACTAATCAGTGATCGCTCCGTAATTGGTTGATCGAGAGTTGTAGTCGGATGCGATTAGTTGGTAGCCGTACGCCACACAACCGCATCGATATCTTAAATTATTCATCGAGCTCATTTTCAATACTATTAGGGATGAAAGCTTATTAAACTCAACAGTTAGTACTATTAGTTTTTCTTATAAATTTGTGGTCTAAGAAAGAGGAAAATTGGGCTTCCCTTGAACGGATTTTAATCAAACATCTGTTATCCGTTGAAAAATGAAAATGATACATTTGCATTAAAATTTAAAAATAGTTAATAATCGTTTTTTGTTTATACAACAATTACAATAACAAATTTTAATTATGTTCCAGTGGAGGCTTAAAAGTTGTTATAAAAAATCGAAATGGCTGTGCGGTATTCAGACGCTTCTTAGACTTGTGAAATGGATGTGGTCCCCAAGTGCTCTGATTTATCCAAAAGACAGCAATGTGCTTGTTTAATTCAGGAAATAGGCTCACGAATAGCTACGTAAGCGTATGTTGCATTGAGGCCTATTTTGTACAGGACCCAATTGGTCGTCACAACCGCAGTATATTACATGCATCATTTTTATGAGGCATTCTCATCTAATACCGTCAAACCAACTCTAGTGGCTATTACAGCACTTTATCTTGCTTCAAAAGCGGAGGACAACTCCCGAAAGTTGTACTCGCTGGTTCAAGTTGCCTACGATGTGTTCAAAAAAACTGTTCCACCCGAATCTTCCAGTGCCTATCGCTCTTTGGCGTATACAATTCGATCACTCGAATCCACCATGTTGATGGTTGTAGGGTTCGAAAGAGCTGATGTGAAAAGCCCGCATGTAACCCTTATCGGTGTGCTTCGCAATGGAGAACTCCCCTCACTCCTTGTCCATCTTTCTTACTTTGTTTGTACCAATATTGTTCAGTTAACTACGCTTATTTTGCGCCATTCTTCCGATGCTATTGCCGCTGCTAGCCTTTATCTCGCTGCAAAGTGGTCCAACTACAATATTAAGTGCCAAAACCAAGAGTGGTTGCGCCTTTTCTCACCCAAGATTACAATGGAAGAAATTCATAAAATCGTAGATGAATACACTCTCATTTACCAGGCCTGTGATGCAAAAATTAAGGAGATCTTTCAGCGAAATTTCAAGAACATTCGTCCCTGGACTGTCGAACGGACAACGGAAGCTGTGAAGGTATGATTTGCATTCGTACTCACCGGAAATCTCAGGATGTACGAATATCCGAAAAAAGGCAGGTAGATCCCCCCTCGCGTGATGAGGCGGGATCGAAGTGGCGCTCGAAAGTTCCGCGAGTTGCTTCACCTAAATCCCAACCGCCCCCAAACAACCGGACCGTTTTGCCGCTCGGAGAATCCACGACCGCCTCATTTGCGGATAAGCGCCGGAGTCAGGAAGTTAAAAACCGGTCCCTCAGTGCCAAGAATGACCTCTCCAGCCTCTTCTAGGTTGAAACTTGAGTAAATACTTGTCCCTCACTACTACTGTAGATATGATCAATGCTTTTTGTATCTTTTACTCATAAAGTGTTAAAATGCGTTTCAAATGCTTTAGTAGAGTAGATGCACGACGTTTTCTAGGATTGCAGACAGGGTAATCTGCCCAATACGGCCGATTTTTACGGTGAATCACAGCTACGCAAATTTTGGGACGATAATTTGCGCAACTAAAGGGGAACGCACCCCGCCTTCATGTCGTAAACGTCTACTTTGATCCTACCTTAGTGAAACGGTGACTGCAAGGGAACATTCTTTTCGAGAAGATTGAAAAGCAAAACCTCTAAAACAGGAACATTTGGTGGAATTGCTACCTTGAAAATACTGAGCCCGGAATTTACAGGACCTACGCGGGAGACTAAGACAGATATGTACATGAGTTGGGAAGTCGGTACGCTAAGGCAGCAGGGGTTTTCGCTCGGACATGAGCTGACGCAGTCTACTAGGAGGATTGGGCTCTACCGACGGTTGCGAATTCGAGGCTGCGATATCTTCATCTTCCGATTCGCTTTGAGGAAAAACAGCAGCAACAGACCAGTGTTCTTGCGACGTTGGGGCGGGTACTTTGGAAACTTCATGCTTTTCGTGAAGAGGACTGAGAAGGAATCGACGATTGATGGGTTTGGGGGTCTCTTTATTGGGGATCTCCGCTGGAGATAGGAGGTGGTTATGCTGGAGGTTGTAGTTGAGAATCTTTAAAGCACCATTTTCGTACGTGAAGTTGATGCGAGAGGGACAATTTATCATTCCTGACCTAGAATGAGGGTTTGATACGGACAAGGAGAAACGTACTTTCTCAAAACTCCATGAGTAGATCGACTCTTGAAGGTGCCAGAATGCTTGCATTCTAACGTCAATCTGCGGTAGACGCAGGTTTCACGGTCCACGTGTTGGGGTGGGAGTTTCGTCGTGTGACGGCGCATGTAAACAGCACCGGTTATCTAAACTTTAACAAATAAACAACAAAATTGACAAATATCCACCTCATAAAAGCGCGAAAAACAGTTTTGCAGCTGCTCGAACGAGCGGAACGATACATTATCGAACAGAGCCTTGAATGTGCGAGTGAATTCGGGATCAGGGTCGATGGATGACGCTAAGTAGGGAAAGTATAAACAAAAAATGAAGCAAACCCCCAACGAAAGTAACCGAGGGCAGGATTCTCGGAGCCACCTGACCGCTATGGGTGTGCACAGAATAACAGTCCACAATTTGCAGAAAATCACCGCGGGTTTCTATTATTACGAACGAAAAACAAGGTCTTCGGCGAAATGTGACAACAAACACCAACTTACTCATGTGGTAGGCCACAGCACCGATAAACAACCCTTTTGTACATGAATCGGTCATATTGTTCAGTGTAGCGAGTGAAATAGTCCACTTTCTCAATTTTATACTTCGTCCCAGTGGCCTAATAGGATATGAATGCTAAATAGAAGGTACTATTTGCAGGTTATGCATAAACAGCTTCAATTCATAAACATTTTCAAATATTTGGGACTTATTGATTTGGAGTATCAACGGTTCATTGGGACCCATTCCTAGAGTATGAAAGCACACCACATAAGCAACGAAATTTTTGTTGGCTAAGGACAAATGAGCTTTGGTTTCATAACCTTTTGATACTTTTTATTAGTTGATAAATTTTAATATAATTGCAAATTGATAAACATTATTATTATAAATGCAACAAATGTTCTTTGTAGCTACAGTTTTTGAAGTAAATGCATCTTTGATTCGAGCTGCTGCTAATATTATATCAAACTCTGCCATTCTAAATGTATATTCTATCAAATTCTTCTCTAACCGATCAGTCGCAACGACAAGAAATGGCAATTAACCATCAGGTAGCTCATTATGAAAGGTTTTCAGTTGCCTGACCCCCTCCTTTTGTAGTGCTTTTATACTGACTGTTTTTTATAATTAAAACTGATTAGTTTGCCTTTCACTCGACATTTTTAACAAAAAAGTAGTTTTATTTCAATATATTGTCATGAAAAGTTCCACTTTGCATAACTGGTATTATTAGACACATCCTTTGGTAACACAGTAATCCAAGAGTACTACAATCGTAGTTTGGACACCACATGATCATTAATGACAGATTTATCAGAGCGGAATGAGAGCTTCTTTACCTCGATGAAGTCCGACATTTCGCTGGAGGCAGAATCGATTAAATGCAGTGGTATGTGTTAAAACGTACCCACATATTCTTGAAAGATAACAATTAACTGCGTATTCCAGAAGCTCTCTATTGCCTCTATTTGTGAATAGACCAATTAAATTATAAAGTAAGTCTTATTGAGACAGCTATAATCAAAATAAAAAAGATCATCGAATTACTTTATCGTTGGAGAACTGTTTGTAACCAACCGTTTTCCTACCACAGTTTGAGTCACAATGGATCGTTCTTCAGTGCCTTATTAATTGCAACCAGGACAGCAAAAGATGTAACCCATCGTAATGCTGTGATGATGCCAAGGCTCTCCCAGTTCGGCTAAGGAATACTTCATTCTTAAGGCGACATACATTTTTGATGTTTGCTTCAATCGGAACCTTGTCATGTTTCCTTGAGACTAGCGATTCAAAATAAGCTCCAGTCTTGGGAAATTGAGGCGTTTGAGCCGATTATATAGGGACAAAATTAATACGAGAAATGGATCGCTGGTTCCTTCTTGACCCTAAAACCCCTATTCCGAGCATCTTAGTATTAAGCAACTAATGAGTTAGTTGTTTATACGTACAACAACTCTGACGACAAGGTAATTACCAGCTTGGAAAAACAGCAACCACTTTGCTCTTCCTTGTGCATTTGAAATCAATTCAAAGCATTGCAAGGTAATCTACGATTATTCACGAAGTCATCCGCTTCGTTTTTGCTGATTGCTTATTTACCAACCCACTACTGCAATCGTACGCATGTTATGAGAGGATATTGAGGTAGAACAGACTACTTTTGATTAATTCCGGATAGTTGGCAAGAGCCTAAAGGTGAGACGTTTTAGAGAATTTGCGTTCATCCGGACTGAATGACTTACTTCGCATTTTGTCAGCAGAAATAAAAGAGCATTTTAAAGGAAATATGATAGCCCTGAAAATAACTAATTGAAGACTCCCCGAAAATTGAATGCAGGCAGTTAGAAAAAGAATTGGTGTATTCCAGGGTTTTCGGTAAAATATTGTATTCATTTCTAAATCGCATTGAATCTGATATTATTCGCGTCGACTATAGAGATTGAAACCATATGCCCATATGCCGCTTCTACGATCCTCCTTATCCGTCTCGTCTCATCTTCCGCTTTTCCCGTTGTGTAAAGGGCCGTTACGGTAACCATTACGGGCTTTATAACACTGGCGACACTCTCTCACTTCTGTAGTCGCTGTTATCGATGTTCCATAGAAATCGATTTGCGATGTCTAAGATCAAAAGTGCCCATTCACGGCGCTTCTTTTCATGGTCGTCGAAACCTTTTCTGCTCCTTGCAGCCCTCCCTAATTCAAATCTATAAATATATTTTGAGTGACTGTTCTCAATTACATATTTCAGTAAAACTCATAGCAGGAAATCCGCAGAAACAGGTAAAATTCATTTAAGCAAAGCTCTTTCTTGAGCTCTATCGAAACAGAAATTGCTTTGCTATCAAAATCGCCATTTTTGGATAAATTTCAAAGAATTGGAAATTTTCATTTTGACCCCTTTCTGGGGAGTTGTAAAGGCGCAGTTTTTGTTTCAAGTGTTTTTTATACTGAATAAAACAAGAAGTAGTCAGAACGAGCAGGGGTCGCGAGGCATGCTTCGAAAGTCCAAAGATAGCTTGGGAAGTTAGGAGGCCAAATATTTAGTGTTTGGGAATTTGTATCAGGTCGTTCCATAAGTATTGCTTTAATTTTACATTTTAAAATAACACGGAATTTGAGTCGTATTCATTACGTCTCATGAAACTGAAAATTTGTTAATGGTTGACGCACTTGAACAAATCGAATTTGTTTTCACAGTTTGAATAAATTAAAATTTGCCTGAATTAAAACCTTGCTAATTAAAAGTCACTTGGTTCGCCTAGAGTATTATGAATTCATGTAATGAAGCTCAACATCCGACGAAACGGCTAGAAACGTTCACTCAAGTTGTGCAGACGAGTGTTTGACTAAAAAAAACTTCAAGGTGTTTTTTAAAATTCAGTGGAAGTGGAGATTTTAGCCTTAACGAAGGCCCAGGGCTTTTCATTTTTGGTTACCAAAGCTATTCACAGCTTAACTACAGCTGTCAGCCATTCAAAGTAGGCATCTGAATTCAATCTGGGCTCTGCAGTGTGAGCTCAGTCACATCGTCGGTTATGTCAACATCCCTTATATGAATGAAGAAGAGTTTAATTTTAGCTTCAGCTTAGTTTTGTGAACAACTTCAACAGATCTAGAAATAATGTTAAATACAATCAGTAAGCATTTATTGCGGACATCCTAACAACCCAATTTGATTTAATCAAACTGAAAGATAAATATGTACGTATTGGAAAAACGAATTTTTAAAATTCGCCACAATTCAAGGGGCTGGAGCCTCTCCTGTTCTCCAGTCCGAGGACGCTGGCACTAATAGTTCTATTTAGGTGCTGCAAATACAGCAACTTTCTGTAATAGTTATAAAGGGAGAAATCGATCAGTGTCGTGAACGTGAAGTTTGTTTTTATCTCTACAACTTACTAATTCTTTTTTTGCCTCTTTTACACGTCTATCTGTCTAGTTCATTTCAATAAGTGCAGTTGAAAAAATAACGACTAGGTTCGGTTAATTATAGTTACCGAATATTTGGATTAGAGATCGCTACTAGGCCTCGTCTGTCACATTACTTTGAGCATATAGAGACACCAGGGATTGTAAATCATAAATAAAGCTATTTTAAATAAAAGAATTATTCACGTGTCTTATAAAGTAGCAATTCTATAGATGTGAGTTATGTACAATTTATTTTCATTAATCTCTCAGTATTGTTAAGGTCATCGGCACAAGTTTGACCGCCTTGCTTACGAGGCTAGCGGTAATGTCCGGTTTCTACATTCAGCACATTGTTATAATTATTAAATTAATTTCCTTATACATAACTGTGTATGTTACATTAAGATGATAGGTATAGCTCTTTTTGGACTTGGGCGTGCTGGGAAGATCCACGCAAAGAATATAATATCAAATCCCCAATGCCAACTTCTGTAAGTAATTGTGTATGTGTCGGATAACCTTGGGCGTATTTTCTACCTGACCAATCATGTGATTTTAGCTACGCCGTTGATCCATGCAAACAGGCAATTGAACATTTCAAGACCATCATTCCATCATATCTTCCCTGCCTTCAGTACATCAGCCAAACAGATGAATATTCCTTGGGCTGCATTTTCAACGATCCCAACGTAACTGCAGTTTTCGTGTGCTCAACTACTGGTTCCCACTACACACTGACGAAACGAGCCATCGAGAATGGTAAATCCATTCCCCTTCATTCTACCTTCACAATCAGGCAAAGCCGTGTTCTGTGAAAAACCCATTAGTGTTGATGTTAGTGAAACCGAGAACCTTTACCGTTTGGCTTTGCAAAAGAACATACCGCTACACTGCTCTTTCAACAGGTATTATCTGTTTTTTCCTTGTTTGCTATCAACCCCCTCTATTTCTAAGTACACACTTATTTCCGTTCTTAGTCGCATCTATGGTAAGGCTTTTGTGGGCTTTATACCATACCGTCTAACCACTTTAATTACTCAAAACGCTTTCACTTATTCGTTGAGCTACTCCGTGTATTCATCCTCAAGTTTCCTTGTAGGCGTTATGACCCACAAGTCCGTGAAATGTTTCAGTATCTTCAATCTGGTGATCTAGGAAACGTCCATGTCATTAAGACCTGCAGTCGAGACCATCCCTGTCCACCACTTGAGTTCTTACGCGACTCAGGTATGATCGATTTCCGATAGTTGGCAAGTCTCCAGGTGGCTTCTTCCATGACTGTGGAAGTCACGACCTCGATATGGTGTGCTGGCTCCTGGGTTCGATGCCAGAACGTGTATTCGTCACAGCAACAACGCATGACAAAGCCATCGGTGAACTGAATGACGTTGACACGGCAATCATAGTCCTCAATTTTCCGGCCAAAGAGGGCTCAAACCGGCCCGGACCAATGGCGATCATTGACATCTCCCGTCACGGCTGCTATGGGTAGGCTGCGTTTTGCTACTCAACCGATTCCAAATTAAGTTACGACCAACGGGTGGAGATTCTTGCCGACAAGGGCATGATTCGGTCCGAAAACCAACAGACCTCTGGAGTGGTTGTCAACGCTCCAGGTAACACCAAATCGGCCCCGATAAAGGACTCATTTCCACAACGCTACGACGAAAGTTATGTGAACTCTCTCGAATGCTTTCTTCGAACCGTGACCGAGGAGAAGCCAGCGGATATCAGCGCACACGATGCCGTGAATATCTCACGTCTGGCTCACCTTTGTGAGGAGTCATATCGCTTAGGTCAACCAATGTCGTTCACTCCTTCTAAACTTGACTTCTAACTAACAAAATCATTCTAATAGTGAAGAATAAATGTTCTTGAATACTTTAATTTGTGGCTTTATTGAATTGAAATGGCAACGAGTTACATAGAGGGCGTCACATTGACATAGGTTCAGGCTGCTGTAGGTCTCTGATGACTCGAGTTGAAACGACCTCGTACTCAATAGGCTTGACAATCGCCTTGGATACCTGTGTGGCTCCACATTTGGGGAGATAGCTCTTTGCACTACATAAAAATTAAGTAAATATACAAAAACCGGTGGATGCATCTCAAAGCCTTCTTCAAACTTTATCTGACTAACCGGACACCCCTCTCGTTGGCGACATCGTATTTGCGAAGGTACTCAGAACCCCTGCTGGTGATCACGCAGAGGTCAACACCAGTACCAGAGTACAAGTCATTCCAGACACCAGCTAGAATTGCCTGACGCACAAGTTCCATTGCCTCTACTCTCTGTTAAAAAGCCACGTACACTTATGTAGGTAAAAAAACTAAGCAAATTTCAAACTTACTGACACTTACATTCATGTCTGGCTTGAACTTGGCCTCAAGGACGGACAGAGCAGCCAAGCTACCGCTGCCCATAGCAGCATAAGGGACTCTGTCACTTGAGCCATGTGGATGAACAGCGTAGATATGGGCACCAAAGTTATCAACACCTCCGAGAATGCAGGCTGCGCCGATATGACCCTAAGTACACATGACTACTAAAGGTAAAACAATTACTTGATATTGGAAGAGATGTTGCTTGAGCATGCGAAGAGCAGCAATAACACGAGGCTTACGCCCGGTATTAAGTCTGTGCAGCTCGATTTGCGAAGAAATCATGCGGGTGACTTGCATGGTATCAGCGGCAGTACCAGCTCCACAGCAGCTATTTTAAGGTCACGATAGACACAGTTCAATGCTACTTACTAGATATTGTCGGAAATGTAGTGGATTTTCTCACAAGATTTATCCGACACAATAGTGCCTTCAGTTGCCCTAGTGTCTGCACCGAGAACAACTCCTCCCTAGCAAAAAGATCATTCCCTTACGCGTCACACCTACGTCATATATCACTGCCGCAAGGGTAGTACCAGTTTTGGTCATTCTTATAGGTATTTCAGCAATCTTTAATAATTGTTCATTTCTAAAAAAATAAACAAGTCGCTACATTATACCTTTGACAATTATCAAATACAAAGCCCCCTTTCGGCAGATCCACAACCTGGAAAGACATAGCGCAGCAGAATAATGATTACGCTTTACACTGATAGGCTATTCAGGCACTTGTAAATCAACCGCCCAAAATTATGCCAAATAAGAAGCTAATCAGAAAAAATTATTTTAAAGCAATTTTTACAGCAATTTCATGAAAATTTACTTCTAACGATGAAAATATGATAATATAAATACTAGGTTTTAGTTGTTTTATCAACTATATTGCAACAGAAGTTGACCAGAATGTACTACTTTGTTCCCATTACGTCCTGAGAAACAGTATCTTCTTTTAACTTCAAAAGAAGAAAATGTATGTTTAGTTATTTCAGCGATATTCAGGCCACTCACTTTGAAATCGATGAAACAATGGCTCCGTTATTGTCGGTTGACTAATGCTGTTCTTATATTGCCTTATTAGATGGGTATATAGATGAAGAAGCCAGAAAGTTATAAGACCTCGTCAGATTCCCTCTTTCCTGTTTTTTCACTTGCCATCCGTCGTTGTGTTATAAGGAAAATTACACGAATTCTCCATTATTAGGGTTCAATATGACAAATATGGAAGCAGATGATTAGATGAAAATAAAGTCATCCTTTAGCACTTATGCTTGGAGCTGAAGAATTAGATTGCCTTTGTTTTTAAAACCCACTATGATGTGTTTTAAAATTCATTTGGCTGGTTTAGAACACGTATTTACTTAGATATTTTTGAGGTAGAAATTCAGTTACGAATGAAAATACTACAAACGCATGGCTACCATAGTCATCGACCGATGCTCCATGAAGGGGTTTATTTACGTCCAAAATCCCAATTTAGGCAGAAATTGAATGCACTTAGATAAAATTCTCTTTATATTAAAATCAGTTTAAGAGTCTACTATTCGTCATCTCTACTTGCCGTGGTGGAATACGTTATCTCAAACAACAAATAAATGGATTTTTAAACGTTTCCTACTCAATATATTTCCTTAAAAACTATAAGCATTGCTCTGGAAGTGGATATTTTTATCTGTCCTTCTTACTTATTAGAACAATCCCATGTTCTTCCCGTTATATACTATAAAGCTTGAAATATATACGATAAAAAGGCAAAAATTATGTTTTATTCGCCTTTACAGCGGTAATCTAAGCAGCGAATTTTCATACTATTTCGGAAAATTAATCGAAGCCTTACAATTTTTTCAAATGCACTGTCTGTATTTGTTCAAAAATAATCTTTTAATCGTTGCCAGCTCATAGCCCTATTTTACTGATAAATTGAGATGAGCTGCGACATATAATTAAAAGCAATATGAAATGCTGCACTTCAATAGCTTAGAAAGGAATTATAAAAAAAGTTTCTTATAAATAAAATCCCTACCAAAACTTATTTAATCTTTTTAATTTGAGTATTCGCTATGCAACACCTTTAGTTCTTTTAATTTTCCAAATTAAATCCATCTAATGCCAATTGTTGACAGCTGCAAGGAATAGGTTACACTAAGATTCTCTACAAGACGCGTCGACTACAGGTTCGATAGGAAGTTCAGTTAAGACTGAGAGGTACAAAGGACTCTACTCAGACTCAGGTTGACTAGGGGAGGAACTAAGTCACTAGGTTTTGGGGAAGTTGTGTGTGAGTATGAGATGATAGTAACTAGATTGTCGCGGCTGCATAGTTCATGTGACGCTGAGCCTGAAATTGGAATTGGGCCCTTTGCATATAGTTCAAAATATTGGGCGCACAGGTGTAAAATAAAGTGGAGGAAACACCTAACATTTGGCATCATAATCTTGATATATTTTATTTTTTGTTTGGTATCTGTTGTTATTTGATGAGTAAAATAAATGCTTTTTACAGATATTTAAAAAATTAATATCTTTATAGAACAATTATTTTAAATAAACTTAAATACCAAACAAAAATCATTATAATTTGTCAAGCTCTGACTGTTGGTAGCATGTTCAAAGATTATGATGCCAAAATATTATGTTTATACACTATTTCGTCTATTCCCTGCATACTTCGAGAAAATAAGCAGTCGCCTGTGAAGCTTGAAATCTCTACCACGAATGGGGTCAAACGTCACTAATTGCACCTTTTTAGGCAGCATAGCTCTCGGACCTCGTAACAGGAAGCCTTCAGCATGATTCCCAAATATCGTTGTATCCCGATTAACCGAACGGTCGAATCGGTTTCTTCTTAATATGGGATGCTTAGTGGGTTGGTCGATGTAGAGGGTGGGTATATAGTAACCACAATCATTTGACTTTGATTACTGCATACGGACGATAATATTAATTCTGATCCGTTTAAATTCACTTGAAATAGACCTGAATAGGCGTGTGTCAAAGCATTTCACCAAAACAAGATTAGACAGTCAGTTTGCTTGTTGCCTTATGGTTGAAAAAATTTTCGAGCATGGTAGCTAAATAAACGTGGAGAAGCTTTCAGTTATGAAGTGACGATAAATTCAAGAAAATAACTAGCAGCGTTTATCATAGTTGTTAGCTATTATCGACTACCTTCAGATCAGCTGGAAATAACAGAAATATGTATGAAATACACAGTGATCAAAGGCCGAGAGCCTTCACAAGTTAACATTTGTCCGATATCAGAGAGAATCTAGAAGGAGGTGTGTTGCAGACCCGTGTTTTTGTACGCGTGACCCACCCTTTCGATCGTACTCAGCTTAATTTCTTACCACATGACAATTTGGATTTCCAATCCAAGAGTCTAGTTAGGCAAAAGTACCATTAAAAGCTAAAGTTTAATGCACAACAAATTATATACTGCGAGAATAAGACAAAATCAAACCAATTCACTACCTCGAACTGTGTTGCTGTAATTGATGTGCCCTCATTTGCATACTGCCAAGTCGATTGCGTTTTCGTTAGGTTTTGGCATTTCTTAGCCCTCTTCATTTCACAGAGAGTCCTCAAAGAATCTATAAGGGCGACTCTATAGACCTAAATCCCTACCAGTTCTGTCAGAAATGAAAATTATTAATATGTCATAGATAATAATTAGTAAGTACATTCACTGCATTCCAGAGGCCAGCCAAAACAAAGCATAAACACATGCCTCATTCTAGCAGAAGCAAGTGACGCAAATAGGAAGCACGTGATTCTATTCAAAGGAGATGGGGTTAAGTGCCCCAAAATTTGTCATCTGGAATTATCTAGAATCTGATTGCCAATTTCACCCTCTTCAATCGTTGCAAAAACTGTTTCCTCCAAATGATTTCGTAATGGTAGCCCAAAGGAGCAAAGCGGTTGAGGGAATAAGGCGGATGAGGATTTTTTCCCATCCGAATTCTTCGAGCTTTTGTGACTGATTACTCCGGTGTGGGGGTCGTGCACTATCCTGACGAAACTTCACCTGCTTTCGATTCTCCAGAACAGGACTTTTTTGATCCCAAGGATTAGTTAATAAAGTGACAACAATTCAAAATGGAGCGTCCCATGGCGATCCCACTAGACTGACCTAAAAAAGAATCGCTTTCTCATGAAGTACCTTTTTCGGCTGTCTCTGTGACTGGGGACTTTATAATTTACGACCTCACCACTGTATCCGACGAGGCCTAACATCTTCTTAAAAGAATAATTTTTCGTCTTCATAAAAGAATTCGTCTTTCCAAAAAATTTGAAACGATTTGGCTAGAATGGAGAGAAGAGCAGATGTCATCAACTCGAGATTTGGGATTGTTTTTATACAATTCACCATTTTGCACCCGTTTTCCAAGTTTAGGAAAATTTCCCAGTTTTCGAAGATGAGGACGACGAACAGTAAGATGCCAATTTCTTAACTGATAAAGTGAGATAAACTTAGCCTAGGACAGTTTTAAGAAGCTTTTCATCAAGCTCAGCTGGAAGTCTAGGACCATCTTAATCTGAACTTCGTAAACCATCTTCCAGAAACTATCCTCCTTCATTCACACATGCCTCCTCTCCCTCAGCTACTGCCAAGTTTCCTTTCCTCAAATGGTTCCTGGATATTCCTAATGATAACAGAGTTTTAATTAAGCATATATTATAAGTGATCCGTGTAAATGCATCTAAGTATAAAATTAATACTCAAACCAATCAGATATTATTAAATACTTTTCTCAAAATTTTTGTTTAGTAAAAAAGTAAAATTCGAACAGAACTTATGGGATTACCGATTAGAGATATTCGGAAATTGTAAAATAGTTAAAAGAGAAGGCTTAACAGGAATTATTTAAAGATTATTGAAATTAAGTAACCTTTAAATGGCACAAAAGTATAGAAGGTTCATCCAGGCTATTAATATTTACTAATAATTATTAATATTCAATGTTAGTAAATATTAATGTTAAAATTTAATTAATATTATTTTTGAGATTAAATATCAATCTGCAACAGCTGTTGATTTTTTGAATACCTAAGTCTTGAATCACACTAAAACAGAACAATTAAACTACCGAAAGTTCCAAATGAACTTTTGTGGAGTTGTTTCACATTCTAACAAAATTAGAAGCTCTATTAGTTACATATTGCAAAAGTATATTTTTCGAGAAATTTATTGAGAATACCGACGCCCTATTGGGTGCGCCCAGCTTCTAAAATAAGTACCTCGCCTTGGTTGCCGCAAGATTAATAGTCTAGAGCTGCACAGCAACTTAATCGAGGAGGCAGCTGACTGGGGGAGGGGAAGGGGGAGGGAAAAGTGGGAGACCGTCTCCTTTCCCGATCAGATCCGCTATGACTAATGCATTCCAATGTGCTGCTGCACTATGACATATTTGCGGACCCAAAAGATGTGACTTGGTATTTAATGCTAGTGTCGAAGGAATCACCCACTTGATTCTACTTGTCGAATTCGCAAAGGACCATGCGGCATCGATATCAAGGTGCATACCATGCCTTTAGCGGATATCTAGTCTTAGATTCTATTTCTTAATGAATTGGTTACTCAGGATAAGGTGAAGAGTCCCAAAACTAGGGGGACAGAGAGAGAGTGTGTGTGTTTATTAGAAAGGTGTGTGAAAAAGTGTGCACAGGGGTGATTTGGGTGATCCTGCTGCAGCCCCTTGACAAATGATATACTGTGATGCACTCCTAATCTTTGGGTTAAAGTGCTCTTTATTCATTTAAGAAAGAGACTGAATTTTGATAAATTTTGATAACTATTTAAATCGATAATTTAGATGCAAAATTTGCCATTCTAGCAGTCGGTTTTCTACAATTCATAATAAATCATACAAAACGGGTAAAAAGTATGTAGGTCAAAATTTTATTGAGATAATTATCGGCCCACAAGTGTGAGCTATCATATTATTTTCACGTACAACTGAAGCGAACATCAACTTTTTCGATGTTGAATGAGAGCTTGGGCATTTTCAAGGAAAATCACGTTAGAGGAAATTTTAGCTGATTATTAAACCATAGGTGATGTATTCTTTAGACCAACCAATGTTATGAGATTAAAGTACTTAATATTTAACCTTTGGCCAAATTTCCGGAACTATTGAGGAATCATTGATAATGATATTTTGAAGTTTGCTCCAATTTTTAAATTCATTTTAAATAAACTAATTCCATTTATCCATCCAGTTGTATTTCGTCTGCCCACTTCTGGTACAGCATATCCTTAAATGCTCAAGTGAATATATGTTATAAGAAACTCTAAAATTCACTCTCGAAATCGCTTGTAGCCTTCCTTAAAATTTAACACTTTCCGCCAAAAGAATCTTAGCTAGCTAGCAGACGAAATTGGCGTCAGCTGCACTGCAGCTTTACCGAAAATAGCAGTTGAAAGGGAGATGGGGCTAGGAGGGACACCCCCGCAATAAAGTTTTTGGTACAGTTCTTGTATGAATCGAAATTTGACAATTGGGGTAGTTAGTTTCACGCAAGTGCCTATTACACAGGTTAAAGCAGAAATGAATCAAAGGTTCTTGACGGGATATCACGAAAGTTTTGTCTGAATTTTGAATAAATGAAACAAGCGACCAAACGTAACATTTCAATGAAGACTTAATCACCAATGTACTTTCCTGATCACCTGTTACTTACTTCTTCTTTCTATGAACAAACTTACCCATAACTGCAGTGTTGCAAAATCCTTTTGGTTTTGATCCCAATACCGCACAAAGGCCACGTTGAACAAGCCTCCTTTTTTATCTAAACAATTTGCTACATACGGGAGAAATGGTAGTCTGAAGTATCAAGGCAGTCGATGTGATGAACGAGGAATTTTCTCCCCACCAAGTTCTTCTTCAATCTTTTGTGACCTGATCCTTCAGGTGTCGAGTAATAGTGCATTATCCTGGTAAAACATCTTTCACTTTCAATTCAATAGAGTGGGTTTTTCCTCCTCAAAGCAATTCAAGGTGGATTATTTCTCGCCAATCCCGAATTCTCCTTTTGGTCGATTGATTTTTCGTGGCCAGTCACAAGTGCTTCTATCCAAAACAGTTAGAGTAGAGATTGTGCCATTTACCTGGATAATAACTCTTTTCCAGTATTTCGCCCGTTCCTTTCAAATTTTAAATAAGTATTAGGTTTATTCTGCCAATTCATGAAGCTTCAAACAATTCCGATTCTAATCTATTCGACCATTTTGTCTGAAATTGAATTGCTGCCATTTCAAGCAAGATGTTTTCCCTTTTTTGCCAAGTCAGAAACAAGGCGAACACTACACGCCGGTACTTCTGCGATTGCAGCATTCCGAATTCACAAAAAAATCGCGAAAGCAAAATGGAAATGCTGAAAAATTTGCCGTTTGACCCACTAGACAGACTGTTTTGGCCATTAAAAGTGCGTGCAAGGCTGTGTTTGGTGTTTTAGCACTATTACAATATTTGAAATTCCAATCTACATGGCGTGGGATTTTCGTGAATAAACTGCAGTAAAACGCCAACTGTGTTTCATTGTTTCCCGTTCTTTAAAATTTGCCTAGATATCAGATCGCTTCATAGGTTCTGTCCAAATTTTTACCTATTTAAATTTAACGAAATTTACAGAATTATACATATATTTTTGCTTTCACTTGCTTTTGAAATGATCAAATTTTATTGATTTATGGAACAATAAATTAGAATTTTTGTAATTAAATCCCTGTTGTTGTAGAAGTGCCCAAACATCATTTGGAGAGGCTTGTGCAAAACAGTTTTTAGGATATATATATATACGGTTGGAAATATTCATATGGGGACGAGGAATGTGTGAATGGAAGAAATTGGTTGCTCAGAATTTTAGAAGTGAAGATTTCATTTGAGTTTGATGAAGCGGCCCTGAGGTAGCTTATCCTGCTTCATCGGTAGAGTTGGAATTGGCAATTAAGCTTTTCCCAGACGATGTACTAATTCATCGTTTTCCTCCTCAAAAAAACTTGGCAAATTGGTGCCTTAGGAACGGGTGTTTGAAAATGCTTCAAATCTCGAGTTGGCATTTTAGCCTTCGTGTTTCGCCTTCATTACTGTATACTTTTGCGACTGGTAACATAAAATGGGTATTTTGTCGAAAGCCAGCTAACAGCCACAGATAAAAAAGGAACTTATTTATTCAGTCTTGTGTGATCCCCAAGGAAAAATGGTCTTTGAAATGTTACTACCAAATGCAACAACAATTAAACCTCAAATTTACCGTCATTAATTAGGGTGAACATTTAAAAGTTGAGAACTGCCGATGAATAATTGAGTTAATCAACATTAACGTTCTTTTCCATACATCGAGTAATGCTGATATGAAATGTTTGTTACCCGTAAACTATTATTTATGAAAAAAACCAAAGCGTCTCTTAATTGTTAAATGCAATTTTGATTCGTCAGTTACTACTGTTCATGTTTGAAGTTAATTATTATTTCCTAAGAACAAGATGGGTTCCAGTTAACATCAATAGTTTTTTAGCCAATATAATTAACCAAAATTTTAAAAGGATCAGTGGTCTAGCTTATATGTTTCTTCACAAATAAACATCAAAGTTCTCAATAATCCGATTACATCAGAGAAATGAAAACAACCACCCTGGATGTCGAAATTCGGAATCGATTGCATGTACACTCTCCGTTTAAAAGGGCTTTGAGTCCTTATCCACTGTTTGCATCTGGTAAGCTTTAACTAGGTCCATCCTTGAAAAAGGGCTAAAAAGGATTTCTCGGCATGCACCGAAAGATCAAAGGAGGGTAAACATTCACTTCTGAGTGTGCTCACCAATAAATCGATGTAACTTTTACAGCTTCACTGCAGTTTGATCATAGGGCAAACCAACGTGCAGTCTCGTGTTGTCGGAGTATCAGAAAGTTAGTACATTCGATTAGAACAGATCTTGGATACTTTCGAAATCACTTCAATGAAAAATATTCTTCCCAATGAGTTAAGATACAAAAGCACACTAATCTTCCTCTTAAAGTTCATGCCCTTCTTCATTGATGTGGACTGAAACTCACCTGATTAATCATGAAAGAGTGGGATGACAATTTGAGTCGGCCATCTTAATAAGAAAACCATGATCGGTGGCCAATACTCCTTTCCTGAACACGACGAGGAAAAAATCAGACGCTATAGACTGAGATTATGAGTGAAAATATTTGAAGATAATGGCGAACTTCTAGTTTAATAAATTCTGTAATTAGCAGCCCTTTTTCTATTTTTTGTCAATGAAAAATGCCATTTTATTTAACAATGGAGAAATTACTTCAGGAGTCATAATCGCAGCTACAGGTGCTTTATTTTCTCTAAAATTTTACTAGAAATTAAACCTAAATTCATATCGAAATTTCAATTTACTCCTATTTATCGATATTTCGACAATTTACCGAATCCCATTCGAACACACACACGTAAGCACCACACAAACCTGGTCCGACCAATCACACAGCTCCGTCTGTCGTGCAGTGTGCGTGGGTGGAGAGGAGGTTATAAAGGGGCCCGGTGAAAGTGCCTCCTGTCATTTACAAGCACCCATGCATCAACGCCGTGGTAGCCAGCAAATCTCCCAACCTGAGGAGGATCTAAAAACGGTTGAAATTCGTCGTCCCGACGCTAGTCACCCTTGGGGAATATGCTACGCTGTTCTCCCTGATGGACCCGAGATTCTGAAGGTTGGTTTAACTACTTAAAGCAGATTTCGGAAGGACAGATACCAGGGTATATAGCATGTATTTTTCATGAATTAAGAATTCGTTTAGTTAAAACCCTTAGCTACCATACAATTGACAATTTTTCTGATTTTCACCTTAGATTATAAATGAAAGTCCGGCCTACGGACACCTCCGAAGTGGTCAGGTTATCAAGACCATTAATGGACAATCTGTGTTGGGCTTGAAACGAGAGGATATCATTGAACTGCTCAACATTGACGATGAAGTTGTGGTACTTGAAGTCACACAGTAAATTCCTTTAAAAATCGCAATTACCTGGTTCCAATTAGAGCTTCTACAGTGGACGTGAAGTCAGTTCAATTTGGTCGTGAATATGGAAGAGGCTCAGTGGAACCACAGGGCTATAGTAAGTCCGACTTCAAACTTTTACAAAAACATTCCTGGATTCCATTTGTAGATCGATTCGATTGATTCGAAACCTCTGCGATTTAAATTTAAAATATGACCCCGTGTTGGTTTTAGCTCGTGGACTGCGACGAAACAGCGAGATGTCGATTTCATCTCTCACCGAGCGTCGAGGAAGCAATGCATGCGTAGCGATGCCCAGCAACCTGCCTGACTGTCGAGGTGAATTCGCTCGAATTCACCAGCAACGCAAGCAATCACGCGAAATGACCTTGAAGGAGTTGCAGAATCTTCGCAATCAGCGCGCCGCCTCCGTGGATGTGTATGAGCGAGAACGTCGTCGAAGTTCCGGAGCCCGTCCCCAGCTGCCCATGGGTCTGCCAGTGAAACCCGACGGGCTCCCAGTGCCCAAGCAGACTTCCTCGACTCTGGACGCCCTTCCAGAGACGCCGAGGGAAGAGACGAACATGGGAATGTCGGGTCTGCGTTATATGGGAGTCCACATCCCCTCGAGGTCATTCAGAGCACTTGCTTCCCTCATGGGCATGGACCCTTCTGGCGCTGATATGGATCAAATCAAACCTACATCCAATGGTGAGCTAAACAGGCTGGATATTTAAACATTTCATATTCGATGAGGTCCCCTATGGGTAAATTAAAATAATTTGTAGTTTTTACGGCAATTGTAAAATAATCTATTAATAAAATTTCATATTATATAAATAAGAGTGGTCTTTTGGACAAGGGGAATTATACAACCTAGTTTAAGCATCGGTGAAAACTGCAAACACTGAAGGCGTTTAGTGACATTTGATATTTTAACTGAAAATAAGGTTCCATTTTCGATTTACATTATTAGATTGCAAAAAACTTTGTAAAATTGATTCCAGCGTATTTTAAAATCGACCGACTGAGTGAATGACTTTGCAGCTACAAATTTTCGCGGTTTTTCAACCTGTATTTGCAATTTGTAAAACGAATTAACTCCCCTTAAATAAAGCATATTAATATTATTTTCATCTCTGAGTTGGAGTAGTTAGATCTTTAGATCTAACATAAAATACTTCTTTCGAAGTGTGAAAACATCTTTGTTTTCGAAAAAAAGGTTTTTTAAGTTCTATATTTTTGCAATATGAATATTCGAGATTAATAGCATAGACATTACTCAATGTCTAACTTGTCAACCAACCGAGAACAGGGATCAACAACACCCAAATAGGTAGTTATCCATGACTTCACTCCAGTTTCAGCTCCATTTCGATTGTCTATCACTGAACCATAGCCTCGTTTATTGAATAACAAAAAGTGAATGTTAATTGGTCCTTCCAAATCTTTCCAGAACCCTGTAAGACGGTGATTGACGTGCGAGCGACGGCTGAAGCGATGCGTCAGGAGTCGTCTGAGACGCTCCTCCATCGATTGCAACAGCTCCCTCCCGCCTCAACCCCCCTCGAATTTCCCCGCATCCTCCTCTTCTGTCAAGGCACAGTGATCCGTATCTCCTCCCTTCTCTACCTGACCATCACATTTACTACTTATTTATTGCATTGAGACCGGGCTGCGCAGCACAAAATATATATGCATTATTTTACTGATATATACGTGTCGATTCTCGACCTTTCTGGCAGTGTTTATTACACCCTAGCTAGTCTCAACCAATATTCCCTACACGGCCACTTAAAACAAATATTGGAGTTAAAATCAGATAAAGAAGTTTCTGGCATTGAAAAAAAAGCAGCCAAAGTATTTTAAGGCCTTTTGTGGGAGGGTGAGTGGTCTATTATCAGCTTTTGCAAGTTAGAAGCACGTAAAAATGCTTATATAATGTAATAGGGACGTGCAGGAGTTGGACACAATTGCATAAACACCTAACGTTTTGCCATCATTATATTTGAATATGTTCTAAACTACCAAAACCTAACATACTTCAATGCTTTTTGCTTATCATTTTTGCTATTTGATATTTCTATTTGAAATAAATAGCGTTTCAAGAGGTGCTGTTCCAAAAGAGAAGGATAAAAGTCGTCCTCAGCCGAAAGTCGAAGTCGAACTCTCCTAAAATCACCTTAGAGCTCCTTCATGGACACCGAGGGAACCCCGTTTCCACAAAAACTGTTCTTCATCGGGAGCTGCACACGTGGAGCTAGAGATGCAATTAGGAAACTTCTGCTGTGAAAGCCAAACGTTTCAGAGATTCTGGAATGGTGGAGTTGAAACCTCCAGCAGAACTGGTCCCTTGAGTAGTGGAAAATTGAGAATGCGTTTAAAGGTAGCCGAAAGAAGCATTTAATCTAGACCGTACAACATGGCGAGGGTTCTGCGACGATGACCTAGAATGCCATTTCATGGAAATCCACCGCCGGGACAATGAAATTCCCTTCAAGGAAGAAAAAAGAGGCGAGAATTTTGGGTAACCAGGCTCATCATCCTAAGGCTCAAGAACAGTTTCCACCATCTTTCAAGATGATAATGTAGCACAATCCATACTGCGGCATGAAAAGCATTCTAGTGAAGCTGGGCATCTCATCGGGCCATCACAATCCCAAGACATCAGCATTATGAGGCATTGATGTTTGGTTGTAGAGATTCAAGGAAGGAGTCGTCGATGTCTGCCACTACCATAGTCTCTAACAGAAGTGAGGGGTGTTTTGATTGGAAAACAATTAGCAATTTTTACGAATCAACATCTCGGAGATTAGAGATTACAATTGCCCTAAAATGTGGGACCACACCAAATTAAAATACTTTTTTTTGCCTCCTCAGATGTTTTCACTATTTTGTCCATCACCTGCATACATTTGAAAAAGCAGTTAACGCAGTAATTTCAAATTGCCTAGCCTATAAGTTGTGCTGATCCCTTGAACGAAACTAGTAGGCTTGGGTAATTCTCATTGTTTTCAGTGAGTGGAGATATCTCTCGCGTTGTCTTGTGCTTATGCAAATCCAACAAACAGCTCTTGTCTCATTCACGTGTCTGCCTTTTCCAAAGTGTTGACCACTTGGTAGTGCTAAGACTTTCTTAGACCAAATTTAATGATTCTATACGCCATTAGAAGAAAGAATTAACTATTAATTATTTATATCAATAGGAGATTTTTCAAGACTTGAAATTCTACAAAATGCATAATATCTCTTCATGCAATTCTAAGCAATAATTTGATTTCGAAATATCGTCACGTTAATGGGATGCCATTTAGAAAGGTTCTTTCTTTATACTTTTGCTCATTTTTTAATATGAATATCTTTCTGTGTTTAAAAAGTCTATCTCATTCGGCATTAAATGGTGATAAAGTTTTCTCCTAAATATCATCTGAAGCATCTGAACAGGAATTAATTCCATTTTTTAGAACTCTGCTTCGTGAGATCGTTTTCCCTAAATACAGGATAACTTGAGGATGTTTATAACAAAAGCGGAAGAAGGAAGTCTTTGGCCTTATTCGCAGGACATTAGACGAAATAAATGTCACCCCATCTGATGACTCACTCGGAACATAGCTGTCATACTTTGCCACCAATAGATGTTTTTAAGGTTAGTCAAGAGGGTCCATTTTGATAAAGAAGTCGTATTTGTGGCATTTAAAAAGGCACAGAAGATTTCGAGACAATAATGCGAGCATACGATTTGAGAAAGTTAAATTGCTTTTATCCCAAGTCGAGTATTGACATGTGTTCACAACATTTACGGTCTTTCTGAGGCATGTCACTTATCGAAATATCTTCAAGGTTAGAATATAATTTGTATTATTAAAGTCTCATTCACTAGAAGGGTTGCTTTTATACTTATTCAATGTCATGACATTGAAAAGAAAAGCTTAATTAATTTGCTTCACCTCGATAGCTCTTTTTACGGTTAACGAACTATTAGTTGAAGAATACCACCTATACTGGGAGATAGAGTTTGATTCTCCCCTTGATAAATTAGTATGTCCTTTCACTTATTACTATGATTCATCTATTAAGTTTCTGTTTATAAGGCTAAGATTTTTCCCACCCAAAGTACTGGAACTGAAATAGTGAACATAAGATTGTGAAATTGACACACAACAGCTGATGAGAGAATTAATAAATTAAAGTTATTTCGCTGCGACCGCGGAATTTTGTCCTTATGCCTGTAATACGTGTCCTCATCTCTATGCGGTGGTAAATAAATCTTTTATTGCTATGCTAATACAGATATTATTTTGAGAGGATTCGCAATTAATAAAAAATCGAGAGCTCACTATCGTTTAATTGGTTCGAAGTGAAATTTTCGTATAGTTTGTCTTAAAATCCACATTTTTCATGCACGCATTTATCTTAAAAGACACTTATTAATAAGAAAGTCATCTTAATTTCAGTTTTTTATAAGTAAAAAAGAAGCAATTAGATTGCCGTAAAAACTTTGATATGGAAGTCCTTTAAAGTGGTTACCACTTTAAATCTTAAAATCTTATAAGTTGCTATATATCTCTCCACAATGACTGTTTGGCTATTAACATTTTTAAATAAAAACCTATTTCGCAAGTGTCTTAATAAGTTAACAAACGTTAAATGCTTTCGGTGTTCTTGTTTCTAAGGGGATTATTCAAAATTATAGTCAAAAATGCTTTGTGTAAGAAATTTAGAATATTCTATTAACTGTAAGCTTTCAACAACTGCCAAGTCATTTTCACTTAGCAAAGTTATTAGCAAATTAAAATGGTGTTTGTACCTCAGTGTTGATGTGACACAATTAGTACCAATATTTGTGAGGAAATGATAGAAAACGACCTATCTAATAAAGCCGATGAGTGTGTTATCAACTTTCTAAATGGATATCGGGTAGGAGGAGGGTTGTTTTCTGTGTGTTTATGAGTAATCATTAGAATAACTAAAATATATATTCAATATTCACTACACACTGTAAATGGTTAAGTCTATCTAAAGTCATGGAATTTCGTCTTAATTTCAAAAATGGGTATAGTAGAATTTAACAGTTTACTCTTATCTCGCCAGTAGTGATACGGTTAGGATTTAACGTCCGTAATGGTTTATGTTAGCTGCATTGATAATAGAAATACCTTCTTAAATAAATGTTTACACTGAATCCCTTGGGTCCCGCCTAATTTCTAATAAGTAGACATGTGATTAAATGTTGCATTTAATTAAAGATTCTATCACCAATGTACTTTTCTTGATTAACTTGATTTGAACTACCCTTAACTACCGATTCCGACTCAGATTGTACAGTTGGATAAGCTCCTTTAATGGCTGTTCGCTCTTTAAGGAGCAGCTTATCTTCAAACTCAACTCAACGTCTGACTTAATAGTCATCATCTAGGTTGAAATCTCCACTTCTGAATTTCCCAAACCACCTTCTCTTACCACTTTCTGTCACGATTCCTCTCTGTAAGCTGGATGAATGCTTCTAGCCACTTTCCCAGATGATGCCGAATTTCAGCGCACTTTCTCTGATTATCTATGATTTTCATCCACCTGATAACACGCTTATCAAAAACATTGTAAAATTCTTTTGATTTCTATTATTCGAAGAAAACGCAAATGCCAGAACAGAATTGCAAAAGCTGTTTCTTCCAAATGATCTTAAAAGCTACGAAACGAATCTTAGTCTCAGCGAGTAAGAAAAATGTCTCCCAAACCAAGTCGTTTTATCGTTTGCGCCGTGATTTTGCTGTTTGGGGACGTGCTGCAATTCCCTCACAAAACATCACCAACCATTTTCGATTCATTAGAGCAGGTCGTTTCTCCTACTCAAAGCTTTGTTCAAACGTCCTATTTACTGACTGCAGGTTTGAGTATAACTGTTGCTGTATTATTGGATTATTCATTGGCGATCCCATCAGATTAGTGACAGAAGTTCCCTTTTCGGCTGTGACTGTGGCTGGAGTTGTCGCCTTTACGAACCTACCATCGTCTAACATTTACGACTATCAAAAAAGCGGAAAAAAGTTGACTACAATGGAGAAAAGAGCAGATTTCGTTAAAATGAGATTTAAAATTGTTTGCTGACAAATCATGGGTAGTCACCCATTTTCCAAATTTTGGAGCTGCTCAAGTTTTTGAAGTTTAAGATAGTGAACAATTGTATGACTTAAACAAAGCTTAATAATCAATTAAACTCAACTGACAAAGCATGATAGGCGTCTTCAGGACTGATTCATGAGGTTTAAAGTCACCACACACAACCAGACTTTTGGCTCGATTTTCTGAATTTCGCAAAGCGACAGCTGAAGCCGTCTTTGTTCATTCCTCTACAGACAGAGTGAATTTTTATAGCCACTTTATCGGGAGCTGAGTTTTCTTTCTTAAACTCTTAAAACATGATGAGTTTCAGATGATTCTTGGGTACTTCCAAATGTTCATCTTTATTACGCATTCTAACATACTTTCAATTTTAATTCAATTTAAAATAAGTAAAACTGGAACAGAACTTTATGGTTCTCATCAAATAAAACTGTACAACCTCCTATTAAATTTGAGTTTATTTTAAAATCGTATGGTAGGGTATGTCAGGAACTACCCAGTCCCTCCAATTATGATCACATAAATCTTAAAAGAAATAATAATTTTACAAACTTTCCAGGCAGACAGCTATCGATGAATTAGGTACCAAATGCCCGTGGTGACTCACCAAGAAACTTTGACATTCGGAACAGGAATTTATGTCCAGCTGCTGAACCCACTTGTAGACTGTCGGCCTTTTCGTATAAAAGACTCTCAAAATCTATGATTCCGTGGTCGACAAAGTAGGATTATTTAGAGGGTCTGATCTTTACACGAATTTCATGAAATTGATAGCAGGTAACTGAGAGAGAGAGGGAAAAACCAGGTGAAGTGTTATGGCATGTTTTGGTTAGTTTAAATTTGCTAATTTTACTGATGTGAGAAATTCCCCCAAACTTTTTGATACATCATATCAGGTGAGTATTTTAACTAACTAAAATACCTGAAAACTCATCCCGATGATACATAGAAATCAGGTCATTCCACAGTCTCTCTCCAAATGTTAAAAATTCAATCACCATTGTACTCGCCTTTAGTATCTATGATTTTCTCCGGTTTTTCAACAAGCTTATTAGTGGAATTTTGTAAAAAGGTATTTTGGTTTTGATTCGAAAAACTCTAAAGTGATGATTTTAATGTTTTCTTGCTAGCATATTAAAGGCTGTTTCTTCTCCAAAATGCATGTAGTCTGAATGAGGAGCAAGGTAGTGAGGATCTTTCTTCCAACAAAGTGATTCTTTTCATATGTATTTCACACGAAAACACGTTCCCATGTGCAAATAACTTGCAAATGACCTACGGAAATTCAAATGATATGCGTTGGTAACAGACGCAACACTTGCACGTGTTTCCCGCTGAACGCCTTATATAACTAATATCCACATTGGGAATTTAATGACGAATCTTGCAAGAAAAGCAATGTTTACCCTAGTCGGAATTTACTCTAGAAAAACGATACATTAAATCGGGAAAATGCGGTGAAGAAGAATCCGCTGATTCGATTTGTTTCTGTTTATAAATGACAGTTATCCAACAGTTGTCAGTTGATGAAAGTGAAACAAAGGCCTTTGTACAATCATTCAGCTAGTATTGTAAATGATATTGATAATTGTTTGCTAAATTTTGACGAAATGATGGCTACTCTCACCAAGTTCTGCACTGAATTCCATTATCGTCAAAAGATCGAACTGCGGTGCTCAAAATGACCTCCCAATTCGCACCAGCGGCTCAGCTTGACGTCAGTTATGTAGTCTCGACAGCTCATGTTCTAAAGCTCATGCTACTGGACTTCCCCGTCGCCAATCAAAGTCTGAGTCATGTCCTCTTTGTTCCCATTCTATGTAACACTTCTAGAAAACGATCTGGTACGTTTGCTCCAAAAATTCTCTCTCCTCTTCCATCATACTTGAAACGGCCGATAAATCTTAGACAGAATCTAAGTGTAACCTATCCACTGCAAACCAAACCAATTAAAATAAATTCAAATACATAGATAGTATTAATAGGTCTTTAGAAATATGTAGATTTTGTAAAAAATCAGAGATTAAAAACCAACTCACTTGACTAATCATTGAAGGCGTCTATGCAACGTTCTCTAAAATTAGGGAAAGTTTTTAATTATATTCTAGAGCTAAAAAGTTGAAATGGCACCACACACAGGCTGCTTACTCCTTAACATGACGAATTAGGACTGAGTCAACTTGTTTTGAATGCTCTTCTGTTATCCTTAACTGCGGTGGTGTAGCTAACTACAGACTCACGTGTCAAAACAGAGTCCAATTTCGCATTTGAATCAAAATCCAAAACAAGTAATACAATCATGTTATTACATGTTAATCTAACAATATTTAAGGTAAGTGTATCTTGCTCTTTTAAAGACTGGTAAATGAACTCCTTCCAAATGCGTTATTAATATTGCAAAACACTGCTCATGGGTTTTCAAGAGAAGCTCTTCGGTGAATTCAAGGTCATTGTCGTCCTCAGACTGTCATCTCCTAGACTACGTGTTGAAAAACAAGGCTCTGTTGACACAGAGCCCGTTGAGTACAATTATGTAGATGCTAAAAGCCTTTCTCGCTAGGTTTGGTGGGAAACTTTGAATCAAGCTCTCTGTAGTACGCGCATCATGAAAAATTAGCTGGTAGTTTTTGACTGATCACGCAACTTATAAGCGAGGGAGAAAGGCAAAGATTCTTTTCCTTTGCGGATGTAGCCTCGATGCCAGCCAGTCGTGAAAGTTTAATAATTTTTTGATTTTTTGTAATTACACTTAATATAATTACTATTTTCGAATGGGATTCACACAGAAATGAATAATCTTGGTTAAATTGTCGCCATTTATAAATCGTTTCTCCCTGGATAATGAAAACTTTTGAAATAGAAAGATTTAGCGTGAATAACTCAACCACTTTCTAGATGTATCGCTAATTTAGCGAAAGTGGCACCTTAACACAAATGTTCAAACTCGCAATTTATTTATCAATATGTTAAACACATTGTTGACAGGCCGTATTTTGTTTAAAGAAAAGATGATAACGTTACGATGCTATTTTCATTGCCCTGAGTGAACAAAATTGAAGCAGACTCAGGTGATTTTATCAGAGGATTAAAAAAAGAGGCAACCCTCATTAAGGATTCACTTTTTTGCTGAGGGTCATTCATTAAGGGGATTGAGGGTGTTTCATTGACCAAAGTCGATTTACTGTCAAATTAAAGACCTGCTGACAAGCTACGAATCTTAAAAAGCAGTTGACTGACAGATATCTTATATTTACTTCCGAAAAGGTAAAATTGAAGGTCCTTAAGCTGCTTAAAAATCAGTATTTCGGAGCCAAAAGCACAATTTTTTGCATATGTGTTCATAGACAATAAACAAATAACATTAGGCTACTCTTGAGAAGTTATTAATTAAATTTAAGAAATATAAATACGGGTGAGGCAGTTGTAGTGATTTTTGGAGCACATTTCATGAAATAAGAACTGTCCTTTCCTCATAGAAACTTTGCTATAACTGAAAAATGTAAACTGACGTGCAATTTAATTTAGAAAAAAAGTAGGTGCTCTTATTTCACGTTGCTAAGTATAATACCATTGATTTGTAGAGGTCGTTGGGTAAAGTGAAACTATTGGCTAGCCTATTCACGTGCTCGTATCTGATTGGTTCCAGGTAAGACGATAACAGGCAGTCTTCGTGTAGCAGAATTTACCAACTGGCGCAGTCATGAATGCCTCCGAAGAGGAGATCACTGTGCCTAAGGTTGCCTTGGCCTCATGGAATTTCGAGGAGGTCTCCAATTTCTTATGCCTGGCTCTCTTCATCCTCGTTATCCTCCTCATGAAATATGTCTACCACAAGATGAAATGGATCGCCTCCTACGTTCCAGAGTCCCTCATTCTCATCTGTGTTGGTCTCATCTTCGGAGCGATCGTCTGGTATGTGCCGGAAGTCGCACCTCACCTCAAAACCATTCGGTTGACCCCGAGCCTGTTTTTCAACATCCTCCTACCACCGATAGTCCTGGAATCAGCCTACAGTCTTTTCAATCGAACATTCGCTGACTACTTTATACCCATCATGCTCTTCGCTGTTGTGGGAACTGTGCTCAACTTTCTGCTCATCGGATTCGGGATGTACGGTGTGGATGTGCTGATGGGATTGGGCAGTCCGCCACTGGATCTGTCGATGAATGAATATCTTCTCTTCGCATCTCTAATAGTAGCGGTGGATCCGGTAGCGGTGCTAGCTATCTTTCAGGACATTGGCGTCGATCCTAGCCTCTATTACATGGTATTTGGTGAGTCCTTACTCAATGATGCAGTAACGGTTGTGCTTTACAACATCATGAGTGCCTTCGTAGCAGCAGAACGGATTGTCCCTACTGAGGTTATCATCGGAATTGGGTCTTTCTTTACGGTTTCTCTTGGTGGAGCTCTGGTTGGACTCATTTTGGGAATTCTTTCATGTCTCATCACTAGGCTTTCCATGCTGTCCGGCCCTCTGCCCTTGATTCTTATGAGTTACATTGCCTACATGGTTGGCGATATGTTTGGATGGTCGGGCATCATCTCGATGATTGTTTGTGGAGTCTTTCAAGCAGCCTATGCCTTTCACAATTTGCAGCCTCTTAAAGTCATTATGCTGCGCAGTCTCGTGGAACAACTCTCCTCAATCTGTGAAGCCATCATCTTCCTACTTCTGGGTTTAGAAGTAATGGCCACCAACCTGATTTGGCATACACAGTTCATAATGACAGCGGTAGTTTTATGTCTCCTCGCAAGATTCCTCATCACCTTTATACTATCGTCTATCATTAATCACAACAGGCCGACGCATTCAAGGATCCACTGGACAGAACAGATTATAATCAGCTACGGTGGCTTGCGTGGAGCAGTGGCATTTTCCCTGGCTATCTTGATCGACGCTAATTTCTTGGGCAAGAATGGAGAAACAGCACGAAATGTAATAATCACTACTAGCCTTGTGATAATCCTCTTCACAGTGGCCTTCATGGGAATAACAATGAAGCCTTTAGTGCGTTTGCTAAACATTCGTTTAGCTGGAGACAGAAGTACTACGCTCCTGTCCACCCTCAACCGATCAGTTATGAATCAAGCTCTGGTGTACATTGAAACTCTGCTTGGAGAGCAGGGCACACATCATTGGCGTGATGTATTGTATAAACTAGACGACAAGTACATCAGACCCTTTCTGCAGCGAAATGCGCTGAGGCACAACGAGAAAATCATCCACGAATTCGAGAAGTATGCTCTGGAGATTCACAAGGAGGCAATCGAGAAACGGAAAATGCTTGATCCCGATGTGAGTGAGAGAAGCTGTGCTATGCAGACCTCGGGAGATGCCTCTGCTGAGCCCGACAGGATCAGACGGAGACCAAAACTCCACCGATATCCAACCACTCCGTTTGAGATGCTGGAGGACAATGCGGAAAAGAGCATATATGAGCCCTCCGTGAAGCTGAATATGCCTGAGTACTTTCGAAGACGTCTTGATGTGGCCAGCATGTATCAAGGCGATGATTCAGACGTGTTTGCACCCGACCGAAACATTTCCCATCGCGCTAAAGATGCTCATTTCGCGAGGTTTGGTCGGGATCAACAGCAACTCTACGAGGCTCTGTATGACCACATCAAGGGACCGCATGGTAAAAAGGGTGGTTTGAAGCCTTCCCGGGCCCTGAGTGTTGATTCAGCTGCGCCGACACCGGTGCCAGCAAAACGAATGCTTGCTCGAAGGTTTATGCGGACCCGAACTGAAGCTTCTTCGACCTCTAGGCAACCATCATCTTCCACGTCACCGCAAAGTCCCGAACAACAGGAGCTGATAACACGACCCCACTTCCCGAGATTGTCTAGGCATCCAAGGTATCGATCTTCTACTTCTCACGATGTCTAATTACTTGCTTCTTCCATCTCTTTCCTTCCTTTTTGAACAATGCAGGCACCAACACAGCCCCGTTTGATACGCTGCTAGAAAATCCTGTGCAAACAGACACTCTTTTACAGCTAGGAAAGACTGTCTGTAGATTTATAGTCTAGTCAATAAAAAGTGTTTAGTTTCACGGGTCCAATAAATGTAGGTAGTCTGTACGATAATGTACTATTTGCCTTAGTATAGGTCAACGCGTAATCTAAAAGAATCAGTTATTAGTCAGAAAAGTCCTTGCAGTAGAATTTCTTTGCAGTTTTCACATTCCTTGGACTGTGATCAATCACTTGATCAATCACTCTGTTCATTAAAGCCTTCGAAATGTCTTATTTCGATTAGTCAAAACTTTTAAATAATTTAATGAAGTTGATTTTGAGACTTTCTTATAAGTCTAAAAGCAGGTTTTATGATAAACTAAACCACCATAAAAATTGGTTCTTGGAAAATTATCACTTCAATTTGAAAATCACAGAGAAAATTTGCATCTGCTACTTTAATTTTTCGCGTAAATCCCATAGGTGTAATTAGCATGGTTATAACTACAATCTGTTTAGTACTTCTACATTAATAAAGATTATAATTATAGCGTCAACCCGAAATTTTAATGGATCCTGAATCTTGACTACGTCGTTAGATTGCACATCACATTTCTTACAGTGTATAATAACTTGTCTATTGAAATCATTAGGTAGATTGGAAATACTTGTCATAGACTGATGAGGTAGTCAGTTAGTTTTCGGAGAGTGTAGGACTTAAAATATATTGTTATTTTAAAATGGTAAGGGTAATTGAGTTCCTGAAAGATAATTTATTATTTTGCGGTTTTTAATTCATGCGAGTAAGAGGAGTAAAATTGAAGTTTGTCTGACACTCTGTTAAGTACTTAATTCACTAGTAAAAGTACGTAGATTATGGCCATCGAAAAATTAGAGCTCTCTACTGAAGTATGCCGATTATTCTAGTTCTGTATCCGAAGCTATGCTGCCTAAATAATGCGTTTTTTAGACTTTACGTGCGATTCCGATAAGCAACTACAAACGTATATTCAATGTAACAATGACTTAAATAGCTATGCCCAATATACAGTTATTAAAGGAAAGAGCATAAAATATAGTTCGCAACAGCCGAAAAATTCTAAATTTTTTTGCAGAACAGCACTTCTTTAATTTTCACCAAATAAATAAATGTCCACCTTAATGTTTAAATAATGAACAGTTTCATAAGTGAATAAGACGTTCATGAAGCCTGATACTTGCCACACTGCTTCAAGTGCTAGTCACTTAAAACACGTTTTAACCAGAAACAGTAAAATATCGCTACGAATCGCCGCGGCATATACAGGAAGTCACATGTATTTTGGCATTTAGCGCTAATAACTATTTGAAGATAACGCTAGAGCAGCTAAGAGCTTTAGAAATGATAATTATTCGGTAGGCGGAAATGGAAAGTTAGTAGCACGACATGGCAATAGGCACTGGTTTTTCTATGACTTTACCCAAACAGCTCTCACTACTCACATTCTGAAGTATCGATTTAGTTTTAGCAGTTAAGTTGGAGGTAATTCACTTTATTACTTAGACCACGTAGACAAGTTACCACCAAAATTCAATTTAAATTACAATAAACTTATTTTACACTTTTTGTAAGGCATAAAGTATAATTATTTGTTCACAAAGACAAATATTTCCAAATAGCGCGACGAAGTCATTCATCTTGCATAATGACGTAGTCATAATCCAATGTTTGAGCACCGATACGCTTCGTATAACTGCTATAACTTGGAAATGTAGAATAATTAAATAGAATAAATATGTATCCTTCATATGGGAACAAAGCCCAATTTATTTTTTCACAATGATAAAATTTTTTCCTTCTCCATGCACGCATTTGGGATAAATAGCAGTAAATTAGCTTGGAAAATGAACAGCAGATACTATTTCATTTTGAATAAAAGCATTTAAAATACTTGATGTCCAAGTTACTTCGCTGTGTAATGCCATTTTGCGATAGAAACTGTGTGAGATATATAAATCAGAAATTCAACCGCTTCAGTGTTTTTCTACAAGCACCCCTAGCCTTATCCACTAAGACAAGTTTCATGAAAGTTAAATCTGACTTCATAGTATAACTCTGCATTCACTGGTATTTCATTGCTGGTAAAGTATTTTTAGCATGAAATTTTCATTTTATTGGTAGCACATACAACTATGATGAGAACTTTTAAATTAGGATTATAAATTTGTTATCTTTGAATGGCAGCCAAACTCCCAGTAGCATATTAATGATGAGGAAACACTAAAAGCTTACAATGAATGCCAAGTCAAAATTCTGTCCTATTTTACTGACTGTGATTTTGTTTGGAATGTCGGTGTACCCATTCAAAGAGCAGCAACTTTGTGATAAAATCTAATTTGTCCGACACTCCAGCCACACCCAGAGTACTTTTGCTTTGGTTTCACTTCTCTTGCTGAAAATAGCAGATGTTCACATAGGTAAAAATCCTTTTCATTCACTAATTTGCTGAACTTGAAACCATAGATTCTCCGATTAACACGAATTTTAAACTTCGGATTCTTCTTTATGACAGCAACGCGTTACTCTATGGCTTTTTATTTAATAAAACATGGTATTTCAAATCTAGGATGTATTTAAACCATTTTATTCAGTGATCCTGTCCAAGAATATGCATCTAAAAACTGATTGTGAAAATCGATTTAGGATAATTTTTATTAAAAGTATCTTTTCTCATAGACATAACATGTTTCTAACCTTAATGAATTGTAACATATTGATTTTAGGGTCAATATTTTTTTTCTTGTTTGTGTGGAAATATTGACTGGCCGGGTTTTTCAAAAGTAAAATGTTTCTATTGCAGTCCTCAATGTTTTCAACTTCAATTAAAAAACGACTGCTTAAATTACCCTAACTTTAATTGCCCTTTTCAAGGCCGAGTGAGTGCTTGATATCACAATAAGACCCAATTTCGTTTTATGCATGTCAGATGGGTCCTAATGGCATTCAGCAGAAGGCTCTTTGAAACCAGTTAAGATCTAGGTCATCGAAGTGCCGAACGGAGATACTTGACAACTCTTGAGTTTAATAACAAGTGTAGTTGGTGCAGTAGGCTATCGTCCTGAGGTCCTTAGAGTTTAATGGTAGCTTGTTTCGTTAATGCCGAGGTTGTAAACTAGACTCTTCATGTCGTGGTCATAGAGAAATAAGAAGCTGATTAGAATTTCCCAGTTTCTAAGTCTATTGCCTTAATTATATATAAGTCTAGCTAAATTGTATCCATTACTATTATTTGAGCCTCAAAATCCAATATTTAGTTAAGTTTGAGACTCCTAAATTATCACTACGAGAATAATCGAAAGAATTTTACAAAAAAACAAATAGCATTTTTATAAAATGATATGGGATTACTTCAGTTACTTAACAAAAGAGTTTCCTTATTGAAGGCACGAATTCTACAATGAATTCTTTTTTTCGGAGCACATGTCTTAGAATGAACTGTGCTGTCGATTTTTGTCTTCTTTAATTCAATTCGGTTCACGAAAAGAACGATTCATTTCTGAGTGGTTGATTTATAGCGATTGCAAAAGAGAAGATCTTTACTTGGCGTGTTAATTCGTAACTCTGTCATCGCTAGTGTTTTAAAATCACCTTTTTGTTATGGAAACCCGAGAACTTTCATATCATGTGCTTAATGATTTATTAAAAGTTTTGTAATCGTTATTTTACTGAAATTACCCTTGATTATACTAAGCCCTAATTAAGATTGATAATGTTATACTAAAACAACTCTTTCAAGGTTTATCAAATCAACCGAAAATGAATTGAAAATTTTTAGATGAAACTGGAGAATCACCTCCTTGAGACTGGTGGAACAATTTAGAAGTTATGCATGTGAAAGCATCTTACAAGTCAGTAGGAGTCAAAGCGCTTTCATATGGTTGACTTTTACTATTGAATTAACAAAAGTAGAAACTGTAGATTTATGTTGAATCGATTCGTCCAATTTCGATGTCTTTAAAGTAAAATTACTAAAGTTCTTGTTTCATTTCCAAGTGTATCCAGACACTGAGTATAAGCTGTGCTCACATTTTATCTAAAACTCAAATATAGCTATCTTACATCTAGTGTTTCATAAAGTTACTTCCGGTAAATAAAAAGCAATTTACTTTTGATTAAAGCTGAAATTCATCTTAATCAACTCCACACATACTTATTATATGAAAAATTATGCACAACCTAGTTATCAGCTCATTTCTAATTCATCATCTAACCTCGGACGAAAGAAATGTATTAAGAATCCGGTAAAATGATCAACTCCTCCACTGTTGAAACAAGAGGTGTCCGGTTTAACTTTTCTTCTGCAGATTTTCTAAGGGTGTTGGCGCCTGCATTTCTACCTTAACTCGTAATTGCGGCAAAAATAATAAGTGGGAGTCACACGAGTTAATTGCCTCACTTAGAACTTACTAGCCTAGCAGCTGAAAGGTCAATGCAAGTACGGAAGGCCGTTTGAACGAGTTTCAAATCACTGTTTTGAGCCATAATTCTAGTTTATTCAGAATTAGATTGATATCAGGTGGCAGAAGTTAAAAAATTGACATTATAAAACCTCCATCACCCATGTGACTGACGTCGAGATTCATCATCGAAGAGAATAACTGATTTTTGCTGATCATGACTACTGCCTGATTGTTCATTAAGACTGAAAAATCCATGAAATTGGTAGTAGAAAATTAAAAAATATGTGAAGCAGATCATTTGACTGCACTCGAGAATGTCGTGGTTCCTGAAAAACTGGTATAAACGGTGCTGAGTGAATGCAAAAGCTTTCTACGTGTAATATAGTTGGAGGTAATAACTAGGGCTGCTAATACTATGTCATAAGTGAGGAAAAGTCAAAGCAGTAGTCAGCGAATTCGAACATTGTCAAGCAAACCCATCAGTCCTGTCCGAATATTTTAGCTAAAAGAGCAAGTGACCGAATATTGTACTTACTTAATGATTCATTATCCATGTCCTCCTTTGATTAAAGATCCATTTATCACCTTCAGCCATAAGTCCATCTTCCAAAAGTTAATGGGAACTTTGAAGAGATTAGATTTCCTCAAATCGAGATCTGGGTTTTCTCAGAACCTTTTCATATCGCAACCAATTTCCAAGTTGAGGAACTTTTCTGAATCGATGAAGATGGCAACGAACAGTTGTGAGGTTTGAACTTAATTACCTATCTTAAATCAGCTATTGAACTTGGATAAGCTTCCTTAAAGGCTGCTTATCTAAGGGAGGGTTGCAATCAAACTCAACTGTACGTGTTCCGTTTCAATCTTCATCTTCGCAAAGAGAGAAATCTCTACTTCCATAGAATTTTATAAACCATCTTTCGTTCGTCGGCTATTGAGTTTCCTTCCTTTGTTAAGTCTATAAGACATTAAGTGCCTCAAAAGATCATTTGGTACTTCCGCATTGGCAGAGTTGCCATCAGGCAAAATTTACCTTACTGTATTGTAAGGTAGAACAATGCTCAACTCCACAAGACATGGTGCCCCTCGAACTTCGTTCAATTTAAAAAGAGAAAATTAGGACGTAGTTTATTGAAATCATTTGATATGTTACAGATCTTAACTAGAAGATGGTTTTTTATGATAATTGTGGCGCTGCTAGAACAGACACATCACTTCTAAAGTAGCGCTGCAAATTTTGGAAAAGACCCTCCTCCTCGTATCAGCTTGCTCCAGTATCCATCATGTTGAAGCATTTTCATATTGTAGAAAAAAATATGTTGTGAATTTGCAATAATGCTGGCAAATTCACCACGAGCGCCTGTTTAATAAGTCTCTCTTTTCCACTACACTACTATAATTACAACCATGTGAACAAGTATTTTTTATTGTTGGTTAAATATCTCTCTTATATCGTTTCACGGACTCGAAAGAGTAAATTACGCCGCATGTCTTGATATCCGAAAAAATCTGTGAAGGCAATTTTATGGAAATCTCACCTAATTTGCATTATACACTTGCATAACTTGGTAAATCCATATATATTAAGTTGTCTCATGGCACTGTTAGGACAACAATTTTTCCTACAAATCGTGTTATATGATGGGATTGATAGGGGATCACTATTTGTCAAAATTATTAAATGATTTACAGGTACCTCAATGAGAATATCGGAGTTTCTCAGGCCGAAGGAGGTAATTGTGCTAGTTTTCCTTCAGCATTCGAAAAGCTTTCAATTCTGATTTTAAAACCAACTATTTCACATTCTTCAAATAATTCAATAATGCCAATCAGCCTGAAATAGTCGTCATTGTCGAATGGGGAAGATGAAAGTCCAATAGAGCCAGTGGATTTATTCATAGAAGCATGTTCTCCATAACGAGAAACATGATGACCCTTCAGAGCCAAAAAACTTTTAATGTTAATTCTTTTTACCAGAAAATGCCTGCAATGAGTCTTCGCAAGGACATTTTGTGGGAACTTATCAAAAGCAAACTTTCCGCGTCTTTTTATGAATAAGAGCCTACCAAAGTCTTCTAGTAGCTGTACTCTTGATGAGTTAGCACTATTCGAAAAAAGGTCAGTTAGGTTTTATTGTCTTGAAAGAGAGAATTCCTTATTTCATCAGATCGTCCAATAAGTTCTTCCCGATTTTAACACGAAACTCAAAGGAAATTCTACAACATCTACTGGAGTAGATGTTTTCAAGTGGATCAAATGCTTTTGGGGGGAATAAATCAAAATTTGCTTGATTATAGCCATTCAGAGCAAATAATATCGTGTGAATTAAGAAAATGAAACTTAACAGCATCCACTTATCTTATTGAGAGGAACGTGCGGGTGATTCTATGTGTAGAAGATGCTTTATGGAATTCAAAAGCAGGGATTTCAACCTCCAGACGATGTCCAGTCGAGTTTAGCGATAAGCTTCTTGTAGCTACCCTTGAAATGAAATTGGCAACTAAGTCTTTTTTTAAACCAAGCAGCTGTTCCTCGTCATCTTCAACTCGTGACTGGCGACAATGAAGGAAAGTGCATTGATGAGTGGACCTTTAATTAAATATAATATTCGGACATTTGTTTTATTGAATCAAAATTGAGACAGAACTTATGGAGTGGCGTCATATATTTTAAATTGATTTTCTGCATTCAAAATGGTTACCATATTCACTGCCATCTGAAGTAAAATTAAGCTTACTTTGGAATTAAAGTCGGAATTCAAGAAAAGGTATTTGAGGCGCAAAATGTTTGGCAGATTTTCAGCTGTAAAACGTAATTTGCAATGCTACAACTCAGTGATTGGCAGACCTGGTTTATTACAAAGAAAATAGTTATATTAAAGTAGCTTGTCTGTCAGTTAATCTCATTTTAAGCCATATTTATCGACACAAAAAAATTTCATGAAAATACTGTTATAAAATAAAAGGATTATTTTCTCAAATGTCCATTAGTGATAGCTAATCTAAGCATCCCTAAGTGATGTTTATTGGTTACTGACTTCAACAACAGTTTTAGCTTTTTAAAAGTCAGCTGAAGTAAAATTTCCATTAGCTCTCTCCCTGGTAATTCTCTTTATTATAACACGTCATATTCTTATAAAAGCCACTTCGAACGAGGCAAGAAAAAACTCGAATTCCTCATCAGTTCCTTCTGCGCGCTCGTGCACACTAAAACACCACTTTCCTAATTAATGGTCTTTTTCCTACTTTAATTAGAGTAGTTAGGGAATCATGATGAGGCTCGAAAAATCCTACAACATCAAGGAAATTTTGGTCTCATACGAGCAAACTGCTTCTCGTCGTTCAAAATGGCGTAAAAGGGATTTTAGTTTTACCAACGCATCCGCGATAACTCCGTATTTTGGTTCCAACAGAAACTGCTGAATAAGCGAGATAAACCTCTTGTACATTTCGATGACAGCACCTGGTTGCCATTTGGTGTTCGTATGTGGTCGATACAGCACAAAGGAAGACGAAAAACACTACGTTGAATCACCTTCGATTCCTCTTTGACTTTGTAGCATTTTTAGAGCGTAAAGAGGCGAATATCTACTGTTTAGGTGAGGTCGGCACATAATATAGGTTTGAATTTTAACTTTTTTAAACAAATGAGCCAAAAATAAAAGATAATGCTTAGTGGTTTTAAGAAAGGAAACTCAACAACTGAAGTGACTAGAAGCACTCATTTAGTACATAAAGAATGGGAATGTGGGAATTAAAGAAAACGGTTTGTAGAAGTTGAGTTTGATGATTGACTTCTTGAAAAGCCCTTGACAAAGCTGTGCCAGTTAGGTAATTTAAAATTAACTCATTTCTACATCGGCCTAATTTTTAGAAACTAACGAAAGATAAACCTTTTTCGGAAATTTAAGCGTCATCGGAGACAGTGGCAGAGTTATAAAGTGGGAAGACCCGAGCCTCAGCCGAGACGGTAATTTCATGGTAAAGTTTCACTTTGTCTAGTGGGAGAGTCAATGAATAATCCAACTCGAACCAGGCTTTGAGATCCAAAAAAAAAACACCTAAAGTGAATCGACACCACACGAGAATCAAGTCACTAAAGGTCCACTACCTTGCTCCTCCAAATTCATTTGGAAGAAACAGCTTTTGCAAAGCAAAGAGGCTGAAATTGACATTTTGGAGTTTTTAAATTCAAAATTAAAAGAATTTGACACTAGTGTTGGTCTAAATAAGCTTGCTAATTAGTTGTGAGTCTATGGCAATTAGAGAAAGCACACTGATCACTGAATATTTGATGAAATGCATCATTTTGTCACTTGCTTTTTTTATTCAACTGTCAAAGAGAACTTATCGGATGACTTATCTTAAAAAGCATTGAGATAACTCATCCAATGATTTCTATACATTAAGATTGTTTAATAAGCATCAGGACGTCTGAGTCCTTGCCTCTCAGTATCGAAAATTAAGTTTTGAACAGTAGTCTCTCACTAAATTGTGATGATATCTTAGTATGACAGTCATTCAAAGACCTTTCTCGCTAACTTTTAAAGGAAATTCGAGTTTTGCTCATCAGTCAATCCCGCCACATAGTCCACTCTACCACTCACAAACACTTTTTCCTCTTAGGTCTTGAGTTCCAGGTTTCTTATTTGGTGATTTGGGTCAGATCCGAACCTAAGATCTTCCAAGACAAAGAAAATACTTACTTTACATATATTATACTCCTAAACGCTTAAGCCCTCATTCTGAAAGATGCTATTTATTTCAGGTAAATTAAATTTCCTCCATTTACGCCTTCAAAAAGTAATCAACCAAAGGACAGAGCCAGTGCAGCAGAACATATAGTTTCCCTCGCACTAGTTCGAGGTCATCAGAGGTTACACAAGGGCAAAATACATCCTTAGGGCAGCGCCGACAATCTGTCATGATGCAATTTGCACTGGCCGAAGGCTATGTAGAGTGGTTGGACACAATAATGGAAACACCTTGAAAAATCAACAATATATACATTTGAGTAGAGTGTAAGTCAATCTTTTGCCGCAGTTACATCCTCAATTTTCAGAGGTTTTGATTTATACACATTGAATTGTTGGTTCCAAAGGTGTTTTGGCCCATTCCCAAACTTAGAGACAATGGCGGTGGTGAAGGAAATCGACGATCATAGATGCTTCTTATTAATGGAGTTGAGGTCTGGGGATTTTGGTGGCCACCAGATAAGACGCTCAACTTCATTAGAAGGTTCCTCCTCGCGCAGCCATTGTTAACAATTCTAGTCGCTGTGTGGAATGGTGCATTACCATCGTCACCCTGAAAACACAGTCGCTAAAGAACAACCGTAGGATGAAATTGGTCACCAACAATTTCTAAATTGTCTCGGCTATTAATTCTTCTTCCATTATGGGAAATTATTGGCTTGGTTGATTTCCAGGAAATAGCACCCCAGGATTGCAGGAGTCAGGATTAAATACTACTTTAGGCTGTCGGCGGACGGAGGATGGAAGAAAGGTGGTGAAAGATGATACGTCAGAGGAAGCCTCATTTTCCACTGCTCGAGGGTCAGGCCAACTCCGGAGGCTTCTACACCACTTCTCTAAGCGCTTTTCCCTGGTGGAATCCAGATTTGTGCAGCTCTCGACTCGAAAGAGCTTTTTGCTGGAACTGGGTTCTGTAGCTGTGATTTTAGGAGCCCGAGACCTGTCATCCTCCCTAGCAATTCGATTTAGAGAACGGCCAGACTTGTGCTTTGCCGAGAACCACGTTTTCCTCTCTCTTCCAAAGGAGGCAGTCATTGCTTCTGAGACAGCACCATATAAACATTTTTTATATCTTAGAAAAATTGTTACTTTAATGTTTTGACCAAAAAGAATTTGGATTTTTAATGGATTCCAATTTTGTCATTCCTCTAAAATATTATAATAATTTGAAACAAGTTTTGGAGTCGTTTGCACTCAGCAATAATCGGTGCATCTTACTCTATCAACTTTGAATTCTAGGGTAATCGAGGAGGTTAATGGGCATGAGGTTGTAAGGCAGTTGGTGGGGGTCTTGTTGTGGTGGCATTTAAAGGAATAAATAGTACTAAGCAACCATGAGGAAATCTGGGAACTCCAAAGATTGGGAATGTAGTGAGATTTGGTGAATGGCATGTGGAGAGTTTGAGTGAGCCAAATAATCTTTCTACACTTTAAAAACACAAAGTGTTTTTAACGAAGAGTCGAGTGAAATATAAAGTTTGGGCTCTACATTCTTTCAAAAACGCTAAAGGGTAGGTAATTTAAAAAAAATTGACGGGTAAATTGGATATGAGAAGAATCATCCTAATTTCAAAGGAACCACCAACCACTATACCTCATTGTAGTTGTTGATGTGTTAATTATTATATGCTCAGAATAAATTAGATCTTAAAGTTTCCCACATTAAATTTTACCTGTGGTTATTTTTAAGAACCAGAGTTATCATAAAATCGTGATAAATTCACATAAAATTGATTTACAAAAGTTACTGACAAAATTTAACGCACACTCCGTATTTTTGCCATTTGCTGAAATAACAAATTTCCACTACCTGGAGAGTACAACTTATAAGTGGTGTCAACAGAAATCGAATAATTAAAAATGCATGAACCATACGTTCTGAGCGATTTGGAATATTAAAGCAAATGACTAAATGTGACGTGATCCTTGCTGAAGGAGGATCGTGCAGGAATGTCCTTTTTTGATTCACTAGAGGGGGCATTTTTCCCTTATCAGGGTCCACATTAACACAATAATTGCAGACAGTTTATTAGAACACTGATTGTTACTTATTAGGTTGGTAACATTTTACATTAGATCATCCTATGACGATTACACCAGAAAGATTGAAGAAGAACATTTTACTTTGGCCTTGGCTGAGGCATTTCTTCTTTGCCAGGCCACCGTAACTAGATTTGTAATATAGAATATGATAAACACAAATTCATTTTATATATGAATAGGTTCAGATTCATTGTTTCCTATTAAAGGAAGGTAAATTCGGACAGAACTTTCAGGGTGACCTCACAGCACCATGCCAGAACCGACCGCTTTTACGACCCATATTAACTTATCTTCTCAAAAACCAGATATGAAACATCATTAAGGAGACGAATCGGCCATGTCTGTTGAGCAGATCTCAACTATTGCTATCTAATCAGGTACAGTTCAGTGCTATCAGAATCCACAAATACCAGATACACGCTTTCAATATTGGCGGGGATACAACCCGAAGTTACACCTCGAAAACCCAGAGTGAGGCATATAGTTGCGTGATTTGTGGAACAGAGCGGTGTGCTTGCTTTAGTTTTCCACTGTGCCGTAAGGAAGTACCAACGCGGAAGGGCGTAGTGATTCATTGCTATGTGAAACAAAAGTACAGTTTAGCAAGCGGCGTATGTGAATCCAGTACTGAGACGTTAAAACGTTGATCTGTTGCTGAGCCTCAGAGAGTGATTCAGTTTGGCACACTTTCTTCCAGCTCCGTTTATATATAATCCCATCAATAGGCCTCGTCATGCTAACTCCTCAGAAGTTTATCCTGGAGGAGACACCTATTCTTTAATACTTAGGTAGCTACAATTGTAAAGAGACCGACAATCACTTGATTGCATGCACCTCCCAAGAGCCCAACTTTGTATGTGACTGGTTTCATATGGACTCAGGTTAACGACCAAATGACCTGTGGTCATAGGCTAAGATCGGTCTAGTTGATATGTGCAAATGCCTATTAATATATTCGAACCCGTTTTTCCACTTCTGCGATCTTTAGTAGACGCCATATTAGTATCTTGGTCAAGAAACATTTAACAGCTTAATAAACCTCAGCCTGACCCTAAATGCCCCTAAAAAAGTACATGGAACTCACCACTTCCATAATTCTGCTAGTGCCGCTAAGCGATTGCACAGTTTTAGTGTCAAAATATATGCAACTTTCTTAGTCAAATGCTTAAAAAATCACAAAGTTAAAAATGGGCCCAACGTACACGTAGGCTGAGAATTACGAGCCCATTTGGCTCCCCGTGATTTCACTCACGCTAACTTGCCTGCATGTCCCATAAGTTCTGTCCGAATTGTACAATTTATTAAATATAAGAAAATATAAAGAGTTAAACAATATGTTTTTCAAAAGCACTTAAAATGGGCAAATTCAGTTTACAAAACAGTAGAATAAAAAATTTGTTTGAAGTAACCCTCCTAACGCAGCATCGCAAACATGAGACTATCCATAGCTACGTGATTGCAAAAACTATAGATTGATCACTGCGGCGGTTGTTCATGTTGACCATTTAAAATCAGGCACTGCCTTGCAACCGCACTTTAGATAACTCAATTATGTTTTGGCATAGCCTTTTCCGACTAGAAATCATTAAAAGTCACCTCGCTCCATTTATGAATGTCTTCCTCTGGAGTGAAGCAATTAGGTACCTTCTCTACCAATTTGTCATTAGGCGGAAAAAGCTCACTTCGTGTTCAGATAAAGACCCACATCTTCGGTGAATCAGACCTTCGTTCTGACTGATGTCCCACTCCTCTCAAAATTGCTTCTTTCTAATTCTTCCCTTTCGGGCCGAATAGACCACTACTATTAAATGTTAGTGGTTGCTTGCTACACGGACAACGGGAGTTACTTTCCACTAGAACCAAACAGGATGATGTGTGAAATTGTGTAGAGCTTATAGGTAGAAATAAATTAACTGGTGAATGACCGAGATGGGCATTGAGGCTTATTCGCTTGTTTGGAATGATTCCGTAAACTAATCTAAGTTGTCAGGAAATGTTGTGTCAGATAAGTATAACGGCATAAATGTGAACACTAGTCAAAGGTGGTTTTGTTAGGCGGTGAGTAATTATTTCACATACAGATTTGCGTTCAAGGCATTAATTCGATTCAGCTGAATTCTCTATAGGATCGAGTTTTACGTTTTTCAATTCGCTTAGAGACATTAAGATGGACAATTTTCTTGTCGGAAGTCAGAACTACTTATCAGTCACATATTAGCCGCTTTGGAAGGTCTGATATTGTGATACCTTATTACTTCTATGCTTTATTTTTGTTTTGGACTCAACATTATGGTAGGAACTGAATATTTCTTTCTCTTTCACTCATAAAATGATTATTTGATCATCCCACAGCATATTATTTTACTACTGGTAGTTTTATGAACAAGCTGATATCGATAAATTTGCGAATTATAAAACCGAAATCGTTCTGATGCAGTTTATGCAGATTAGGAATGAACATTTTGAATGCACTATTACTCCAAGCTGACTTAGAATTCTTCATAGTATTATCAAGGTACTTGCTTTTTGTTTTGAGGGAAATTTTCCATAATGAGAGTTTTTCTGCCCATAAACCCAAATGTTCAACAAATAATTTTCCATCATTTTTGTCTTTTTAACATCGTTTTAATTCCTTATCATAAGAATCCATCAAACACAGGTCCGCTTATGTGGACTTCTCAAATTACCTACTTCTATGAACTGAAAATCTGTTCATACATTTTGTTTTAATTAATGATGTCCATTGAGGAATAATATTAATGACTATTAGGCTTTACATAGAAAGCTTTTTACCTAAAAATAAACCACGTAAGCCAATTTGTCTATGTGTTCGTCAATGAAACCTTTCACGACAACTTTTGTTCGTTATAACATATATGTGACTAGTTCGCATTTCAAACAAATTTAAGAAAGGAAAAAGGATAAATCAAATGACTTGAAACTCGCTAATAGCGTGCACATTAACGCTTGTTCTTGGATTGTAGATCAGTCATGTTTAAGATACATACTAGCAATAAAAATTCTATATTTTCTTCGCCCTGACCATATTTACTGACACATTATTCGCTTCTTCTCGGTTCTACTGATGCCGGTAGAATAAATGATGGATAGAGTTGCTTAAATAAGCTCGATTTTCCACTTGCCTATTAAGCCTGCTCGTAGCTAAAACTTTGGACCAACAAGTGCTCCTAACAATTTAGATTCTAGGATTCAGGAGGCCAATACACCTCTCAAATATTTTCAAAACCCTTTTTTGACGCGGAGACATTCTTTGAGAAACAGGTCTTTGAAGATATGGAAAAGATTATTCATCGCTGTACACTGCATGAAAAAATCCAGATTTGCACAGCACGCATGAATCATCGCAATTTAAAAGCAGATACACGCCAATTGGTTAAATATGAAAGTAAAAAATTGTTAAACAACCAGTACGTCTTAGTGAAAGTAGGTGCAACCGTTGAATTAAGTGAATGCAATCTCAACTGTGATCAACTTTTTTTAATGGATAGATAATCGAGGTATCAGAGATACCAAGAGGAAAATACCCAGCTCCTAGAATTTCTAGAAGGACTTTATCTGACAAAATAATATTTAAATACTGCTAAAATCGTGGCAAAATCATGCCTGCCTTCCTTTACTGAATAAACACAAACCAGTAATATTTTCATGCATTATTATTTATTATTTATCAGCGGCTTATTCTCCTACTGCGTACGTAAATCGTAAAAAAATTTTACCTGAACAATACTTGTCACGAATATCTCCCTTGAAATTGCCTCTTAAATATTATCAAGTCATTGCAAAAATTCTGTCTAAATTGTTCCTTTTAAATTGGAGGAAATTTAACGAGCAATTTAAAATGTCTCGTGGAGCTGAACACTCTTTATTGTGTTTATTTTACCGTACAATAAAATGACAGTTTGACTGATTAAAGCCTTGTTAACATAGAAACACTCGAGAATCGTTTGAGACCCATTATTTCCGTTGAGTTCAAGAAAGACAACATTCACTGAGTTTATCAAGGAGAGGAGTGTTCGAACGCAATACTTTGTAATAGATATTTTTTTAATTCAGAACTGAGGATATCAACCTCCATGAAGATGAGGAACGAACCGGATGACGTCCATTTGAGTTTGATGATAAACAGCTTCGTGGAACAGCTTGATTTTTTTAGGGATGTATGCCTTGAGCATCTTCGGTGTAAAGCACCAACAAATTTTTATGACAGGAGTGTAATTCCAGCTTACATTTCTGTCCTAAAGACTGAAAAGCAGTCTTGATATAAGACGCGCTGTTAATGTTCTCGCTAAAATTCCGTCCTAATTAATCGCTTTATATTTGTGAAAATTTGCTAAGGCAAATGGGTCAACAAAGGGCTTCTGTTAAGTTTATTAGTTTGTGATAGCCCGGAACACGAAAATAAGCCATAAAGGAGACAACATCAACATTCCAGTCTAGTGCTGGCTGATTTATGATTTTCTTACAGTTTTGATACCTTTCAAAAACGAATTTCTAATGAGGCGACCTCTGCTTGCCTCATTCGCATGAATTAAAGACAACTGAACTCTAAGCTATGGCCCGAGTTGAAGCTATTAATATTAACTGAAGGCCACTTTATCCGGGAAAATAGCAGCTCCCGATAATGGTGACTAACTGTGTCTGAACTCCCGTCAATTTGTTTTTTTTTTTGTCATCTAATATGTATACAACCGATTGAAAAGGGTAGGTATTCCGTAATTGCTTCTACAAACCTAATTTAATATGTATATATATATAGTGAAATAATCGCACTTTTCACCATATGTGTGCATCTCCGGCATGCCTATTCACTCCCACGCAGTATGCCCTAATTTCTAGACCATTTCAGACAAATTGCCATCTCCTTAATGTTTATTTTCATCACTATGCTTAAGAAGACCATATTATCAGCTGGTAGTCAACGTCTTTTGCCAAAATTTGACCCTTTTAAGTTGAATGAAATTTAAAGTGCACGTTATAAAGTCCCATGGAGTTGAAGATGATTTATTACGACCCATATAAATTGAAAAAAATTGCTTGATTATAAACTTTTTATTTGGAAGTACCCTAAAATCATTACAGCCATAAAGTGTTTTATGAGTTCATGAAAGGAAACTCAGTAGCAGCCGACGAAGCGCCTTAAACATTCACTCAGTTTGCCAAAATGATTGTGTTAGTAAAAGAACCTGCAGTAGAAGATGGGGATATCTCCCTCAAAGGTGGAAGAAGAACGAACAGGACGACGTCCACTTGAGTTTGATGATATGAAGCCCTTGAAGAAGCTTATCCTGCTTCGTTAGTTGAGTTAGAATGCGTACTAAAGCATAGAAACAATCCCAAATCTCGAGCTGACATCTGCTCTTCTTTGCATTCTCGCAAAATCCGCAAATGGGGCATAGACCCCAGCCACAGCCACCGAAAAATAATTTCATGGAAAAAAGATTCGTCTGTTAATCTGTTAAAATCGCTAAGGAATAATCCACCCCCAATTGTTACTTCAACCTTAATGAGCAACAAATGTTGCTCAAATCTACTGTCAGCAACAAGAGTAGATTGAGGAATAAAAGGAATAGAGGAGTGAGGCTGTTCCATCGGGACAGTGTAGCACGATCGCACACAGCAAGAATCTCATTACAAGAGGGAATTCCTCATCAACCTTATCTTTGAAACTCAAAAAAGAGTTTACTGAAATTGGCAAGTCTGAGTTCTTCGGATAATCAAAACAAAAGTAGTTTTATAACATTAAATTTATTAAAAAGGATGTTAAAAGATTGAAGACAGCCATGAATAATAACATAAAGTACCCGTGTATTGAATTTTAAATTTGTGCAGCTTATGGTCTTACTTATACCACAAGAAAACTCACCGAACAAGCAAACAGGTATATTAGGTCCGTTCTAATAGGGTTGGCTTCCTCATCATTGTAAGTATCGTGAGTCGCCCCAGTGTCCTCCTTGACGTCTCACCACCAGTTTCCAGAATGAGCGTCCAGTATTCATGCATTCTGGTATGGACAGGCTCTTCTTGGCACATATAATATAGATTTGAGCGTTTTTAAACAGTGGTCGATCTGGGTGTTGCCGTTAGGCACTGCAACTTTTAAATACTAGGCGCCTTACCTTTTAAGCGACTACGCCCACTACTTACTGTCCCGAGGTTTTTGTAAAATAAATCTTTGCTTCCTCTTTTCTCTTAAGTTGAAATTATCATCCTGCTCAGAAGTTATATTAATACGCTCACAGGACAATTTGTATAGCGTTCTCAACATTCCATCGGATAAAAACAGGGATTAGAATCCGTTCAACTAGGCTCTTCCCTGGCTAATAATGACGAAACTTCAAAATTTTAAATGCATGTTAATAAAGTTTTTTAAGCTCTCGAAGAAGAAGAAGACGGGTGCAATGACCATGCATTTAATGCACTGCTTTTCAAGAATGTTCTAACACTACAATGATTTCGCTATCAGATATTCCTTATACTTTTAATTAGAAATTGCACATTTTCGTCAACTTAGGTGCCTGTTTGCTAATACACTTAATGATGATATAAAACCACATTATTACAGTTTGATTTCACCTAAGTAAAACCTTAGTATTGCTTGAAGTGACTTTAAGCAAAAGGCGACAGTAAACTTCATAAACTGCATATTCTTTTATGGAAGAAAGCGGTTTCCAACTTGAATAGAGGTAGAGTAACACTCTACTGACTTTCGTATTTACGGAAAGCAAACTGCAAATCGCAATAAATCACCGGCGAGATGAGAGAGAGAGGAGTAGATAAACTCGACTCAAATTGCCAAGGGACCATTAAAGCTTGAGTGAAATTGAATAGATTTACTGGATAAAATGGAATGCATTTTATGGACATCCTAAATTCAGACCGGATGGTGGTGGATCAGTGTCTGCACTCCCGTGGTGAATTGCTTTTGGTCTGATTACGCGGTCATTCCTTTCGGGACCTCCCAATCTTAATTCAGTCCTATTAACTCCCCTGCTAGTGTACCGTCTATGGCTTGAGATCAAAGGTCAACTATTGCATCACTCCTTGAATGTGTTACAACCAATCAAAACTAGGCACATTCCATTGATTTTTGGTTATCCTTTTTGGTGTTTGATATGTTTATTTAAAATAGCCCTTTTTTAATTGATATTTGAAAGGTTGCAAGATTATAATAAATGGCAGACCAGATTGTTGATATTTCTGTGGCGGGTAAGCGCTGGTGTGATAGAAACTACCCCGGAACGCCGGTGTTTCAAGAGGTGATGTCTCAGAAGTAATCACTGCCGACTTTGATAAAGAGGGAAAAACGTCCTCATAAAAGCACAGACCTGTCTAGCCTAAGTCGAAGTTATTGGCGGCGAGAGATCGTCGGGCCGTAAATCGAATTGTCAGGGATGAACGCAGGACCACGACTCCTAAAATCACTTCAGAGTTCCTACTGGACCCAGTTTCCACAAAAATTGTTCCGTAAATCGTGGAGGGGATTCCCTAAGGATTCGGATGCCATTTCTTGGAAGTCCGCGTCCAGTCCCCGTCTAATTTCCCATCATTCGTGGAAGAATTATCAGTCAAGACCGGTGAGGAAGTTCGGGCTACCGATTTCATCCTATGATTGTCTAATAACTGTTTTAATATGCACAAATCCACACAGCTGAAATGGTTAAAGAATGGCGCATTTCAATGAAGCGGAATATCTCATCTTTCTAAAAGATATGGGCGAAGATGTTTAACTGAAGAATGGGCCAAAATTCGCTTGGAAAAAAATCCACTTTTCAGGGTTTTTCCACCATTTCCTCAACTGATGTGCCATTGGCATGACCAAGTACATCTTTTATGGTAAATCAAGAATTTCCTTAGAGGTTAATTCTACTTTTTAGCTCACATCCCGTAATCTCAACCACCTGAGATATTAATATTCGCAGATTGGCTTAAACCATCCTGCACATGCGAAAGAAGATGATCGGACAGACAGACGAATATTCCACTCACGTCAATATCTGAAAAGCCACAGTTATTTTGCTTTTGTTTTAGTTTAACCCATCTAGCCTAAAAGCCTGCTAGACTTGTGAGTCATTTTGGCCTTCTATGTTGTGAGTGCTTGGAGCATTTATGGTGGAATATTATGCCTTTCGGGAGTCATCTGCATTCGGTCGTAATGCAAGTCTCATGAATACTGCCTGTTTGTCCAACACGAACGCGTTATTTTGATCACTGAGTCCATTACGCACAAATAACCGAGTCCGATTTTGAGAATCAATTCACCTTGAGCTGCTTGGCAATTCCCTGCGTTTCCAGACTGACATTACGAGCATTTTATAATGTTCCTTTCCGTAGTAAAAGCGGATTCAGACATAGAAGATATAACGAACTGTTAATACCGAGAGGATTTGCTAAACAACGAACATGTTTTGATGTAGGACATGCCAAACGATTCATCGTACCCAATAAATACGGTCAGAATTGCATCTTTTTTAATTAAACGAATTTTAAAGAGTATTTTATGATTTCTTATGGATGCATTTTAAGTGATCAAATATTGTTTTACAGAACAATAACATTAAGGCACCCAAGAAGAAGTATGCGAGACATATGGTCTCTTATGATTTAAAGAAAGGAATTTCAGCAACCAACGAAGCGGTTAGAAACATCCACTCAGTCTGCGGTGGGGAATGTATGAATGGAAGTACTTACAGAAGATGACGTGTGAAATTCCGAAGAGGAGATTTCACGATCCACGAAGATGGAAATCGAAACGGACATCAGTTGAGGAACTGACATTTAAGCCTAGTTCAAAACAAAACTGTTTGCTGACAAATATAAAAACTTCGGAAACTTCCTAAGTTACGAGATCGGTGCATTCATCATGAATTGTCTTAAAGTGTTCTGCTCCTCTCTTCAAGTGGATCTTTTGTCTGCCTTTTAAGTTTTCGAGAAAGTGGCAGAATCGCGAGGGGGAAAGACCCCAGCCATAGCCACAGCCAAGTATGGAGCTTCATGGGAAAAAGCTTCTTCTTCTTCTTCCAATCTGTTGGAATCGCCAAGACACATTCCACTTTTAATCGATACCACTTAACCGAGCATCAGTTACTGATCAAATCTACTGTCAGCAATCAGGAGGGCGTTTGAGCCAATCTTTGCGAGGTCAAAAAAAATTAACTCCAGTGAATCGAGAAGGGGAGATGTTTCATCAGGACAATTCATCACGACCCTCACAGAATGAATCACGAAGATGAACTTGGTTTAGAGAACATTCTTCATCACCCACCGACTACCTTGCTCCGTCACGTGGAAGAAACATCTTATGTAGCGCAGAAGGTAGAAGTTGAAACTAGCACTTGTGAGTTCTTCTTGGAGTCAAAAGCGAAAGAAATTTACAATAACGAAAGTTGTAATAAGCTTATTAACAGACAGAAGGGAGACAGGTAATCAGTGAATGTACACTGATGATTTAATCTTTAAATAAATTCAACATTCGATCCTTTTTTAATTACTAGAAATTCCATCAGGTTACAATCTCTGGTAACCTTGTTACAATCTTACAGTATTCATAGTATGTTTCCTTATTGATAATTTCTAATATCAATCAACTCCGAGCATGACATTCGGATTAAGCCATGTTTTTAGTCATGTTTTTTAGAAATAACCAGAATTACTTTCAGCTTAAAATGTCGGCTATTAACTCTGAACCATATTACATGGAAGGAAAGGCATCGAAAGATGCCGAAATTCACTCCCGGGTCACGTCGATCTTGTACTTTTATGGCAAGCGTGAAGACATCGCATCGTCTGTTAAAGCGTCTTTAACTCGGTCTGTACATTACAAAATAGCTCGATGTCCACATTTAATGGGTAAACAATTTTAATTAGCCCTAACCAAGCAATGTGGAAACTCCCAAGAAATATTTGCAAGGGATGGACAAAAACCACAAATACATTAATATGGTGTAGGTCCACAAGTTCAATTCTCTGAGGTATTGATTTAAACAAAATGTGAACTGCTGGTTCCACAGTAGTTTATCCCACTCTCACCCAGTTCTTTTAGACACTGTGGAAATCGACTTTCCTTATGGGTGAGGTTGAGGTCTGGGGATTATGGTGGGGGCCAAGTGAGATTCTCAACTTCAACAGAATGTTCCGCGTACCGTCATTCTTTAACAATGCGTGATCATCTTAAAAGTTGGCGCCGTTCGTCCCCAGAAACCATAGTTCTTGAACAACCACGTGGTGAAACTGGTCGCCTAACATTCCTAAATATTTTCGGCTGTTAACTCTTCCATAAAGAGGAATCATTGGTCCGGCGGTGGATTTCCAAGAAATAACACGATTTTCAGAACACCACGGGACCCTAACCGATTTGTAATATCTCTAAAGAGCTCTTTTAGTTAAAAATGCCAAGTAACAAAAGAGCAAACGAAAATAGTTAAACTAAGTGAAGCCTTAAATGTTGATAACATGTTCAAAGATTGTAATGCCAAAGTGTCTATTTTAATACTTTAAATAGCCAATTATATGGATGGAAATGTAGTTTAAGATATGAAATCGAAGAAGTGAGTTAAACCTCCAGGCTTAATTAATATCGGCTGATGTCAAAGAACCATTATTAATACTGATAGTTGAGACGATGGGTGCCAACATCCAGATGCATTTTTCCATGAGCATTAGTAGATATTCATCAGCTTAAATGCAATTTTAAAAACTTTACCAAGTTTGCTAAAGGGTGTTCAGATGACCATGGCTATGAGAAATACGGAACTCGACACGTTACTAGTTGAATATTACCAAGGTAGTTATTCCGTTTTCCTCTTAATTCGACCTATGCTGATTGAAGGGAGGTTTCTTTAAAGTGCCTCGTGCCAAATGGACGACGTGACTGCGCAGACCCCTTCCTTGTCCAAAATCGCGGTTAATGAGGAGCGTTTCGCTGTGTGTTCGAGAACGACATGAAGCAAAACATCTGTTTCAGAGTGGCCAGCACTGAAACCAATCAGCTATTGAAATAGCCCCATTTTAACTGCAAAGGATGAAACTATCATGGCACTAACAAAGTTCATTATTTGGAGGCGAGGTGGTCATGATGAAAAATCATCAAAATTTGTGTGCGTAGTTGATAGATACTGAAATGAAATAAATGAATGATTTCTCAGGCTATTTGATTACTTAACTACCCCTAGAATACATAATATATAAGTCACCAGCTTAATCTTCTCTAAACAGTGTTAATTTAGGGGAAGACTTCATTTTCTTGAAAAAAGTTATGGCATTTTGTATCTAGTAATTTTTAGCAAGGAATAACATTTCACTGGGTAGAATTCTCGAAGTAATTGGGTGAAATTGGGAATGAAAAGCCATTAACCTGGCGGTGCAGACGTAGTTTACAGTGGATTTGCCAATGATGGCTGCGCGTGACCCTAAGGTGGAAGCAGGTCATCTTGCGGCATTCGGAAACCACAGTTATAAGAGTGTACCAGACTGGAATTGCTGATTGGTCCGTTGGAAAAAGGCGCTGCCATTGCCTTGGCCAATATGAGCGTCACAAGTTCTCCTGCTCTCTCCTATTGGTCAAAGCTGATTTTGGGAATTACCATTCTCGTCGGTGGTCAATTCTTTGGAAATCGGTGTCGAGGTCATGGGTGGCACGAATTCCACCTTGGAGGGGTATAATCAGAACTGCACTCAGGAATATGAACCTTCCCATCATGGCCCACAGGCTATTGCTCTGGCTAGATTCAAGTTAGCCGAGTTGAACATCTACCTCACTGTACTCACCTTCATGCTTGTGGTGATGCTGCTCAAGTTGATCTACAGAAAAGCCCCTCATTTCTCATCCTACTTCCCCGAATCCCTTCTTCTCATGTTGGTTGGACTCACCTTCGGTGCTATGATCCGCTACACGAGCTCAGAGTGCTCATCACTTAGAAGTCTGCGTCTTTCACCCAACCTCTTCTTCAACATCCTCCTTCCACCTATCATGCTCGAGTCGGCTTACAGCATCTACAACAAGAAATTCGCGGGGATAATTCCAACCATCCTCCTTTTCGCTGTGGTGGGGACAATCTTCAATTTCCTCTTCATTGGTGTTGGGCTCTATGTGGTTGACTTAACCCTCGGTCTAGGCGAACCAGATCTTCATCTTGGAATCAAAGAATTTTTGCTCTTCTCTTCCCTCATTGTCGCTGTTGATCCCGTGGCTGTACTGGCCGTATTTCAGGATATCGGAGTTGATTTAAATCTCTACTACATGGTTTTCGGAGAGTCATTGCTCAATGATGCAGTCACGATTGTTCTCTACAACATCATGAGTGCTTTCGTGATTACACCGACCATAACGAGCACTCAGATAGCCACGGGAATTGGCTCTTTCTTCACGGTCAGCTTGGGTGGAGCGCTTATCGGCCTGATTCATGGCATTCTCACCTGCTTTCTAACACGATTCCAGATGGTTTCGGAAACAATCGGAGTCCTCATAAGCAGCTACTTAGCTTACTTAGTAGCGGATCTTTTTGCTTGGTCCGGCATCATCTCAATTATTGTATGCGGAGTCTTCCAAGCAGCTTATGCTTTCCATAATCTCGCACCACTCTCCGTAATGGTTCTCGAGTCCGCCATAGAACAAGTTGCCTCCATTTCTGAGTCAATAATATTCCTTCTGCTGGGATCAGAAGTGTTTGCGATCAATCTGCAATGGCACACGGGATTCATACTGACCTCCCTATTTCTCTGCATCGCTGCTAGGTTCGCAATGACAACCCTTTTGTCTGCTTTTGTTAACCGCAGGCGAACAAAACAGACCCGAATTACTTGGTCAGAACAAATTATCATCAGCTACGGCGGTTTAAGAGGAGCAGTAGCATTTTCTCTGGCTATCCTCATCAATGCAGAAAGTCTTGGAGATGCAAAGAACCTCGCCAGGGATGTCCAAGTCACCACGGCTATCGCAGTCATCTTTTTCACAGTGGCTTTCATGGGAACAACAATGAAACCCCTGGTCCGTCTGCTAAATATCCGCCTCCACTCGGAAAACGCTAATAACGCGAAACTCTTCGCCACTTTGAACAAATCGGTGGTGGAAGACACTCTCATCTTCATTGAGGAGCTGATTTCCTCCCCTGGGGTGCATTCCTACGTTCGGGCTCTTTCGGACTTCGATGACAAGTACATCCGACCTATTCTACAACGGGACGCAGCCACGCACGAGAAGAAAATCCTGAACGCCTACGAGAAGCTCGCTCTCAAATATCACTCTGAGGCGATTGCAGCTCAAAAGAAGGGATCTTCAAGCTCTACCCAAGATCTGGAGCCCGCTACACCTGCTGAAACGGCCGTTTTGATCCCGAACATAATCCAACCACACAACCAGCCTAGACACAAGTTCGAGAGACGCCTAACTCTAGCTGCCTTGTCTAGCGTCGGGCCGGAGGTGGCATTTGTGCACAGAAAGAACATTGACTTTGCTTCTGCCCAGCGAGCCCAGTTTGCTAAACTGAGCAGGAGTCAAGCTAGCTTTGCTAGGACCATGGATATACATTCCCGGAAGTATGAGTCTGCTTCTACAAGTCCAAGGCAAGGAATTCGTCGGGGTCACCTTACGAGACAGATGGCGAATGTATCAGATGGTGAGAACTCTGCCAAACAGAAGGCCAATGCCCTCACTGTGCCCGCAGGAAGAGTGCGCTGGAATATTCCTTCACTCCTCCTCTCGTCGATGGAGGAATTGAGGGAGGAACTGGAAATGATAGACAATGAACAGGCCTCAGCGAAGGATAAAATGAAGGACCGATCCAAGTCAATAGACCCCGCGTACGTGGGGGAGAAATAACCCTCTCTCCCTCATTATGAGACAATGCTAGCCTTACAGGTGTTATTTTGATAAGAAAACTAAGTTTATCTGCACAATACTGCTTTAATAATGGACGTAATGGTTGGTCCGATTTAACGGTGTACATAGGCGTGATGCAACAAAGGAAATCGTGGTAACGAATACTGTTTGTGTTTTATAGAATCAGAGCACATTGATCTATAGAATATCTAGAGAAAATCTTAAGCAATTGGAAATAAATTGACGTATATTTTTGCTCTCTGAATCTTTTTCATTTATATATCAGGTTTGAATGTTTTGATTGCTACAATAATTCGCAGTATTCCTATCTAAGTGGCATCATTTTAAATACAATTGTAAAATATTATTCTCAAAATAACCCTCTAAATGTGCGTTTTTTTAAACGATTAAAATAAAATGCACCTTTTCCATGGGTTATGAAGAATCTTAAATAAATAAAAAACCACTTAGGGTATCGATATGAAATCACAAGCATTTTGTCAATTGGCTGAAAAGTAATTTAAGGGTCGGTTTAGAATGACAGAAACAATTTTTTGCGAACTAACTGATTTTGCAGATATAAAAAGGAATCTGGTCCAGGGATAAAATCTGAAATCGAGATCATTTCAAATTCTTCAGATGCAAATCTGCCTTGTCACTCACTCATGTTCAAAAGCAAATAACAAATATTATAAGATCTTCAAATTTAATTTTAATTCGACGTCTCTAGTGATTTCTATCTAAATGTGGAAACCTAATATTGTAAGCAATTTATCAGATTATCCAATAAGTTTTGTGAAAATTTTGCTTAAAATGCTGTCGGGTCAAAGGAATGTGATGGATGAGGAATTATCTCCCAACCAGGTTCTTCTTCAATCTTTGTGACGCGATTCTTGTTGTGTGTGGTTGCGCTGCGTTGTCCTTATGGCGCATCACCCTTTTTCTATTCACTCGAGTAGCAACTTCCTTGCTTCAAATGTCCCAATTTCTGACAGTAGATTGGGGCAATAATTCAAAGAGAATTATACCTTGGCGATATCATCCAATGGGTAGAGGAAACACCCCTGTTCCTGATGTCTTGCTCCCACTTAGGACAATGCCAAAGTCTACGACACTTAAAATTCGATAAAGGTCTACTTTTTGCTAATTGCCTGTCACACATTTGTCCGCAAAAAAGAGGGGAAAGAAGCTGGTGAGAACGCAGAAGAGAATAGCAGATACCAACTTGAGATTCTCTGAGGGCGTTTTAAAACCGATTCATGAGAGACCCGTTTTTCAAGTTTAGAACTCTTTGCAGTTTTATGAACACGGAGACAGTGAACAGTCGTATGGTCTGGAGTGACTTTAAGTGCAAATTCCAACTCCACTGATGAAGCAGGACAAACCTCTTTAAGAAGCTAATTATCAACAAACTCAGTTGGGGGTGAAATTTTCACTTTCTCCTTGCAGAATGAGAAAATAGTTCTCCACTTTCTCATTTTCTGCTGCATAGTCTTTTAACTCTGTAATGCCATAACTCATAATTTAATGTAGGAAATGATTAAACGTTAGCCTCCTAGTTTTGACCTTGAAGACTTTCAACCCTCGATTTGTAAAAAATTTTGTAAACCAGCTAAAAAATTGTTTTAGTTAGGACGAAAGTCAGACGCGTTTGTAAAGGAGGCAACGTCGGTGCCATTTAATTTTTCAGCCGATTAAAAAACTTGCTAGGACCAAAACGGTAATTTGTGCTAAATAAAATCTTCAAAATCGTTGAAAACATGCATGGCTAAAGCTGGTTAATCCAAAATTTTGTATAATTTTTAGGTGTAATAAAGTAATATATACTTAAATGACACCTGTTTATTTGCTAAGATTGTTTCCTCTTCAAATATGAAGACCAAGAGATATAAGAAACTTGCCGGACTTTTTATTAATATTTCCCGACATACTGAGTTTCCCTAGCTAGCTCACCTCATTCGATGAATGTGTTGCCATTTAGAACATAAGTGACCTCTACATACCATTTAAAACGTGTAGTGAGCACTTAAATTGTCAATGGACCAACAGTTCGGAATTTGCTTCATTCCTTGTTAACTGTTAGTATTGTTAACATATACTGTGAACAGAAGCTGGAGTATGAAATTCATACTAAAAATGTGTGGAACTGATTTTCAAAAACACCATTCTGTCCCAACTTCGCAAAGCCAAAATTATTGCAGTATTTGAAATCTCTTTACTCCAAAAAAATTACTTTAGATTTTCAAATAAGAACCACTTAAGTCTGCGCTACCTTTATTGATGAATTCGTCTAGGTCATTCAGCTGTCCATATTTGTTTAAATAATTCCCATCAGAACAGCAAAAAATACACTACCAACATATAGATTCTAAATTCTCGAAAAAATTTCTGGGTTATGCCAAGAAAGAGCTGCTGAAAATCTATCGAGGTGAATAGTTGGTGAAATCCATACAAATTGAGCAACAGCGTTTGGTCCACGTGTTTTTGATTCTTTGTGTACAAGGCATTTGACAAGGGAAAGTGGAATAAATTTCATCTCTAAGAGCCAGCTTCCTGGGATTTCCCTCAGTCGTGCTTCGCATTGTTGTTTTACTTTTCGGTTGTCAAAATGAAATATGCCCGTTGTAAATATTCCCAACAATGAAGTTGTGCACAAGTACAATACGCCTGCTCCTTTGTTTCAGCATTCAGATTCCTGAAAATTCATTTAGAAGGTACCTAGCTTTATAAGGGCCACCATTGGGTGATTAAAGCTCCGAAAGCCTTGTCTTATTTAGCTGAAGCTGGTTTCACATCAATTACCCAATTGCACATCGCACTTCTGGAGTACTGATTATTATCAGCTCATCCGATAAGTTCTTTCGAAATTTTTTTGTAAGTGATTTAATCATCAGAGCACTTCTCTGGATTATCTGTGACTTATTTTTTTGTTTACTAAGCTTAGTAATGGCGATATTGTAAACGCATCTAGGCTTTGATTTGAGGAACTCATAAATGACATTCCCAACCTCGTCCTCAAGCTAAGACGGGAAAATAAGGTGGGTGAGTGAGAATTTCCCTACCAACTAAGTTCTTCGACCTTTTGCGACGAGGTACATGCTCTTTGGGTGTGTTGCATGATCCTGATCAAACAGCACCCCTTCCGATTCACTAGAGAGGGTTTTTTGCCCTCTCAAAGCTTCAGTTATTCGAGCGCCCTAATTGTCTGGCAATAGATTTGAGCATTACGCGATGTCGCATTCAGCCACAATATTAAAAAGCGGCTGTCACTGTCAGTTCCGCTTAGCATTTCAATTAAACACAGAGTTCTTGTCGCTAGTCACAAATCTATCCACCAATAAAGGTGGAACAAGTAGTCGAGAAACGTGAGGAGATGTCAATTTAGAATGTGAGTTCAGTTTAAAAACTTTTCGAAGTGTTTGAAGACGAAAACGACGAAAAATTGTATGGTTTGAACTAATGTCATTGCCAATTCAAACTTAACTGATTAAATAAGGGATGTTTCTAGAGAAGCTGCTCATCGCTAAAGTAAACTGGACGTCCATTTAGATCCTTATCTTCTTGGAGGGTGAAATCTCCACCTCCACTCAATTTCGTGAACCATCTTCCTTTATACAGTTCAGGCACTAACACAGGTGACATTTTAATTAAGGCGAAAATCTGGAAAACGTTGCAATGGAAAATGAAACTGGCTTGGTCATAGAAATTTTCTAAATCGCAGTAATTAATGCTTAATTTGTTGAAATTAACACAACTTTCCTTCTCACAAGGCCCAGAAATTTATTTCGTTAATGAGGATAAATAAAAATTGAACAAGTTTATGATATTTGTACCATTTTCCGGTTCTCAAGTTCACTGTATTCATTGCCCTCTCTTTCTAAATTTCCTAAATAACTTATGAATATAAATAAATTTATACAAATTTAACACCAAATATTTTAATTGTAAATAATTCATTTTAAGCTGTGGTTTCTTACATTACTAGTGAAATAGGTAAGTAAGCAGGCAGAAGTTTACTGGTAAAACTCTACATGCACAGTTGATGCTATTTTTCTGAGGGTTCTACGTGTATGGATGCAGTCTTGGTCTTCAAATGAGGCCAGCAAAAGGTTTCATAAAATGGTAATTGCGATTTCAGGGAGTCGTGCGTAAATATCCAGTGTTTTTCATGGCCCACAATTTATTCTCGCCACTTCTGTTGACGATGGAGAGCAAATTCTGTTGGATTTGTGGGGTTATAATAAGTAGTTTGTTAAATTTTAATAAAAAGTTCATTGAATTAGCTTTCTTATGAGTTCACTCTACTTAGACATGAGATAACCCGTCCATGAATGCATGATTACCTAAGAGGTGCCCAAGTTATCGCTAATGCTAACATTTCAGCAAATAATTTAACAAAGTATACTTCAAAGAAACTGCTTAAGTTTTGTAAGTACCCGTCGCATATTGAGTGGCTAAATTTTCTTAAATTTGGTGTTAAAACCACCTGCGGTTGGAGCGGAGCGTTTTTTAGAAAAAAACTCTTGTTAAAATCAGTAATATTTTGCTTAAACTCTGGGCGCAAGTTCTGTAGCGTATCGGAAAACACACAGTAATCCAAATTCATCATAATTCAGAAGAAATTGTTGTACAAATTTATGCATTGATTAAGTAAATTAGTGAACCACTGATCCACACTTGGTGCAGCTCACAATGTTGAAAATTTTGATAAAAGTGAGAGGCCATTTGTTCTGATGATCTGCCAAATAGAACGCAGGACAGAATGCATTAGGTTAATGACTGAATTAATGCCCTCACTTTGCTTTATCTGTCTTGCACTAAAATGTTTTATTACAAAAAATGTGAATAGAACTCTTTTATACTTTATAGAATACAGAGCAAAGACTCATACAGCGTAAACGTCATCGAAGGAATCCGTATCTTTACAACATACGTTTCCCTCTGTTTCGCATGTGACATCAGAATTCTGATTATGCATATATTATACATAAAATTGCACAAATTGAGGTCAAAGGGTAATATGTATTTATGAGGTATTGATGATATCTAAAGTAATGCGATTAGTGATATTACGTTCTGTCGCTAGGATAACAGGCCATCAGAAAACAGATGCGTAACGACTCAAAACATATATTCGTAGAAGTACAACGCGTCCTAGTAACAACATAAACAACTATACATATTTTATAGTGAATAGCAAATGTAAAATAAATTATAGTCTGAAATAATCACAAAATTATAAATATAATTTTTTGGAGTTACAACAAGGGGAAAAGTCCACTAATATTATAGCACTTATTGTGGTTGTCTGAATAACCACATTAGTGATGTTTTATCAAAACAATGCAAACAAAACATTCCACACGCTGCCAGAGTCACGTCCGAAGAGATTGAAGAAATTGGGTGGGAGAAAAATTCTCATCATTTGCATTAATCTGCCGATTACCGTGCTTTATCAGACTGCCGTTCCTTTGTAGCTTACAAAATCATTTTGGGAGAAACGATTTTAGTAATGCGGGAAGGGGTTGTTGCAAGTGACATTTTTTTAGTTTTCAATCAAATCTAATAGATTTTTACAATAGTGGTACTAATAAGCTTGTTAAGATGTCAAAGATAATCACAGAAGGTACGTGTATGCTCGTCGAGTCTCTAATTAAGTGTAACATTTGGTCACTTTATTTATTAGCAGTTAATTTGGACGGAGCGTTTCGGATAACCTGCTATGTGAATTAGATCTAGAGACGCTATTTTAGGTCTCTGTGTAACATTGCAATTAGGGTAGGAATATGTGATTATCCAAAATAAAAGACGACTTTACGCTTAGGCTAACGGGAGCGCTAAAGCCATGCAGCCAATTCATTGATCCTTTTTGTTCACCTTGAGATTTTGTTTACCCCTACTCAGTTGTGTCAAGGTTATCATGTAAAAGGAGGGTTATTTAAATTCTATTTAAAGAAAAACAAAGTTTTGATTAGGAACGTGTCCGTTGAACCGTTAGTATCATATCACGAAACCATGTTTCACTATAATCCTTGCGCTTCGACGAATAGCTGTTTATCCTAGTTTCTGTGTAGGTAGCACTGTACTTCTAACTTTTATGCAATTTGCCTTAAAACTGAGTTGTATAAATTCGAATCGGAATGCATATCAATCGCAGATGATTATCTATGTTCTTATGAATTTTCATCAACACCAAAGATCACAAACTAAGTGATTTTTCTTCCTAAAAATCATGACTCATTTTCAATTCTGGATAGAAAACGCCCTAAGATGGTCAATGTTGTCTTCATAAAAGTACGCTTGTTGTTAGGATATATTTTGCATGTCAGTTATTTCTTTTTGGAGTAGAAATACAAATTGAAGTATCAAATAAAATAGTATCAGAAAAAGTACAAGCACTGCGAAAATCCACTTATACGCCTCAAATCGTAGTGATAAATTGTTAAAAAGACTAAGGGCGTTTCTAAGTGTGTTTGTGCGTTTAAGATGAATGGATCCCTGTGTGTGAGCATGGCTTTTGCAACTGTCGATGCGAGTGTGCTCTGTAGTAAGAAAGTGGGGCAAAAAATTGAAGAGTTCCAGTTAAACCTCGAGAACTTTTTTCAGTAGTTCGCGAATTCCTTGTTTTCCTATGTCTTCTCAAGCGGTTTAATACCGAAAATGGGCAATTCAGCCCCTTATTTCCCAATCCTCATAATTAATACAATGAGTTAATCTCAAATCCTATTGTTTATATCTTTTCCAATCAAATATCGGCCTGACATGCCATTTTTTCCTGATTACTTCGGTAGAGAAGAGGGGTTAAGCCAACTTATCCCTGAGTTTCACCATCAAAACTGTTGGACGAGCTACCATGGAAAAACTGGGAGTATTTAGCCTGAACATCAAATTCATTGTTTCTTTTTAGAAGTAATGCTTTTTCCAAATTTACACAATTCTATATTAAAGAGCGAAATGTAATATGAAGATGTTAACAACGCATTTCCAGTATTGCTAAACACAAGCAACTCGAAAATATTTTAACTTATGCGTGTGTGATTCAGAAGTAATACGTGTTATTTTTTATCACATCGCATCACGCCAGCAACTCACCTTTGCCAAACTGGCATATGTTATCCAAGAACTAGGAGTATTTAGCATGAAAAAGCGCCCTTCTTGACGTTTTGTTTTTTTTCGAATGCATTGACAGATTGAGATAAGACGAGCAAAACTAAGTAAAAAGAGGTTATAGAATGCACGAACTGGTTCAGAAGTTAATTTTATTGGCATTTTCATTAGTGCCAAATTTAAGCGACCAACATTCCTTTTTACGCAACGAATATATGATCAGCATGTCCCAAAACAATTCGAGAACACCATAGAATGTTCCATCATGCTTCTAGAACACTAAAGTAGAATTTTCAGTTACCTTAATTTAGGATAAGAAATCCATTAATATTGCAACAATTTAAGGATATTGACTACAGCTTCTTTCAAGCTGATATTGTTCATTTTTATCAAACTTACAACAATGTAATGACTCCATCATGTGCATCAATCTAGATTGTTGGCTGTTAGCTAGGTATAATTTAAAATTGGTACTTCTAATTTAATGAATTTAAAGTTTAAAAGAGCTCTATGTCTGTAATTATTTTAAACTGTTCAAAATTAGTAATAAAGTTTTTTGCGTTGGATTTTGATTATGAATATATAAGTTTTTATCTTAGTACCTTTTCTCATGCAAAACATATACAAATTATTCAACCAAAATCAAATATCTCTGTGCATTAACAAATAAACGAACTTTTTATTTGTTTATTCAAATCAAAGGCACTGGTTTAACATTTTCTCATACAATTAGGCTTCTAGATTTTAAAATTGAAGAAGCAGTGCCAAGAGAGCTGCTCCATGCATGACAACCGAAGCCACAACTGTAGTTGAAGCAGAGGTGGTGGGTTCAACGCACTGTTTCCGTTGACATTCACCGGAGCATCCGCTGCAACTTTTTCCGGATACATATGGTCTTTGGTTTGCTCCCAGCGTTATACTGAAATTAAATAATTCTTAGTAGAATTCGTATAGAAAGTCCAAAATAAATTCATGTTTTTGGCTTACTATGGCATGAAGGCACAGCCGAAATAAGTCAACTGCTTATCTGCACAGGTGTGTTTTGCACAGCCGAAATCAGTCATATAGTCATACACCAGCTTTAAAACATAAAAAAATTGTTACATATCAATAAAAATTGTTGCAAATGCGAGAGCGAATAACTGAAAAGTAATTTACCACTTTATACTGATCACAGCCATCCTTTGAAGAGCATTTGTTATTATCATAATCGTAATATTGGCCCTGTTGAATCCAGGTTTCGAACATCTGGGTCTCATCCAAAGTGTCACCGGTGAAGCTTGTGAAGGCGCCAGAGAATGCCAGACCATTCCAATAATCGGTTGTGACATTTCCACAGCGAGTGAGCCAGGTTATTACGGCATTTTCCAAGTCAAGAGAATATTTCTATGTGATTGAAGGCAAATTGACCAGTTTTATTAACCTACCACCAGATTCATGTTCTTGGCTGTGGGTTGTACACCTTCACGAAGTTGGGTGATCTTTTCTAGAAGCGCACTCTCGTCGGTTTTAGCAAGAGCACAGTAAACTAAGGCAAAAACGCACAATATCAGCCTCATAATCGGATTATTAGTCAACCTGTTTGATCGTGCCACACATTTATATAGGCATCCACGATCGATCGCATTCGAGACCTCTTATTCAATTGGATAGCACTTCACCACTTTTTAAGTCACATGACTGAGTCAGAATCATTTTAACATATTTAGGGACTTTCATGGGCCTAAAAATAACTAAATGCGTCATTTTCTCACTCTTAGCTTAATAGCTAAACTCAGTATTCATAATTAAAAGGGATAATTAAAAGTATGAAAAATGAACAACATTCAAATCAACAAAATGTATTTTAATATGGCTCAGGTCTGCCTTTGCGGCAATTGCACCCTCAATTCTCCGAGGTGTTGATTCGTACAAATTGTGAATTGTCGGTTCCAATGGAATTTTAGCCCAGGCTTCAGTTAAAGCACCCTCTCCCAGTCCTTTTGGAGAAGATGATGGTGGTGGTGGTGGTGCTGGTGGTGGTGGTGGTGCTGGTGGTGCTGGTGGTGGTGGTGGTGGCGGAAATCTTCTTCTCACTTGAATCTCTAAAATTCACAATAAATACTCCTCAATAATGAGGAAGAGGTGGTCTGAGGACTGTGGTGGCCATCAGATGAGATGGTCGTCTCCATTAGAAGGTTCCTCGTCCCATTCCTAAACTATTCTAGCTGTTGTATGAATTTCTGCTGCACTTTCTACTTGAAAGATGTCGACGTTCTCTCCGAAAACAAATCTTAAACAATCATTGGATGAACTAGGTCACCCAAAATTCCCAAGGGAAGGAAATTAGTAGCCCGGCGGCAGTATTTCCAAGTAACAGCACACCATCACATCACAAAACCCCCGCCGCTATGTTTTACGGCAGTAGACTTGGGTAAAAACTTCTTTCAACTGTGTCCAAACTTAGTAGTACACTCGGCCGGAGGTCGCAACTAAGGTAACCGACGATAATTCGTTAGATCAGATCTCATTTTTCCACTGCTGGAGGGAAAGACTAATGCTGGAGGTTTCTATCCCACCACACTAAAAACTCTGAAACATTTGGCGTCTTTGAGAGCAGTTTTCAAATTGCAGCTCTTCCCTCGAATCCAGCTCCCGACGAGGAACAATTTCTGTGGACACTGGGTTCTGTTCTGGGTGCTCATTGAGGAGCTCCGAGGTGATTTCATGAGCAGTGGACTCGTGATACTCCCTAACATCTCCACTTCAATTCCAGCGGTCTCTCTCAGCCAACAAATTCGACTTTGATATGGGCGTTTTTCCTTCTCTTTCAAATAAAAATATATTTCATATTGTTACGAAATCAGCACACCTCCACAACTCATTGCTTCATAGTCTTGTGGTGGCCTGACTACGCCCCGATTCTCATCATCGGCTCAACACCACATGATCCATGCAGTCGTGTCAGTCTAGTTACTGTCACCTTCTCGCGTTCACGCAAGGCCTGACAAACTTCGTTACTGAGCTCGAGGTCTGAATCAAGCCTTTATCACACAATAACGATGGAGTAATTTCCTCATTCATCCACATTATGGTAAGCACGTCTTCTCTTATCCTTCTGGTAGTGGGAAATCACTTATCTAGGTTTACTGTTCCGTCTTGGAAGTGATCTTAGAATTAAAGATGGCAGAAGATGACATGGCATGAAGGTTGGTTATCTTAAGAGACATAAAAGTCACATATAAACAAAACATAAATGGTTTTTATTGTCTTATAAGAGGTTTTTTACATCTATTTAAAACCGAAATGGGTTTTCAAGTGAAATTACATTGCTGTAAACAAAACTCAGTGCGTGATTTTATCAGTCCAAATCAGGGCATTTCTAACTATACCACTTAGAGATATGTGCACTTAGGGCACGTTTTTCTGGGGAAAATGTGAAGACTATTTGGCGATTTACATCAAAAATAGCGAAATCCGACAAAAATTTCTCCTAGTTTCATTAATTTAACACCATATCCATCTAAATATATCCTACTGTAATGACAACCTAATAGTTATTTCCTTTCCAAAATTACGCCATGAATAAGAATTTTATTAGACAAAAATAGTACACAATTTCTTCTAGTCTCTGAGCATGTTTATAAGACGATTAACGATTAACATTGCTTGTTAACTCGAGCTAAATTTAGTATTTAACGAGCATTGCGATCACTCCAAACGTACACAAAATTCAAAAAAATAATAATTAAAGCAAACTGAAGTCGAATATTTATCAATTATTAGTTACACTTCGATTAGGGTTCTTGTGGACGATTTCCAACATTTGCCCCATTCTACTGCATTTTCCTTTGGATAAAACAAAATTAATGAGCCAGATTTAATCGCCATCTTTCGATTCGATATAAAGGCGATAAATTACTGGTTTTCCCAGCATGAAACTTAAAAAATGTCCGGGTTAATCGATTTTAGCGGAGAGGCTAAGCTAAGATTCCCTCCATGACGGATCAACGAGATCAACCAGATGGAGACGAAGAGATGTGAGCACCTTAAAGTTTATTAGAAGTATGTGAAGAGCGGATTAGTGTGGAGAAAAGCGCATGACTCAAATCTCGTTTGACGAAGGGTGAATTGATTGACTTGGTAGGCAGGGTTGTGAGCCTGGGAAGTTGTCAAGTTTCTAGTTCGTCGTGTCTGGAAAGATCGCAGGCCTCTGAGCAGGTGATAGGAACTGGTGGCTTAGTCAGACCGCCACAAGATCAAAGTTTTCGGCTGATGCAAACACTAAAACAAATACTCATTGTGAATCTTGACGAGCAATTAAGAAAGTCAAGAAATCGCAGTTTTTCCCGGTCTTGTATTAAATATAATCTCTTTAAAAATACGGAAAAACAGATTCTTTTGTGGATTTTTATCCAAATAGTCTCTTATAAGCCGTCAATTGCTAGAATTTGTTTGCTATATTCACTACACAATAAAATCTAAAAAGCGAAAGCAACGGATTCATAGAACTATTGAGATTTTCAGTCACTTTTATGCGTTGGCCCAACAAATAAATACGTTTCATTTGAAAACACTTTCGGGAACTTGGCATGTTAAAGAACGTTTAATTAGGCCAAAATACCGCTTTTTTAACGGTGTCGTGCAGCACAAACGCATAATCAACAAACCCCGACTGTAAGTTGCAATTTGGTAATAGACTTGAAACTAGCTGTGGATAAATAAGATTGTTGATTTGAAAGACTTCGAGAGCATTTAGTTTTCAAATAATGAGCCTTGCTAAAACCAAAGACTTTCTATAGAAGGTATTTAGGTGGGAAAAGGAACTTTCAGGTGACTGAATGCTGAAACAAAGGAGCAGGCATATTGTACTTGTGCACAACTTCATTGCTAGTACATAATAATTTGGGAATATTTACAAAAGGCATATTTCATTTTGACAACCGAAAAGTAAAACAACAATGCAAAGCATGACTGAGGAAAATTCCAGCAAGCTGGCTCTTAGAGATGAAATTTATTCCACTTTCCCTTGTCAAATGCCTTGGACACAGAGAACTAAAACGTTGTTGCTAAGTTTGTATGGATTTCACCAACTACTCACCTCGATAGATTTTCAGCAGCTCTTCCTCGGCATAACCGAGCAAGTTCTCTAGAATGTCAGATGAATGCGTTGGTACATCAGTGTAATTTTTGCAGTTCTGCAGGTGACCATTTGAAAAAAGACCTCTGGATGGCTAAAGCGAATTCATCAACCAAGGTGGTATAGATTGAAGTGATTCTTATTTGAACATCCGATGTAGAAATTTGAGAACAAAGATTTTAAAGTGTGTGGCAATTTAGGCTTTGCCTAGGTGGGCGGAATGATGCATACCGTTTCGAGTTCAGAAGGCACTGCTTTATACTCTTCAAATGTTGGTTCCGGACTGATCGAAGAAAAACCATTTCCCAATGAAGTTTCTTCCTTGGAGGCTGTGACTGCTTATGCCTACAACGCTAAAATGTTGATATAAGATATAAGTCGCTACTTTTATATAGTAAGTAGCGAAGCCTTTATACAAATTCGGAAGACGTCATCAACATTGCAATATTACGTGTTGATTTATGCAAATAAAAATTGCAGTAGAATGATACAAATGTTAAAAATGATCCTAAAAAGTCGAGTTAAAGTAGAAACAATAAATGGCTAGTGAATGTTCTATTTTTCATATTTTTTTACGGAAATGATTTTTCGGTTGAAGTTGTCGTAATGATCGCTAGTTGGCAAATTGAGCTCGAGTTTACTGTTTCTGCAAATAGTGATTAAGCCCATAAACATGTTTTCGGAAAGTAAATAAATACATGAGGAAAATAGCTGGCTGTCAATATCCTACATCGGAGTACGATATAATTATGGGGAAACGCTATTTTGTTAACGAAAGTGAGAGACTTCTTCCCGATTTTGCTTTTAATCGAGGACAATTGAAACTAGTCCCCATTTTTCCTTCCACCGCCGAAAAACTGCCAGCTATCCATCTTTTTCTTCGAATCACTTGCCATTGGGATGTAGTACTAAACCACGATTTCATCAACCAATGAGGTAACTTTTAAGAAACTTTGATTTGAACTGATAAAATCGCAATGTGTTTGGACTTAAAACCCATTTTTGTTATGCAATTTAGAATTTTATATAAGACCATAATACTGTTTGCAAATGAATTATTTATCATATACAATGGTGATTTACATGTCCCTTAGGATAACAAGCATTCATGCCCTGATAAACTAAGCTACGATCCGTTTTGTCGAGGGTGCTGTGTACAAAATAAATCAAAAAAATTCAATATATTTAACTGACATTGAATAATTCACAAAATATAATCCTGATGCTATTTCGTTAATCATAAAACTATCAATTGTTATTTAGATTACGCATCAAAATTAGATACAAGGAAAATAATTTCATAACTAAGCTGGAGAATATTATTTTTCGCAAATTTAAAAGAAACGGACGTTCATACAATAACATTTTTTGCGTTTTCCACGTTGTTTTTAGCTTCTAAAGTGAGACTGGACTAAAGTAGCGTTTTAAGGTAGCTTTACACCTATAAGTGTTTCAAGGGCTCAAGCCTCTCAGGTAATTATGTCTGTATGTGTTATAGCCATGCAAACTCACAAATTATATTAATAATAATAATAGTTAAATTTGCATTTGGAAATTCTAACTCCATCATGTGAGAGAAATGGTACCGAAGTGCATCCACTTGAATAAAGGACCTCAAGAGCAGTAGATGATTAAGAACTATATAAAGCGGTTAATTAAACTCACTCACAAGTACATTTATTCCATTATGAAGGTGATAAGCTGCGTTCTTGCCCTAGCTTACTGCGCTTTTGCTGCAACCGATGGAGATGCTCTTCTAGCCAAGCTCACTCAACTTCGCCAAAATGTTTATCCTCCAGCTAAGAACATGAATCCTGTGGTGGGTGAAAAAATTCGCATATCTATTTCCATTCCTTTAGAAATATGCTATTGGCCTGGAAAATGCCGTGATAACCTGGCTCACTCGCTGTGGAGCTGTCACAACCGATTATTGGAATGGTCTGGCATTCTCTGGCGCCTTCACAAGCTTCACCAATGACACTTTGAATGAGACCCAGATGTTCGAAACCTGGATTCAACAGGGCCAATCTTACGATTATAATAATAACAAATGCTTTTCAAAGGATGGTTGTGATCAGTATAAAGTGGTAAATTACCTTTCAGTTATCTGCTCTCGTATTCACAACAAATTTTGTTGATGTGTGCCAATATTTCTGGTTTTGAAGCTGTTGTATGCCGATATGACTGATTTCGGCTGTGCGAAGCATACCTGTGATGATACAAATCTGACTTATTTCGGCTGTTCCTTCATGCCATAGTAAGTTGAAAACATGAGTTCCTATAGGAATTTTCCTTCAATACATCTATAGTGAATTACTTCACTTGCAGTGTAAGCCTGGGAGCAAACCAAAAGCCATATGAACCCAGGGAAATTTGCGGCCGATGCATCGGCGAATGTCATTGAAATCCGTGGGTGTGTTGAACCCGTCATCTCTGTCCCAACCACAGTTTTGGAGCAACTTTCATGACACCTTTTCTTCATTTTAAAATTCCTCATAACCAGTTATTGGGAACCATTTAATATTTGGAGTTAATATACACAAAACGCCTTTTTCGTTAACGAAAGCTTAAACATTCTTAAATATTTGATTTCTATATTGGGTTACGGAATATAAGGAGTGCATATTTGAACTATTGTTGTTAGTTTTGCATCACAAAATAAATTAACTTACAACTTATTATATCGATGTATGTCGACTGCATAATCGTGATGGTCGGTCTTTTAACCACACATTACTATTTATTAAATTTGAAATACCAATTGCAAACTACACCTAAACTAACGGCTAAGAATCTAAATTGATACACATGAATAGGGAGTCATTAACTTGATATAGTTTGTAGTTTATTGATGTAAATTAAAAATATCAACTTGAAAGGAGCGGTTAAGCTAAAACTGCTCATATCGAATTATTAGGAAGGTGAAATTGTACTTAAAACCTCGATCTGTCTAGAGTGTTTAACTATTTATTTTAACTTCTTAAAATCAAATAGGCTAAAACTAGAAATTCCATTCATGCTTTATAAAGCCCTTTTAAATTGCATTATAATGGAACACAATGGTGTTCTCGCTTACTTTATGGGCTCTCAAAAAGGTACATATGCACACATCCGTCGAAGGCATAAGAAAGTTAATACCATAATTCTGGGCGAGAACAATGATAAAATAAATAATTTCAAATCACATACTCAGGACTTAAAAATAAATTTTGGTCGCTTTAAGTCGGCAATATCTAAGACATCAGCGTAATTATTCGCTGAACCATTCTGCGCATTCGGTAATACCACTACATTTAATCTTAAGCTCCTAACATCGGTTCGTCAATATGATCGAGAAAAGACTTTTTGAAAAGAAGCCTGCTCTAAAATCGAGATAATAAAACTATTACAATTGTCCTCTTGCAAATTTTTCAGCAAAAAGAGTCCCGATAAGCGATATTTGAATAGGGAAATGCGAACAATGAGAAGTGGTATTTAATCTGTTTAATAGAAATGATTGTAAAAGAATAACTGAATAAACTCTACTAAGCAATCGGAGAATGCACAAGAATTTATACACTTTGCACTGAAGAAAAATTCCCGTCTAACTAATGACTTGCTTATTTTAATTTGTTTATGCTAGTTTCGGGATTGGGAGAACACTCGGAACAGCAGTAACAAGGGCCATTCACACACCACAGGGTTTAATTAAATCACAAGGTCTGATTCATCTTACGCACTCAAGTTCTTTTTACAAGGCCGTTAAAGTCCTTAAAAATAATAACATTTTAATTTGTCACCTGGAAACGCTAAAGGAAACCGTTTTAATCATTTTTACTTATTATTAACTCTTACTTAATACTTCTATCAAGGATCGTGACCTTAAAATCAATCACCCTCAAGGTCATTCCATAGGTTTTGGCCAAATTTTGATTCAATAAAACAAGTGATAAATGTTATTTTTAATTAGATAGTAAATCATCAGTGTACTTTCTCTGATTATCCGTGACTTCCTGTTTTTGCCTTCATTGTTGTGAAAGATTTCAGTCCTGAATGGACGAAATCTCAATTGTCATTTTCAACCTCGACGTGCAACTTAAAAAAGTTGTTTCTTCCATTTGCTTTTTTACGCAACCCAACAAGTAGTAGTCTAAAGAAGAAGTAGGTTAATGAGAAATTTTCTCCAAAATAAGTTTTTTTATTCCTTTTTATTATGTTTCTTGCTGCTTGGGGGGCTGTACTGTGTAAGTTCTGATGAAATATCACCACTTTTTGGTTAACTAGAGCGGGCCTTATTTCCCTCCTAAATGCTGGTTTCAAACGCCATAATTTCTGACAATAGAGTTAACCATAGATTTTGCGATAAGTGGTAACAATTCAAATGGGATTATTTCTTGGCGATTCAACCGCAATGAAAGAAGAAACTTTTTCCATTAAGTTCACTTCTCGACAGTGGTGACTGGGGTCTTTCCCCTCTACGACCTTACCACTGTCTATGACGCTCAACAATCTGGTAATAGATCATATTTTCGCAAGTCACAAGACTATCCAGGAAAAAAGCGAACAGGTTGACGAGATTGGAAGAGAGAAGAGCAGATGTCGTCCCTAAGTTTATGAACTTATCCATTTTCTGGAGATGACGGTGAACAGTTATGTGGTATGGAATGGGCTTATCTGTAAATTCCGGCTGAACTATTTGAGCAAGGGCTACCTTCACGAGAAGCAGCTTATCATCAAATTCAACTGGACACCATCCGGTTCGATCTTCATCTTCTTATAGGGTAAATATTCACTTACGAACTTCGCTAGCCATCTTTCATTCACGCATTATAATCTATACACTGAGGGAACTTTCCCAGTTTCTTCGGCTGCTGCTGAACCTCCTTTATCGAACTCAGAAAACGCTATGTGGCTCAGATGATTCCTGGGTACTTCCATGTTACGGGGGTTTTAATCAAGCAAATACTAACTTTATTGATCTGTAGAATGATTTTTGATTATTTTAAATGCAACTTGACATTAATATACTGTCTAGCTCAATTAGACATTACAAAATGCTTCCCAAGTATCGACTAATTTAAAACGAAAAACCCGGACACAACTTATGGTATGACCCAATATTTTTTCAAATCCCTTTCTGGGGGATTAAATATTGTTTTGATTTTATAAATTATTCTACTGTCTCGACAGGCTTATATAGGAATGAATAACAGGTTTGACGCGTTTCACAGAATCCAAATTATTTTTTCTGCCCAACACCTCCAATACTGTTATATATCGAGCATTTTGTTTCTTTGACGCGATTCACAAGATGTTTTCCTCATCGCGGAGTTTGTGCTTTACTGACTCGCAGATTATCTGAAATGCCGGGTAAGAAAAAAGTGAAAGTAGACAAGAGGGAGGGAGGGAGGCATGTGGGGCAGGAGAAGTACAATTACCGGTGGGGGCTTTTCGTGCTCGGCGGTGGGTGCTGCTGCAAATAAGTCAGTGGTTGAAATTGAACAGAACAACTTTCCAGGGACGGAAGTGGTGAACACGAAGTTGGAGGGGTAGGGGCGGATAGACTCCTCACTGGCATATTTCTTTGTTCTTCTCTTCTTAAGTCCACTTGGGCAGCCTAGTGTACGTCTGTTTTTGTGTGTACGTGCGTGCAGTTTATCAATATCCGTTTACGTGGGCTCTGAAAGTGAACAAAAAACCGGTAAATGTACAGTCAGAGTAACTACGAGATGGGAAGCAACCCTTCATCTCACTAGATTTGAAGATATCACAGCAACCATCTAAGAAATCTCCTGCTTTCTACTTCCGCCCACGAAAATCTCCACCGTCGTCAGAATAGTACCCATCGAAGACCTTGTCTAGGTGGAAATTCCACATCCACCTTGCTATCCTAACCTCGCTCTTCCCTTAGACCAGCATTTGTTCCGTATCTTGCAAGACAACTTGGAAGACAGAGTTTTACAACGCCGCTGGAAGAAGTTTAAACTGGCATTTGTGGGTTTTTGACTAATTAAGACCAAAAGACCTCATAGGTAATCAGGGAAAGTATACATTTGGTCTATTGTTTTAACTATTCGAAGTTCTGACAGAACTTATAGAATGGCATTACAAATGTTATCGTTGGAGGTTGTTGTTCACCAAAAAAGCAAACTGACCTTGTGCTGTTGCTCGTGGTCGGGACCGGAGGGCTGGAACCCGAGTTGGGAGGGAGTCCAGCTCGGTTGCGACTGCTCAGCAGATGTTTCTGAAGTCCTGGAGAGGGCGAGGGCGTGCCAAAGGCACCAACCATCTTTGTTCGGGTCCCCACTTCCATCCGATAGGCTGTTCCCAATACCGAGCTCCGCTGTCCCGCCAACACAACGTCGAACATAGCCAGCTACAGGAAGAAAAAAAACACGTCAGAAGGCATCACCTCTATGGTGACTGACTGCAAACGAGGAACATACCTGTCCAGGAGCGGTTTGGTAGACACCCAGGCTCGGAGCGGTCATAACCTTCGGTCGAGAGGAGGCGGGAGTGGCGAAGACAATCGAGTTGATCTCCAGCACATCGGAATCCCCAAGGAGACCAATCGTGTCCCTTCGTCGCAAATGCGGCACTGATAAAACCACAGCCTGACCACCGTTATTGGTGAAGACACAGTTGAACTCAATGCCGAGTAGGCCCGTTGCAGATCGATCATCTAAAGTTAGATAGAACGTGTTACTTATAATCTGTGAGTAGTACGTATTTTGTAAATGCCAGGGCAAGCACTTGAAAACTGTCCGAAGGCCATGACATCGCCGGTTTTGATGCGGAAGCCATCCTTGGCGGTGATTCGAGCCTTCTGGCGCAGCTGTATGGAGGGGAGGGCGAAGAGGCGCACCTGCTCCTCGCTCACGACCATCAAGTGCGGCGGTGTGGGCTGGTGGTGGCCGGGCTGCACTGGGTTTTCGGAACCGCCGACGCCACTACTGAAGGTTGGCGGATAAATGGCTGAAATGAAGTCCCAATAAGAGGTGAACTTTCCGTCCTAAACCCAAGTTATGATTAACCCCCTATAAGTTACCTAAATAGATTCCTGAACATTAATTTCTACCCTCAGATGGGTTTGAAGTGATCGAATTTTGTTTTCCGGAAATATATAAATTTACTTGATGATTTATGAATTCATGAAAGGCAAATCATCAGCAGCCGAAGTGGTTAGAACAATTCACTCCGTTTATGGAGGAAGGTAAAGATCCAACGAGACGTCAAGTTGAGTTTGATTATACGCTGCTTCTTGAAGAAAACCATGCTTTATCAATTGAGATGGAATGGGCAACTTAGCTTTGTTTAAACCACACAAGTATTACCGTCTTCGTCTTCAAAAAAGGTGGAAGAAATCCTACACATGGAAAGTCGGTGCCTACCCATGAATTGTCTAAAAATAATCTCAAATCTCTGGTTTAAGAAATATGCACTCCTTTCCTTTTGAGTGGGTAAACTTGTGACTGGAGACGAAATATGTCTCCTTTATCGAAATGTTGTCAAACGTCGTAGACGGTGGCTTCGTAAGCTGAGGAAACACCCCAGTCAGAGCCGAGAAGGAAACTCCAGTGGAAAAAGGGTCTTCTGCCTTCAATCCAGCGAAATAATACACGTGGAATTGTTACGACCGTATAGAGCAGGAACAATTAATGCTCAAATCTACTGCTAGTAATTTGGGTGGCGTCACATCACAAAAGGTGAAGTGTGGTTAAGTGACGAGCATGAAATCCCAACTCACTTGACGAGATCAGGGGGCAATGCGTCTTGGTGTCAATCAGTCGGAGAGCGACGATCGGTGCCCTGTGCTGTAACTGCACCGTTGTAGCCTGTTTTACCGCCACTCTCGTCGGTTTCCTCGCATTGTCCGCAAAGACCGCATAGACGAGGGCCATTCCACCCGCCGTACCCGCGAAGAAGCTGCCCAGGAGCTGACTGGTGGAAGCGGAGGTGGTGGGAGCGGGGCCCGCCCCGTTTGGCGTCGTCGTAGGAGGCGGGGGAGGCGGCGGCCGAAGGCGGTGGTGCAGCGGCGGCCCGAAAGCGAGGCAACGAACCAGCGCCGTGTTGGCGGTGGCTGTCGGACGGTCGCGTATCTCGCGTTCCCCGCCCGTGGGCAGCGGAGTGTCGGGTTCGATGGCGTGGACCCGGGCCAGAGCCTCTTGCAGGGGGTCCCCGCGCACCTGCATTGTACGTGTGGCCCCAGATGTCGACTACAAGGTGAGGAGAGAAAGAGAAGTGAGTCGAGAGAATAAGATAATGAATGACGAGTTTTCCCCCAACCAAGTTCTTCGATCTTCTGTGACGTGATTCTAGCTGCGTGTGGCGGAGTCGTGCTGCACAGTCATGATGAAACATCATTCCCTTTCGATTCACTGAAGCAGGTCTTTTTTCCACCTCAAAGCTCCGTTTAAACGTACATATTAAGAAAAGGTAGATATGAGCATTAGTTATCGCTACATTAGGTGAATTATACCTTGACGATCCCATCTTATTCCCATGAAATCCAGTTCCGGCTTTAAAGGCTAGGGTCTACGACCCTGTCAATGTCTACCACGCTTAATATTTCGAGAAATAATCCATTTTTCGAAAGTGAAGTCTGCGATAGTGGAGAGGATAGCAAATTTCTGAACGACGAATGGCTACGAGCTACTTCAAGAGGCGGTTTTTCATCAAACTCAGCTGGACTGTCCGATTCGATCTTCATCTTCGTGGAGGGTGGAATCTCCACTTCCGAATTTCGTAAAATATCTTCTTCACAAGAATTCTTTCATTCACACATACCTCTCCAGAAATCGAATGAATGTTTCGGCTGCATCCCAGCTTCCTTTCTTGAAACATTACGTGTCTCAAATGGCTCATGAGTACTTGAATGCTAAGAGGGTTTCAATCGAGCAAAGTTCTATTTTGTTAAACCGCCAAACAAAATTCGGATAGTTTAAATGCATAAAAGCATACAAAGTAATGTGCAGCTTCATAAGATATTAAAAACTACTCTCTAAATTCCACTGCATTTAAAAAACGAGGAGTCCGGACGGTACTTAGGGGATTAACCCTTGAGTTCAGCTGGTCCTCTCGTGATTTATAGATGGTTAGGGATTGAATACACCTCCATAACCTGCCTGCATCATACCACGTCTAGCCTAGACTCCAGACATCATAAAAATCCCCAATCCAGAAATCGCCTCCATGTACCCTAGTGACACTCTTCCTCAAGCCAACCCTCGCAGACGCATTCAATTTGCTGGCGGCGGCTTGTTGCTGCTGTAGCTGCTGTTGTCTCTCCTGTTGCGTCGGCTGCTGCTGTGTCGGCTCCGGTTTTTTGGCCATAGACGCCCCACGGCCCGATTTCATGCGTTTCAAACGTCGAAACGAGTCTCTCAGGGAGTTCTTCAACTCCCTCGTTCGTCTCCGAGCCCAACCCTCGCCCACAGCTGCCTCTTCCAACGCCTCGGCATTTGCTGGAAGCGTCGTGTGGTGTAGGAGGAGATTGAAGAGTCCTGACGATGGCTCAAAATGGGTGAGAGCGAACCCGTGGGCAGTTCCGATGCCGACGAGGACTCCGATGGAAGTGGCGGGGGTGGAGCGGTCCTTGAGCTCACAGGCGGCTAGACAGGTCACCGGGGAGGGCGGTTGGCAGAGAGCCAGCGCCAGGGGGTACAGGGAAGTGCCGGGAATGCGATGGGAGGGGTCTTCGGAGGAGGTGTTGCCGTCTGCGGGGTGTTGACGAACCTGAAAAGTGGGGGGAGATTGGTTAAATTTTCAGCCCGAGTTGCAATTAATTAGATAGACATAAATGCGGGAATCAGGACCAGAAATGTTGTCACAGCGCAGCTCTTCTGGTCCTAAATGAGCAAGCCACATGAACCAATTATGACATTAACTAACAAAATTAACTGGGCCAGTGATCCCACATAAGGCAGCGACCATTGCTTCGATCTCCTCCACCTCCTTACCGAAATGTGCCGTCTTTTCCGGCATTGCCATCTGAAAGATGGCTCCAAAGAGCCGCTAGTATATCGCTGTGCTGATGGCCTAACGGTAAGAGCGCCGTCTGTACAAAATCCTTGGTTCTACTACTTTTATAGAACCAAGGCACTGACCTCAACTCAATCTAGGTCGTCTTCCGCAAATTAGTCGTCCTATGTCCAACTCAATATTGTCATTGTCGTCATATTTTTGAGGCTTTTCGACCATACGAATGGTGTTCGTTTGGCTGGTAGCTAAAAAGAATCTGCCTGGAAAATTCAACCACCAACAACAGATATTATACTATATTATTATATAAATATTAAAGCGATAAATAAATTTTTTCTCACTACTTTATCCATAACTTTATATCTTTGTAGTCCATGGCGTCCTTGCTCTTTCACTTCTTCCACCTAAGTGTTGATGAAAGTCTGACATTGGAACACATCCCAAAATACTTGTTTCCCAAGGTAGCTTCCTCTTAGGTAGTTCAAACAGCACAGAGATTTGCATGAAACTGGTTGCAAGTAACTAACTACAAGATAACCATCTGGTGAAATGGTCCGTCTTTCTAGCCAGTACTCCTTAAATTACAAATCAAAACCTCACAAACAAAAGGACCGAATTACGACGTCTCTTCCATTAAGATCGTGTCGTGAGGCGATATGACAACTCTATGAAGCACGACAACCAGCTTATCGGTCTAGTGTCCAACATCCAATTAAACTCACCGTCAGGGGAGCATGGCCCTTCCATCGGAACCCGGGCAATTCCGGAGCAATAGGCACGTCCAGTTTCACCATTGCAGGCTTCGATTCTGCCAACTGCCACACGGATACCTGTGGGTGGGTAAAAAGATGTGTAAATAGGTCCTTTTTATGGTTGAAAGATTTGACTTCTCTACTCACTTGTCCGGCGGCTCCACCAACAACCAGGGTGTTGTCAATCAATTGGACGACCTTGATGGCCGCTCGAACGTCGTCGGTGAAGGGATCAAAGACGCCCACTCGTCGGAAAGGCGGCCATGGTTCGGCCTCTTCGTCTCCGCCCCTGTGCGCGTCCTAATTGGTGAAAGAAAAGTTGATTCTAACCAATGGACGTCTAGTTATACAAATAATTGTTCAATTCTAGTGCTCAATGGGATAGATAGAAACGTAGAAAGGCATCCGATAAGTTTTGTCCAATTTTTGACCCAGTGTTACAACTAATTACGGATTCAGTCATCTATGCACTTTCACTGATTATTCATGAATCCCTTCAATCTGTTAACGGAATCAATTAAGCGGTAATTGTAAGGCTATACAACAAAATTTGAGAAGCTTAAACGCATATAAACTCTAAAATTAGGAGAGAACTTATGGAATGACCTGATATATTCCGACACCTTAGTTAATACCATCGATTAAGTGGGACTAAGGCTACGGGTGATTCCTCGAGAAGGCGAAAATTCAGCCGCAAAATAGGGCTTCACAACTTTTTTTCTACTTCAAGTTCTGCTAGCTGTCAAGTCTGAGATCTGTAAATCCGCCACGCGTTCCGTGCGGTAGGTCCTTAAGTTCAAGGGCGATTTTAAATACCCCTGGCAGAAACAGTGGGCACATAATAACTACCCTGGTAATCAAGGTTTCTTGGTGAAATTAAGTTGCCTTCACAGACATCTAAATGAATACAAAAAACAATCACTACCATTCCACCTGAATATTCCATGACTACTTGTTCGCCAAAACCTGGTTCGTCACAAGGGCTCAGATTTTTCTTCACAGGCTAAGTGGGAAAAACAATTGAACCTCATTACTGCGCCCTGTATTGAGTAATTTTCCATTAAAAGGAGGTTTTAGGAGGACTGTTTGCCAACAATTTTGTACTCGCATCTGACAATTAGTTCTTCACTTCGTTCTGGCTCCAGGGAAAATTTAGTAGAGTGCAAATAGACAATTATTTTCCACCATTTCTTGCAAACTGCTTCTTTGCGACACAAACGAGAAAAATGAGTAACTGAAGATAATATTTAGCAAATAAGGTATCATGGAATTTGAGTAATTAGTTGTTTGTCTACGAAAAACTGGCGTGCGGAAGCAAGACCCGCTTTAATACTCTCAAATAAGGGGGTTTAAAATTGCAAAACCACTAGACACTGCAATTAAAACAAGACGAGAAAGTTTTTATAATTTTAAAAAGCTTGAATCGCTGAAACACGCACCAAATATTTCAGCAAGGGGGGAGAAAAGAGTTGGTTACAAGGTATAAAAAACACAACCCCGACAGTGGACTAATAAACCAACGTTTTTCAAACCTTCTCTGGCTGTTTTTTTTTGGAAATCCTCGATTATCTGGGGATCAGATTAAAGCCTGGACCTAATTTCGTAGATAAACTTTCAACCAAACACACATGTATTGTTTGAGCTTCGCGAAATCGATGATCGCTAACCAGGAACACCTGAATCACATCTTGGAATGAGTATCTTAATCCTAATTTATTTGGCCTCATTCAAAAAGAGTTTCTTGTCCTCAAAACGTCTAGAAACTTAAAAAAAAACTCTGAGAAGCAAGCATATCCAAAAATCCAAACCAAAACAAGATCAAGTTGAATAAATCTGTGTTCACTCTCCCGTCTTCCTCCTCCGATTCGACCTTCATCTTCTTGGAGGAAGAAATCTCCACTTCCACTGAGTGAATGTTTCCAGTAGTTTCTTCGGCTGCTGCTGAATTTCCTTTCTTGAATTTATAAATCATTGTCTTAAATAATTGTTGGGTACCTCTACGTTAGCATAATTGTAGAACAAACAGATGTTAATGCCTTTTAAAACAAAAACAATGATAAGCCTAAATGCACCTAAATTAAAGACATTGTTTGGGTCCATTAGGGTTCTTTAAGTTTCGTTTCGTTTATGCGGTGACGTAATAGATCTGGTCCAACAAATCTATTTAATTGATCCCCTTGTGGTTTAGATAGATAGCAGAGTGTCGACGACCAATCGACAATCACAGGCAAGTTTCTGTGGCTCTTCAAAACCTTGACTCTAGCGATGAACCACCGAATCGAAGTTTAAGGTGAAGAGATTACAACTTACTGATCAACAAAGCTGACACACTGCAGAAATTAGCCCTTACCCCAGTCGCATCCGGTCCAAATTCACCCTCGAACAGGGAGCCAGTGAAGAGAGTGAATATCCTCCACGCGCACCCACCGGCAGCCAATCGCCAAAACTCCACCACCCCGTTTTCGTGTCCCGTCACCAGGAGATCATTCGATGGGACTACCACCGACACATCAGCCTTCTCGTCGTCTAGACTACCGGCAATCGGCCAGGGCTGAGGGGACACCTCTGTAGAGCGCACAGCCCTTCCACAGGCGTCTCCCCGACTGCCCTCGAGGGCTTCCAGACCCTTCAGAAAACCCGGATCCACTTGGGTGAAGATGCCATAGGCAGTCAGCGACGAGGCGTGAAGACACGTCAGATATGGCAGATCGATAAGGGGCCATCCGGGGGTCAGAAGGTCAACTGCCACCAGTTCCTCCTCGCAGACAACCAGAAGGGCGGCGACCGGACCTCCCGCCGGTCCAACGGGACACATATCGACCACGGCGGAGGGGAAATCGAGACAGACGTGCTCTGGAGCGTCGGAATCGAAGACGTGCACCGGGGCTCCGGGGACCAGACCGCTGGCCAGGAGGACGCCAGTCTCTTCGTCGTCGTCACCAAGATCGTCATCGCCTTCGTTGTCATCGCCTTCCGAGTCCGCACGACGAGCAGCGGCCAAGTTGGCGGCGGCCGCTTGGTCCAGATTCGAGCCCCGCAAGATGCTCACCGTGTTCCGGTCACCGTAGATGGAACGCGGCATGCCACCGGCGAAAATGGTGATTCCGCCTCTGTAGATTATAAACTGACATGTCAAACAAGTACTTCCACTGTCTTTTACACTTTTGAAGGAAGCAAAAGAAAACCACTCGCTGGAAGTGACGGCCTTAAGATCGATGTTGTCAGAAGCCAAGTAAAACCAGGTCGGGAGAATAAGGTGGTGGTTGAGGAATTCTCTGCCAAATAGAATCCTCGATCTTGCTGTGAGGGGAACTTGCTGCATTGCCCTGATTCACTCGAAATTTGAGATTGTTTACCGACAATTCAGGATGTGTGCATCCGTTCTCCGAATTTAGAAGCTTTTCCAAGTTTTTGATTTCAGCTCAATTATCACTTACTCTACCGATAAAGCAGGGTAGGCTTCTTCAAGGAGCTCATCATCAAACTCAACTGGACTATGTCCGGTTCGATCACTATCTTCACGGAGAGTGACACCTCAACCACCTTCTTTCATTCACACACTCCATAAACCGAGTGCGTGTTTCTTTCTTCGCCACCGTGTTGCTAGTACTATAAAGTCCCTCAGATTTAACTCTTCCCCAGGAAAGTCGTCAAATCAGCTCCTCCAGTCTCATTTCGCGAGTGGCGAGGGAAATTTTGAGCAAAACTCTATGACGAGATTAATGTAATTCATTTATCCATTGCAACTCTTTTAAATAATTATACTTTTCATATACCAAAACACTTTTATTTTACTTTATGCCTTCCAATAGTAACTGTAGAGTATCCGTGAAATTACAATGAAACTCAACCGTGAAATACTCATCAATGATACGAAAGAGAATTTAAAATTTATCATTGCATCGTCTCGGTGTAAATGCCGCCGAATCGAATGAATCGCCTTACGTGAAACCTCTGTTTACTCATCACTCATTTACCGAAAATTTTTCAAGTTTTAATTACTAGGTTTGTGGGGTAATCTACCACCACATGACACTGCTTCACAAAACAGCACTCGCGCAAATTTCACGAATAGCAGAAACAAGATGGAATAGGGTATTTCCAAGAAAATTATGCCTTGTTCCGGCCCTGTGATCAATATAGCAATATTTACTTACTGCTTGACATACGAGTAAATTTGACATAAATACAATTTAAAATTATTCTATACCAAAGACTAATCGCAGATTTTGATCTAATCGATAAAATTGTATCCATTCTTGAGGTCTGGTTAGTACCCATACCTCGTAAAGTGAAATATTTTTTATATCCATAAGAGCGATTTGGTGAAAGGAGGATGTGCCTAGAGGTGGTAGAATCTATCAATTTAATTACTACAAAATTAGAGGTTGTCTCACATACACAGTAAGTTCATTTCTATCGAAGGTTAGAGGTCAATTGTGTCCAATAACACGGAGACAAAGGTATTCATACGCACTGAGGTTCCTTTACAGGATCACACAAGTCTTCCTCATTCACATAAGCGGGAATATATTAGGAAATCCCACAGGCAAATGTAACATCTAACTGAGGATTAACTTCCTTAAACAAACATAATTCCTTTCCATATATTCACAAACTTAATAATGCATTAAGTACTGTAAAATTTCCCTTGGTTTTGATTCGAAGAACTCACAATCTCTTTCTGTGGCCGTTTTTCGAAGTGATTTTGCAAGTAAGATAGGGACCATAAGGTGGATGTTGAGAAATTTTCCCCCAACCAAGTTAATCTTCCATCTTTTGTGACGTGATTCGTGATCCCTTGTTTTCTCTCCCCCTCAAAGCTTGCCTTAAACGTCCCAATTTCTGGTAGTAGATTTGAGCGTTAATTGTTGTGGGATTAGGTGACAACAATTCAAAGTACATTATTCATCGGCCACTCTACCAGATTCAAAGAACACTTTTTCCCATTTTCTTTCATTCACACACCCCAACCCTCCCCACAAACTGAGTTAATGTTTCTAGTCGCTTCTTCGGCTGCTGCTGAGTTTCCTTTCTCAACCTAGTCTTGGGTGTTAATTCCGTGCGAGCATGGTTTCAATCAAGGAAATTGTGATTCTATTGTCATGTAAAATATAATATGTTCAGGTTAAATGCTGACATTATAAAGTACTTTTTTAAATTTAGTTAAATTTAAACAAAAACCGGACAAAACTTGTGGGGTGACCTGATTACTACCGCGATAAACCCGTTGACTAAACTGAGAAAGACACTCGACACTACCCAGTTACTAGACAGCGTGCACTAGCGTAGTTCCAGCACCGGATTGGGTCTGCAATAACCGCTGACAGGATTGATTTTTGAGCAAAACCCCTTTACGAGAGAGTTATTCCCTTGTCTAAACCCCTTTTTTATATTTTTGAGGCGACACCCAGCCCGGTTTTCCTGAAATTTGAGGCAAAATCCTTCCGACTTATTACTCACTTCATGACACTGTACCGAAATGCCGTGGCCACACACCACCCACGACAACACAAAAACTTAACACAGTAACAAAGCCCTGACAACCAAGTGTGGGTGTGTGTGTGCTAGCATATGGTTGCTCACTGATGGCAGTAGATTAATTATGCATTCATGGAGGAATCGCATAAGTGATTGAGGAATAAGTCCTAACGAGGTTGTTGTTGTTGATGATGTTGATGACGATGACATCCAAATGGAATCAGCAAGAGACCCGACATATCAGTAGATGACTCTTCCATTAGCTCTTTCTTTTGGGCCCAATCGATGCAAGGCTATAGGTTAAATACTTGACTTGAATGGCGTTACTTTCTCCTTCCCTCCGGGGAAATATCACAAGAAATAGGTTGTCAAGAGAGGGTTCATTGCACAGCCATCACCTATCAATCAATGTCACAGGAAATTTGCTGTTCTCACATGATGCAGGAATACACAATACCCACCGTTGTCAAAGTCAAAGGGTCAAAGAAAAGCGTTTCAACAATTTAGACAATCGAGAAAATCCCGTGATGTGGATATTCCCCCTCTCGATGATCGGCAGATAGACTGGCTTATCGATATGCACATGGGTTATTATCCCAGAGTACCTATCAAGTCACCCCATAAGTTCTGTCCGAATTTTGTTCTATTTTAAATTGAACGAAATATAAATGGGATTTTACAATTTCTAATGGAGCTGAAAACATTTTGTATAGAACAATTAAAATAGATCAAATTTTGTTTCACAAAAACAATAATTTAATTGTTCTTGAATAAAAACCTTGATAACATGAAAGAATCATTAAAGGCACACAAAGTGTTGTGTTCATGGGAAAAAGCTTCTTTTTTCAATCTGATGGTGCAAAATTGCCTTGCAAACGCATAAATCGGGCCAAATAATTTATCCATCTTGGGCGTCATTTAAATTGGAGGAAATGTAGTTAGGAACCACGCCCAGGCACAGAGAGTCAATTTGCCCAACTTTCTAATGAGCACTCCTGTCCTTCAATGACTCAGCCACGATTTGTTTAACCGTTGCTACACAACCCAAATGTCTCAGCGTTTCTCAAAAAAAGCAATAATAACAACTGGTGATTTAGTGGATTGGGAGAAAACTATATCGCGGATAAATGAGCTTTGGGTTGCTTTAAAACTACAAGCTACTTTAATTAAATGTCTAAAAAGGAGGATTTCGAATTTAAATTCATTTCTTCCTGGCACTCAACTAGTATAAGAAAAATTTTCCGTCCTTACTAAGCAACCCACGCAAATGTTTTATGTACACCTAACATTTTAGCATCGTAGTCTTTGAACATGTTGTGAACAATCAAAACTTGAGACAATGTTTTTTTTTTGTTTTAATAACCAGCAGACCTCTCGGACTTTCAAAGAGGTCAAATTGCTGGCGCTCCTCGTATGGCGGCAGGCGCTAGTGTAATAGAAGAAATTCGGACTCTAAATGGAATTGTTGGAGAGGATCACAAGACCAAGGCTCCTAAAATCACTGCAGAGCTCCACGATCAACACCTAGGGAAACCAGTTTCCACAAACACCGTTCATCGAAGGGGGATACACAGATCTGGATTCCACCGAGGAAGAGCTGAAGTTAGAAAACCTTTGCTCTCAAAGAAAACAAATGTTTCAAAGCGTCCCTCGAACAGTGGAAAAGTGCGATGTTCTCTGACGAACCTCCAGTCGAGTATACTATGCTTAGACAGTCGAAAGAAGCATTTAAACCAGACCGTCAGCTTCTCTCAAACGCAAAAAGACGGGGCTTCTGTCAAGATGATTTGGAAATCCGCCTGGCCGGGCCAACGATTTCCCTTCACTGAAGAATCAACAGCCGATAATTTTTTAGGAATTTTGGGCAACCAAGTTCATCCTAGGGTTGTGAAAGAACTGTTTCCGGAGGGGAACAACCCAATCAGTTAGAATTGTTAAAGAATGGCGGCACGAGGAGGGATATTCTAACGAATTTGAACATCTCATCCGGCCCTCACCGCAATCCTAAGACCGCATCACTATTGAGGACTTCTGGTGGATTTTAGAGACTCAATCAAGAAGTCCATTTCCGTCGCCGCAGCCGCCAAGAACTGGGCGAGGGTGTTTTAACTGAAGAACGGGCTGAACTTTCTTTGAGACCAAAAATTCGCAATTTGTATAAATCAAAACCTCTGAGAATTGCCATATTAAAAATTATTTTGTTGATTTTTCATGGCGTTTCCATTATTCTGTCCAACCCCTTATATTGATATGCAAAGAGTACTAACCCTTCTTACATTTGAAATCCATACATTTGACCGCTCCAGTAATTCCACTATGTTTTGTCTTTTTGAATATCTCTTTACCAACTGATTTACAAATGGATAAAGTATCCATGTGCCACTCTAAATGAGTGGCAGTCTTCATGAGATGTTTCATGTGGGGAGGGGGGTACTTGAGATTATCCTTTTACGATTGAGTTCATCAAATAACTCATCTTCGAGTTCTCATGAGTAATGGACTTAAGAAATGAAAATTACAACAACCCTTGAAACTTGGCAACCCGAAGGAAGGTATTGTATCAAATTTAACGGGGTGATTTAAGTGTTCATTAGACCCAGTTTCTATCATCGGTTCATTTCGATCGATACACGGTTTTTTGAAACAACTCAGGATCCCATTACTGTCTAGTAAAGGAGTCTAGATGAAAACGACCGATAATAGACTGGCCACAGGTGCAAGGGGCATGACCACTAAGGAGGCCAACTCACTTTTTCGATGGAAGCCAGAAGACCTTGCTGATGAGTTTGCACGGAAATGGACCTGAAATTGAAAAAAGGATATCGGAATTAGTCGACCACAAATGGTACTTCTACTCTAGGCTATGGATTCCATTAGATTTGAGACTAACCACACACATTTCCCCTTGAGATAGCAATAAAGCCGGTCCATGTGCTTTTATTACATTGATGAGGCAGTAAAAGAATAACAAGCAATTTTATATCTAGGTACCGTGTATAAACATTGTCTGAACAGGCACCCCTAAATAGCCCTCTCAAGACTACACCATAATTGAACATACCACGACCACTTAGAGGTTAGTGCCACTGCTTCCTTTCCCCAGCTCACCTTTGAATGGACTAACGGTTGAAAATGACGCTGCCCAATCCCGTTGTCAATATTGTTTCCCCCTTTTAGCTTAGCTGCTTGTCTTGCTCCAGGGAAATTGAAGGCAGGCCGTAGGGAAGAGGGAAACTTCCGAAGTCGGTAGTACTTCATTCACACACACACCTAATCACTCAGTGTTTACGCTACGCATAAGCGGCGTTTTACAAACCCTTCCAAACAGCTGATTTCTTGTAAACTAACATATCAGTTCATCCCATAAGTTGTGCCCCGATTTTTAATAAAACAAGTGACCCAATGTTCCATTTCACTGACGGTTCAATGATCAATCTACTCTCCCTTATTACCTTTGACTTCTTTCCAACCATTAACGAGCTCATTAATACCTTCATCATTTCAAAAATTATTTCAACATTTCAATGATCTTTTTGGTCGTGATTCTTGTTGATGAAACGGGTCTTTTTTCCTCCGCAAGGATTTGTTTAAACGATGCCCTAGATGCTGACATTAGATTTGAGCATTGATTGATGCTGTACTTGGTGGTAAAAATTCAAAGAGAACTATTCCTTGGCGATCTCATCAAATCGTAAGAAGAACCTTTTTTTCGAGAAGTTTTTTCTCTTAAAGAAGCCGTCACTATCTACAACACTTAACATTTCGAAAAAAGATCACTTTTTTGTGAGGCAAGAAGAGATGTCACCAACTCGATATTTGACGCTGCTTTTAGTTACCCGTTTTCATGAGGTTCGCAATTTACCAATAATCCAAGGATATTTCCAAGTTTTTGAAGATGAAGACGATGAGCAGTTGCGTAGTTTAAGCGAAGCTTAATTACCCGTTACTCAAATGATGAACCGGGATAGGCCTCTTCAAGAGCTCCTTTAAGGAGCAGAAAACAGATCGATTTTAATCGTCGTGAAGAGTGAAATCGCAACTTCTGAATCTGGCAAACCATCTTCCGCAAGCTCTCTCATTCACGTATTCTGACAACTTCTGCCGCTGTTGAGTTGCCATTCTTCAACTAATAAAAATGCACGAACTACCTCATGTCAGCAGGGCTTTAATTAAACAAATTTAATTGTATTGTTGTGTTGGACAAAATCAGGTTAGTTTTAAATACAACAAAACTTAAAAGCAATGTTAGGCTACAATAGACATTATAAAATACTCCTTAGATATCGTTCAAATTAAAAAGGTCAAATTCAGGCAGAACTTATGGAGTCAAGGGCCTTACTATCTCTGTTTGTGTAGACCCCCTACCCTCCTTCCTGTGCACACCATTAAACCCCCACGATCCAACGACAGCATCTCCAATCCGAGTTATCCTGAGGCCACTTACCATAGGGCATGCTAGGCGATTCCATCATCTGCAGAGCTTGAGCTCCCAATTCTCCCACAGCCATCGCTGACCCAGTAGCGAATAGGGGGACCTGCCAGACACCCAGAGAGCCGTTGGCGTAGGCCGTGAGCAGTCTGGTGCCCAGATGGGGAGGTGGTTTGTTGTTTCGGCCTCCTCCACCCTGCCCTTGACTGGGTGTCCAGTTCCCCCACACCACGTGGCGGCCTCGAGCTCGTATTGGCAAGGCAGGACAGCCAATGAGCGACCGCCGACAAGGTCGTAGAGCACACAGACGCCCGACGCGTAGCCAATCAGCAGTTGACCGGGGCATCCGGGCCTCTCCATGAGGACTACGACCGCATCGAGAACGAGACGGGGTCGCTTTTCCACCGCGATGCTGGAATGGACGATAAGGAGGATTCAGGATTTCGGGAAATAAACCATAAGATCCTCTATACGCACACTCAACAGCATCTCAATCGGATCAACGACCATTAGTCTCTTAAATCAGCTCATAAACCGATCCACAATGCGCAGTCTATCGGCTTCCAGAAAGTTATTCATTCCAACCAATCCTCCAAAAGTAGCACACCTACAACCAGTCAGAAATCCTAATTTTCACTGTCCTTTTTTGTCTCATATGACGGGCTTTACCAGGCCTACAACCTTCTGCACCACCTCTGATTACCTTAAAAGGTGACGTATTAGGAAACTACGTCTAGGTGGGGTTTTGTAGTGGCCCAACTGTAATCTTAGAGCGACATTCACACCACTAAAGAGGAACATCTGAATCACCCCTATGACTGATTCCTTCACCCAAATCCAACTGGCTGATTTTCTTCATCAACGAATCAGATCAACCAATCCTAAACACTCCTACCCACACTTATTTACAGACTCCCTCCCAATACACATACTGGGACGACGTCTTCCTTTCTCTTTGGGTATAACTGATTCATCTAGGAGAATAATCAAGGAGTAACTAACCGCTACAAATTCATGTACACATGAAAACAGTAGATGGCATTGTAAAAAAGTCGAGCATTGAGGCTGAGCCCTTTTTATAAACAATGTCTACTCAATTGTGGTTCCTTCATATTCTTAACCGATTTCTCCTTAATAAAGTTAACCCCCATATTTCAGTTTAGGTAGCTTAATTATTAAAATCTACACTTTTTGGCATATCTGATGTGATGCAGATCATAAAAAGAAGCAGATCCTTTTAACCGTTGTGGATCCAAGCGACTCTACGTGGTACGGATTAAAACTAAAGCAACTTTGAAGGAATTAATTTACTCTACAAAGTAACATTTACACGTGAACTGCACACTAGGTCAAAGAACCTCCCAAGTCTACGCTCCCAGGTTCAAAAGCCGTCTTTGAAGAATTCTTGAGTACTTTTTCGGAGCTAGCGACTATCCGTGTCATACAAATAGGTCCCTTTGAGTTTTGGAAAAGGCAGAATTCTGATGGAGTCATTGTGCACGAAGAAACACCTAAAAGCTAGGTTAACACCCATTGATGCGTTCTGACTTGTTTAAACTCATCAATTCTACTGTTAATAAACAACTCCACAAATGTTTGCTCCACCCTCGTCGCAAGCTAATGGTACCACTTAAGCCAAACATCTCTTCGAATGGTGATAAAGTTAAATAAATTCACTTTCTAGAACTTTTTCGGGATTTCCAATATAAAAACCGATCACAGTTTCGAAAGGACGCAAAATTTGAGACAGAGATGGTAGGCACTTGGTTCCATAAATTATAGATTAAACATGATACTGTGTTGTGCCAATCGAACATAAAAACGTCAAACTTAAGATGTCAGTAAAGACATGAGTAATCGACACCTAGTGATTTATCTTTATGAGATTCAAAATAGCAGCCGGAACATGCTAACGACATTCAAGTACGTCAACAAAAACCCACAGCACCGATTAGAATAGCGGAGAAAAGCATTGAGGCGAATCCCTCACAAAATCTGCCTGTGCTAAAGTCTTATACACTCTGATTCATGGGACATTGAATCAGAGTTAAGGATATATTTTACAGGATGAAACTTTGAGGAAAAAAGATCTGCTCTAGTGAATCGGGAAGGGGGTGATGCTTCATCTGGACAGTGGTGCAGCACAACCCACCACAGAGAGAATCGACGAAGAACTTCCTTGCTCTCTCGGACTTCCACCATTTGAGTCCTAGTCTACGAAAACATTTGCAACGCAGTAGGGAGAGGATGAAACTAACATTTGTGAGTTCTTCGAACCAAAACCAAAAGAATTTTACAAATAATAAACGATTCGTGCAAGCCATCAGAAAAAGGAGATTCAATGCTCCCCCGTGAGCACTGTGAAATCAATTTGGCAGGATTAACTTGAGACTTCGAGGACACTTTAACTAGACAATTGCAGCAGATTTACCTCTTCAAAAAAAGGATCCGACCACAGAGCCACGTTAATCGACGAAAGTTTTTGAGAATATCCTTCCTCTCAGGAAAAGTAGTGCAAAATCAGCTTAGTGGAAGTTTCCGATTGAACCTAAGTGATAATTGGAATAGACGCTGACACTGTCTGTCACTTCGACAGTAGTATGATTTCCTAATCCATTGAATCTCCTTTTTCAGCCTACCACTTTTTGGAGTTTCCATCCACCTTTGCTTTTACTTGAATAGACTTTCGAATACACCGCAAATAGCCTGTGTCAAACAAAAAATGCCCTCCCACATGGAACTCAAATAGAAGGTAGGTAGTTGGGGTTTACAAGAGGTAATTTACGTAGGACGATTTCTTAGAACCCAACTCACTAGCCACGAGGCGCATTCCAGTGTCCGTTTTGACGCAGTCGACTAAGACATCCGGGTTCCAAATTGAGAAGCTTTGGGACGATGACAATGAATACTTGTATGTTTGAATTACGCTTAACCGCCAATTCTGGCTCAACCGATAAAGCAGGATAACCTACTTCTAGTAAACACCATAACATAGCGTTTAAAGCACTCTGTGGTTCTCATGGAAATCGGATTTTTCTAGCTAGGACTACTTGAACCCATTAATAGTGTATTTTTAGAGTTCAGCACTGAAACGGTTACCAAATTATGAGGAGAGTTAGTGTAGACACAGGCTCCTTCACCGCATCCACCTGTGCTCTCGAGTTCGAATCAGGCTGTCCTTTGCGTGGTTTTTTCCAGGTAAGCCTGTATTTGCGCAAAAATCATTCATATGCCCCTCTCTGAGAGACCACCACCACCACCACCACCCACCGCCACTACCCTCACACAAACCAGTTGTGCGAGCGTAAATCACACACACCGGCACGTCAAATCCTACACAAGAGTGGCCAAAGAGAGACACCATCGGATTGTGTGTGTGAGAGAGAGCAACCGACGCGTGTGATAGCGTGTTCTCACACACAAACAACCAATGAGAGAGATGACTCACACGGCCTCCGTATTTGTGAGTGCTTCGCTGAGGGTCTTAGAGGGCCGTTTCGGTACTCGTGTTTACAGAGTCCAACGGATTACTAAACTACAAGGTTTCACACTGGGGATTCGGTGAGAAGGCCGTAACCTAGGCCACCTTTCCATGCATGCTTACAAAACACACTTATCACCACGGCTACTCAAGATGCTGCTTCTCTAGCGTGTAGCAGAGAGCTTTGTGGTTGTGTTTACGAAATCTCCACTACTGAATTTCAGGCACTCTTAAAAGACACTCATTTATCAGGTCACCCCATAGGTTCGATCGGCATTTAATATTTTTAAGTTGGACGAAATTTAAATGGAGATGAACATTAAATTTTAAGTATTATTATTCTACGGGAAAATAAAACTAAGATTTACTTGATTAAAACCCAGCCTGCACATCATGTTTTGAGAACAGCAACTATAAACATTCGCGACTCAGTGTATGGAGAAGAACATGTGAATAAAAGATGGTCGCAGTTGAGATTTCACTGGAACTGAACATGGTCCAAATGAGTTCAGCGATTTGAGGCGGCCCTTGAAGAAGCTTATCGTGCCTTGCCAGTTCAGTAGTTCAAACTATAGAACAGTTCATCGTCTTCATCTTCAAAATTTGGAGAAGTTATTAAACTTGGAAAGGGGGTGCCTACCCATGAATTGACTGAAAAAAAATAACTCAAATCTCTAGTTGACGACATCCGCTCTTCTCTACTCAGTTCTCGCCAACTTGTTACAATGTTTAAAGATAGACTTGTGGCTCGTGACAGGCTAAAAATGTATCTTTTACCGAAATGTTGTTAGGCTTTGTGGACAGATACATGGTCGTAGCGAGTTAAGACCGCATCCACAGCTGAGAAGGTAACTTCAGGGTGGTAACGTCAAGGAATGACCTACTTTGAAACGTCAACAATTAGGGTGTTTGAACCAAAACTTTGAGGATAAAAAAAGGTTTAATGTTGTCTCATCAAGACAATGAAGCACGATCCTTCACACAGCAGAAGGCACTTCGCAAAAGATCGACGTAAAACTGCTTGGAGTACCATTTGTATCGTAGCTTACAGTATGTTGGAAGAGCTTTTGCAAAGCCGCAGGAAGCTGGGGTCAAAAGTGACATTTGTGGATGTCTTGAATAATCAAAAGCAAAGAATTTTATAAAACTGAAGGTAGTAAAAGATGGAAGAAAGTTAATATTCTAATTTAGCATAAATTCGGACAGAACTTATGGGATGACCTGAGAGATCTGATCAGTCTTAAACTAGATTGTTTTAATGCTTCATAAACTCATAAATGGCTTCAGTATACTCGTAAAGAAACCACAATAGGCTCAGGAACTCGAAGGTGTCAACACTCAAATCTACGACTTTTGTTATCTCATTCATCAACATCCCAGCTACAATAAGGAGTAAATCTAGTTTTTTTTTCGAAATGATAGAGAGATTACTCCCCTGCCGAAAACTTATCCTAGAAAAAGAGGAGCATCTATTAAAGGATACCACTCTCTAAATCGACCCAAACTACCCACAATTGTCCTATTCGAACTCTTGTTTTACACAATCGTGAGTTAGCAGAAAATCTGTAGCAGATCCCAAGAAAACACCTGCACTAAACGCCAGCGAGCCCAAACAACGTAATATGCTCAAACAAACCCCTTAAAACAGCGAGCAGAGTATGAGTGGGGTGGGGTGGAGAAACGTTGAGGGCAGATAAGAGTTCAACTCTAACTGACCTCATGAGCACTACCACCAAGGCTGACACGCACACAGCTCGGGGTCAAGTGCGCTTTTTCGCTTCTTCTTCTTCGAGTCAAGCGGTGTAAGAAATCATCCCCACTTCAAACACCCAGAGGTGAATTTTCCATCTCAATGGGTATTTTCATATGGATCAAAGCGAGTTGTCTGGAAAACGAGAGCAAGCAAGGGTGAATCACCTGAGTGAGCAGAAATGAGATTCATGGTGATTCACGTTGGTCCGGATTTGTTCCACATATTCAGAATAGATCGAGAGAGAAAAAAAGAAGCCAGTTTATCAGATTTCGAAGAGTGAACGTGGAAGCGACTCCCAGAAACACGAGAAGGAAGAGGCAAACTCAATCGGGGGTCGACAACCATATCGAATTTCGCTGTGAATGGATGGAACACCTGATTAACAGGTATGTTTAGATTCAACAAACCGATTTAGAAAAAAACTATAGAGGCTATTAAACAGAGGGAGGCTTGTTTGGAAAAAATCGACTCAAAATTCTGGGAAACAATCAAACGAGAATGTAATAATGACGACGTCGTCTAGTGAAAAAAAAATTGAAAAGCCCGCATGCAGATTTTACTAGCACAATCCAAACACCTGAACACCCTAGCTTATGCCTTATTTTCGGTCCACATCAATGAGAACACATAAACAGTTGAAGAACTCCTTGCTAATTTCACAACATAAACATTTTCGGCGTGTGATCCGCACAACTAAGGGCAATTATAGTTGAGATTAGCTACGGAAGAACAATCACCACCACCAGCAGATTTTGCTGTTTGCAGAAGTCTTTCAACTCGGTGTCACATTCAAGTTTTTGCGGAAAAAGGAAAATAATAAACACCTAAAAGAACATTGCAAATTGTCAAAGCGTCGAAAAATACTACTTAAATCGGACAAATGTCGTCGAATGACTAGGAAGAGTCGATTAAAGCATTCGCCTTCTATACAATATCTGACAATCATAAATAAAGCGAGTTACTTAGCAATAAACCAACCCAGGGTTTAGAAGTGATAAAATGCATGAACCAAGATTCCTTTAAATGAAATGCTCGGTGAAGGAAATTTCAAATAACAATGACGAGAAAAAGAAGGAACGAACCCCTGTAGAACGCAGTGAGGAGTAATAATCTCATCATGCTGCGGTAAAATCCACATGCTGCTCTCGTCCTGTGCGACTCCTTGTCGGACATTGGTGTTGCGACGAATGACCGCTACGCTGCCCTGATCTGTGCCGACTATTATCGACGAAGTTGACGCGCTGACAACGAGAGCTGTTATGTGACTATCAATGGCATCCATAGGGTCAGAATCGAGGCGTTTCGGCTCCAAGGCGGACGAAACGGCACTGAGGTGGCCGACATTTTGCAAGCAGGGCTGACTGGTGCCTGAGGTGACAATTTCCCAGATGTACAGATCGTCGCTGTCGCTGAGAGTCAAGAGCTTGCCCTAATAAGTTACTCAAGGGACAAAAGAACCACCTACCGTTCCATTAATAAACACGACTTTTATTATTTCAGTCGAGTTCTTGTGCGACCCGGAAAACATAACGCCGGGTTTGCCGTACCTATTATTTGTGGCACAAAATGTAACAAAATGCAATCGCACCACACGTTAACTTTTGAAAACAGTAGCTTACACGTAAATCAAGCCATCTCGAGTAACCAAGGCAATAAGATCAAGCAAGTGATCATAGGCGATGGATGACGGTTTGGCCGGAAAGCCAATATTCGAGCACTAATTTAATAAATTTTTCTAGAAAAGACATACCACGTTGATTTTACAGTGGTTTCCAACGACTTCAACCGTATCCTGTTTTTTTCGCACCGATGCAAACTGATTTGGTAGTTTTCGAAAAGACTGAAAAAATCGTTGCGCCATCAATGCCCAAATGAAAATACACTGCTCCTTCTACGATTTAAGAAGGGCGGCGATTCGTCAATAATTACAAACGAATGCTTCTGAAGGCTATATATGAAATCAAACTAGTGAACTATAATAAAGCAATCTTCCTGACAGTTTATTCCTAAATATTTTATATACAGATTATGAACTTTTATTTTATGCAGCTCTACTTTTTAGGTTAAATAAAAATCTTTGATAATAAATATATCGCTATACCGTTAGGTAAAAAACTAAGCCCAAATTTTTTATTGGAGCTGGCAATAGAACTAGACTTCAAATAACATTATCCAAAATAGGAGTTTGCTATGTTGATCTTTTCGTAATAAGTCTTCAAAAATACAAGTCGATTTGATCGCCTCTAATGTCATGGGTGAAGTCTATGTAAGATAAGGTATAATTCGGTCACAATTATTGTATGCAGGTAGGAATGTCAGATGCGATTAGAGACCATTTGACAAATGTATTCTTTGAAATGAAGAGCCTGTTATGGGAAAACGATTATCATTGTAGCGATAATGGGTTTAATCATCAAAAATATATGCTAGAATTATTTCTGAGAAGGCCTGAAGCACTTAAAGTACTTAGCTACTCTCAATCGTCCATTAATCAAACGGTCGATAAGGTGGGACTTATTGATCAACATCGAACTCAGATAACATATAAATTACAATATCTGATAAAATACCACCAAAATCATTCGGTATTAATAACCAAATAAGACTCAGGGTTATACACTCTGAGAATTGATAATATATAACAAATTAAACTACGTTCTATCCATTACCACACCCAGAATGGTAAGATTCATACTGTACCATAAGAATACAACTTTACTAATGCTAGTAGTATTCGTTTGGGTCTACGGGGAGCTTCCGATGTAGAAATCACGTTTCAGAGCAAATGCTAGGCGTAATTGACTTACTGAAAGAAACATTGCCTAGAGAGATTCACTTCAACGCACACTTACTACTAGTAATTCTTTACTTCAACGGTCGGAATAAAGCGTACGCCGATCCGACTCGAAGGCTTTCATTCGCAATTCGCGGTTAGAATCTACTGTGCTTATTCAGGCCTGACGAAAATTTTTATCAGTGGAATGCACACATCTTTCTGCCCCACAATCTCAATAACTACTGTAATGTGTGCAACACATTACCATTGATTGACATCTAATACTCTCTCGGAGCCAAGAAACTATAAGCCAGGTCAAACTGCTACCCCATCGATCTTGGGGTTCAATGCTGCAACCCCTAATGGTAAGGCACACGCACGTCTCATCCTACACACTGAGGAATGCCGCTAACATCCACCGAAACTGTAATCTAGACAAAGTTTGCCTTCACCAATTTACGGCCGCAAAAACAATAGCCCGAAAGTTGGAATTAGCATTGAAAAACTATGCTATGCACTTTAGTAAATGCACTATAAACATTTCGAGATTCGAACTTAAACCACCCATTGCTACAGAAAATGAACAAAATGAGTGAGTACAACTTTCTGCATTCAAATACATCACACAACGCGAAATAAACGATACCATTGGGAGCGTTTTGATACCGCGAGGTATAGTTCAGGGGGTGGGAGGGGATACAACGCACATTTTTTGGAAGCCAAAGACGAAGTCGCAGATTTAAGACACATCTGAAAAGAAATTAATTGGGTGTAACAATGGATCGAATGGTACAGAAGGTAACGCACAATGGAGACAGCTTACAGCTCATTGGGGCATCCTTGAAACGGTGACTTAATTGATCTTGATTGAACTTAAGCAGAGCCGTGTACTGTTCTGGAATGCCAATTGATCAGACGGTTAATTTACAAAGAAACGACTTTTCGTGGAGCCAATGCATAATAAAGAGGGAGATGTACTCACCAGCAAGTTTGCAGGACAAAATATTATCATACTCCTCTCGCAGCTGTTCTTCGCGCTCGCGAATGAGACGGTCGCAGAGAGCAGTAACCTGGCACATGGTGAAAAGTGGTATAGAATCCTGGGAGCATCTAGGCGAAGGGGGAGGAGATGATTGCGGTTTTAGGGGACGATCACTGTCCTCGAGAGCAGACACTAGGGTGAGCGGCGGGCTGCAGGCACCGTCTGAAGCCTCGTCGCTGTCTGAATTCGATGCAGATTCACGCTTGGGTGAACGAATCGCCATATGTCTCATGCTGCTGATGACGTGAGAGCAGACCTGTGGTACACCGTCTAGGTGAAAGAAGAACTTGTTGATTACGTAACAAACGATTAAACTGAGTACAGTGGATAGTGTAGAAATGATTAATTGCACTGGCTGAAAGGACAAAAACGAAGTACCTTCGGGCGAACTGGGTCGCTCATCATGGGTATCAGAGGCATATGGGGTACCTGGAGGACAGTTAGGAGGAAATTTAGGAATGACTCTGCGACGTTGCATCCTCCATACCTCACTACGAATGCGTTTTCGTATTTGATCTAGAACACGAGAAACAAAGGCAGTTCAGCATTCTGAGGCATGTAAAGACAAAATTGAGACAAACAGACCTCTAGTGAGCCGTGTTGAGGGTTTAAAAACGGACTCTTCTGGCAGCTGACAGTTACAGGGGATATCCATAGAGCACCGGTGCCTTTTGGCAGTGGAAGGTCCAAGGGCGTCAAATGGTGCTGATCTTTTGAGTGTAACGCATGCCATACTATAAAATAATATCATTTAAATTGTAATAACCTATTTCTGGAAGTTTCGAAAAGAAATGCATACAACCAAAAGCAAAATTGCCCACCAAATAATCTAGCACAATACAAGGGATTGCTTATACTAGTGAGGTTTAACCGCATAAAAGTATACTAAGTCTGTAAATAGGTTCCCTTTGAACAAAACATAACAACGTTTAATCTCGATTCCAAGAAGCATGCAGACCCACATATCTTTGTTCCTGGTGAGCAGCACAATAACCCCCGTAATCGGCGCTTCTAAGTGCTAAGTAAGTAACAAAAACAAATAAAGCATATCAATAATTAATTCATAGATAGTATTCATAAATTCTCTTTACCTTAAAGTATTATAGATTTTATTAAAGTACTCTAAAAACCATCCGTTGTTCTTGGCAAAGCCAAAGTACTTGCTAAAACACAATCCTAAGAAAAAAAATAGAGACACCAAATTGTAGATAAGTATATGCTTTTTAGATGCAGTTTTGATGGATTGTATTTAGTTTCCAAAATAGTTCATTGCATATAATTAGATCAGCCCCTGAAGCGAAAGCATTCTAAAGTTAATTTCCTACCTGTCACGTACACATTGATGCAAAAGCAAAGCATCATACATAGGATGATCCCGTTTATTTTGCCTGAAAATATATTTGAATTGCAGTCCATTTTCAAACGTACTTTATTTTACATGAAAGTTAAGTTCCAAATCGTTATCGAATGACATTTCTACTTGCTACTTTAATTATTGGAGCTTTGGTTCACTGACTGCAGGGGACGTTTTGGAACTGGAATAAAAATACCTAGATATATGTTGTTATAGTGAAATTAAACAGTTGAAATATAATTGGTTAATAGGGCTTGGCTAAGTCGAAATTGGTTATTGTGAAAGTTCTGGCGCTTTTTTGGAAGCCCAAAAATCCCTCAAATCCTCTATCAAACTAAACAGATTATTCATCTGTTCTTGCAGTCATTGGGCAATCGTGGAATCACAATACTCGTATCTAAGTACATGGATGGCCGCCTGTACAAGCCATGTTTTGGTAAGTGCTTAGATACGCGGTCAGAGCACAGTTCCCTTGGAAGTATTTATTGGAAAACTGCCTATTCTCTATCAGAATCCGAGCGATCCTCATCATTAATTCTAGTAACTGAACTTATGTAGTTCTTGCCGACGGATTAATATCTGGGGAATTCCCAGGATGCTGTAGTGGAATGGCTACGCTTAAAATCTTTAGCAAAAGAAAAACAAAACAAATGAATTGTCTCTCTTAAATGTATTGGCTATTTCCGAGAAGCCATGATAAACCTTTCCAAGCGTGATGGAACGGGAGATGACAGGATGAGAGGATTTTTTAGCAGCATGAGTACTAGCACATTGGTTGGAAACATGTGTGAGAAGAACGCACTCAAGCGGTTTTATGAGATATAGGAACCAGGGGCATGACCCAGACTTAAACCAGCTACTCTAGTGCTGGTTGACTTAGCAGACCGGGCTACATGTCTGGGAAGCTGTGCAATACCTAGCTGTAGCGTCTAGATATCTGACGTCAAGGGTTTAAACTGTTGAAGGAAGTTTTGTGCGCATGAACGTTTTTTACGCATCTTGAAAGCATGCACATTCTTCAGCACAGAAGCCAAATCAATATTCTCCAGCCATTGAGCCCATTCAAGCTTCCATCACACAAAGCCTATTCTCACTAAGACCCTGACCAGACCCCGATCTTCACTGCCTGAAAGCCCGCTCCGTCTAACTAACACGCATAATGGACTGCGTGGTGTAGGATCACCGGTTCAACTTCCAAAGAAGTCTGCAAAAGTTCCCCTCAGCAAACATAAACACAAACAACAACTTACATGCTAACTGTTTATAAGAACTACCAGTCTGCATGCCGTCTTCAATGGAATTCAACTGAATGAAAAGTCACTAAGATGTATGAATTTAAACACTTGCATGAATTTTGCAGGTCTAGGGACTCTTCTAAATTTTTGAAGATGAAGACGATGAATAGTTGCATGGTGTGAACTAAGCCTGATGGCTTCTTCAAGAAGCAGTTTATCAACAAACTCAACTCAATATTCGGTTCGATATTCATCTTAATGTAGGGTGAGATTTCGCAAACTTTCTTCTTCAACAGTATTTTTTCAGTCAAACGTGCTTCTTCATAACTCGAGTGGATGTTTCTAACCTCGTCAGCTGCTGCTCCTGACTTGCCTTTCCTTATTTCATAAAACCTTAGGTACTTCCAATGCAGGGTTTTAATCCAGCATATTTATAATTTTTCTCCTGTAAAACAAGGTTTGGTCATCTAAAATACACCCCAACATAAAAAATAGCATTTCGGTAGTTTAGGAATTCAAAAACTACCTTTAATTTAAAAAAAGTTGGAATTCGGACAGAACTTATGGGGTGACAGGACATGAGTTGGTTCAAGCCTGTTAAGTCGCGAAGAAACCCAAATCTAGCCAACACTATCGTTACTTAATCACCAATTACTTGTTCCAGCAGCAGCCCTTTCTCTCCGAGATTGGTTTGTTCCCGAATAAGTCTCATCCTTGCCTCATTCTAGTTACTTCTCTTCATGCCATTCAATTTTCCTTTATTTAAAAAGACCAGACAACTCTGGATGCATTTACTTTAGCCCCTGAAATCTTGAAACCAACATCTATTTAACTGACATTGTCGCTTGGAAGCGAACAGAATAAATATATTCGTTTGTATTTCCCTAAGGTGTGCTCGGTGAATCACCGTGCACCCGTGTACAACGCGCGTTCGAGCTAATTTATGTGTCTGCCAACTCTGGCACAGCGAGAGTCCATGGTGCCGGTGAATTTCGGTGCCCCCAATGTACGCAATTCCATTTCCGAGGAGAGACGCGTTTATTCGAAAATGCTGACAAGACTTCATTATTAATTTTGAAACTAGTCTGTACAAAGATTTCAAGGAAGCTTATGCAAAAACAGGAATCATAAAAATTAAATCTGATTGCATTGCAGTTGAAAATTTTCCTTGTAATCACACCAAAATTAAGAAAAAATATGGATTATTTGCTGACCTGTGTGAAGTACTTGCCGATGTGAAGGTAGCGAAGGGCCTAAAAATCGATAAATTTAGTGGTGGAAGATAGATTAACGATTGCTAGGTCGATAAATCGATAAATATCGTCCAAAAAGCTCTGTTCAAATTTTGGATAAATAAAACAAGTGACCAATCGTTACATTCTTTTTTTGTCTTGATTCAGAGTCATCAAAAATTTCAATTTTAACATCCTCTTCCAGCGTCGAAAAAGTTATTTGTTCCAAATGATTTTGCAAGCCAAGAAACAAATTGTTGGCAATATGGGGAAGAACAAGGTGGTGGAAGAGAGTTTTTTTCCCAATCGAGTTCTTCGTCGATCTTTTCTGACTTGATTCTTGATGTGTGGAGTCGTGCTGCACTGTCCTGATGAAACATCAACCCTTTCCGATTCACGAAAGCAGGTATTTTTCCTTGATCAAAATTTAGTTCAAACCCCCAAATTGCTGGTAGTAGATATGAGCCTTCGTTATTGCTGAACAGGGTGGAAGTAACAAATCAAAGTGGAGAATAACTTCAAAATTAGAAGCAGAACTTGTACTAGTTGTTTTGTTCCTGTTATTTTAAAAACCCTTGAACACACACTTAATAAACAAATAGCATTATTTTCATGACCCTGTGGAGTATTTAAAAAAACGCCTTTTAAACGTGAATAACTCCTATGAACCACAAGGCGGTCAGTTTAACATCAGGGAGATGGGATAGAGGGAGGCCTTATAAGGCACAGCCCAGATGTGAGATAGGCCCAGTGTCTAAGGGTTTAAGGTGACTAGGACAATGGGTCACCAGGTTGTTCACATCTAACAAAAACTCCGGGTCCTTTGAGTGACGTTTGAGCCCCAATTCTGGTCCCAACAGGTTTAAGGAATTTTCAAATCCTAAACTCACTTTGTGAGTGTTTTTTTTAATTAAATTTTAGTGGTTTTTAAGTTAGAGAAGGCTTCACTTTTGATCCTAAATTCAACCCTATCACAGACACACTTTCTAGGCGGGTAAATACTTCTTCTTTTTTTCAAAATCACACTTCAGTCACTCTGTATTTGCACATACTCTCGGTAATAACACCAGTCTCCACTGTTACTCAGTTCTTAAAAGACTCATTTACCAAGTTATCCCATAATTTCTCTCCTAATTATACCTAATTTTGTTTTGTGGAAAAAATATAAAAGTTGCTTAATTAAAATCCTGTCTTCATGGAAGTAACCGAGAATCATTTGGACATACAAATTCATTCGGAAGAAAAGGCTGTTGTAACACAGCAGGAAGATGTTGAAACTGCCCTGTGTGAGTTCTTCGAATCGAAGCCAAAGGAATTTTCAATAATCGTATTAATGCCTTTGCTAATAAATTGAAGGAAGTCATGTATAACCAGCGCAAAAACACTGATGTTCGATTCTTTAATTACATACACCATTGGGTCACTCGATTTATTCTAGTCCTTCCAATATCGCTCTTTTCTAGAGACCTTTTGGCAGACAAGGCAACCTTAAACACAAAGAAACAACTCTATGCCATCACCCTAAGGACGCACGCACGTTTTTCTCCTGAATAGATCGTGTCGTTTTACAGTCACACCACAATCTCTTTGTCGTCATTCTCCAATTCAACCAGCCTTCATAGGAGTTGGGCTGAGTGAGCCATAGTCCATGCTCAGTATTTATTCGCTAATAAGCCAAGTAATTTTGATGTCGAGTGCTGATGGGATTGGAGCATTCCAGAGAGCAGCACTTTCGATCTGTATTCTATTATAACAAGGATATGAAAAAGAAGCTTGATGAACATAGAAAAAAGAGGGGATGATAAATATCAGTCTATTATTTACTGTCCGTTGCCTGTCTAGACCAGGAGTGTCGGCGCGTGTTTGCCACGGTCAGAGAGATGAACACGTATCTGCCCCTAATAGCCTCATTGGAGGAATCGAAGAAGTAGCCCAAACCCTCAGCCGACAGACGCATCTCTTCATTGTCATTCCCCTCTCCTTCTCCTCCTCCTCCTCCTCCTCCTAAACATCCTACTCATCCTCATTGGTCAATTCATCCTCCTTCTTCTGCCTCGTCTTCCGCTTCTACCTCTTCCTCTTCTTCTTCTTCTTCTTCTTCATCTTCTTCTTGCCATACAATCTACTCCAAAATGTCGGATTGCGGAGCAGGCTGATTTAGCGTCAATTTCTATGGAGAATTTGACGAAATTATTGTAGAGCAATGTAATGGAAGAAGTAGCCCAAATCCTCTGCCGACAGACACATCTCCTCTTCGTCACTCACTTCTCCTTCTCCTCCTCCTCATCCTCACCCTCATTGGTCAATTCATCCTCCTTCTTCTGCCTCGTCTTCCGCTTCTACCTCTTCTTCTTCTTCTTCTTCTTCTTCTTCTTCTAATTCTTCATCTTCTTCTTGCCATACAATCTACTCCAAAATGTCGGATTGCGGAGCAGGCTGATTTAGCGTCAATTTCTATGGAGAATTTGACGAAATTATTGTAGAGCAATGTAATGGAAGAAGTAGCCCAAATCCTCTGCCGACAGACACATCTCCTCTTCGTCACTCACTTCTCCTTCTCCTCCTCCACCACCACCAGGTAATCCGTCTCTTCCATGCGCCAGCAGCTGCAGCAGCATCCACACAAAGGGCAAATGCCCAGACTCAAGTTGTTAAGTTCTTGAAATTAGCAATCCTAGGTAGTGAATTGATAAAATAATCACTGATGCTATATCCCTTCATCGCACATCTTAAAAATTGCTGCCAAATTGAAAGTACTCTGACGAATTCTACCAGGTATTCGAGGCCAGTGTAATTGGAACACACCACCACCGGGATTTCGCTACACTCGAATAGCTTACTCAAAGGCATTCGCTCAAGTGACAATTGTGTGATTAACTGAACAATCGACTGACGCAGAGAAACGTAAAAACTGGTGCAACTGCTGCCTAGCCTACGCACTTTTTTTCTAAAAAAATCCTAATCTGTTTCGTTTTCCAAATAAATCTTCGATGGTTTCCATATTTTTAGTCAAGTTTTGACTGACTGCTCCAATTTTCTATTACCAGAGTTTCGGAATAGATTATAAATTCTCTTAAGTATAGGGAGAACAGACAATTTAAGAATTAGCAAGGCAAGAAAACCACAAAAGAATTGTAATCAGAATAACCGTCTCCATTCTAGTCGACTACAGCTTCATTGAAACAAACTCGACGATTTCATCAAATTCCTAACAGATTTTTAAGGCGGCAATCTATCGCTTAGGGAGAACAATCACATCATCTTCTGCTGTGTTTAACTTTTCTGAGTAGGTACATAATATTTGGGAGTAGTGAACAGACATCGGAAATAATCTCATACTTATTTAGATGATAGACACTAATCATCATATATCAATTTGAGTTGGATAATAAGCGCCTTCTGCTTTATCAGTTGAATTGGAATTTGCAGTAAAGCTTAGTTCAAACCATCATGCAACTGTTTAACGTCTTCATCTTCAAAAGCTCAGAAAATTGGTGCCATGTTCCTCTCCTCCATTCTAGCCCAATTTATTTCACATCTTTCGTGGGTAGATTTGTGACTGGCAACGAAAAAATTGATCTTTATTTAAAACGTTAAGCGCAACAGATAGTGGAGGCTTCGCTAAGAGGAAGAACCCAGCAACATCCCAGCAGGGAACTTCAGTTTAGTGGGTCACCAAGGAATAATCCACTTTGAATTGTTACCACCTATTACAACAGCAACTAGTGCTCAAATCTAATCTCGACAACTATAGTGAATTGAAAAGGGGTGAGGTTTCATCATTAAGGTATAAACTCCCCAAAACCTTTAAAAATGTAATATACAAACTTGTATTATTCGTCTCAATATACTCTGAGCACCCTGTATGTCTAGGAGGACTTTCCCGTGTTTAGAAGATTTGAAAAATGCCGAGACAGCGTTAACCAGCAAGGGATAGACTTCTGCAGGTGATGTTTATTTATAGCTGGTGGAGACTCACACAGAGTGTAGTGCGCACTGGGTGGATCTCTTGCTCGGTGACTAATGACATGAGTGGAGTAGGCATGTGGGACCCTTCCCCGCGAATTGTGGTGAAGCCGGGTACGCCAGGAGTAGTGCTGGCGGTGGTAGGAAACTTGGTGTCACTGTTCTCAACAGGTTGAGAGAGAAAGAGAGAGCCAATCTCCATACGCCGGTAGTGCAAGTGTCATGTTTCGTCATTCATTGAGTCGGCACTTGAAGATGCATGCCTTCACGAATTCAGTCGAAAACAAGATTTCATAATCTGCTTACTTAGAGAAGAATTAGAACTTCTTCAAAATATGACTGCTTTGAACTGATGCAGTCTTTAAACTGTACTTTCAAGGTTAACGTGGAGAGGATTATAGGGACAAAGAAAATTGAAGGAGACGAATGAAAAAGGAATATGGGAAAGTAGTCACTGAGTTCTAGGAAAGATAACAAACCAAAAAACCCGCTGAGACAGAGGATGACATCTGGCTACCTGGGGAACAGAAAGTGGGAAACTCGGGAATTCCCATAAATCTATTGAAATCTACCAGGTCACTCCATAGGTTCTCTCAGGATTTTACTCATTTTAAAATAAACGAAATTTACTAATGTTTGACGGAAGTGAACAATAGTTTTGTTTAGATGAATTCAAACAGAAGATAAAAATTGGAATTGTATGATTAAACACCCTCCTAACTCGGAAGTACCCAAGAAGCATTTGAGTTCAAGAAAGGAAACTCAGAAGCCGCTGAAGCGGAATGAAGGGAATGAAGAGGAATGTGGGAATGAAGAACATGCAGAATATGGCTTGGAAAATTCAGCAGAAGTGTGAATTTCACTCTCCGCGAAGATGTCTGTTTGAGATTACTGATAAGAAGCCGCCCTCGAGGAATTGTCGTTTAAGTTTGGCTCAAACCATACAACTTTTTATCATTCCTTAACTTGGAAAATGAATGCAAAATTCACGGTTACTTGTCTGAAAGCACTCTCAAACTATCTCGAGTTGACGAAATCTGCTCTCTTTTAATTTTATCCAACTCGTTTCACCTTTTTTGGAAGGATGGATTGTGGCTGGCGAGTAGTATAAAAAATAGATCTTTTTTCCATGTTGTTGAGGAAAGGTACTTCAAGGGAGAAAGTTTCTTGATGAATGGCCAAGGAATAATGGACTTCGAATTGTTACTACCACTTAGTGCAGCACAATTTAGGGTGAGCAATTAGGGTGTTTGAACAACCCAGCTTGGTGTCCAAGTAAATCTACTAAGGGTGATGTTTCATCAGGGGGATGCAGCACGACTCCCCAAAGCAAGAATCATGCCCCAAAAGAACAAAGAAGAACTAGATTTTGAGAAAATTCCTCCTCATCTTCCTTATTCTCCCGGCTGCCTTGCTCCTTCCTCGTAGTTTACAAAATCAACTGGAAGAAACAGTTTTTGTAATGGCTTTATTCAAAACCCAACAATGGGAGTATTAATAATCTCGTTTATAGGTGTAAGGAAGTCATAGTTAATCATGGGTGAGCCATCATTTAAATGTAGCATTTGGTCATTTGATTTATTTATTAAATATTCAGACAACCGATAGGACGATCTGATAATATACTGAACGAATTGCTGGATTTATTTCAATTGTAATAGTACATCGTGATCGCAACTGTTTAACTTTCAACAAAGCGAATCCACATCTCAGAAGATAAGTGGAGGATTTGATAAGTGGTTCTTGAAGATCCAAATTTTGAGCATACGTATAACCAACGGTTCTCTCAAAGTACTTTAAATTAAACCAAAATTTCCTCAAACACTTTCTCGAAGTCAGCAGGTTTGCCACCCAAGAAGCGCCCTTAAAGTTGATTTTCGATGCTTCAAGCCGACTTACTCAACTAGCAAATTAATAATCTGTCGACTTCCACTAATTTCTTTTTTTAAATTAGGCTAAGAATAATTTATCAGTCCACATACAAATGCACTGTTTGTTTGCATAGTTGTCAATTACTTAGGGAATGTTTCTCGGCAGTGGGAATAAAACTAGTTCCTTTCATTGTCGTCCACTTGTGATCACTGTAAGGGATCGCCACCAAAAATAAGGCAGTGAATATGGAAGTTTCACTTTGTAAATGAGCTGTGCGTCAGCCCCTTGAGTTTCCTTACAGTTTTAGACGGTCTGGTCTAGTGAAGGGTTCAGCGGAAGACGGAAAAAAACCGTTGATACAACTGTTTTTTGAATCTAACCACCAGAAGAATTGGATTTTCAACCTAACAGCTGCGCTAAAAGTCGCATGAGGTTTGAAGGTATAAATAATCGACTGGTCTTCCAATTATTCCTGTCAATCTTATCTATCAGGTCACCCCACAAATTCTATCTGAAATTTGAATAAATAAAAGAAATGATTTCCTTTCATTTATTAATAAGCTTATTAATTCTTTCATTACTGCTAAAAAAACATTCAATTTTGATTTTTCGATGAACTCACAAATGCCACCTCCAACTCCTTTCTGTGGGCTTTGAAAAGGCTGTTTCTTCGAAATGAATTTTCAAGATACGAAACAAATCGTAGTCTGAAGAAAGTGCAAGGTGCACGGGAGAATTAGTTGGAAGAGGAAAATTATCTCGACCAAGTTAATCTTCGATCTTTTGTTATACATCTTGCCGACAATAGATGTGAACATTTAATGTTGATGCATTAGGTGGTAAAAAAATTCAAAGTGGAATACTCCTTGGAGACTCACAAGGTTGAAATGAGAACGTTTTCACACGAAGTTCCAATTCTCGGCGGCTTGGCTGCGGTCTTTTCCCTCTACGAAGTCAGTCTCCGGCAGTCGTTAGAAGATCCACTTTCGCCAGTCCAAAAAGGTATAGCAAGTTGCCGAGAGTGAAGGAGAGAAGAGTAGGTTTGGTTAACTCGAAGTTTTGGGATTATTTTCCAACACCCATTTCAAAATCCTAGCTTAGGAATTTCGCCAATTTATTAAAGATAACGCCCTTGAGCAGTTTTTCATTTAAACTGAGCGTGATTCCTCAACTAATAAGTTAGAATAAGCGTCTTCAGGGGCTGCTTCAACTGGCTTTGCCCTGTTAAAACTTAATCGTCGTGCTGGGGGTAGAAATCTCCACTTCTGATATTCTCTCATTTACACGTTCCTCGCCACTTTATCGGCTGCTGCTGAGTTTCCTTAATTCCCTGAACTTATAATACATTATTTGTCTCAAATGATTCATTTGATCAAGTATATTTTTTACTTTATCGTTCTGTAAAACAATATTTAATCAGTTTAAGTGTATTCTTACCTGCAAAAACTAGTGGTTAGGTCCATGAGACTTTATAAAATACTCTTTAAATTTAGAAAATAAAATTCGGACAGAACTTATGGGGTGGTTTGATATACCTTATGATGCATTCTGACAGAATACAGGCTAATTGGGTCAAATCCAAAAATATAGTTTTAAGTCTATTTGACATTCATATGGGTCGTGGAGGGTGGTACATTTCAACACCGAATCTTTTCTGCATTTCTCTCTGTTATCCCGAATAAGTGTCCAGCATTAGCGTATTCTGGTAGAGGTGAACTCTGCTCAAGACTCTTATTAGGACTGAATTGTGTTCACCCAGCATGAACTGTCTGCTTGATAGTGGGTGACAGTGAGTTGAACTCACTAATATTTGATGCCTTGGCCTTTATTTAGGCTAACAAAGACCATGCAAACCAGACCAGTGCCTATATCAGCAGATGTGGATTAGCAGATTATCAGATGAAAATTATCTTTCCGTTAATTTACCCTTTTAGAAGATCAAAGGTCGATAGCTACTCTTAGGTTTCTTCCTACATAGATTAATTACCTAAGATGAAGAGTGCCAAAACCATATAGAAAGAAGAGAAGACGTATGTATTAGAAAGGCATATTTGAATATGCAGGTGCAGGTGTTAAGGTTCAGTTGATATAATTTATCAATAAACAAACTTGGCCAGTTAGGTTAGAATCAAGTGATTAATCATGGAGAGAAGCCATGCTGCAACCCATAACAAGCAAAACGATGCAAGAACTCCTAGGGCCATTATCCCAAGGCTTCAGCGTATGAATCATGCCTCATTTAGTGATACCCGCATTCTACTGCATGCTTTCACAGGCAGATAACGTGGGACAGAAATGCTCAGTCGTACTTCTAATTATGCAGCCTCCCGAGAAGTCTCACAGCCCATTTGTTCCCATGGACGAAAAATTTCTCATTGCGCCGAGCCAATTATTCCTTTGACCCCCTGTCCTTCACGCAGACCTGGATCGGACTCGATTTGCATACGTGCTCATTAAAGTGAGTCACTCAGCCAACGCACTTTAAGAGTCGGTCTTCATTGGTTAATTGAGTTTTGGCGAAATAAATCTTGTTCTTTAACATGGTAGAAGTAGAAAGATAAGTTTAGGTTAGTTATTCACATAAAACAAGGGAATTTCGACTGAGAAAAAGAATTGAATAGAGCAATAGGAAATCTGTTTGCATCGAAATGAATCCTCACCATCAGATCATCCTAGATGTTCTGTTTCGAATATTGATTAAATAAAATCACTGACGGAATGTTGGGTTTAGTTAAAGATTAAACCATCGAAGTGCTTTCCCCATTATCCAACATTTTCTTCCAGTTATTACAAGTTTATTAATACCTTCATTATAGCTAACTACTTACCATTTCAAATTCTTTCTATGAAGTTGCAATAGACATTTCTTCCAAATAATTTCGTAATCTAAGAAACTAATGATAGACTGAAGGTAGGAGAAAGGGAATGCGGATGAGGATTTCCTCCCAACTAGTTCGATTTCGATCTTTTGTGACTTGATTCTTGCTGCATTGTTCTAATAAAACATCATCCCTTTTCCGAGAGCAGCTCTTTCTTGCTCCTCAAAGCTGTCTAGTAAAGACGTCAAAGCATTGCATGTTGCTGCATTACGTGGTAACAATTCAAAGTGAACTGAATTCTCAGAGGCTATAGTTGAGTTCTTTCCAATTCACGACTCTGCCTTTGTCTACGACACTTAGCTTTATTTCGATAAAAGATCCTCTTTTCGCTGGTCACAAGTCTATCCACCAAAAAAGTCGAACAAATCGGCAAGAATGCAGGATAGGAAACTTATTTCAACTCGTGATTTGAGATTATTTTCAGAGACACATTTCATGAGGTACCTATTTTCAAGTTAGGACCTCGTCCAGGTTCTTGCGGTCTAAAATAGGTGTATTTGCCTATTCCAACTCAAATGGAAAAGCGGGATTTTATTTAGAGCTGCTTTAAGGTGCTTATCATTAAAAGCTCAACTTAAAGTCGTCCGGTTCGATCTACATCTTCGTAGAGGGTAAAATATCCACTTCCACTGAATTTCGCAAACTGCCTTCTACAACCAACTTCTTTCATTCACACATTCTTATACTGATTCGAATACTGAGTTTTTAACCTTTCTTTAACTCATAAAGCATTATTTTCATCAAACGATTCTTCGGTGTTAATTCCATGTTTGCAGGGTTTCAATATATATAATTTTAGCTTAAGTTGTTTCTTTAAACAAAATTTGATCCGTTTAAATGCACCTAAACCTAAAAATAATGTTCAGCTCCATTACATACCATTAGATAATCTTTAAGTTTCGAGATTCGAACAATCAAGCTGATTAAGCTAGATCAAATAAAAGAAATAGCTAAGTATTGAATCTTTTAAGTGAAAATCAGTTTACTTTACTTATAACAAATACATTACGTGGTTTTTCCCGCCATTAAAATGTTGCATTTATAAGCTTCGAATTTTTTTAAGCATTGGTTTTTCCTGGTGGTTCGTAACTGATGAAATAGTCTATTTAGTACATACGAACTAGAGGTTCTCGAAGTAAAATTTGCATGCCAAAACATGCTCATTTTTCCAGGTCTTTTAAAGAGGTTCGAGCACACTTCGCTTCCCTTTATAGATTTTACTCTTCATTCACGTAAGCAATGACAATGTTAATGAATGGTGATTAAAGACCTTACCTAAATTTTCTTGAGAGGGAATAAAAATACTGCCTAGACTGTACTCCTCTTTTGACCACCTTAAATACTAATTGCTTAATAAGCAGTAGAATATGCAGCAGAGATCACGAGGTGTCTAGAAGTTAGTCAGCAGTGTATTTGATCGAGAATCTAATCACTTCAAGATTCGAGCATCATGAAGGAGCCATTTGAATATTTCATCCTTTTTTATGTCATTGTCGACTTCCCTGCCACACTTCGAGGAGTCATAAATCGTTGTCAATTAATAATGACGAAGAATGCGCCAGTTCTCCAATATTTGGTCTCTGCCGAGATCACTGATCATTTATTATGTAGGAGGCGTTGTAGGGCAAGTTACTAATGGCAAAGTCAGCACCGCAGAAGCGCGGTCAAACAACGAAAGAATTAACTGACAGATTTTAAGGAGATTTTGAGACTCGATTCCTGATTCGTCATAGACTGTGCATTGACTTGATGAAACAACATCACCCTTTTCGATTCACAAGAACAGGTTTTTTTCTTTCTTTCTCGAAGTTAGGTTCAAACGCCGCCGTAATTGATGACAGAAGATTTGAACAGAAGTTGCCTTCTCGGTGCCTGTGGCTGGGGTCATTTTCCTCCCATTTAAAACTCCGCAACTGTCTATGACGCTTAATGCTTCGATAGAAGTTCCGTTTTTCGTCACTGATCTCAAGTCTAGCCGCGAGAATGCTAGAAGAGCAGATTTCGTCATCTCGAGATCTGAGATTGTCGTTAGAGACATTCAATTCCCAAAATTATGGGACCATTCCAATTTTGTAAAATTAAAAACAGTGTTGTTGTAACTCCAGAAAATTATATTTATAATTTTCTAACTATATCAGACTACTTTTATTTTATATTTGACATTCACTGTAAATTATGTATATTTGTTTATGTTGTTACTAGGACGCGTTGTACTTCTACGAATATATATTTTGAGTCGTTACGCATCCGTTTATCTGGTGGCCTGCTATCCTAGAAACAGAGCGTAATATTACTAATCGCATTACTTTAGATAGCATCAATACCTCGTAAATATACATTAGTTGTACAGCTTGAAATAAGCCTAAATGCAAATTCCAACTCAACTGGTAAAGCACGATCAAAATCAACTGGACATCCGGTTGGGTCTACATCTTCGTGGAGGGTGAAATAACCTCCACTTCTGAATTTCGCGAACCATCTTCTGAAACTATTTTCATCCATTCAAGCACTCCCAGTCTCCATAAACCCAATGAATGTTTACAGCCTCTGCCAGCTGCTGAGTCTCCTTCCTTTAAAGTGATTATCACTTTAAAGACTTCCAAATACTTTCCAAGAGAAGACCGAGAATGAACGTATTAACTTTTATTAGAAGAAATGTCTAACACGTCACGAAGGACGTCTTGCTTGCACGCCGTTGTACGAAGTTGTGTACACTAATTATCGTGACTGGGCACAAATTGTGACTTAGCGCTCTGTGATTGGTTCGTTCATGACCTTGTCTTTACGTCAGCGCAACGCGTAAGCACTACACCTTGAACTCATTAAGCGTGATGTCCCCAAACGATTCTTGGGTCCTTTATTTTAGCAGGATTTTTAATAAAGCAATTTTTTCTCTAAAATATTGTTCAGCTCCATTTCTCTGTAAATTTTATTCACTCAAAAAAGTTAATATTTAGACAGAACCTATGAAATGACTTGATGTCAATTATTACCTAGTTTCTCCCAAAGTCACGTTTAATTTAACCCTCTCCGGTGTCAGAGGTTCCTTAGTGAAGAGCCATAAGTCTTTATGACGAATGACTTCAACAGTACTGCGAGAAGAAGGCAAGACTAAATGGCGAAAATTTCACCAAGAAGAATAAACCACTGCTCTGTTAGATCAAGTGGTTCATTGTGATTTGTCTTTTGGTTTGGCTGATGCTGAGAGGGCTTGGATCGCAAGCTCATTTCGGCATGCATGTCCCTTTTAACACTCTGCTATGGTAAAGGATGCTGACGTGTAACATTTGCTAGTTCACTTGAAGCCTTCCAATTATGTAATCACACAGCCTTAGCCTGACGTCTTTGCATGTCTTGTAGGGTCTTATCATAGGCGTTACAGTCAAGAGGTTCACCAGCTCTCGGTCTTGTAACAGCTGAGGTCAGTGTGTTCAAAGAGCTCGTTATAAAGCACCAAATGGGTTTTTAAAGCTGTGGCATCCAGTTCAACCTAGATTAATATATCAAATCAACGCATAAGTTCTGTCCGAATATTAACCTTTTTAGAATAAAAGAAATGTAAAGAGTGATTTGTAATGCATAATGGAGCTGAACACTATTTTACGTTTAGACTCTTTAAATTAATCGAATTTTATTTTGTAGAGGTATCCTAGATACATTTGAGGCAAATAATGTTTTGAGTTCAAGAACGGAAACTCAGAAGCTGCCGAAGCGGCCAGGAGCTCTCACTCAGCTTATGGAGAAGTTGGGATGAGTGAATGAAAGAAGCCCATCCCGCTGTAGAAGCTGAGTTGGAATTAATAATTAGGCTTTTTCCAAAACTTTTATTTGTCATTTTTATCAACGCCTTCAATAACTTGGAATGGGCCCTATTATGAACTGACCCCTGCTCTAATCTCCTCCATTCCTGTTGACTTCTTTCACCTTTTTGGTAGTTACACTTGTGAATGGTGACGAAAAATTGATATTGATATTGTTAAGCGTCGTAGACAGTTGATCAATTTGAATTGATACCACTCAACTGAGCACTAAATTGTTCTCAAATCTCCTGTCAGCAATGAGGACGCCGTATGAACCAAGCTTTAAGGTGGAAAAAAGACGCGTGTCATAAAAAATGGATGAACTTTTTGGCAGAAAATTCTTTATTCACCGCCTTATTCTTCCGATATTGGTCCCTCTTCTGCACGCAACTTGTTTCGTAGCTTATAAAGTATCTTGAAAGAAACAGCTTTTGCAAGGCCACTGAAGAGGTTGAAAGTAAAATTGGTGTTTTTCAAATCAAAACCAAAATGACTTTCGGTATGAAGGTCTTAATAAGCTTGTCAATAGGTGGAAAGAGGTCATAGATTTATTCTTTACCTGCATACAACATTCGTTCACTGGTTTTATTTATTCGAAATTCGAACAGAACTTATGGTATGGATTGATAATAACCACCCAAGGCAGTACTAGTGAGTGCAATGAGGCCGCTTCACCGAATTCTAGGAACTTTGGTTGGTCATGCATCAGTACAAACCCATATAAGGTCGAACATAATCCAAAGCGTCTAAGCGCAGACGGTCGGCGTTCATATAACGTCAAGAGTAAAGTTGAACGCTATTCATTGATAGATAAATACATGACATATTCCGTTCTCTTGCTTCCACTAAGACAAATAAATCTGGCTTACTGTCAATACTAAAATGTTGTTCTTGTAGCATGAAAAGGTTAGCATAAATAAGTTACCTCAACCACCAATCGATAATACAAATTCTCTAAAAGTCCACTAGGTACTTAAAAATCAATAAATGACAGAGGAATTGGTAGTTGACAGATAAACGCGGTCAACTTGAAAAAACAGATATTGACGACTAAGTAGAACAACGTATTATTTTTGCCCCAGAAAACTTCTCCGATTTGAAATACTTAGTAAATAAAAGGACACACACAAAAACAACATTCCTTCGAGGTTTTAGTTAGTACATTGTTCCAAGTGCCAAATTTAGCTATTACAATTCGATAAAAACCTCTGAAATATCTAAGGACCAGATATGAGGGTACATGTACTCCCTCCTTGGTCAATCATTGATCATTGTGAAGCCTTGTAGCTATGGGGAATTCCCATCTGCTGGTCATGCAACAGTACAAATTCCATTGGGGCCTTTTTAGAACTTCAAATTTACATGCGTTTAGATAATAAATTTCAAGCTACATAAAATATTGCTTCTTCTTCTTGGCAAAAAGTCAGGTAGTCGCAGGAGTTCTGTTTGAACTTTACCTTTTAAAGTGAGGGAAATTTAAAGAGTATTTAATAACGACCAAGGGAGAAGAACATTATTTTTTATGTTACTAAGCATTTGAATCGGTCACATTTTTTAAGAGAACAATCACATCAAGGTAGTAGGGAAGTGAAGAATGAAGGATTAAGATCGAACTGGACAAACCATCCAAAATTTCCTAGGCCTGGCAAATTGGTGCCTAAAAAAACTAAACTCAGTTCTCGAGTTCATGAAATGTGCTCTTTTCTGCAGTTTAGCACACTTGTTCTCCCTTTTTCGTTGGATAGACTTGTGACTAGCTAATGGCAAAAATAGATCTTCTATAGAAATCTTAAGGGTCTTAGACATTGGCAGAGTTTTATATGGGAAAGATCCCAACCACAGCCTCTGTAAATTGAGCTTTACGATTAAGGTTCCTCTGTCATTCAGGAATAATGTTCAAATCTACTGTAGGCAGCAATTAGGGAATTTAAGACAAGATATGAGAATGAAAACCTGCAGCATGAGCACACCACGCAACAAGAATCAGGTCACCAAAGACCGAAGATGAACATGGTTGGTAGAAAATTCCCCATCTATCCTATTCGCCATCAGACTTTGTGCCTTTAGATAAACATTTATTTCTAGCTTATATAATTACTTGGAAGAAACAGCCTTTACAGCGCTGCAGAGGGGTTAAAACAGACATTTGTGAGCTCTTTGACTAATCGAAACCAAAATAATTTATTAAAATTTGGAAGGTAGTCATAGGTAATCAGGCAAAACACATTGCCGATCAAATCTTTGATTAAATGTAACACTTAGTCGTTTGGTTTAGTGTTGCAAAGTTTAAGCAGAACTTACTGGAATATCTGATATCCTAGTCACTGGACTGAAGTTGGATTTCCTCCAATGAGAATTCATATTCGAAACACAAATTTTAGATAGCCTTAGGATTTTCTCTCAGAATAACCCGATTGCATTTAATGAAGTGCTTAGGATAGACATTCCCATTTAGATTACAGAGCAAAATTGCTGCTTTTTATTGTCTCCATTATATAAACCTGTGCTGTTTATAAACTTGAGACAATGGGAGAAGCATTAGGGATCGATACACCTCATCTCTTCTAAAGTGCATGAAAGCGGTGAAAGCAGATGAGGTGGAAAACCAATGATTTCGCTGTAGCGTGATAATTAGATTGAATTAAATTCTTTTGTATCAAATGAGAAGGTTATAAAAGGAAGTGCAATCAATTTGTTTCACTTGCATCCACTTTCGTCTATCTAAGCTAGACACGATGAGAAATATGAGCCTAGATGATGAATGTTGCGTTCTTACAAACATGTGACAACTTTCATTTAAGGAAAATCAAAGTCTTAGTGACTTTTCGTCGCACCGATAACTAAAGTACACGGCCCACTGGTAGAAAACAACACTTCCACTTCAATGTGTTTTTTCTAAACCATGAAAGAGAGGCACAAATTCATCAAGATCGAAAGGCTATTTTTGTGAAGATGGTACTACAATATTCTTGCCATTCTCTGAGTCGTTTCGTTGTACTCAATCATCTCAGATACGACATTCGACTTCGAGGAGTTAAAAGCTGCTTTTTCTTTGAATGCAATAACAAACTGAAGGTCGAGCTTATTTAAGAGCATCATAATTTAATTAGAAATTAATTGCCAATAATTTTAATGACTTCTCGACTCAGGAGTCAAGCCTTTAAGGCCTCGTGAAATTTTGTTGCACCCTAATGTGATCTCTATATTAACCATCGTGAATGTCTGATAAACCAGACTGAGGAAATGTATGCCCGAGTTGAAATGTACCGGAAGCAGAGTTTAAATCGACAAAATGTAGTTATTTCTAGCGACAAAATGGGTGATTATTTCTGTGTCATTAGCCATCTCAAGTTTGAGATTAGAATTTGAGCTCTGATTGAAGTAAATCAAACATCATTTCAGAGGCTAGGATATCAGGTCATCCCATGCGTTCTATCCCAATTTGATTGCATGAAACAAATGTCTCATTTAATTAAATATTCATACTTTAACGTACTAATCCTTATTATCGATTACTTTCTTCCATTTTTAGGTTTAGATCCAGAGAACTCACGAATGTCAGTTGCGACCCCTTCCTGCCTTGTTACAATATCTCTTTCTTCCTACTAATTTCGTAAGCTAAGAAATAAATGGTAGTTAGGAGGGGCAAGATAGAGAGATTAAGGAGGACACAATTTCTCTCCCGACCAAGTTCTTCTTCGGTCTTTTGCGACGTGGTTCCTGCTGTGTGGGTCGTGTTGCATTGTCCTGATGAAATAGCACTCCTTTCGGAATCAATAGAGCAGATCTGATTGCTGAGAGTAGATTTGAGCTCAACATTTCGATAAACCGTCGGTTTTTCGTTTACGATCACAAATCTAAAAAGGGTAAAACAAGTTATCCAGAATGTCAACTCAAAATTTAGCATTATTTTGAGAAAATTCATGGGTAGGTACCCATTTCCGAGCTTAAGAACTTTCCAAGTTTTTGATGGTGCAGCCAATAAACATTTGCATGGATTGAACTAAGCTCACTCCCAACACTAGTGCCAAAGCAAGGTAAGCTTTGTCAAGGGCTGCTTCTTCAAAACTCCGTTTATCATCAAACTCAAATTAAACAATTTTCTTTAAATCTGGATCTATTAAAAGGGGTAGGCCTCTGAGATCGTCTTTGTCTTGCAGACCTTCATTAATACACCTTTGCGCCTATTAAATGGATACAGTAGCAAGTGAATTCTTTCAGTTTTCTCGAAAAAAACCTATCGCATGCATCCAAGATCACAGCATCAGCCCCTGTGATTGCGTAAGCGTTACTCAAGGCCTCACTGACGCAAGATATCCCCTCTCAATTTCTCCAGGGGTGTGGCTGATAATTCGAGTGATTCATGGTCTCTTTTGTCATTCTTCCCATTTAGTACGCTTACGAAGTGCCGTGAATGTGCGTTGCTTTTGACTTCTGCGGGTGCTTACGTCTCTCGTTAGGAGAAACATTAGCAGTCGTCTTTGTGAATCATCTATGCCAGCACTTGAGAGGTGTGAAGAGAACATGTCCTCTTCAATCAAATATCGTGAAAATGACCTCTCAAACCATCCACTATTTTCCGACTTCCAGTTGTAAGTTCAGTTTACCCAGAAAATGAAGAAGATTTAACCGGATGACGTCCAGCCCAGTTCGATTAGATGGAGCTTCTTAAAGAAACAGCTTCGGAAAAGTTTACCCTTCTTTCGCAATTGAGCTTAGTTCAAACCATACAACTTGGCAATGTTCCTGGTCCTCTTCGATCGATCTGGTGGAATCGCTAAGGAATAATCCACTTTGAATTGTTACTACCAACTAGTGCAGCAACAATCAATACGCAAATCTACTGTCAGCACTTGAGGTGCCGTTTTAGCCAAGCTTTGTCTCGAAATGGGGTCGCGTTTCATCAGGACAATGCAGCACGAGACCACACAGGAGAATTCCTCGTCCACCACCTTATTCTGTTTGTTTCGTAGTCCAGAAAATCATTTGGAAGGAACAGCTTTTACATCTCAACAGGAAGAAGTTGAAACTGGAATTTTCGAGGTATTCGAATCAAAACCAAAATAATTTTATATCAAAATGAAGGCATTAATAAGCCTGCTAATGTGTGTAAGGAAGTCATCGATAATCAGGGCAAGTGCATTGAAGACTGAATCTTTAAATCAAAGAGTTGGTCACCCATTTTATTTATTTAATTTTCGGAAGGAACCTGCTATATTGAGGCGCACAATTAACCACTTTTACTTCGGCTGTAGCTAGGCCTATGCTCTCCCCTGTTTATCTTGTTTAAAATGGTCCACTTTTGACTTAGATTGTTACAAATGTTAAATGGTAGCAATCGAAGGTCAAATACTCAAGACTTATCCTAGTTCTTAGGCGTCTAGGTATTTAGGTGAGCATGCAGATACTTCATGCATGTGTCTAGTTGTTATTCTAATGTAAAAAAAACTCACGCTGATGTGGCAATCAAATTAGCATCACTAATTCACCTAGATTCGAGGCCTGACAAGCCTGCCTATCACATGTCACCTCAGACCGAATAATAAGGCGTCTCTTTCATTCTCTCCCCACGCGGCTCCGTGGCTCGTGAAAAAGTGAGAGTTTACCATCTCGAACTCTAATGACTCTTGAATTAGCGTCTGGGTGTTGCCAATTTGTGGCATCGAGGATAAGTCATGCTCCCTGAGTGGTGACTGTGAGAATATTTTGAGTATTGGATATACGTAAAGCACACTTTAGAAAGTACAGGAGATCTTTGGATATTTGTTCAACAAACTTCAAGAAATGAAAGGTACTGGATACTACCCTTTTATTTTACTGCAATTTGGTACTTCAGTATTGATTTACAACCAGCTTCGCACTCTGTTGATCTATCGATATATACCCAGGCACCTGCGATAGATGATTCTATTGATTTTTTACCCTCTGAAGATTTATCAATCAATACCTGAGGTTCTTCAAGGATTATTTGATGTTACAAGTGAAATTCTGCTTTAAAAATTCTTTGTTGATTGGTTGTCTTGGCAATTAAAAGGGTCCAAGCTTAAGCACCAACAAAATCCTGATAACAAGTTTTATATTTGCAATTAAAATTTAACTGGATGGCCAGAAAATTTGCTATTTTAACGTTTGAAAACATTCGCCATTTCAGAAGACTATGATGGGTCACCTTAGTACACCAAAGGTCACCGTGCATTTCCTCTCAGTTTGAAATGTTCTTTTGGCCAAATTTTGAAAATGCGGATTTGGATTGGATGTATACTTGAGAAAAAAGTGCCATGCCACACGTTCGACTTTTACAGTTCGATGCCTCAGTACGGTTTTCGGGTTAATGCGTCTAACAGCTCAAGGTAGTCTCAGAAGAATCATCTCCTTGATCCCATAGTACAAAAATTTAATTAAGTTAATAAGGAGCTGTAAATTATGGATTTTACGTAAAGAAATCGCTCTATTGGAATGAGTATGTATTTTAACTTCTGGAAAGGGCTTTCTTCCAGTGGTAAACGGTACATTTTTAGGGAGCTGAAATGAAATAAAATGAACCAGATTTTAAAACTGATATTTATCCAACTACAGTACCTTGAAAAGAGATAACATCGATCGATCTTGAGTCTCTAAATTGTGGGTTATCTCAAATCCACTGTAATCGTAAAAGACGTCCATTTCGCTCTAATTATTAATTTGATCATAGAAGCAGAAAGCCCAAAATATCACTGGATAGTGCAGGTAGTATTTATGTGAAACTTTTCAATCAAACACCTATCTAAATACTAACGTGATCCACCAATCAACAGTGAGTTTTCTAATGGATACTCCCAGGTCACCCCAAATGTTCTGTTTGATTTTTGAACAAATAAAACAAGTGACAAAATACTTCGCTTAAATAAAGATTGAATCATCAATGTAATGTCTCTAGTTATCTGTGACTCCCATCCAACTCTTAACTAACTAAGTAATGTTTTAATTATCGAAAAATCCTTTTCCTTTTCATTAGTCAAAGAACTCACAAATGTCAGTTTCAACATCTCCCTGTGGCCTTGCAAAAGCTGTTTCGTCTTAATGATTTTAAAACTTACTAGGAAGGAGCAAAGTCGTGAGAATAAGGTGGGTGAGGAGGAATTTGCCCAAAACAGGGTTCTTCTTCGTCCTTTTGTGACGTGATTCGTTATGTGTAGGGATCGTGCTGCATTGCCCAGATGAAGCATCACTAGGGCAGGCCTTTACTTAAAACTGTATTATGCAATAGCTAGCCCACTAAACTGGTTGAAGACCAATCTTTTCATATAAGGTTCCCTTCTCTGACACTGTCTTGAAGCTTTCGCAAAGCATCTTCCGACTTTTTCATCCACACCTCCCTCTTCAAGAACTGAGCGAATGTTTGCAACCTCTTCAGCGGCTGCTGAGTTTCCTTTTATTGAACTAATAAAAAGTTATTTGCCCCAAATGACTCCTGAGTAATTCGTCCACGTTAGCAGGGCTTTGATTAAGTAGACGCTAAATTTTCTTGATAAGTGAAGTCAATTTTGAAGAGTTTAAATGTAAACAAACATAAAAAATGATGTTTAGCTCCAAAAGACAAGAAAAAGTACCATTTAACTTTCGTTTAATGTTAAAAGGTAAAATTGTGACGCATAACTCACGAGGTCACAACCATTCCGCAAAGGAGGGAGACGGTCACTCCCAGCCATTCAAACAAACGATATGAAGGGAACCGATGTGGGACTGAGTACATAGTATCCGTGCTGCTAAGTTTTCGTACTTCAAAGACACGGCTGCAACGAGTCTTCGTGTTAATCAGTAGACTTGCTTAGTGCCCCTTCTCACGCATACGAAATGCGTTGTTACATTAGTACAAGCCAATTTTCAGTCGGGCTGACATAGGAATCAGGACAGAACTTGAGATTTTCTTCACCTGCTAGACCTGTAAGCAAAGTAAGCAAGCCCGTTGTGGATGAATTCAGTTGAATTGTAGACCACTCCAGTTAAGGTAGTCAATAAATGGAAGCCATGCGTGTATGGCAAAGCCCTCTGCCTAACCTCAAGGAAAAGTCACAGAATGCTTTTCAGACACTACTTTTATGCCAACTTCATTGTTGGGCCCAAACCAAACTCCTCAGACCATCCTGGCTGTAATTATGGTTGGGAGCTTCCGTCGAAAAAGCCACCAACCACCACTATTTCGACACTACAGTACCCTCAGTAGTCGATAGAATAAAGTCGGTTTATGAAGGCACTCTCTCCACAAAGGAAATTGTCATTTGCTATGGGATAGAGGCTATAATAGAAGCCGATTGCGGTTAGTTTGAGTAAAACACGTTGATGCCAATAATATAAAATAATTGTCTATAGAATTCTTTTTATTCACCAACCACTTTTGTTCTTCTTCCTGAGTTTATTGCTCTTTAATTTGAGTCAGTGTGATAGAACGGCTGTGTCGTCATAACTGCTAACTCTTGCTACCGCTGTCAAATCATCTCATCGAGACTATTGTGGCTCGATAAACATGTTTCAGAACAGGAGACAAAAAACAACGTTAGTGACGCATCAAATAGGCTATTGTGGGCGTTTGTCTTGTGAGCAAATTACGTACATTTTATTAGTGTGCAATTAACATGCTTGTTGGTTATGAGAAAGCAAAAAATTGAACATTGACAGTTGAAATTAATAAACCCAATCAAAGGATACTATGAGTTACGAAGCCGGTACTGCTACGACGCTTAACTTTATTTCGATAAAATATCCAAATCTATCCACCAAAATGGTGAAACAGTGGAGGAATGAAGATCAGATGCCAACACAAGATTGATGACTTGAGGTTATAAAAGGTAATCCATAATGAATGCACCAATTTTTCAAGTTTAGGGGCTTTCTAAGTTTTTTTTAAAAGCTTTTTGTTGTGTAGTTAAAATGTTTGGCGGTTCTAAGCGAGTAGAACATTGAACATTGCTATCGAGATCAATAAACGAATTCAAAAAGTTACTATCTTTTCATAATCATGGTTTTTCTCAGTAAAAGTGGTTTCAGAGCTTGTCTAAATTTGGAATAAAAGAACAAGTGACCAAATATTTTTCATCTAATTGAAGATTCAACCATCAAGGCCTACTTCCATCTATTATCAAGCGTATTGATGCCTTTATTACTGTAAAATTATTTTGTATTTTTAGGATTTAAAGACCTCACTCTCTTCCTGCGGCGTCTCAAAAGCTCTGTCTATCAATAGTAATCTGAAGGCCTGAGTAAGGTGGACGGGGAATTTTCGCCCAACCAAGTTCTTGTTCTAGCTTTGTGGATTGTGAATTGCCCTGATGAAGCATCATCACCCTTTTCAATTCACTAGTACAGGTCTTTTTGTACTCCCCAGTTGCTGCCAGTATAGTTGAGCAATGGTTGTTGCTGCTTTAGGTGGCACCAAGTCAAAGAGGATTATACCTTGGCGATTCCATTAGATTGATCGAAGAAACTTTTTCCATGAAATTCCTTTCTGAGGTCTTGTCCCTTTACAATCCCGTTTCCCCCAACCTCCAACCTCAATTCGTCGATCAACCAAAGATCGGATGTCGTCAGCTCGAGATTTGAGATAAATGATTTTATTGGATTGATGACAAGGCATCGTTTTCCAAGGTTTTGAAGATAAAGATGGCTTGAAGTAGGCTTAATAGTCAATTTCATTTAAGATCAAGCAATTTAAGATTCTTCAAAGACTGCTTATCACCAAACTCTACTGGCGTCCCGTTCGTTCTAATTTGCACAAATTATCTTCTGCAAGTTCTTTCATTCACATTTTCTTTTCCATAAACTGTGTAAATATTTTTAGCCACTTTCTTGAACTCGAGACATTATGTGCCTCAAATGAATCCTGTGTGCTTGCATGTTACCAGGGTTTTAATTAAGCATATATTAAATTTGTTATTCTGTAAAACGGATTTTCATCGGTTTAAATTTAACGGATTGAATTAATGCTCTAAACGATTTGTGGATTTCACGTCCAGCGCATCTCATGGGGTGAGTGAGCGTTCGATGTGGCTGTTTAATAAGGTCTACAGCAATGTACTTTTCGCCATTAGAAATTGACCTTGAAAACGATCGTGCAATTTCAAACAAAAAATGTGCTGGGTTAGCTTGGACGTTTTAAGCGCATAATAACGACATCTTCAGCCAACAATTTCCTTTCCATATTCACTTATATTTCCAACAGTACCTAATCTAGAGTTGACTGCATCTGCTCCTCTCTCCATTTTCGTCAAACTGTTACAACTTTTGGTGGCTAGGCTTCAAACTGACGACGAAGAAAGTAAAAGCCCCAGCGACAGCCGAAAAGAAAGCAACTTCAAGGGAAAAGGGGTACCCTTTTCTTTTCATTCTGGTGGGACCGCGAAGGAATATTCCAGTTTGAATTAATACAACCTAGTGCAGCAGTAATTAGTGCTCAAATCTACTGTCAATAATTAGGGCCTTTGAAGCAAGCTTTAGGAAGGAAAAGAGACAAGCTCTAGTGACAACGCAGCACGACTCCACACACAGCAGGAATTACATCAAACAAGATGGATGAAGAACTTGTTTGGGGGAGATTTTCTCATTCACCTTATTCTCCCGACTACCTTGCTCCCTCCTCAGTCGACCACTATTTCGTAGCTTATAAACTCATTTGTAGGAGGTTTCGCGACGCTTGAGGAAATTAAAACTGACATTTGTGTGTTCTTCGAATCAAAACCAAAAGATATATATTAATGGCATTAGTAATTGTAACAATAAGTGGAGGAAGTGATAGATAAATAGGAAAGTGCAAACTTGATTGAATTTCTAATTGAATGTAACATTTGGTCACTCGATTTTTTATTCAAAATTATGGCGAAACTTGTGGGATGACCCGATATCGAAAAACAATTTTTTCCGTCTTCAGGGCACGTGACATTTATGTGATCATGTAGACAACTTTTACGAGGGTATAGGTAATACGTCCACGCATGTATGAGCTGGCTAGTCATCTCTTTGCAAGGCACTGATCCGTAATAGAGCATAGCTATGCACCAAGTCACATCACTCAGAGTGTTTATGGAATGCATTTACGGGCAAGCGCACAGCAAGCAGATTCCCTGGTGATTCGTATGACTCTCCAACTAAGAAAGGTGAACAGTTGCAGCAGACACCCACGGCGTGCATATCGAAGGTTTTGAGGTTTGTGGCTGCCTGACTAAAACCTTAATTCCCATCACCGACTCATCCTGATGTCAGCTATGCAAACGCAAAAACTAGCTTTCCAGATGAAGGTTTAGCTTCTATGAAACCACTGTCTTCGGCGCTCAACATTTCAATAAAAGATGCAAGTCGCTCTAACAAAAAGATGATATAAATTGGCGAGAATGGGGAAGAGATTTGAGATTGTTTTCACACATTTCATGATGAGACACCCACTTTCCAAGTTTAGGAGCTTTTCCAAGTTTCAGATGATGAAGACGATGAACAGTTGCATGATTTGAATAAAGCCTATGATAAACTAATTTGTTAACTGTGTAGAGTGGAAGCAAGGAGGCCTAGACTATAGAATAAGCCCTTTTCTCTAACTCAGTCTCCTTTCTCTTGACAAAATGCTACCTAAAATAAAATAATTTTCATTAACGATTCTCTTTTCTCTAACTCAAATCATGCAAATAAAACAAATAGGCCTCAATTTCAAAAACTACCGTAGTTACTCTTTCTCTTAGAGAAGCTGCTTTCTTTAGTACCCTGGAGAGGTTACCAAATTTGTGCTTCCCTCATCCCCAAAAACACAAATTACGCGTTGACTCATGCATGAGTCAGAAGACAGGCTGTGATGAACTGCCGGCGGTGTAAATAAACTATTCTTTGTCACGGACCAATCAGCTTCGAGCAAAAGTCACGCGTCTGCTTACTCAGCCATCGTGTGTTTCTTTGTCCGCACGTCGCTGGCCTTGTTCATCTCAGCTTTCTTTGTTGACTACATTCTGGGAACAAAGAGGAGAGTCCTTAAAAAACGGTGTGAATACAGACCTTCGGAATTGAAGTCGTCCTATTGGTTAATGATAAGCCTTCGAAGCATATTGGCCAATCATTACTGACCATGAAACATTAACCTTGATTACTCACTAATATATGGTTTACAAAATGTCATACAGCTTGAAGGTTTGGGTTTAAAAATTCCTTCGATTACACCAATATCCCCAACCACCTAAAATGCCAACAAATATTAAATAACCTTAGTTTTATGGTAGGTGGTATTTCATGTGAAATTGACGACAATTATTTGGCCGAATCCGACTTGAAATATGACAAACTAATAATAATTTAGAAAGGATTCTTGTCTAATAAACAATGTTCTCACAAATGGCTCATTGGCAAAGTTAGCTAAAATATTCAGTAGCACAATATGAACATGACAAATCAAATCTGGAGGCAATTAACGCATGCGTCAGATTCTGACGAATTCAGAGGCGACTAAAGTCCACGTTGGCTAGAAAATGGCGGTTGACTCAGTCCGAATGACTAGTCGCGCCTGTTAGGACTTTCGCACTTCTAGCATTTTGCAGCACGCAATATTCCCATCTACAAACGCTATTTCAGGCAAACAAGGGTGGGTGCGAAGAAGGAGCAAACTAGAGAGCATATGGTGGATGAGGAATGCCCCTCCAACCAAGTTCTTCCTGATGAACAACATCCCTCTTCGATTCACTAGAGCAGGTTTATTTGTCTCTTCGTATCTCGCTTCAAAAGCCCTAATTGCGGACTGTGGATCTGAGCATTAGTTTGTGCCAATAAAATGCGGATTTTTCCTTGGCAGTTTCACCAGATCGATCTAGGAAGAGCCTTCTTCGCATAAAATCTACCTTCTCGACTCTAGGTGAGGCTTGTGTCTTTTTAAATTAAAGAATACAATGTCGCCGACGCTTAACATTTCCATTAATCAATTTTTCGTTTGCAGTCACAAGCACCTACCGAAACGGGAGAACAATATCAACTGGAGATGTGAGATTGTTTTCTGACGCCAATTTTCCAAGTCGAGAGATTTTCCAAGTTTTTGAAGAGCAAGACGACGAGCACTTGTATGGTTAGAACTAGGCTTAATTGTCAATTTCCACTCTTCTTCAAGAAGTCCATCATCAATCTCAACATTAATCTTCGTCTGGCGTGAAATCTCCACTTCCACTGAATTTTGCATGCCATTTTCGTCGGCTGCTGAGTTTCCCTTGCTTTACTCAAATTATTCTTTTATTCTTCCTTGTTAGCAGGGCTGTAATCGAGCAGTTTACCTTTTTACTGTGCTGTAAAGTAAAATTTAATCCGTCTGAATGTATCCAAGTATTAAAATATTGTTCAAATCCTCAAATCATTATAAGTTACAATTCGGTCAGACCAGATATATGCGTGTTTCTGAGTGCTCGAATTTTTGACTGACTAAAAATACTCTGATTAGTATAGTGGCTTTCTTTCATCTGTCAGATCCACACATGACAACCAAGAACGTGGTTATTGTCAGTCTTAAGCTTTATGCTTAATGAATTTCACTTTGATCTATTCACGGAGTTTGTGCGATGAATCACATTAGGCTACGTCAGTCCCAGACTTTTGCCATCAAAGAATAAGTGTGAGCGTCTAATCCTGAGTGATTATGATGCCTATTGCATCCTCTAATAATGTTTTCAGCATATTTTATGTTTAATTAAATGTGATATTTACGGCGTTCACAATTTTTAATGCCCATGCTATTAGCTTTAGGCTTAAAGAAGGCTTTAAGCTTCAAAAACAACCGCAAAAGTCACGTTAAAGTCATCATCTGGAGACTTCGAAAACATGCTGCAATGAATAGTCACTCTAACGCGTTAACGTGTACCTTAACACGGCGATTAATCACAAAAGTACACACACTGAGTGTAGTTGATTCACCTGAATGTGACTGTTTGCTCATTATCATAAACACGCCTTTAATGTTAACAGAAACGTAAACTCAATGTGGAAAAAATCATCAGCCTATTTGATCTACTGGTAGTAGTGACTAATCTTGGTGATTATGTGACATTGGTCGCTAATTCATGACCAATACCGCAGTCGTGATTGGTTTATCTCAGCCAATCATTCCAAGATTCACCGCTTTCTTGATCTTTCGGTTGGGTGATTAATGAATAGTGTCAGGTTTCATGGTTGAAAGAGATAATTTTGGACTTTAAACTTTTAAACAATTTAAACAGCACAAAGGAGGAAAAATTTTTTAAGACAGACATACAGGGATTGGACAAAACTGTAAAAACACATTTAAAAATAAAAAATGCAATTTAATATATTGTAGGTCTAATTACAGCTTCAATTTTCCGAAGTATTAATTCATACAAATTGTGAATTGTTGGTTTCAAATGAATTGTAACCCATTCATCGGCTCTTACAACACACTTATCCAATTCTTTTAGAGGCAATGGCGACGGAGGAAATCAACGTCTACTTGGACCTCTAAAATCGTTCATAAATGTTCCCCAATAATTAGATTAAGGTCCAAGGATTGTAATTGGTGGCCAGAAGATGTACTCAGCTTCAACTTTAGAATGTTTCTCGCACCATTCTTCAACAATTTTTGCTGTATGGCAGCATTCACCTTCTAAACAGCAATAAGATGAACTTGGCGAAATATTCTCGGCTGTTAACACTTCTTTCATGAGTGGAAATCGTTGACCCAACAGAGGATTTCCAAAAAATAGCACCCTGATCATCACAAACCTTCCCCGCCATATTGTGCGTTTGAGAGAAGGCAGCAGTTCAGATTAAATTCTTCTTTCGGCTTCCTCAAAACGTTCATACACTCAGAGGCAGAATATTGCATTTTCACCACTGCTCTAGGGACAGACAGATTCTGGGTTTTTACTGCACCACTTTAAAGGCTTTGAAAAATTTGTCGTCTTCCGTAGCAGCACCCTCCGACGAATAGATTTTGAGGAAACAAGGTTCTGTAGGTGTTCAGTGAGGAGCTCTCCAGTGATTTTAGGAGTCGCTGAGGACGATGTTTTTCCTTCTTTTTCAAAGGCAGCAGACCACACCTTTTGAAATGCCAAGTATTCGGGGTCCCCCAATTTTACAAAGTTGTAACCAAATTTTAAAAATATCTTTAAATAGTATTTATTTTTAAATAAACAAAAAACTAAAATTGGTCAGGTTTTTGTAGAGTAGAACATGTTCAAATATTATGATGCCGAAATGTTGCCCTCGATCTGATCAGGTGGGTTGAAATAGGAAGCCGCTTAGACTAATCACCTCTTTGGGATGACTTCCATCTTTCCCATCCCTTCACCAATGACCTATTCGACTTCTTACGTGGCCATGAGTCACCCCATTAGTTTTGGTGAAGATGTTTTCTTACGCGCTTTCTACAAAGTCTCGCCCGGTTTGGTTGGTGACTAGCACATTCATCGTGGTATACATTAGGGTACTCTTGTTATCAGTTGTGCATGCCTAATCAAACCGTGGGAATTATCGCATTTTCACATGATCCCAAGAGAAAGCACTATTTCTGTTCATGGAAAGCTTTCGGTTTTACGGCGAAATAGTGCATTTTCCTCAACTCATATTACAAAACAATCAGAAGAGTAACATAGGAATATAAAACGGAGTAGTCATAATTCCCGGGATATCAATAAATGCGTTCTAGAGCCTTGTGTAGGATCGTGATTCAACTGAAACTATTGAAATTATTAGGTTCTGTCTGATTTGTTAATAATTAAAACAAGTGACCAAATGCCCCACTTTATTAAAGATTAAATCATCACTGTACCCTACATGAATATCTGCGAATTACTTCAATCCATAAAAAAGCTTCGTTACTTAAAATTCCTTTTGTTTAGATTCATAGGACTCATGCGGCGTTTCAAAGCCCTTTTACCCAAATTATTTTTTGTGATCTCCGAAATAAATGGCTTTCTGAAGGTCTTATCAAGGTAGGGAGAATAAGTTCCTCTGCGACCTTTTGAGGCGTGCTGGATTGTCATGATGATAAAACATCTCCCATTTCGGAATCACAAAAGTAGGCTTTATTTTTCTTCAAAGCTTGCTTTAAACGCCGCTCAAATTGCTGTTGGTAGATTTGAGAATTTATTTTTGCTCAATTCAAAGTGGATCATTCTTTAGCAATCCAACCAGGCTGAAGAAGAAAAAAACTTATCTCAGGAAGTTATTTCCCTTCTCGGTGGCTGTGGCTTAGGTCTTTCTCCTCGCTTACGAAGCCACTGTCTTAAGGAGCTTAACAACATTTCGAAAAATGCCACCAATCATAAGTTTATCCACCAGTTCGATTCTCATCTTCGAGAAGGTTGAAATCACCACTTTCGAATTTCGCAAACCATCTTCTGCAACCACCTTCTTTCATTCACACATTCCTCGCAATAAACTGAGTCCCCCTTCTTGAACTCATAAATTTTTCTAGGCCTCCAATGATTCTTGGGTACCTCCGTGTTAATTTTATTGTTGAGTTAAATAATATCTGATCAGTTCAAATGCATCTTAACCTAAAAATAATGTCAGGCCCTCTCAGAGATTATAAAATATCTTATAATTTTTTATAATTTTAATAAGTTAGGATTCGGACAGAACTTATGGGGTGACGCAATGATGTGAGCGAAATCAGTTGAGATGTTGTCAATATTGTGCACTTTTCAAGGCATTTAGTTAGGTGGCGCATGACGAATTTGTATCATGACTACACAGTAGGAGGACACTGTTGGTGGCTATAAATTCCCAACACTGTCGAATGTTGCGTGCTCCCTCTCCTGCTGTTCATGACCCAATCTGGGCTTTTTAGGAGCTGTCTGCTCTGTACTATTACCAGATTTAAGATTGAACCCTTTTCATAAAGTTCCACAAGCCATGCGGTATTTTGCTTCCCGTTTTGCCTCTTCAAACTCTTTTTTCCAGCTTTAACGCACGTATCATTTTTCTCAACTACGACGTCATCAATGCATGCGATAATTAAAAGCCACGTGCGTTTTTGGCGTGACGAAATTGATTGTATAAATTATACCCTTGGTGTACCTTCACTGAATCTCAAAGAACATATTCTAAAGCGCTCCAAAGCCCAGACCTGATGTTCCACCTGGCTGTTCAATTTTTAATCTGTGTTTGTGGCGTATGGGTGATACATGACAGGCTATTTGATGGATTTTTAACTGAATTAAAGGCTGTTAAAGGCTTGAAAATGTGGTCTCCTAAATTATGAAAGAAACGATATTGAGATACCCTAAAGTGAGTCTTCGGTTGCCTCATATGAGTGTGCCGAAACCTTGTTTATGCACGTCGAATAACTGTTGAATATGAAAACTAATTGAAACATTTGTTTAGTGTTTGAGGGAGGTTCTCTACTATTCAATGTTCTTGTTATTATCAGAAAAAAGAACAAAGTTGGTCATCGTTAGCAAATATTTGAAGGACCAAGTAATTGACTGGTCACAGGTATCCTCCAACTGATACCGATCTGTTCTTCTCCATTTAACATTGTGTGCTTAGAGGACCGTATCTTGTCTGATAAAAAATGTACTCTCCTGTAGATACTGTTTTGAAACGGTCGACTTATGGTTTAGAGAAGACTGTCCACGATGGATTACCGTTCGATTCTGAAATCTCCACCAGACCTCGAATGGATTGGATTAGTTAACTTTGGTCATATCGGAATAGGTAACCCACTTTTGTAGGTTTTTATTAGAGGAAGGGGACACGTGACCTGACATTTTTGGGAAATATATCCTGTTCATTAACTCCTTGGACCTCTGTGGCCCTTGTCGTTGAGACAAACGACATATTAAAGCACCAAAAGCCAACTTAATCTAACGACTGCAAGTGGTGATGTATACCTCTCTGAGACATTGAAAATATGAGGAGTTGTAACGACTTTGGTAAACACTATAATTGTCTAGACAGTTAGCCGAACTGGAGATGAATCGTCAAATCCTAAATCGATCTTTGAAATGGCCTTTTCCGCACTTCAGGCAATTTCCCTTCAAAATAATTATTCTTTTTGCAGTGCAATCAGTTGAAAGTTAACTGAAGGGTATGAGTGGAATAAAAGAGGCTTGCCTTGATGAATTTTCCATAGTACCATGTGGTGATGTTTTGGAAATACTTGATCTTTAAGATACTCGTGATCAGGTGTGTAAGCAATGGATTAATTTTAAATCGTTTGATTAAAATAACTGAGCTTGTGATGTGATAACATTTCGGAGGTTAACTGCATTAAACAGGTAACGACGAAGAAGATAAAGACTTAATCAGACACTGTCCAGTTAGGTTTAATAATAAGAAGCTGCTCACTGTCTTCATCTTGAAATACTAGGAAAACATTCTCAAATCTCGAGTTTACATCTGCTCCTCTTGTCTCCATTCTAGCCAAATTCTTTCACGTTTATTGGATAAACGACTTATGACAATTTACATTTTAAAGACAAAAAGAGCACTTAACAAGCTTGTTATTAGATGGAAGGAAGTCATCGTACATTGATACATGTGTCTTTAATAAAATGCAATATTTGGTCACATGTCTTACTTATTAAAAATTCAGACAGAACTTTTGGGAGGACCTGATTAAATCATTGGTACGAAATAGTTGCATTTTTCAAGAATCCTAAGAGATAGCAAGACGTAGTTTAGTGAAAATTGCTGCGTGTAGCGGACAGCTAGACTAAAATCCCCTCGAAGCCATATCAACTATCCCGTGTGAGAGATTGGAATGATCAATGAGATTTTGATTCAGGAAAAGTACGGTTAGGTGCGTAGTGCGACCTTCTATGGGTGTCCCTTGTTAGCGCTGCGATGATGTTGTTGTGACCCTATGGTGACCTGAGAGAATGTTCGCGCCTCTTCCCAGGGACATGTGAATCACCCTTTGGACTGAGTGCATTTCCCATGATCTAATTGACCAGTGGTTTAACGATAAAGCACGTCAACCATATATTAATACACATGCCTTCACTGGCACAGACACACATTTCTAATCAAAATTATAGGAGGGATGGTTTTCATCTCAAGTGCGGTTGTTCATCCATCAGGTCTACACATGCTGCAACTGCCTAACCCAATTTCAGTCAACCGTAATCCTGAGAAAAACGTACTAAAATGACTTTTTGCTCTCTAGACGATGCTGCAGTCGCTACCTAAGCAAATCCATTGAGATCTTCTTACGACCAAATGTCTAAAAATAAAGTTTTCTTCGAATAGTTTCTACTTTCAATAACATATTAAATGTTGCCGCATTTAAACACACTAAATACAAAATTGAGCAAACTTATTACTGAACGAGGCATGAATTACTTTTAATTTGTTTTTAGTTAAAAGATATTCAAAACAAAATTTGCGAAATAATTCCTTTAAATCAGATTTTTATCATTATTATTAATATCGATTTACTTCAATCTCCACTTAATTCGACCACTCATTTGAAATGCAGTTAATGTATTCACACATTTGTAAATTTTGTATAATTTTCTAAAAATCGTAAAAGTTTGGATATAACACTCCGTTTGTTTAAGTTAGTCTCGCCTTATTCCACCTACTGTTATTGTTTTTTTCAATAATGTGACGTAGTGTTTCTAACTAGTAACCAATATGAAAGTTTAGATCGAGTTTTTGGGTTTGCAGTATGAATCTCATTCATCGATAAAATCACCTTGGCTTGAGAGAGTAAGCATTTCTCGCTAACCAATAAATGAAATCATCGTTCAGAACAACATGTTTCGATTGCAGAATCCGATTTCATGAAGATGGGAATGCTCTTCATGAAGGAATGCTCTGTCGATCAACCGATCCGCTCCACCCAAGTCGTGTCAAACACCCGGTATTGCGAAATCTTTGAGGACAGACGCTAATTTACACAATGCACTGGTGATTTTACCTCAGTTTGACGGCTTTATTGCTATGTGAAATCTCGCCGGCTTTTCCGGCTTTGTAGTCAATGTGGTGAATCACAAGCTACTCTAACACATTCAAAATTAGCTACATTAGAAAATAGTTGAAAAGTAAAGACACGGAAAACATAATTGTAGCCAAAGGGATATTTTCGCCATCTCTATGTATTAGCTCCTCCCACGAATTCTGACCGATTTTCGAATAGGTGAAAAGGGTGGCCGAATATCGCTTTGAATTGAGTATTATCTATCTTTCATCTTTCTTCCATCTATTTAAAAGCTTAGTACTGCCTTCATTACTACAAAATTCATTAGGTTTTGTTAGTTTTAATCCCTCCCTGCTTTACAAGAGTTTTTTTTTAATTATCGGAGATGAAAATTTTTTGGTTTGCCCAGCGAAGACAGAAACTATAGCTTCGCCGTTGCTGCGGGAACAGTTGCAAGAAGACTGCGCCAGCCTTGCGTCATAAACAGATTTCAGACACATTAGTTGGTGAGTCAACTGTGTCTGCTTTTATCTGGTATCTGAGATGAAATAGCTGCATTACTAATAAAGCCACGCCGGACCGGTAAAACCTGGGTTTATGGCCGGTTTCCCTTTAAAGTGTACGTCCTCTAGCCGACTAGGCTCGTCGACACTGATATCAAAAGGACTAAGTGTCAACAGCCAAAGATTCCTAGTATGCATTGACTCCACTTTTCATTGTTAATCCAAGGTACCAATAGTGATCATAAACCGTAGATACTCCTGCTCACCCATGCAGCCTGGTTGCTCATCTGGTTCTCTCGTGGTTTAGAGAAAAGTAATGCACATAAGGGAAACAAAATATTTTCTAATTCCCCAAACATCAGGTCACCTTTTCAAAGTTCACAAAAATCGAAAGGGAATTGTTTAATAACTCAGGGATCTCAGCATTATTTTTTATGTCAAGGAGTATTTTAAATAATCAAATTTTATCTTGGAGAGCAAATAAACTAGCATTTGCTTGATTAGAACTATTCTAACATGGCATATGGTGTTTTATGAGTTCAAGAAGAGAAACTCAGCAGCCGAAGAAGCGGTATAAGGAATGTGTGTGAATAGAGGGACTTGCAGTAGATAGTTCGAGAAATTCAGAGTTGGAGACTTAATCCTCCACAAAGGCGAAAACCGTCCAACTGAGTTTGATGATAAAGAAGTGGGCTCTTGTTTTGTCAGTAGAGTTGGAGTTGGTAATTCCGATTAGCTCAAACCATGCAGATGGCCATCGTCATCTTCAAAAATTTGGAAAACAGTCAACTTAGATCTCCGCCACATTCACGTCGCAAAAGCTGGGAGAAAACTCCTCGTCTACCTTATTCTATCGACCTCGCTCTCTCAGACTACTATCACCACCTTTAAAAGAAACGGCTTTGCAATATCGCTGAAAGAGGTTGAAACTGGCATTCGTGTTGTTCTTGGAATCAAAATCAAAAGCTTAGTGCATACGCCGCCACACTCCAGTAAAGATTCCCGTTTTCGGTCTTGTATCGGTGTATTTCTCCTTTTAAACGACCTTTGGTTATTGCAGTTTTAGAGACAATAAATCGACAATAAATGAACTTTGCACTCAAACGAGTGTTCTTTCTGAAAATAATAACATTTTGTTTGGTTGAAATCCTGCTATAGTATCTGGCCTGGTCATTCGATAGATTCTGACTAAACCTTTAATAATAAAAAACAGTGATACATTTAAAGATTCAATCATAACTGTACTTTCCTTCATTATCTGTAATTTCCTGCCATCTATTAACAAGCTTATTAATGCCTTCAGTGTTAAAAAATATTTTTGGTTTGATTTGAAGAACTGAAAAATGACGGTTTCAACCTGTTCCTGTCGCATTGCAAAAGCTCTTTCCTCCAAATGACTTTGAAAGCTACTGCGAGGCAAATGAGGGTAGTCTGAAGACCCAAGGTAGTCAGGAGAACAAGGTTCTCAAGTTCTTCTTCGATCTTTTGCGAGTAGAGCTTAGTTTAAACTACTCCCCAATTACGGCTGGCAGTAGAATCAAGTATCAATTAATTAAATGTCAACAATTCAAAGTTCATTTTTCCTTGGGGACTGAATTTCTCAAAACCATATTATTACAAGTCCTTTCGTTCCCACATTCTCCTCAATAAATCCGGTTAAAGATCCTAGCCGTTTCTTCTGTTGCTGCATTTTCCTTCTTCAACTTATTAAATGCTTTCTTAAGCAGGGTTTCAATCAAGCAAATCTTGACTTAATGGTTATATGAAACAAATTTTGATCAGTTTCAATGCATCTTAACATAGATTTGTATTCAGCTTTATTGGGTATCATAAGATACTCCTTAAGATTCGTCTAATTTAACAAGGGTAAAATTCTGACAGAACTTATGGAGTGACATATAAGCAATCGTATCTTAATTTCATGAAAACGCTGTCATTAAATTCAACTGGAAAAAAAAACCACTGCTAGGATCATTGTTGTTTGGGCTTAGGCTACTTGAGCAATTGTTTTAAGAGACTCTGTCAAATCAGCTATGCGAACTATACTAACTGGGTACATTTCCTGTAAAACGTTTGTAATGCCTTCTATACAGAATATACCCCTACGCAATCGAAAACTGTTGATTTTATGAGCTTAATGATCGATAAAGTTTATAGATCGAAACTGCGCCTAAAATAGGCACTGAGTAGGCGAGAGCGATTGCACTTGAAGGAACGTAATGTCCCTTTTATCACCTTAGGTCTATAATTAACATTGACTCACATGATAACCCGACTCTTGCGACTCAAGATCTCATTAAATTCATCTGGATGCGATCCGGTTGCCTTTGGGATATATACATTGATTTATTGTGCAAGTGTAGTAGACATACAAGCAGGCTCATGTAGGTCAATCGCAAATATCATCATATTGTATAGTTTAAAATCTGCTATCAGAAAGCTAGGTGCATATTTTGAAGAATGAAAGAAAGCCAGGTGGAATTTATACGCTCTGCATTACCAGTAGAAGGAGGATAAAGAAATTTCATACGTTGCGACAAGCGCTAAAAATGATCAATGACTGATTGGCACAGGAGAGGGTGCACGTGCTCTGAGATCAGGTCTTAGATGCAGCTTTAGTCTACCGGAATTTATATCAGGCAGTAAGCCTTAAATTCGTCATGTGGTACTACTGAACCCCGAAGGTAGAAGCGTAGAAATTTCATTCTTAGAAGTCTCTGGAAAAAATTCTTTTTCTAGAAGTAACTGGGTCTGGCTGTTAATAACCATATCCCCTCTCTCTCTTTAAAATCAGTACACTTTTGCGATTACTCTCTGCTAGAAATACAACTTCGTATCAGTGTATTAAATGCATGCAAACTATGAAATAAGGTAATAGTACTCTCAGATGTCAACTGTAAGTGCATAATGTATTGAAAGATATAAGAAAGCCTTTTTTGGCTGAATGGGACAATCGCATAAGTTCTTAACTGTGAAAAATGGTGCCTCAAATCTCGAGTTGACGACATCTGCCAAATTGTTTCTCACCTTTTTTGTGGTAGATGGACTTGTGACTGGTATCAAAATGTTGTTAAACGTGGCAGACGGTGGAGACTTCGTAAAGGGAACTTCACGGTAAAAATGTTCTTCTTCAATGAATCTGACGGGATCGCCAAGGAATAATCCACTTTGGATTTCTACCACCAAACTGAAAAAAAAACAATTAATGCAATTAGGGGGTGTTTGAACCAAGCTTTGGAGAGGAGGAGGAAAATAGACCTGCTCTAGTGAGTGGAACAGCGCCTCACGACACCACACAGGAAAAATCATGTCACAAAAGATCAAAGAAGAACCTTGCTCCTTCCTCAGAATGCCAACTTGTAAAAGCATTTGGAAGAACAGATATTTTGCAAGGACTCAAGAAGAGTTTTAAAGTGATATTTGCATGTTCCTTGAAACAAAACAAAAATAATGAAGATATTAATGTAATTGTAAATAGATGGAAAAAAGTCAAGGAAAGTCCACTGCTGACTGAATCTTTAAGTAACTGTAGCAATTTGTTCGCATGGTATATTTATTCAAAAATCGGACAGAACATATGGCATGACCTGATATATTGCCAATAGAAGAGTTATTTCTTCCCATTGTTAAAGTTGACTAGTTTACCTTGCAAAGGATTAAATCCTCTGCTCCTAAAAGATGATATTATTCCTTTATGAGGAAATATAAAGCTTTCTTCTGTGCAAACTTCATCTGATGAAAACTAGCTAGCTGAACACATTAGACCGTTTCTCCCGTTGAGTTCACAAACACGCTCTCTCAAGCACACACAAATGCACACAACACACGGAATGCAGCGACGTTGGATTTAGCACAAAGCACAACACTGTCGTGCGCGTTGTATGAGTCATAGGTGTGTACAGGCACACGCTGCAGGCACACACACACACACACGTGAGAGCTAGCGTCAAGTGGGTGAGGCTGGGGCTGGCCCTGGGAAAATGTGGGATTTTGGAGTAGAAATTACACTATTCAATGCAGGGCCTGGACAAAATAATAGAAACACTTTATTATGGTGTTATCGGCTGAAGCAGCGCCTGGCTTAATGCCACCGCCGCTGCTGTTGATCGTGAATTGTTGTTTGTCTAGCAACGGAATTTGGTCGTGGTGACTGCTGATCTAGTCGGAAGTGAGTCATGGCAAGGTGACTGTCCTTTACGAATAAAAATGTAAATGCCATTTGGGTTTGCACGAGCATTTCAAGGCTTCAACTATTCAAGAATTTCAGTTTATTTGGTACAAGCAGATTTTTCTATTAAGTTCTACCATAAAGTTTCGATCGATAATTTCATCGATTAAAGTGGGAAAAGTGCAAATTAATTGTTATATTTACGTACGAGATAACACCTTAGCTTTCAAATATAGCGCTCATTTTTGTGTTACCGAGCCTATGATTTTATTTAAACTATTCGACATAAAAAATGGTGAATTTTCAACCAGATTTTTGGAAATTAAAAAGAAAGAAATCGACAGCTTTCGTGGATTTAAATAAATCAGCATGAAAAATTTTAAAGGGATCTACCACGATTATTTCATTCCCACCCATGTATCAGGACACGAACAATTGTGTTAAACTCACAGGTCCATGGCACGTCATAGAAACCTTTTGTGCCGGGACAAAGAAACAAAGAACAGATTAATGGACAAGAGAAGTCTCGTGAATATACGGGATGCTCAGGGACATGCATCCAAATATGTCTCTAGAAATATTTTTCAGGATGAACCAGTTTAAATGTGAGGCATCATGGGTGTGCTCTCAGCTGTGAAGGACTTTTCTACCATGTCAAAACCATGTTGGAATAGCCCCTCTTTATTGATGTTCAAGTTCAAGCAGCACGCTTTCTCCTAGTAACTTGGTTTCATTCACCCACTGAAGAAGCCCTTCTTTCTAAGGTTAATCATGTGATCTTCTCTTTCTCTTAAGCTACTCTTTTGCCTGCTGCATGTTCCTGGAGGGATTCGCTAGAATGAAAGTGATATTATTGATTTCACACCTAAAATTCATGAAATTTACGATAAAATACCTGTGAACACCATAACTATTTTTGTTAGAGTAATCAATACTAAGAAGCAGAACCAGAGTTTGCTAAATGAGCCTTTGAGCATTTACACCATCACAGGCAATTCCAAACATTCTAGATCCAGAACATGTGACTACTTTTTTGTCTGAGATCAAAGAGTCAGACAGGCAGATGATTAAAACGATTAGGCTAGTTTGCCAATGACTCATGTCTTTGCAAATCGCCGTGTGCTCATAAAAACTCTCGTGACTGATGAGAAAATAACCACCCCTTTTTGTCGTCAAATCTGAGGCTTGTTTAATACAAGGCTTTCTAATCGCTTAAAAGCCAAGTTTGTGTGTGTTGATATGGTGTGGGTCCACCACCATCTTTGGCGACTTCAATGACAGCTTCGATTTTCCGAGGTAGTGATTCAGACAAATTGTGAAGTGCTGCATCCAAAGCCATTTTAGCCCATTCGCCTGCACTTAAAACACCCTCACTCAGTTCTTTCGGACAATATGGCGGAGGCAGCGGAAACCGACTTCTTACTTGTACACCTAAAATCAACGCCAATTATTCTCACTAATGACTTTGGGGTCTGGGGATTATGGTGGTGGAATGTTCTCCCACGTGCCATTCTTCACCAATTCCAGCTGTCGGTGGATTTCCACGAAATACCACCCCACCTCATCACAGAATCCCCGGCGCTGTTTGAAGGTTGGGTAAAGGCAGCAGTCTGGATTAAATGCTTCTTCACTCGGCTTCCTCAAAACACACTCGTCAGCAGGAGCTCATTAATAAGGTGGCAGACAATGGTGAGTCGTTTGTGAAAATCACACTTTTTCCATAGTTCTGGGTACATTCCAAACGCTTTGAAACATTTGTCGTCTTTCAGAGCGGAGGTTTCCTAATTGCAGCCCCACTGTGCAGCACCCTCAGACGAACAGCTTTTGAGGAAACACGGTTCTGTAGGTGTTCATTGAGGAGCTCTCCAGTGATTTTAGGAGCCGTGGTTTCGCGATCCTCTAACAATTCTGTTTAGAATTAGTCCGACGATCTCTTTCAGCCAACAAATTCGGCTTTCGGCCAGACCTGTTCTGCTCTGCTGAGGACGACGTCTTACCCTCTTTTTCAAAGGCGGCAATCACTGCCACTGAGACAGAAACTCTTAAAACGCCTGGCATTCTGGGAGAGGTAGTTTCTGTTACTCCAGCGCAAGCCTGTCATAGGAGGAGCACCAACAAGTTTTGTGAGGCAAAAGACTAATACAAGGAAATTTGCTGCTTCTTGAAACGGCAGCCCCTGAGGAATCTTATCCTACTCTAACCATTGAGTTGGAATTGGAAATCAAGCTCAATCCAAGCAGTACAATTGTTTGTCCTTGTCATTCCTGAAACACTTAAAGTTTACTAAACTTGAAGAATGGGCGTCTATTCATGAACTGTCTACCAACATTCAAATCATATCTTGAGTTGACATTAATGCCAACTTTTTCACATTTTTTTGTGGATTAATTTGTGACTGGTGACTGAGGAAAAACGGATATTCATCGAAATCTTAAACGTCGCATACAGGGGCCGGTTGGTAAAGGGGTAAAAACTCAGCCACACCGAGTGGATAACTTCATAGGAAAGGGATGAATCTGGTAGGATCGCCGAGGAATAATTAACTTAAAATTTTTACCACTTAATGCAGCAGCTTTGAAGAAAATGGCTTGCTCTAGTGAATCGAAAAGGGTTGGTGTTTCATCAGGACAATGAAACACGACCCCACGCAGTACGAATCGCATCACAAAAGGCCTAAAAAGAACTCGGTTGGGAGGGAATTCCTTAACCACCTCATTCTACCATTTGTTTCGTACTAATTTAGAAATTCATTAGGAAGAAACAGCTTTCACAAAGCCGTAAGAAGAGGTTGAAGCTGACATTAGTGAGTTCTTCGAATCATACCAAAAGAATTGTATGATATGGGTATTAATAGATTTGCTAATGAAACGTTTGTCGTCTTTGAGAGCGGAGGTTTCCTAATTGCAGTCCCACCGTGCAGAAACAGGGTTCTGTAAGTGTACATTGAGGAGCTCTCCAGTGATTTTAGGAGCCGTGGATTTGCGTTCCTCTAACAATCCTGTTTAGAATTAGTCCGACGATCTCTTTCAGCCAACAAATTCGGCTTTTGGCCAGACCTGTGCTGCTCTGCTGAGGACGACGTCTTACCCTCTTTTTCAAAGGCTGCAATCACTGCCTCTGAGATAGAAACTCTTAAAACGCCTGGCATTCTGGGAGAGGTAGTTTCTGTTACTCCAGCGCAAGCCTGTCATAGGAGGAGCACCAACAATTTGGCGTCATCGGAAGTCCTAGGGGTCTGAAAGTTTTGTGAGGCAAAACCAGATTTTTAGAAACTGTTATCTTAAATTAACACTACAAAATAAAAAATAATACACAGGAAAAAAAGTAAATTTGTTAAATTTGGATTGCTTATAACGTGTTCAAATATGATGCCAAAATGCCAGGTGTTTCCACTATTTTGTCCAGCCCATGAAAGTCCGAAATACCAACGGATTACAGTGTTGCCTACAGAGTTTTAGCGACTTTTATAGCCTGCTAAAAGTTGATGGAGGTGAAGGAATGTCTCAGTTCTTGCGAATCGCTTGAACCTTCTGGGGATTAATGAAAAACCCAAGCCTTCAACCTGGTGATCACAACTCACCCACTCTAATCGATCATGTGCATTGAACATAACTCATTCCGGCAGTTTACTGAATACCCCCCCCCCCCCCACCTCTCGTCAGTATTATGGGTAGAGTTCAATGCAATCATTGACGCAATTTTTTCCGATCTAACACGCACACCACTCCCACTCTGTGCAACTGGATCTCGCAAAATGAATCTGGTCTTGTTCCTGTTGTTGCCGCATTTATCCTATGGTTATAAAGATATGATTTTTGTAAGTTGGAGGAGGTAAACGTGAGTCGATTAATGAATCCTCTTAAAATTCGACTGTTTCTTTTCTAGTTCAACCAATGCTTTCTCACTGAGTTGTGTTTTAATCCATGATTTTATCGATAGAATTTGCAGATACATGTCTTTGGGAATAAGTTTACAGAGCGTGTATTTTTCCGATATGTTAAGTGGTGTTCACCCACACTAAACTTGATATATTCCGACTAAATGCCATCAATGAAAATGACTGTTTTCAATTATTTCCGGCAAGGATATTCGACTAGAAAATTTTATATACGATGTGGTCAGCTCCTCGACCTTCAAGGGAAGGAAGGAATGGTACAGATATGGGAACAACGCACTTCCGCCTTTAACAATTTAATACGTATACTTGACGACCACGAAAATAGTGATGTATCATTAAAATTATGCAAGATTACTGCTCCGGAGAATGGTGTTGAAGAAGGACTCTGACAGCATCGGAATGCGGGCATTGTTGCCGCCTAAATGACATTGTAGTGACCCTCCAGTGACATGAGAGTATCTTCCCACCGCTACCCTGGGACATGTGAATCCCCCTTCAGACTGAGTGCATTTGCCCTCATCTAACTAACCAAGCAGTTTACCAATAAAGCTTTGCTCACTTGCCATCATGGATAGAGACAGCCCTTTCCAATGAACACTCTGGGACGGACGATTTCTCTTGCCTCTTATCTGGGGTAACTGATCTATCTGGAGATAGAATGTAAGAGCAGCCATCCGTTACATCATGTTGCAAAGAGACGACCTTATCATATTCGCGAATTTCCTACTCATTCTTGCCGAAAACCAGGGTCTGAAATAATGAAGAAGGGGTTGCAGTGGATTGATAACTGTTTTCCTTGGTAGCATTTAGTCGGAATATATCAAGTGTAACATATAGGAAAAATAAACGCTCTGTAAACTTATTCCCAAAGACATGTATCTTCAAATTCTATCGATAAAATCATGGATTAAAACACAACTCAGTGAGAAAGCATTGGATGAACTAGAAAAGAAACAGTCGAATTTTAAGAGGATTCATTAATCGACTCACGTTTACCTCCTCCAACTTACAAAAATCATATCTTTATAACCATAGGATAAATGCGGCAACAACAGGAACAAGACCAGATTCATTTGGCGAGATCCAGTTGCACAGAGTGGGAGTGGTGTGCGTGTTAGATCGGAAAAAATTGCGTTAATGATTGCATTGAACTCTACCCATAATGCTGACGAGAGGTGGGGGGGGGGTATTCAGTAAACTGCCGGAATGAGTTATGTTCAATGCACATGATCGATTAGAGTGGGTGAGTTGTGATCATCAGGTTGAAGGCATGGGATTTTCGTAAAGCCCCAGCACATGGATGGGATTGATAGGTGCTGAGACCTCTCTCTTGGGCTCCAACCAGTAAGTGCCTAGCTTCCCACCCCATCTGTGGGTAGTCGTCGTGACCCCCAATGGTGTTCGGTTCATCAACATCTTCATCACTTACTGACGCAAAAACACAAGGCCACATGCTCAAATGGAATGTGACAAACCTAGTGATTTTGCATTCTTCTTCGCTCAGTCATTACACAGATCAGTCAGGGTGGTTGAGTATGGTTCAATGGACAAGTTTTTCGAATGCACCTACCTAATCAGGTCGCATGATTTTAATTCATTGAGAGCAATGTGTTAAGTATCGGATCATCGCATAAGTTATAACCGCACTTTTTTTAATTGAACAAAATTTAAAGAGTATTTATAATATCTAATGAAGATGTACACAATTTTTGTTTTAATCTGCATTCAAACTGATCAAACTTTGCTCTACAGAGAACAAATTTAAGATTTTCTTGATTGAAACCCCACTAACATGGAAGTTTCCAAGAATCATTGAAGGCATATTGTGTTCTATGAGTTCAAGAAAACTTATACAGAAGTCGACGAAGGAGCTAGAAACATTTAATGAAGTGTTTGAAGGGAAGAACCTGCAGAAGGTGATTTGTGGAGTTTAGAAGTGGAGGTTTCAACCTTCGGAAGACAGAAGAAGAAGATCGAACCCGACGACATTCAGTTGAGTTTGATGATAAAGTGAATCTTGAAGCAGCAGCCCTTGCAGAAGCTTATCCTGCGGCTTTATTAGTTGGGTTGGAATTGACAATTGGGCTCAATTCAAGCCATGCAACCGTTCACGGTCTTCATCTTCATAAACTTGGGAAATGATTTCTTGCAACCTGAATTTTCTGAAAACAATTTTATTTACTATTCTCCTCCATTCTCTCCAGCCACAAGGGACTAAGGATAAAAAGGGTTCTTCTTTTGCTTCGATCTCGTTGGATGTCCAGGGAATAATCCACTTCGATTTGTCACCATCTAACGCAGCAACAGTTAATGCACAGTTCTACTGTCAGATATTAGAGAGGCGTTTAAACGAAGCTTTGAAGACCTGAATAGGGGCTTTGGTGCTTCTTTAGGGCAATGCACAACCCCACAAAGGATAGAATTCCTCATCCACCTTACTCTCCCGACCTCTACCACTTTTTCGCAATTTCTAAGGCCCTTTAAAAGTAAAAGCTTTTGCATCGCTGCATGCGAAGGTTGGAACTGACATTTATGAGTTTTTCAACTCAACACCAAAAGAACTCTATAATAATGGCATTAATAAGCTTGTTAATTGTTGGAGGAAGGAAAGTACATTTAGTCGAATGTTTTATTAATTCAGAAAACGGACAGAACTTATGGTGTGAGGTTCCAGCATTTCCACTGATGAATATTTGTTTTCCCTCAATGACTCGTTGTTTCCACACCCTTCTCCTTGCAAGCACCTGTTACAGTTGTACCACATTCCACTCTTAACCAGGGCCCATGGCAGACCTGGGCTTCACACGAAAACCACGTAGTAGCAGTTGCGTAGTAGTAGTAGTAGTAGTTAGCAGCAGAGGTGGCACGAGTTAGCGATCACTTGCGTAAACGCAACTGACACCTAGAAAGGCCTTGTTTATGCGCACATCAGTGGAAAGGAGAGAAAAAGCACCGAACATGTGTCTGTGTGTCCAGATCCAGCGATTAACTAAATATTGCATTTTATTAATGATTCACTATCTGTGACTACCTTCCAACTAGCATTAGCAAATCTATTAATACCCATATCATACAATTCTTTTGGTATGATTCGAAGAACTCACTAATGTCAGCTTCAACCTCTTCTTACGGCTTTGTGAAAGCTGTTTCTTCCTAATGAATTTCTAAATTAGTACGAAACAAATGGTAGAATGAGGTGGTTAAGGAATTCCCTCCCAACCGAGTTCTTTTTAGGCCTTTTGTGATGCGATTCGTACTGCGTGGGGTCGTGTTTCATTGTCCTGATGAAACACCAACCCTTTTCGATTCACTAGAGCAAGCCATTTTCTTCAAAGCTGCTGCATTAAGTGGTAAAAATTTTAAGTTAATTATTCCTCGGCGATCCTACCAGATTCATCCCTTTCCTATGAAGTTATCCACTCGGTGTGGCTGAGTTTTTACCCCTTTACCAACCGGCCCCTGTATGCGACGTTTAAGATTTCGATGAATATCCGTTTTTCCTCAGTCACCAGTCACAAATTAATCCACAAAAAAATGTGAAAAAGTTGGCATTAATGTCAACTCAAGATATGATTTGAATGTTGGTAGACAGTTCATGAATAGACGCCCATTCTTCAAGTTTAGTAAACTTTAAGTGTTTCAGGAATGACAAGGACAAACAATTGTACTGCTTGGATTGAGCTTGATTTCCAATTCCAACTCAATGGTTAGAGTAGGATAAGATTCCTCAGGGGCTGCCGTTTCAAGAAGCAGCAAATTTCCTTGTATTAGTCTTTTGCCTCACTAAACTTGTTGGTGCTCCTCCTATGACAGGCTTGCGCTGGAGTAACAGAAACTACGTCTCCCAGAATGCCAGGCGTTTTAAGAGTTTCTGTCTCAGAGGCAGTGATTGCCGCCTTTGAAAAAGAGGGTAAGACGTCGTCCTCAGCAAAGCAGAACAGGTCTGGCCGAAAGCCGAATTTGTTGGCTGAAAGAGATCGTCGGACAAATTCTAAACAGAATTGTTAGAGGATCGCGAAACCACGGCTCCTAAAATCACTTGAGAGCTCCTCAATGAACACCTACAGAACCGTGTTTCCTCAAAAGCTGTTCGTCTGAGGGTGCTGCACAGTGGGGCTGTAATTAGGAAACCTCCGCTCTGAAAGACGACAAATGTTTCAAAGCGTTTGGAACGTACCCAGAACTATGGAAAAAGTGTGATTTTCACAAACGACTCACCATTGTCTGCCACCTTATTAATGAGCTCCTGCTGACGAGTGTGTTTTGAGGAAGCCGAGTGAAGAAGCATTTAATCCAGACTGCTGCCTTTACCCAACCTTGAAACAGCGCCGGGGATTCTGTGATGAGGTGGGGTGGTATTTCGTGGAAATCCACCGACAGCTGGAATTGGTGAAGAATGGCACGTGGGAGAACATTCCACCACCATAATCCCCAGACCCCAAAGTCATTAGTGAGAATAATTGGCGTTGATTTTAGGTGTACAAGTTAGAAGTCGGTTTCCGCTGCCTCAGCCATATTGTCCGAAAGAACTGAGTGAGGGTGTTTTAAGTGCAGACGAATGGTCTAAAATGGCTTTGGATGCAGCACTTCTCAATTTGTCTGAATCACTAACTCGGAAAATCGAGGCTGTAATTGAAGTCGCCAAAGATGGTGGTGGACCAACACCATATCAACACACACAAACTTGGCTTTTGAGAGCCTTGTATTAAACAAGCCTCAGATTTGACGACAAAAAGGGGTGGTTATTTTCTCATCAGTCACGAGAGTTTTATGAGCACACGGCGATTTGCAAAGACATGAGTCATTGGCAAACTAGCCTAATCGTTTTAATCATCTGCCTGTCTGACTCTTTGATCTCAGACAAAAAAGTAGTCACATGTTTAGGATCTAGAATGTTTGGAATTGCCTGTGATGGTGTAAATGCTCAAAGGCTCATTTAGCATACTCTGGTTCTGCTTCTTAGTATTGATTACTCTAACAAAAATAGTTATGGTGTTCACAGGTATTTTATCGTAAATTTCATGAATTTTAGGTGTGAAATCAATAATATCACTTTCATTCTAGCGAATCCCTCCAGGAACATGCAGCAGGCAAAAGAGTAGCTTAAGAGAAACAGAAGATCACATGATTAACCTTAGAAAGAAGGGTTCCTTCAGTGGGTGAATGAAACCAAGTTACTAGGAGAAAGCGTGCTGCTTGAACTTGAACATCAATAAAGAGGGGCTATTCCAACATGGTTTTGACATGGTAGAAAAGTCCTTCACAGCTGAGAGCACACCCATGATGCCTCACATTTAAACTGGTTCATCCTGGAAAATATTTCTAGAGACATATTTGGATGCATGTCCCTGAGCATCCCGTATATTCACGAGACTTCCCTTGTCCATTAATCTGTTCTTTGTTTCTTTGTCCTGGAACAAAAGGTTTCTATGACGTGCCATGGACCTGTGAGTTTAACACAATTGTTCGTGTCCTGATACATGGGTGGGAATGAAATAATCGTGGTAGATCCCTTTAAAATTTTTCATGCTGATTTATTTAAATCCACGAAAGCTGTCGATTTCTTTCTTTTTAATTTCCAAAAATCTGGTTGAAAATTCACCATTTTTTATGTCGAATAGTTTAAATAAAATCATAGGCTCGGTAACACAAAAATGAGCGCTATATTTGAAAGCTAAGGTGTTATCTCGTACGTAAATATAACAATTAATTTGCACTTTTCCCACTTTAATCGATGAAATTATCGATCGAAACTTTATGTTCGAACCTAATGGCAAAATCTGCTTGTACCAAATGAACTAAAATTCTTGAATAGTTGAAGCCTTGAAATGCTCGTGCAAACCCAAAATGGCATTTATATTTTTATTCGTAAAGGACAGTCACCTTGCCATGACTCACTTCCGACTAGATCAGCAGTCACCACGACCAAATTCCGTTGCTAGACAAACAACAATTCACGATCAACAGCAGCGGCGGTGGCATTAGGCCAGACGCTGCTTCAGCCGAAATGGGCATGAATCACCACACCACTAAGTGGGGCAGACTGGCTGCTAAGACGGTGATTCAAATAACTATTCACGCAATTTCTATGTTTACCTAACCGTAGACAGCTGATACAAGCTAAATTCTGGGTCTGTTCTCTGTTGAGTCAGTAGATCACTAGTAGGAATTGCAGAAAACTTGGCTAAAGGGATGAGTCATTACGGATTCCAGAAGAGCCAATTAATCGATGAATCAATTTCTTTGAATATTCCTAATTATCATTTTATCTATGTACAAGGGTGATTTTAGGAATGCAGTTTTTTTTCGCCTTCAAATTCCAAAAGAAGGCCACTGTACCCAACTTTTCGCGTGTGAGTTTGGTGAATAAACCATTTGGGATAATCTTTTTTCTCTGATTTTAGAAAGATCACGCACATGTGATTCACCCAAGGTAGGCTAACTGAACTGAATCACACTCGACTAAAATTCAGTGATTCAATCGGTTTCCTGTATACGTCACAACCTGCAAAAAGAGGTTTTTTTTAAATCTCTGCATTAAACGTCGATAGAAATCAAACCACGAGCACAAATTGTTGTAGTAAGGAATCTTTAGTGAATTGCGAATGGGTGTGCTTACGACTCTGCTATTGTCTACAACTCCTCATATTTCGAAAAAGATCCATTTTTGCCTGTCGCCAGTCACAATTCTATCCACCAAAAAAGGTGAAATAAGTTAGTGAGAATGGAAGGGAGAGGAGCAGATGTCATCAACTAGAGATTCGAGATGGTTTTCAGGCACCCTCCTTCATGGGCGCCCACTTTTAAGCTTAGGAGCTTTTCCAAGTTTTCGGAAATAAGACGATGTAGAACTAAGCTGAATTGAGAATTCCAACTAAAGCGATATAGCTGGATAAGCTTCCACGAAGGCTACTGCCTCAAGAAGCTGCCTAACATCAAACTCAACCGAACGTCGCCCGGTTCGATCCTCATCTTTTTGGCACTGAAATCACTTCCACCGAATTTCGCATAAACGGAGTGAATGCTTCTAGCAGCTTTTTCGGCTGCTGCTGAGTTTGCTTTCTCTTACTCATGAAATGGTATTTGCCTTAAAAGACTCTTGGATACTCCCATGTTAGCAAGGTTTTAATCAAGGAAAAGTTGCAATCCATCTAAATTAATCTACGATTTATTGAGCATTATAAAAAATTACTAAAATTCTATGCAATATAAAAGAAGGTGAAACTCGGGTAGAACTTATAGGATAATGCGATGTACTCACTAAAATGATCTAGAGAAGCTAACAATTACCACAGTTTTGTTGTCCAATCGGGCTTCAATCTACTAAGTTAATTCCTATTTCACACACGCCGTTCATTATTAGCGAAGCAACTCACATTTCTAATTTACTCACGCTCATCATTTTCAGTGAGTCACTATACGCATATGGAGATGACTAAAGCTAGTTACGTTTAATTGGCAGAATATTTACTCCTCATCAGGTGAGAATCGGTTCCTGGATTTATAGTGCAATGACTGAACATTGACATCCTGTAACCACTCTAACTACCACATGCATGGCAAAAGTAACATTTCGAATGCCCAAACGCCCTTTGTAACTTTCCCTTTTTCGGAAAAATAGTTCATTTTCAGTCCAGAATACACAAGTAGGCCGAATTCCGCAACTTTCGAAGCTCGATCGATGGAAAAGATCGAACAGCCAATCAGATTGTAGCGTTTTTGCTGCGCACCAGTACCAGGACACATGGGCGTAGAATGTCAACAGAAGCCTGAAACCGGGTCTGTTGGGTGATTAATTTTTTTTTTCAAATATACAACAAGGGTTTATTCCACGAACCGCTTCGAAACCAATCTGGCATTGTCAATGCTACATCGAAGCCTATTTGGCTGTTCCTTGGTTGGTCGGTTCCTTATCGGCTGCAGATAAACATCTCAGCACATGTAAACTAGCACCTGGAGCTAAAACTAAGTTGAAGTGCATTATGTGAACCGCACACACCCTCCTACCCACCGGTAGCGATGACTCAGTCGCTCCTTCCCTGGATTTGCATACCGTGCACTCTGACGCAGTAAACTATCGAAAATCGATCGGTATACGCAATTAGCTCTGTGTGTGTGTGAAGCGCGGTGGTGGTCTTGACGCAATTTTATGAAAACGACACAATTCAGCTTCCGATTCTTTAACAGGTGACAGCTCTAAAATCTGTATTCTCGGCATGGTTGTGAGATTTTGCAGAAAAAAATTTGGCCACAAATATCCAAAACTATTAGCATTCTCAACGATTTCGTTTAGCGACAGCCAAAAAAATTAAATATGATTCTCCAGAGCGAATAGGGTCTTTGAGAAAATATTCCTTTAGGATTTTCACTGTCATCTCGAAACATTGTGCGATTTTCATTGGACTTTCATCTCTAGACCAAACTTGAAACCATGAGAGAACCGCCAACTTAAGTGGGAAAAGTGTGTAAATAAACCCGACCATTATTTGCTCAAGAAAATTGGAAATCGAAAAATGGTATGATAGCCACTGTCCGATTAACGAAAAATAAGGACGAATCATGACATTCAGGGTATCTTTTAGTACAAGATGTAATTTTTTAAATCGAGTATTATTGACTAAAATGTACGATTCATGCGAGGACGCATTCTTGCCAGTAATCAATCAGTTTCAAAGCCGAAAACCTCATTTGACGATTTTTCCAGTGTCTACTGTTAAACTGGACCTATTAACCACCCCTTGATGCCAAGAATTCACCTTCAAAAGTGCTTTTCTATTTACTTTTCGTATACAATACACTTTGCTTTCCTTAAGTTGGAAAAAGGTTTATTAGGTCTAGGACTTAAATACCATTATGGAGTTGTTTATTGAGCACAAATTCCATTAAATTAATCGATTTAAATTGTGCCTTCCTATCGATTTTCACTCCCTCATTCTGGGGCGAAGGTGCACTGTTGACACAGTCACCTAAACATATTTTTCCTGATTATTCAAAGAAGGCTTGGAAAATTGCATAATGGGCCCATTGAGTATGTGTGTGTATGTGTGCGAGTCTTGATTAAATTCCCTGATAACCCCATTACGTTTTTTGCCCCACACATACTAATTAAGGCATGAGTCAGGGAGCAACTTGGTTGCTGGAGTGAAGTCACTGAGTTGGATCTCCTGGTATCTTGAAGTGGAAAAAAATCTCTGAGAAATGGGGTCACTAGGGCATGATGAAGGAGTTCATTAAAAGGCACTTTAGAAGACTTCCACCAGAGTAGGAAACCCTGATAAGGGTTTGAGAGGGTTGATAATCGGTTAATCATTGATATCATCATGTTTTAAACTACCTTCCATAGGCGACAAAGGAATCCTTGCAACAACGACAGACGCAGGAAAGAGCACAGAGTTATTAAAACAAGTCCACTTTCAGAGTGAGACGTCGAGAAGGGAACTTTAAGCGAACAAAATACCTCTATCAATCCGGTGGGAACGCTGTGACTATCTATCAGGTCATCCCAAAGCGTCAGTCTGCATTTTGAATATGTAAAACAAGTGACTAACGATTCAGTCGTTAGTTTAGTATCCCTGATTATCTATTGCTTATTTCCATCTAATAACAAGCGTATTAATACCAGTGCTGTAAAACTGTTTGGCGTTTTATTCCAAGAACCCACAAATGCCCTTTCTTCCAAATGAAATTATAAGCTACGAAGCAAATAGTTCGGGAGAATAAGGTGAATGCTGAATTTCCCCTCAAGAAAGTTCCTCTTCGGTCTTCTGTGACGTGATTCTTGTTCTGTAGGGTCGTGTGATTCACAAGAACAGGGCTCTTTTACTATTTAAAGCTTTGTTTGAGCTGAGCTTGATTGCTAATTTAAACTCAATTGATAAAGCATAGTAAGCTTCTTCAGAGACGAAGCACCTTATCATCAAACTCTATGGAAATCGTCCGGTTCGGTCTTCATCTTCGTGGCGGGTGAAATCCCCACTTCCACTGAATTTGAGAGAATATTTGTGGTCGCTTCTTCGGCTGCTGAGTTTCTTTTCTTGAACTCAGAGAATATGATGAGCCTGAAATGACTCTTGGGTATTTCCGTGTTTGAAGGGTTTTAATCAGGCAAATTTCAATTTTATTTTCCTATAAAACACCTGATTTGGTCAAATTAAGTATATTTTTTAGTAAAATAATATTCATCTCCATTGGACATTGTGTAATGCCTGATAATTTTCTTTTAGTTTAAAAAGGTGGAATTCGGACAGAACTTATGGGATGACCTGATATCGCTGCTATACGCGCTATTGGCATTGCAGGATCACTACCATCTGACGCTCAAACACATATGACGCAAACACGGCGTCACATCCTTAACCTGGCTTCTGGGAAGCGACCTTCCTTCCCAATGAATGTTGTCCCTCTCTTTCTCCCTAGCCTATCCATAAAAATTTACTACAGTCCCAAAAATCGGCCAGTTTCCATGGCGGGTTTCACTATAGCAACAAATACAATGTCACTTATTTCTCTTGAAGCAAAGTGCATAGGGCCGCTGAAAATGCGATTTTCGTTACACAAGCAGTGGGAAATAAATATTTGATTTCCAGCAACTGAACAGCAACTATAAACATGCAACCTGTGTGTAGCGTTTGGCAAGCTAACGATCTTAGGTTGTGTGCAGGCCAAGTGAAATGGTCTACAAAACGGTGACTCATTACCTTTACTAGGGTCAGATATCCTTATCTATGAATGGTCAGCTTGCAAATGACTTATTCTTATCCCTTACTGACGAATCAATTAACTTGGTCCGATTTTAAATTAAGAGTCTCAAGTGATGCATTTGGTTTAGATAACAAAAAATATTTATGAGGAATGATACTTAAATAGCTTGACTGGGGGTGTATGAGGAAGTCATCGATCGATGCATTAACACCACTGGGGGCGATGAAATGAAGTGTTAATAGCATTTGTTAATTAGTTTGGAGGTTCAGGTTTACGATGAATCAGTTTCCATCTAGTTTCCCATACTTCAGACACCAATTAATTCAAAAATTCTACGGTAGCTGGAGTGGATTTATTTCCTTAACAAGCCAATTAACAAAATGCATCACATAGTTTCAAATACCATTGAGTGAAACGGAGGATTATGTACTAAATATATTGTTTTTGCAATCAAATATATATATATATGAGATTTTGTGCATTTATGGCTTCAAATACTCATATATATGGTATTTACCATGACCACGCACCATGAAAGGTTCACTTAGCTAAAAATCGATACAATTTTAAATTCCAGGGACTAAAATGGAAGAATACGTGACTAAATTTGATTTTTTTTGCTAAAAAATATGTAGATTTATGGCCACAATCTCTCATTTATATAGCATATCTCATGACCGCACACCTGGATATCGATTGAAAGGTTCACGGGGTTAGAAATCGATATTAATGACGCCGTATTTAATAGGTTCAAAATCGTAGTGGTTTGCAGAATTTCGTTGAACAAGGTCGTAAGGTCGACTCGAGTAATTGATTTCGAAATTAACCAACTTCAAGCGTTGGTTAATCCCACCTCTCCAAGCTAATGAGATTTCCATTAACACTATTGGCTAAGGCCTTTCTTTTTTATGAAGTGTTTTGCGTTCTCGCTTGCATTACGCATTCGCGGTATCTGACTGAGCAAAAAAGTTAATGGCAGTCGAGCATAAGGCTTTTAATCTCATCTAAATTTAGATGAGATGAGAACTGCCGGGCTCATATAGTTCTATTAAATAGGACGTACTCACACACACTCATCGTGGTGTTGTGCTGAGTCACTGAATTCGATTAGTACGGATGCACACGTGAGTGTTCGAATTAGCGCAAAAATAAAGACTCACTCTACTCCTTTACTTTTGAACCAACTAGCATTGCTGGTTGCATTCGCCACGCTTATTAGATACGCAAAGCCCCGTCATGTGCCTGTCTGAAAGGCAGGTCACCGATTCGTCACCCCTCTATTTTCGCTCGCGCAAGTCGAATGCGATTACTAGTTTTATTCCCTCCACCGTCCCACGACACTCCTTTTACGCTTATTTATGACATAGGGATCGTAATTAAGAGCTCGTGTTGCTGACTAGTAACTTAACCAATTAATCTCCTGTTAGTTCTCCACCTGGTTCAAAAGTTCATTCGCAGAACGCACTGCCTCATTATGCTTCAGTTGCTCATCGAATTTCAGGATTTTTGCGAAAAATCCAGTAATTTGCATAGTCCATGGATTTTTTGACTTAATTGAAGCAAGACGTAATTACTATTCAGCAAAATATCAGCCCATAGGATGTGGTAAATTGTTTTTCTAATTCCAAAAAACCTTGCCCGCTAAACGCATGCGCGTAAGCACGAATGTGTGCTATATTTGGTAACATGTTTCGTTTCCATCACCTAGGGATCTATCACTATGGCCTCGCAACAACCAGCCAATAGGAAGTCAACGCATCGTGTCACACTTAATGGGACAGATTAGCTATAACCTCCTTGCCCATAATATCACCCTATTCTAATTCCGGTTAAATTAAAAAGAAGAAAATTATTATTGCAGCGAATGAATCACAAAGTGCACCCCATCAGAATTCTACCAATAAGAATTATGATTAAAGGCCTGGTTGCGACGCTTTTTTCACGTTGAAATGAGAGCGCAAGTAGTTAAAGAAAAGCGGTATTTATAAATACAAAAAAGTAACGAAATGTTGAGGTAAAGTAAGTAACGACTATTGAAAGGGGAAATGACAACTTCTAGCCTGTCTGAATTAGAAAAAATCGAAAAAAAGATCGATAATCCGCTGGCTTAAGGTAGGTGCGTGGCATGTAAGTGACGTCTCCCCATCGACCAATCAGAAAGTGATGATTAACACTAAGTTTGCGTCATCGGCCAATGAAATCGCGCCTTCGCCCCAAGGCGCTGTGTATAGGGGCGGAACAGCAAACGCAGCCTTCCTATGCAAGTCAGTTGCGAGCAAAAAGAAAACACTCAATACTTTATGGAGGCTAAATAAAATGAGTGATTTGGTTATAGTTAAGAAAGTGGATTAAGAAATTCACCCTACAGTGACAGGAAGCATAGATTCACATCATCCGTTGTCAAATAAAACGAGATTTAAAAGGACCCATGTATGTAATTAACAATGAATTCATAGCGTACGGATGTTAACAAATATCGACTAATCGATAGCAAAGTGCGCGCACTAAGTTTGACGCACGAATAGCAGAGGCAGTGGCGTTGCACTTTCTCGATCGATCCTTTGCACGCAGTGCCGTTTGAATTTGCAGTGTAGAATATTTCTATCGATTTCTTTATCGACCGGAGTCTAATTCAGCCATTTTAGCCCTCCCAGGGGTGGGAAGAAGAGAGTTCTGATGGAATAAAATTACTCATTCGTATTCACGCTCGTATGTATATAAGCAGAGTACAAACAGCACTTTTAGGGGGTGGGGAGGATAGTTTGAGTAGAGTACATTTATATATGTATAGACTGACAAACAACCAGACATACACGGAGAGAGATTGACAGAAATGCGACACGATTGTGACTAGAGCCAAATAGACAAAACACTATAAATATAGGGTGAGGGAGTGAAATAAAAGCACACTTCGGTGCGACTAGGAGATGGGGAAACTCGGAGTGTGCTGACTATTGCTGGAGGAGGAAAGACTGGAATGACAGGAGGACTCAGCGGTGGCCTGCTGATGCCTACAGCTGTCGCCTCCAAGCATCCACCGTGCCGAAGTGGACGTCAGGACGCTTGGACTGCTGCCACTGTGTCCCAGACTGATACTCGACCCTCCCAGGCCCACTTCGCTGTCAATGTCACTGGATGTGTCCTCGTTGCCATTGACAGCTGCCACTGCCACAGCTGCTGCTGCCAACGCCGCTCCTGCCAAGTCAGTGAAGGCAGACAAGGAGAACCGCCGGGTGTCGTCCACTCGAAGACGTCTGGGCCGTGGAGATGGTGGCGGGGGTGGTGGAGAGTTTGAAGTGAGTCTAGACTGGCAGGGCTTCTCCTCCGAGGGTGAGGAGAGCACCAGATTAGCGATGGCAGTAGAGGGGGAGGGGAGAAGCGGTCCGAAACGAGACCGCTTCCGGCGATTCACGAAGATAGACGTGCTGGTGATGGTGGAGGAGGAACTTGTGGAACTCCCGGTTGTATTGGACGTGAAAACACCAGATTCTACAGGAGGGGAGGAAGAGGAACAGGAGGGGGAGGGACGATCCCGCTTCTTAGACCCGATCCCACTTGATCCAACGACCACCAGGGGTTTCAACGATGGACGACGCAGCGGTAGGGTCATTGGACGAGCGGGTCCTTGTCGAATTGGAATTGGAATCGTCACAGCTGTCGTCGTCGTCGCTGTCGATGTAACCGGGTGGACTATCTTCGGAACGTTTTCTGGAAGAAATAAGAAGACCTTTAAGTCAGATCAACTGAGTGAATACCCATAACTTGGCCCCTAAGTGTAGTTGGACTTTGCTCGTCTCCAAAGTTTTTTAAGTGCTGCATGCGTCATCAATGGGTTACACGCCAATTTCGGAGCAGACAAGAGGGGAAAATGAACTTACCAGGAGGAAGTGAAGGTGTTGTCGAGGCGAGAATCGACTGAGAAGGGGAAGGAGGAGGTGGAGCCGATTGACAGGGGATGACAATAGTTGGCACAAGCGGCATCGGGGAGGGTGCTTCTGCTGCGACAGCGGGTGCGGACAAGTCTAGACGTCGCTCAAAGTTCGTCAACTGACCAATGAAGTTGAAGTTAGGCGAGATCTTCGGTCGCAGCGACTTCACTCGGCTGAAAAGAAAAGATGAGTAATTGGCGTATCTCTCCGAAGAAGACAGAAGTTGTTACTACTAGTCTATAAACTCCCCAGTCTACAAAGCTAGACTAGATCTATTGATGTGAGGAAATGGACGTCTTCTACTGGAATTATGAAACAAGAACAGTATATACAGGCTGCTACCTGTTCTTAACCGATTGCTCTATGGACTGAACACTAGTAATCCAAATCCCAAAAAACCAAAAATTGGGATAATTGAGAGGGTAGAGACTCACCTGTAGGCTTCCTGGAAGGGGATTCGTTCGTGATGCATGAGATAGGCGATTGCCAACGTGGGAGAACGCGAAATTCCCGCGAAACAGTGCACCAAAACTCGGCCGCCAGACGCCTTGGCTGAATCTGCACGAGAAATGACGACAATGGCAGTCTATTTTCAGTAGTGGCACCGTATCAAACCGAGGCATCTACTGAGGCTCAGTGCCGGGGCCCTAGGCCAAACCACAGGTCAACGTTATTAACGCCACAGTACTGATGTCATCCGAGTTGGCGATTTCTTAGAGCACAGCGGACAACAAAGGAACGTGAACCCCAATGTTTCTTGAACCAGCCACCTCGATCACTGCCTGCAGTTGTTTGTTATGTCCAACTAGACAACCTCCATGACGATAAGAGATGTGAAATAACGCCGCAAGGCAAACAAAATCGAGCGTTGGGTTACTTTTTCCACGTATCACGTGTTTACCGCTAACAAAAGCGGATATTTTAGACCGTTGAAAGAAGAGGTAAACGCTGGCTGATTGACGACCAATGGAACATATTAGGGTCCTACTTATTTGAAGTACAATCCCCTAGTCTGAGATCCCAAAACAGTGACATTTTCCAGCCGTACACTGGCATACCTTGTTCCTCTGCCTGGGCAGACACGCATCACACCCAACACGTCCACTAAAAGCGCACAGCGACCGCAATTGGGACAACAAACCGCCCTCCGGACAAAGGCTACGTGATAGCTCCACGTTGCCAAAACGACTACTAGCCAATCAGCGAGGGGGAAGAAGACCGGGGGGTGGGGTGGGGAGAGCGTTCACGTAAGTCTCGCGTGACTCAGGACCAAGCGGCAGCCAAGCAAGCAAATCCCGTGACTACTTCGCGCGCGCGCCAGCTCAAATCATTCGTGAAACGGCGCGAGCCAAACTTGGCGCTTCCGCCGAGAGACGCTTTTATGATCGGTCTATTAAAGCCTGCTTGCCGGCATCCACTGCCAAATTGTCTCATCCCTGAATCTCAAACACACCGACGACAACTAGCCCCCACAAAGACCCTCAAAAAGAATCTCAATCGGGTCAACGGCCACCAGGCTCTTTAACCAGTTCATGAACCTATCCACGGGTCGCGCAAAACGATTTACCGGTTCCCAGAATATCGCCTATTCCAACCAATCCAGGGTCATCAGCTCCACCTCAAAGGAGACAAATCAAGAAACGATCCAATTGTATTGGTCCACCGACACCCGCAAACGCAGACACTACTCGGGCTTCCAGCGTCTTCGGCCGTAGGGCAATACTCACAAATAGTCATCGAATCCCTAAACCGCAAATTTTAAATGACCAGAAAACCTAAAGTGAAAAGATTCTCCTTGCCTGCCTCCTCTGACTTAAACCTTAGATCGAATAGAGACACCAAGGTAACTGATAAGGCCATTAAATTGGCGGGGTATCTATTTCACCTTAAGAATGATTGATTGGGTGGTTAACAGTGTAAACCTCACACAAGTTGTGCCTTAACTGTTGGTTATAAATTCACGGGAATAGGGAATATGTATGTAAAGAAAGTAATTGCGCAATTTTACCGACCACTATAAATAAAAACGAGCGCAGCAGGCAGCCTAGGGCGTGGTCGTTTCCATAGCAGGAGAATACTCACTTTGTTGCTAAGCTGCTGTTTTTCCAAAATCGCTTTTTTATAGACAAGACAAGGGACGCCAGCACCCAAACAGTTGCCCAGGCTCCTCAGTCGATTTTTTTCCGGTCCTTACCCCAACACAATCTAAATAGCTCTTTTTACTAGACCTCCCATCAGATCGATTCACCCACGACTCACCGATAAATGCAAAGGCCTGCTCAAAGTAGGGCACAATGTCCGCCTTGCCATTGTCGTGGATGGGCACACGGAGGAAGTTTGAGGGAGTCACGTGGGGCGAAGCCTCGCCATCGACAGAGACATTGATGACATGCGTCACCCCGAACTCCGCACACACCCCCCTTGACATGGCATCACCCTGACAACCAATCAGGAGGTGAGGCAGCACCGCGGTGGGTTGGGGCGACTCAAAGGCCTCTGCTGAGAGAGCACCACTGACAGTGGCCCGTTCTGGGGGAGGGGAGAGCAGACGCTCATTGGCCGAAGTGGTGGAAGCGGAGGAGGAACAACAGGCGAAGAGCAGGGGGTCGTGAAGGGTGGAGGTGGATGCATTGGTTGAGGATACGGAAGAGAATGACTTGGAGAAGCAGCTCGAGTAGGAGGCGGAGAGGAGAGACAGGGTGTTTGGACGCATCCGCGACGGACGTCGAGAAGAGATAGCGGAGGTGGAGGAAGACGTGGAACCGGCCATTATGACGTCATCAACGGAGAGAGACGCCTGTACCGTGTTGGGTCGGTTGATTGGCGCTGAGGTGACTCGCGACACGAACTTCCTAGCGGGGAGAGAAAGAAGTAGGGTGAAAACTGGTTTGAGAACAAAGAAGGGAATACCTTTCGGATTTTTTTTACCAAGGTGTTGAAGGTGCCTCTCCCTTCCTTTGAAATTTGAAACCCTACTGAACCATCATGGAAGGAAATAACTTTTATCTTTTTGACAATGAAAAAGAGACCGAAGATTATGGTCGCTGCTTATCGAAACTGAAGTGGAGATGCCGGAAGATGTTAGCAATCGCCTCAGCTAATCGAGGAGAGAATAAAAGCGCTGAATGCGGCCAATTTAAATGAAACCCCTTGCATATTGAATTCCGTTTCAACCGCTTTTTCCTGACAGGAACGACAAATCACCTCAAAACACCTTTAATGGTTAGAAGGCTTCAGTTGAGCGATCCAGAGACTGGATTCACGGTTGGAGAGGAGCTGAAAGAATGGATTAACATCCACACTCCTGCACTTTGCGTCAGGAAGACCACATGACACGACGGGCAGCCAGTTCGGTTGCTCGCTAGGGCGCGAATGACACGCGTGTGTCCCGTGGAGCGAGGCTGAAAAACCACCACCGCCACTGCCGCCACAGCGAAAGCGAATCAGATGACTTGCTGCACTGACGCCACCACTTAGAGAGCCGCGCACACACACACGTTGTTTACATAAAGGTCCTTCAGCACTACCGGTGGTAGATCAATGATTCTGCGCCCTTGTGACTCACACCGACCTACACTTGACACCTCAACACTTCGATCAACATACAATGAAGGTGGGGAGGGGGAGAAGTTAATTGATCCATTAACCACACACTAGTCCGCAGTATGCCGCATTTGCAACAGCTTGCTAGGTGATTCACACAGCCTTCAACATTCCAATAAAATGATAAAGAAGAGGGGTTAATTAATCCACTAACTATACCCCAGACTCAGGATTACTGTTTGCATCAACTTAAGAAGCAGTCTTAATGAAACCATGCTGCCTAGAGCCGAAGAAATACTTTCTCTTGGCATCCAGACTCCTGATAGACAAAATCGGGGCAGCTTTAGATGGTAGGAGAATTATGGCACCGTCGGATAAAAGTCCTGATTAAAGTTCGCGAATACCTGTGAAAATTGCGAGGCTATTTCTGGTGAAGGCATTAGAAAGCACACGCAAGTGTTTGGGTCAACGGGAAACCGCCGGGATTGGGGTCAGAACGTGGCCTGAAAACGGGGTTGACCAAACGCGCACATTTGCAAAAAGTGATGGTTAGAATCGATGCAAGGATGATTCACCATCCTGTAAGTAGATTACAGAACGTAGGAAAATCGCTGCTGCAAAACGGTAACCCCCATACCTTTGAACTGAAGTCTGGCATATAAATTAAACTGCTGCAGGTGCATGAAAAAAAAAATGGGGTGAGAAACGAACCTGGAGGCGATTTCCGGGACCGTGAGAACGACGCCGGAATCACAGCTCTGTTGCGAGTAGGAGGACCGACAAGAGGATGAACAGGAGGAGGCATGTCTCGTAGAAGCGTTCGAGCTTTCTTCTGGGGAGAGGGAGGATGTGGTAGGTTCCGGAAAGCGCTTCAGGAGGCACTCCTCCAAGAGATTCACCAATCCCGAGTCACCTTTTACTCCAACAAACTCCTCATCGGGTAATTTGTCTGGATGCTGCCAACACAGCCGCGGGTAGGCGGCACGGAATCCAAGAAATCCGCCTTGAAAGAATAAGGTAGAATAAATGACACATTAAAGACTGAAACTGGGTTGAGGCGAATACCTACCTTGAAGCAAGACGAGGTTGGAAAATATCTCTGAGAGTCGAGATATTACGAAGAAGGTAAAGGAATCAGAGTAAACGGAAGGCGTTTCGGCTGAGCATTCATCATAGATTACAAGTTTCTTAAAGGCGCACAAATCATCAATCGAAGCACCCACTAGTTGTGATACGAAAGGACCCAGAGCTTGCTATAATCGAGAAATTACCACAGAATAGAAGCATACCGCATTAGCTAGAAGTTTCCGCTTGAACGCCCTGTCACCGCCCACATTCAACGCTGAGCTTATGTGGCTTGTATAATATTCTCTGAATGAACGTATATCCAAGATGGCAATCTATAGTGGTTTGACAGATAGGGAAACTTTACCTTTTCTTTCTCTGATATCCACGAGGCAAGTTCATGAACAGTTATAAAAGGAACGTCAGGCATTATACTACGGCTGTAGTCTTTGAATTGAGAAGTGTACGCACCACCATACAGAGAGAAAGCCCTTGAATCACAGCCGTCAAAAACCGGCTTCAACTTTCTAGGTCATGGCATAAATAATTTGGATTACTATAACAAACACAAAAAATTGCTTTTAAAAGTACAAGAAGCAGGTTTTTAACAACAACAAATAATATTTTTTTTAAATATTTATTGCCTATATAAATATTTATTAACTTATTTTTATTTCTTATCAAATCAAAAAAGTCTTAGCAACACTTATCAGTCAAAAATGCAAAACTACAACAAATTGTGTTTAATTTTATCATAATTCACTGAAAACTATTTTAAAAATAGTATTAGCGAACCCCGTTCATAGTTATAAGTAAACCAAAATATCATTTGCCTAATAGCCAATTCATTAAAAATATAAGCTACATTATGGTAGACTAAAATAACATGCAAAAAATTCAGTTTTACATCACAACGTATATTAAGTGTTGCCTACTTATTATGGCTAAAATCAAGTTCATGTTAAGTATTCAGAAGAATAAGAGCGAGGCAAAATTTTACTAGTAGAAGTCATTGATATTTATGGCAAAAGAAGAGGTAATGAGCAGCAAGCAAAACACTGCATCCTCGTCAAAAAAAGAAATAAACATCACTTTCCTAAGAAACTGGAGGCTAGATTAAAGGAAAATTAAATTAAGATAGCTGAAGCCGATAGATCGAGTTTGATAAGAAAAGCATTGATGAGAATACAAGAAAAAAGCTCAAAATAGAAAAAGTAAAAAAAGTTTGCCAAAAGGAATGAAAGTAGCGGATAAAAGACATAAGGAGTCAAAGAAACCTTAAAAAAAATCGGGAAAAGATAAAAAAGGGAAGGAAAAAAAAGGGAAAAATGAGAGAGAGAATGAAAAAGAAATAGAACAAAAAATATGAGAAAAGGAAGAAGAAGGAAAAGAAGAAGAAAAAGAAGAAGAAGATGGAGAAAATCAAGAAGAAGGAGACGATAGGTGTGTGTGAGAAGAGGATCTGAGCTACTTCTTCCATTACATTGCTCTACAATAATTTCGTCAAATTCTCCATAGAAATTGACGCTAAATCAGCCTGCTCCGCAATCCGACATTTTGGAGTAGATTGTATGGCAAGAAGAAGATGAAGAATTAGAAGAAGAAGAAGAAGAAGAAGCAGTAGAAGAAGAAGAGGTAGAAGCGGAAGACGAGGCAGAAGAAGGAGGATGAATTGACCAATGAGGGTGAGGATGAGGAGGAGGAGAAGGAGAAGTGAGTGACGAAGAGGAGATGTGTCTGTCGGCAGAGGATTTGGGCTACTTCTTCCATTACATTGCTCTACAATAATTTCGTCAAATTCTCCATAGAAATTGACGCTAAATCAGCCTGCTCCGCAATCCGACATTTTGGAGTAGATTGTATGGCAAGAAGAAGATGAAGAATTAGAAGAAGAAGAAGAAGAAGAAGAAGAAGAAGAAGAGGTAGAAGCGGAAGACGAGGCAGAAGAAGGAGGATGAATTGACCAATGAGGGTGAGGATGAGGAGGAGGAGAAGGAGAAGTGAGTGACGAAGAGGAGATGTGTCTGTCGGCAGAGGATTTGGGCTACTTCTTCCATTACATTGCTCTACAATAATTTCGTCAAATTCTCCATAGAAATTGACGCTAAATCAGCCTGCTCCGCAATCCGACATTTTGGAGTAGATTGTATGGCAAGAAGAAGATGAAGAATTAGAAGAAGAAGAAGAAGAAGAAGAAGAAGAAGAAGAGGTAGAAGCGGAAGACGAGGCAGAAGAAGGAGGATGAATTGACCAATGAGGGTGAGGATGAGGAGGAGGAGAAGGAGAAGTGAGTGACGAAGAGGAGATGTGTCTGTCGGCAGAGGATTTGGGCTACTTCTTCCATTACATTGCTCTACAATAATTTCGTCAAATTCTCCATAGAAATTGACGCTAAATCAGCCTGCTCCGCAATCCGACATTTTGGAGTAGATTGTATGGCAAGAAGAAGATGAAGAATTAGAAGAAGAAGAAGAAGAAGAAGAAGAAGAAGAAGAGGTAGAAGCGGAAGACGAGGCAGAAGAAGGAGGATGAATTGACCAATGAGGGTGAGGATGAGGAGGAGGAGAAGGAGAAGTGAGTGACGAAGAGGAGATGTGTCTGTCGGCAGAGGATTTGGGCTACTTCTTCCATTACATTGCTCTACAATAATTTCGTCAAATTCTCCATAGAAATTGACGCTAAATCAGCCTGCTCCGCAATCCGACATTTTGGAGTAGATTGTATGGCAAGAAGAAGATGAAGAATTAGAAGAAGAAGAAGAAGAAGAAGCAGTAGAAGAAGAAGAGGTAGAAGCGGAAGACGAGGCAGAAGAAGGAGGATGAATTGACCAATGAGGGTGAGGATGAGGAGGAGGAGAAGGAGAAGTGAGTGACGAAGAGGAGATGTGTCTGTCGGCAGAGGATTTGGGCTACTTCTTCCATTACATTGCTCTACAATAATTTCGTCAAATTCTCCATAGAAATTGACGCTAAATCAGCCTGCTCCGCAATCCGACATTTTGGAGTAGATTGTATGGCAAGAAGAAGATGAAGAATTAGAAGAAGAAGAAGAAGAAGAAGAAGAAGAAGAAGAGGTAGAAGCGGAAGACGAGGCAGAAGAAGGAGGATGAATTGACCAATGAGGGTGAGGATGAGGAGGAGGAGAAGGAGAAGTGAGTGACGAAGAGGAGATGTGTCTGTCGGCAGAGGATTTGGGCTACTTCTTCCATTACATTGCTCTACAATAATTTCGTCAAATTCTCCATAGAAATTGACGCTAAATCAGCCTGCTCCGCAATCCGACATTTTGGAGTAGATTGTATGGCAAGAAGAAGATGAAGAATTAGAAGAAGAAGAAGAAGAAGAAGAAGAAGAAGAAGAAGAGGTAGAAGCGGAAGACGAGGCAGAAGAAGGAGGATGAATTGACCAATGAGGGTGAGGATGAGGAGGAGGAGAAGGAGAAGTGAGTGACGAAGAGGAGATGTGTCTGTCGGCAGAGGATTTGGGCTACTTCTTCCATTACATTGCTCTACAATAATTTCGTCAAATTCTCCATAGAAATTGACGCTAAATCAGCCTGCTCCGCAATCCGACATTTTGGAGTAGATTGTATGGCAAGAAGAAGATGAAGAATTAGAAGAAGAAGAAGAAGAAGAAGAAGAAGAAGAAGAGGTAGAAGCGGAAGACGAGGCAGAAGAAGGAGGATGAATTGACCAATGAGGGTGAGGATGAGGAGGAGGAGAAGGAGAAGTGAGTGACGAAGAGGAGATGTGTCTGTCGGCAGAGGATTTGGGCTACTTCTTCCATTACATTGCTCTACAATAATTTCGTCAAATTCTCCATAGAAATTGACGCTAAATCAGCCTGCTCCGCAATCCGACATTTTGGAGTAGATTGTATGGCAAGAAGAAGATGAAGAATTAGAAGAAGAAGAAGAAGAAGAAGAAGAAGAAGAAGAGGTAGAAGCGGAAGACGAGGCAGAAGAAGGAGGATGAATTGACCAATGAGGGTGAGGATGAGGAGGAGGAGAAGGAGAAGTGAGTGACGAAGAGGAGATGTGTCTGTCGGCAGAGGATTTGGGCTACTTCTTCCATTACATTGCTCTACAATAATTTCGTCAAATTCTCCATAGAAATTGACGCTAAATCAGCCTGCTCCGCAATCCGACATTTTGGAGTAGATTGTATGGCAAGAAGAAGATGAAGAATTAGAAGAAGAAGAAGAAGAAGAAGAAGAAGAAGAAGAGGTAGAAGCGGAAGACGAGGCAGAAGAAGGAGGATGAATTGACCAATGAGGGTGAGGATGAGGAGGAGGAGAAGGAGAAGTGAGTGACGAAGAGGAGATGTGTCTGTCGGCAGAGGATTTGGGCTACTTCTTCCATTACATTGCTCTACAATAATTTCGTCAAATTCTCCATAGAAATTGACGCTAAATCAGCCTGCTCCGCAATCCGACATTTTGGAGTAGATTGTATGGCAAGAAGAAGATGAAGAATTAGAAGAAGAAGAAGAAGAAGAAGCAGTAGAAGAAGAAGAGGTAGAAGCGGAAGACGAGGCAGAAGAAGGAGGATGAATTGACCAATGAGGGTGAGGATGAGGAGGAGGAGAAGGAGAAGTGAGTGACGAAGAGGAGATGTGTCTGTCGGCAGAGGATTTGGGCTACTTCTTCCATTACATTGCTCTACAATAATTTCGTCAATAACTTCGATCTGATGGAACCACCTGTTTTGCCCAAGAGTGATGATGAAATTTTTATTCCACCGAGCAATTGTAGCTTCGACTTTTTAAAGTCACCTTTTTATAAGTTTTTTAAACAGCCTGGATCAAATATAGGCTGGGACAACCTATGTCGAGACCGCTTTAATCATTCCTGTGTGACTGAATATCAGGTGACCATGGAAGGAGGTCGGGTGGGTTGTTCTAGAAGTGACCACTTGTGAAATTTCAGTTTGGATTATCACTTCATTGTCGCGCTCTCCATAGTCACCTTTGTTGTGTTGAGACCCAATTTTCTCCCTCATGGCACGTGTGTCGACCCACGCTGGGGCCCACTTCACATGTTGTGATCGAGGTCTCAGATGCCTCAAAGGCAATCGTTTGTTTACTTTTCAAGGCATGCAGTTCGCTCTAGCTCACCTGGACACCCTTAATTCACTTAGGCGCTTCTTTTGCGGTGTTGTAGTCTAGTACATCCCACCAGATTGTCTCCAGTTATCGCCGCTTAACGAGATTACAGCATGATTCTGTGACAACCTGAGATGCTTTGGGGGCAAAGCGAAATATACAAGAGTTTGAGAAATGATGGAAACATCTTGAAAAATCAACGAAAATTATCGTGAGATGGTGTAGGTCCACCTTTTGCGGCAGCTCCCGACTAACAGTCTTCGTGGAGGAAACTGGATTCTGTGTGTGTTCAGTGACTTTAGTGGCTGTAGTCTTGCGATCCCCTCCAACAATTCCATTTAGAGTCTGACGGTCTCTCTCGGATGTGTGCTTTGCTGAGGACGGCGTTTCTCCTTCTCTTTCAAAGGCGGCAGTCAGTACTTTTTAGACAATACCTCTTGGCAGTACGCCAAGCAATGGGGGAGGAGGGGCAGTTTCTGCTACACCAGCGTCTGACGCCATATGAGCACCATCAGGTTGACCTCTCTGAATGTCGGGGAGGTCTGCCATAAGGCAACATCCAATTTTGCAAAATGCCTGTAAAAAGTAATTTTAAATAAACATACCAAATAACACAAAAAATAAACAAGCAGCATTAAAATATACCATGTTTTGATTGTGTGTAGCGTGTTCAAGGATTAGTGTGTCAAACATGTTGGGTGCTTGCACTATTGCGCCCAACCTCTGTATATCAACGGCGGGAGCGCAATGACAAGTGCCTCTAGTCTTGTGGAGTTAGTCATCCCCTCAAATGGTGGACTGAGCAAACCCTGAACCATCAACAGGTAGCACTTGGTTCTGGTGAGGGAACGCACGTGCTGCTTCTCATCAAACTCAATTTCATGATCTTCATCTTCAATGGAGGACGAAATTACAATTTCCACTTAATTTTTTCTAAACACACTCTTTCATGTGCACTTTCCTCTCCATAAACTGAGTGAATGTTTCTAGGGCCTCGTTGGCTGCTGCTGAGTTTCCTTCCTTTCTTGAACCTATAAAACATGTTGAGCCTCAAATAACTCTTGGGTAGTGTTTCCACGTTGGTAACGCTTTTATTATGTAAATTTCACTTACCTTGTTTTGTAAAAGAGCACGTATGAGACAACCTGATAGTTGTTACGTAGGTAAATGCTTATTTTGCATATTGCGACTTTTCATGGTACAAGGCAATCTTGGTTACCTTTTCTGTAAAACTAAGATCACCATGTTAGCATCGGATTAAATGAAGAGAAGGGAAGCAGTCACTTGGCTCGATTTGAGTACGCTCAGTTTAAGAGATCCCGAAAGTTGGGGCATTGGTCACACATCTGACAACCGGATGTCTTGGTTTTTGATGACCTTTCTCTTGTGCGTTACTTCATATCTTTACCCGCCCCCCTTCTATTTCTGCCTCCCTGTCTAGAGAGGACAACACGGCAGTGGGGTGGGCAGGCCAGGGCATCGCATGGAGTGTGGTGTTCCTCACACGCAGTCTCACAGTCCCACCGAAGGGCCATTTCCGCCGCCTGCACTTCCGCACGATGCTGAGTCTCTTGGGCATCATCCTCACCCAAGTCGTCTACCGTCTCGCCGTCGAAGCGGCCAGCGCCAACTCCAATGTCCATTCCTCCTCCTCCTCCTCGCCGTCGTCTGTGTGAGTTGGCTTCTTTTTACCCACGGTGCTCGTATGGCAGTAAAAGCTGGTAAAATGTCATAATTACAGTGAGAACACCTAATATTTTAGCGTCATCATAGTTTTTGAACTTGTTATAAACAACCAAAACTAATCATATTTCAGTGTTTTTGTTTATTCTTTGCTTTATTTGAAATGTTTATTTATAATAAATGCTTCTGCAGATATAAAAAATTCGTTATAAACTTATAAGAATGGCTGACCTCTCGAACCTTCAGAGTCCAGATTTTTGGTGCTCGTATGGCTGCAGGCGATAGTGTAAGAGAAACTGCCCCAAATACTTGGCGTTTCTAGAGGTACTGCCCCAAAATTAATGACTGCCGCCTATGAAGCAGAGAAGGAAAAACGTCGTCCTAGAAAGTTGTCGAATCATTAGAGAGGATCGCGAGACCACGGCTCATAAAATCACTGCCGAGCTCCTCAAGGAGCACCTACAGAATCTAGTTTCATCACAGAAGAGCTGTAGTTGGAAAACCTCTACTCTCATGGACGACAAATGTTTCAAATCGTCTGGATTAGTGGAGTAGAAACCTCCTCGTGCATCGGTCCCTCAAGCAGTGAAGAAAATATGATATTCTCCGACGAATCATTGTCGTTTACCTTTTTTGACCTCTGGCGGAATGTACAACGTTTGAAGACAGCCGAAAAAAAAAGCATTTAATTCGGAATGCTGCCTTCTCCCAACCGCAAGACATGGCAGCTGGGGGGGGGTTCCTGTGATGAACTGGTTCTTGTGCCATTTCTTGGAGATCCGCCTCTGGGCCAATAATTTCCTTTCATGGAAGAAGAATTGACAGCCGAGACTATTTAGGAATGTAAGTAGGCGACCAAGTTTCTCATCCCGCGGTTGTTCAAGAACTGTGGTTTCCGGAGTGAAACGCTGTCATCTTCCAAGGTGATGGTAATGCACCAATGCATATAGCATCAAGAGTTATTAAAGGATGGCGGCACGAGTGGGAACATTGCAATGAAGTTTGGCATCTCACTGTTACTGACAGTCCCCAGTTACAAGTCTCTCCACTAAAAAATGGTAAAACGAGTTGGAGAGAATGGAGGGAAAAAGTAATTTCGCTAACTGGAGGTTCATGGGTAGGCATCCACTTACTCTGCTTAGGGGATTTTCCAAGTTTTTTAAATAAGACATTTGCACGGTTTCAACTGACTAACTGCGAATTCAAACTAAACTGAAAAATCAGGATAAGCTTCTTCGGGGACTACTTCTTCAAACTCTAATGGACAGTGTCCAGTTCGGTCTTCGTCTTCATGGAGGGTGAGATCTCCACTTCGTTTGAGTTTGACAAAGCATCCCACATTCGACATGCTTTACAAATTGAGTGAACAATGAAATTTAACTTTGGTGGACGTTTCTAAACTACCATAAGGTACTTCTCAATTTATTGCTGCCAGATACGAAAAGGCCCGCAATATTTAGAAATGAATTATGTGATTTTGTAAAATTTAGAATTCAGATGGGAAAGGCTTTTCACCGCTATTATAAACCCATAAAATGGATAACTGAGCGACTTGTGTATAATGAAATGTGATTGTGTTTAATTTTAGTTCCAATTTAGCAAATTACCAGATCTTTCTTCTTCAAGTACTTATCTGTTGAGTCTTAGTGGCAAATATATCTTGCATAACGTTTAAAATAAATTATAAAATAAAAAACTTAAATTGATTATCAGAACATCATTTGAATTCATCTAATAATTATACAATTAGGTCAAAATTATTTTCAAGGTCGTTCCAGCTCAGTTTTGATTGGTTCTAACTGTCTTAAAAACGTAACACACCCAGTCCTCTTTATGACCAATTAGGGCAGAATTCCAGAGCAATTTGGGTCTCACTTTCTGCTCTTTTACACCAGTCCTCTGTTGTGTATTTCTGGTTAGTTAATGAATGTTATTTTTACATTAGAGTTTGATTTTATACAGGTATTTTGATCGACTTGTGACGCGTCCGTCTTCAGGATCAACTGCGTATCTGGAGAAGTATCCAGATGTGAGAGGGATGTTGCCTTGGCTAGGTGTTGCTTCACGGCATTGAAAGCAGTTTCGGCCTCGGGAGTCATGGCGAAATGTTTGGGATTTCCTTTGAGGAGGTCCGTTAGGGGTTGAAGGACCTGAGCGCTGTTTTGGACAAAACGACCATAGTAGTTCACCAGACCGAGAAAACGTCGTAGACTCCTGATGGACTGAGGAGCGGGGTAGTCCATGATGGATTGGGTCTTCTCGGGAAGAGGGCGAATACCTTGAGAGTCAATATTGTGTCCGAGGAAATCAATGGCTGCTTGACCGAAGAGGCATTTCTGCGGGTTGATCGTGATGCCGTACTGGTCTAGCCTTTGGAAGACTTGTTTTAAGTGTTGGCTGTGTTCGTCAGCATTTGAGCTGGCGATGAGGACATCATCAATGTAGGCATAGACAAAGTCCAAACCTCTGAAGACTTGATCGATGAATCGTTGGAACGACTGAGCCGCGTTGCGTAAACCAAAGGGCATGCGAAGGAATTCGAAAAGCCCAAAGGGTGTGATTACGGCTGTCTTCGCGATGTCTTCAGGAGCCATTGGGATCTGGTGAAAAGCGCGTACCAGATCTAGTTTGGAGAAGATTGTCTTGCCTTGTAGTTGCAGAGAAAAGTCGTGGATGTGGGGAATTGGATAGCGGTCAGGGACCGTGATTTTATTCAGGGCTCGGTAGTCTCCGCATGGTCTCCAGTCACCGTTTTTCTAAGCGACCATGTGCAATGGGGAAGCCCATTGGCTGTTAGAAGGTCGAACGATGCCTAGATTGACCATGTGTTGAAATTCCGCTTTTGCTGCGATGAGTCCCCTTGGGGAGAGACGACGCGGCTTGGCGTGTACCGGCTGGCCCTTGGTACATATGTGATGCTTGACATCGTGCTTGGCCTCCGTGAGGTTGGCTGTCGCCTTGAATAAGTTGGGGAACTCACGAAGGACGGTGGAAAACTGGTCACCAACGGGATGAAGGAACACTTCAAGTTAGTTCGCCTGACCCCCACCCGAACTGGCGAACGTCCTACCCACCTACCCAAGGATATCTGGAATTGCCCATTTGTTTTCGTCCGCGTAGACGCTGTCAAGAAACCACTTCAACCACCCTACGACGGCCCATTCAAAGTCCTAGCCCGTCAAGACAAGCACTTTGTCATTGATCGCAACGGCACAAAGGACTCCGTCAGCATCGACCGGTTGAAGCCAGCCTACGTCGACTCCACCCCCCACACCAGCAATGGCAATTCCCAACCCCCCCATCCTTCCGTTCCTCCTACTCCCCCCCCCACCCACCGTTACTGTACCAACTCCCACCACAGTAACTCGCACACGCTGCGGACGCACTATACAACCAACGCTCTAGGGGAGGAGCTCTGTAGCGCGCCTATTAATTTGATTTACGCCATCCAATAGGATCGGCCCACGCACGTCTATCAAGGCAATTCTGGCTACCCAATAAGAACAAGCCAGAGCACCGCTCGACCAATCAACATCGAGTTTTGCCTTAGCCGAGATAGACAACTTCCGGCGTGCTAAAAACAACTCCGGGCAACGGCGTCCTGGACACACCTACGCTGTACAGTGCTATTCCTCCTACCTAATATACTCCTGTACAGAAAGGCACCGTTTGGATCTCTTTCTTGGGTTGGCGATTATTGTAGTAGGCACCAAACCGCTACAATACAATGCTTGATTATGTGCATATGTGGATTTTGTTAAAATAGCATATCCTTTCTATTTGTTGTAAAAGTTAGATTGTAAACGTGCTACTAAAAATGGAACTACCAGCACTGATTGCTTGTATAAAATACTTGGTTTGGAGAAGACAGCAAGCCAAGATGATATCAAGAAGGCTTACTGCCGTCTAGCTCTTGGATGGCATCCTGGCAAGAACTGCGAGGGTAACAAGGAGGAGACCTAGAAGCGCTTCTAGTAGGTCATTGCTGCCTATGAGGTTCTTTCAGACCCCGAAAAGCGCCGCCTGTACGATCGAAACGGTCTTGCCGGCTTGTGTAGTGGTCCAGCTTCTCCCCATCCTCAAAAAACCGCGAGATCCGCTCCTCGTCGCAACGCCTACTCCGTTTTCTTCGACACCGATTTCAAGGACGACCTTTTGACCTTCTTTGAATTTCGCGATTCTGAGGAGATCTTTCACGATTTTTTCGCGGAGCATATTAATCTGATGAATAGTTTCATGGAGCCCTTTTCCATGTCCTCCCCCGTCACCACCCGCATTCGCCGTGCCGCCTCCAGTCAAACTAGAGTCAGCGACAATTTGTCCAAGCATTCGCATCCAGTCAGGCGGGCGAATACACAGATTATCTACTCTACCTCGTCGCATTTATTCCAGCCATTCATGTCCAATTCTACGGCATCGAAGGTGCCGCAAAGGGACAGTTACTCACGTAGCATATCCTTTTTCACCTCACCTGGTCTGAAAGCACAGTTTCGCACCAGTACCACCTCGGGATCTATGCCGATGAAGGGGACTTTCCGCTCGACCTCCACCAAATTCATGGGAGGAAAGTGTGTTACCACGCGGCGGGTGATTCAGGATGGAGTTGAGACGATCACAGTTGAAGAAGATGGCGTGGTCAAGTCCAAAACTGTCAATGGACAGCGTGTAGCCGTGGTGGGAGCTTGACTTTCGGCGCTGTCGTCATCTATTTTTGCACATTGCTCCCTTCTCCTCCTCGTCATTGCACCAAGGATCTCGAGTTAGTTCTTCTGGAATAAAAACTGCCTCTCCCTCACCTATACATATCGTCATCACTCGAAGAAACTCTCTTTGTCTCTCCCTTTTTGTTTCGATGTCGTTCCTAACGCGGTAGCAAATACTCTGTCTTTTCTTTTTGAGTGTATTGTCTAAAAAGCCCTCCATTTGTCAGTGTGTGTGATAAAATGCATCGATTGGTTTTTTTGATATGCATAGTTACTGTGTTGTCTCCTTCATCTTAAAGTTGTATTTGAGGTGGAGTCTCTGTGAACCATGATTACATGCGTGCAACCGAAAGAATTCCACGAAAGCATGACTCTTTGTACCTTGTGTGACTCGCCAAAATCCATGGAGGCTTATTTAATTTCGAAGTCTACAGTTAGATAGGAGATTAAGGCCCTGTTGAAACTGCTCGGGTGAATTATCGATCACTCAGCGGCATGTTCTTGAGCCGTTTTGCATTTCTGGCACGCTAACTACCCCTGGGCAGTTCCAGGCCCATCTATTACTAATTCTTACCTGCTCGTGGTAGCCGCGAGGCTCTGGCAATCAATATCGATTTTTTTCAGTCCGGTTTAAAAATGTACTTTCGGTTAATTAATGCACACCGTAAATGCAGATCTATCACGTTAAAATGATTATTGGTGATTTAGATTATCTAAAGTGTTTCTAGGTCTCAAAATAAATCCCAATTGATTGAAAAGGGCTGCTTTAATGAACCACCAGGGATGTACCATAGTCCTGCCGCTGTATAAAGGTAGGGGTCGGGAGCCCATAAGTAATTAAGCGTCGGCGGGCCCAGCTAGGGACTGCCATTGGCACAGAGTGGCCATCTAAGGTATCTGGGTGCGTCACTACCCAGAAGTGCCTTCTGATTGGCTGCTGACCGAATCCCATGTCCACTTGATGTGGTGTGGTATAGGGGCAGGGTAACATCTATGTCCCAGTGCTGTGGAAATGGCAATGTTGCTTCATGTAGATGACCTGAAATACCAGAGGGATTAATGGAAATCCCCTTTCTCCCTCCGCCAACGCTATCAATCGTCACTTAAGGCTAACGGGTTTTCATAGCCAGTGGGATTCTCCAATCGATTTCTGCGACACACAAAAGAGAATAAACTTTCTATCAAAATTGTTTCTACATTGAGACGACGGAAGATTTTACTGCAAGTCGAACTAGCTGAAAAGGCAGAATATCCTAAGGGATTGGAACCTATGGCAATCGACTACATTCTTGGTGGACTGATGAAGATAGATTAAACACAAGAATCCCATGTAGAAGGCATAATTAGACCACGGCCCAACATAAATTTAGCTGTTGAGAGAAGAAGTGAACCGAATGTATTTTTCCCGCCTCTAGCTCTTGTCACCTACTATACGCCCCCGTATTTCCTGTGCCTTTGGGACAGGTCGTATTCCTTTCTTTCCCATAGATGTATGATAGTACCGCAGTTGGGGCCTATCTATGAAAGAGATATTTGAAACTCTTGAGTAGGCCAAACCATAATTGCAGAGGTTTTTTAAAAGCTTAAATCGAAAAAGTTTGATTACGTAAGTTGTTTGGTGACTAGTAGCCGTAAAATCGGTAAGTCCTAGATGGGTAATTCAAACATTAGGCCACTTTATTGATTGCCCTTCGGTCAGAAGTTGAGAACTTGATTATAAAAATCAATCAGTTTAACGTAGCTGTAACGATCGATATCCGAACTTTTCATTTCGCTAACACTGAAATCTGCACTATCGATTAGCGCAAAGCTAAAACAGCTATTTCTTGGGAAGCATGCGCGTGTGTGTGCTGTATCAGTGGGGTCAGTGTAAAAAACACTTTGATTTAAAGTCCATTATTTTTGGGCTTCAGCGAAGTACCTAACAACCCCAAAATACTGTTGTATTAGACGAAGAGGGAATTTTACAAAATGCGGCTTTAGTTTTGGTGGGAAATCGGGGTTCAAGCGTATAATTGTTGTCGAGGAATACGAGCTTTAAAATAAATGAAATTTCTAATGTTTCCATAGAATTGGGATTATGAAATGCGGAATGTAATTAAAAAGCTTCCCGATCCCCCTTTAACAAGTTTTTTTTCACTTGAAGTAAGCAAAATCTATCATGTGACTGAGTGATCAATGTTAGTGACCTCTGAGACAATGACATGACTTTTAGGATATTTGATCAGTGCGTAGTTTTCTGTTATACCATAAATCGGCATTTATAATAAGACAATTGAGAATCAAAATTAGCTGACAATCATAAATTCATTAGTCAGTTTTCCTCATTAACAAGAGGAAGCATTTTACAGAAATTGTAAAATGTTTTACTAATCTGCAAATCCCAAATAGATGAGAAAAAAGAATGATTTAATAAAAAAAATTCTTAAATGTACCTAGAGAATATTAACTTTTCCCTAAATGAGACTTTACGCAATTGACAGATGCCTAAATCATCATGACGAATCTAAAGTGGTGTACACTTTAAAGGACTTCCGTATACGTTCCAGGTAAAAGAAAACTCAAATGAATCGTAAACCTTTATTAGGGAGAACGGAATAGCACAAGATGGCTGAGGTGATGACAGCTCGCCGTTGCACGGCGGTGTCGTCACTGTTACACGAAGAACGTCTTGCTTTTAAGTCGTTGTACGAGTTGTGTTCACTAATTAACTTGCCTGAGCACAAATCGTGGTTAAGCAAACTGTGATTGGTTCATTCGTGTCCCTTGAACACGTATCACGTCAGCCCAGCGCGTAACGCGCTACAAATCACCACATCTATTCTTACACGGGCTGGAGTGACGTGAAATTTTGGCAAAAAATATGTTCGTTTAGTGCAAAGACGCCCACCTTTGATTGCTTCGTTATACAAGATACACAATTGCCTGTAGTCAGCTACTTTGTCCTTGCAAATGTGAAATATGTAGTTTATTGGAAGTGTTAAAATTCTATTCAGTCTTCAGTTCCCTTGCCATGGAAATTCAATGTCAAAGTCTGTTGTTGTTTCTTGCTGAATGAGCTTAGCAATTACCGACATAGCAGCAGTATATCTGTCAACCAATAAAATATGAGTCCAGAATCTGGGTCAACAGGGAAATCTCTACTAGTAATCGTGGACTCGACACATTTTTGTGCCTGTTTTTGGTCATTTGCGGTAGTGATTTGAAAATTAACATTTAATTTAGCATCGCCTAAATTCTGCTTGAACAAAATCAAATGTCCATAGTCTTGAGTTCCTCAAAACTTCGCGTCACGATTTTTTGTGACGTGGTTCTTGCTGCCTGGGGTCGTGCTGCATTGCACGGGAGAAACGTCACCTCTCTCCAATTCACTGGAACAGGTCTTTTAGACCTCGCCAAAGCTTGGTTCAAACGCCCTTATTACCGGGAGCAGCATCAGTTGCTGAGGCATCAAGTGGTGAATATTTAAAGTACATTATTCCTTGGCGCTCCCACCAGGTTGAAAGAAAAACCCTTTATTCGTGAAGTTTCCTTATGCACTGGGCTTAATTCCATATTCCTCGACAGATAAAGCAAGACTTACTTCAAGGGCTGCTTCTTCGAGAAGCTCATCATCAAACTCAATTGGACGTCGTCCCGTTCGATCATCTTCAACTTCGTGGGGGGTACAGTCTCCACTTCCACTGAATTCCTCAAGTTGTCTTCTGCAACCATCTTCATGCCTCCACACATTCCTCGTCTCCATGAACTGATTGAATGTTTATAGTCCCTCTGTCTTCGAATGCTACGTTTCTTTTCTTGAACTTATGAAGAAAAACGGTGTCTCGCTGTTGGCAGCGTTTTAATGAAGCAGAATTTGACTTAATGTTCCTTAAAAAACAGATTTGAAAAGTTTAAATGCACCTTAACAAAATATAACTGTTGAGTTCTAGTAGACATTAAAAAGTACTCCTCAAATTCATTTCAATTTAACAGGTAAATCTCGCCAGAACTTATGGGATGTGTGACAGTAGCCCGCATCAGGCAAACTCACATCGTCTCTGTGCATGTCAAGGAGTTGTGAAAGCCACAGGGCTCCTGACATGCTCCTAGCATGTGTGCGGTGACTGTGAATGAATTATTTTCTGAGGGGCTTTGTGCTCCTCTCAATTTGACTGCACCTCTGTGTGTTTGACAACTTCCTGGTGCTAGACAAGCACTACCACTGCGACTGCACTCACACTTTTGCAGTGTGTTAGAGTAGCTTCGCACTCTTCGAAATGTTAAGGAATAAATTCATGGATATTGATATCAGTGATTACTACGCAACAATCCAGTTACAAAACAGATGAATATTTTCACCTAAAGCATCCTGTCACCCTATACGGTTTTTTTTAATTAGACGAAATTCAAAGAGAGTTTTACAATATGAAATGGAGCTGATTATTTTGTGTCTAGATGCGTTTGAACCAATCTTTTTTTGTTTTAGAAAACCAGAAAGGTGGAATTTCGCTTAATTGAAAACTTGCTAACTCGGAAGAACCCAGGACTCATTTGCAGCACAGTATTTCATGAATTCAAGAAGGGATTCTCAACAGAAGCCGACGAAGCGGCTAGAAACATTCATGGTTTGAATGAGAGAAGAACCTACAGAAGATGGTTTGCGAAATTCAGTGGAGGCGGAGATTTCACCTTCCGGACGACGTCCAGTTGAGTTTGATGACAAGTGGCTTCTTCAGGAAGTAGTCCTTGAAATAACTCACCCTGCTCTATCAGTTGAGTCGGACTGATTGAGCTTAGTTCGATTGATTGAGCTTAGTTCGAACCGTACAACTGTTCATCGCCCTCATCTCCAATCTCAAACCTTGAGTTGACGGAATCTACTCCTATCTCCATTCTCGCCAACTCGTTTCACTGGCGTCTGACGAAAGAGGAACACTTTTTTGAAATGTTGTTCAGCGTCATAGACAGTAACTTCGTAGGAATTATGAAGTAATGCTGCCAGTAGATAGATGGAGCGAGGTAATATCTTAATCAGAGAAAATACGTTGACAAGTGAGTCATGGCACGACCTGAAAAGAAGCTGCATTTTATCGCATGAGCACTGACAATTCTTGAAAATGTGGAGGTAGCGTTTTCTGTTCTAGTGTCAGACAGGTCTATCGATCAATGTCACTTTATTGCTCTAGGAGTATCAAGGAATTCGTGTGTGCATTTCTACTGAATCATCAACTTCGCAAATAAATTACCGATTGCGTTCATCGATGCCCATTCTGTTGACCGATGATTTCGATCGGTCCAAATTTCAACTTGTGAAACCGACTTTTTTAGCGCAAGGGACTTTGAGGTCCTCGATGTTACAGGCTGCCACACCAATACACCTTTGTACTCTCCTGTTGGCCTTCTGTTAAACCGATCCTAGTTTTATAACAAATGAAGATGATAATCCAATCACCCAAAAATGCACCTCAAACCCTAGTTTTTAGGATCATTTTTGTGAAGATATTATATATGCTTTCTTGTTGTTAATGAGAAATTCGGAATAGTGTTGTAGTATAATTGGGCTGGTGCACATTTTCGACTTTTGGGGTTGAATAAAATAGTAGAAACAAGTAACCTTTTTGTAGCATTATTTAAACACGTTATAAACAATCACAACCTGACCTTCTTTAATGTTTTCATTTACTATTTTTGTTATTTGATATGTCAACTTAAAATAACTGTTTTTGCAGATATTAGCAAATTGGTTATAACCTAATAACTTTCAAAAAGTCGAGAGGCGCTTGCCGGAAGGAAACTGGCGTACCGTCAAGAGGTACTGCCTCGGAAGAGGAGGAAAACAGAAGGAAAAATGTCGTTCTTAGCAAAGCGCAGATCCGATCGAAAGTCGAAGATGTTGTCTGAGAAAGACCGTCGGATTCTCTCTCTCAAATCGATTTGGTAGAGAGGCTCGCAAGACCACGGCTCCTAAAATCACTGCAGAGTTCTCCAATGAGCACCTACGGTTCCCAGTCGGGAGCTGCACACGGGAGCTGGATCCCACTACGGAGGCGTTGCTATAAGGGAACCTCTGCTTTCAAAGACTACGAATGTTTCAAAGAGCTTAGAATGGTGGAAAAGTGTGATTTTCTCTGACGAATCATCGTTGTCTACATTATTTCCAACCTCTGTCTGAGTGTACACACTTTTGGAGACAGCAGAAAGAAACGTTTAATTACACCGCTGTCTTCTTCAAGCTATAAAACATTGTTGCCGGGGTTCTGTGGTGAAGTGGTTCTGGTGCTATTTCAAGGGAATCCGCCGCCGGGCCAATGAGTTCCATCCATAGAAGAAGAATTAACAGCCGGAACTATTTAGGATTTTTAGCTGAAGACCAAGTTTATCCTCTGGTTGGTCAAGAACGGTGGTTTCCGGATGATGATGTAGCACCAACCCACCCAGCTATAATAGTCAAAGAGTGGCACTAGAAGGGGGCATTTTATAAAGCTGAGAATCTTATCTGACCACCACCGCAATCCCCAGACCTCAGTCACATTATTGAGGCGCATTTATGGTAATCGATTTGAGGGATTCAAGTTGGAAGTCGATTTCCGCCTTCACCGCCGATGAAGAATGGGCTAAAATTTCTTTGGAACCAACAAAACGTAATTTGCATGATTTAATACTTCGGAGAATCGCGAAGTATTTATTGCTTCTTCAAGATGTTTCCAATATTTTGTCCAACTCTTGTACGTTCGTAGTTCCAGTGGATTCTGTCTCTTGTGGTTGATTATCCCTCGTGATACCAGGTAACGTATGCTTAAGGTTTTAGTTGGGTAGAATTGCCACGGATTAATGAAAAATCCTATCAACTCTTGTCTGATGATCCCAAGGTTAAGTTCGGATTTTGTAGACCAAATTAAAAGTCAGGAAGTTTACTATTTCTGGACATGCATGAAAAAATATTGGGCATTTAAAGCATATAGCGAAAAGTACATGAAAGCGTGAAAATTTGTCATTTAAATAAACCGAACCTGACCATGGTCCTGGATCGTCGTCCTTTCGCGAAAAAAGGCCAGCATTTAAAAATAAATGCTAAAAGACAAAAACAACGTGTACCAAGTAGTGAAAAAGCGCACGCATTGTCTAAAATAACTCACAAAGGCTGCACCACAAACCCCTTTCTAATGTGTTTTAATGTTCTTTTTTAAAGTAATTCATTTTCAATACTATCTTGAAAGTTGTTTTATTTTATAAACATCTTCATGTTATAAAAGGTAGTTTGTGTTTTGGATTCTAATAGATATTACATTAACTCATAAAAAACTGTAGTGCTGGATTTTAACAATGATTGCCTGTAGATTGAGGCTAAATAATCTGCCTTTCAATTATTGGGAGGTGTCCTAGCCTACTGATTTCTGGTACGAGGTTATAAGTAGTAACGTCAGTGGGTTTTATCAGGTGGCCTAAGGCCAAAAGGTATCTGGCACTATCCCCACGATCCTTTCTCACAGTTGTATAATGGGTAAATATAAATGATGAATATGACAACAAAGAAAGGAACTGTGCCCCAGTGACTAAAAGGAAGAATAGTCGTTTATAGGAACTTGGCACTTGTTCACTACATAGCTAGATAAAAATGACAAGCCACAAAAATGTGTGTTGGATTCCATAATAAGTTTACACAAACAACTGTAGAAGTTAAGCATCACATGATAAGTTAAACGCTTGATATAGATTTGAATACATGAAGGTAAAAGGGGTGACATGATTTGCACTAATTTATCGTATAGTGAAATACGTAAATCCGACGACATTTGGCCAAATCTAATCGCTTTTTAGGATTGTTTTGTCATCTTTATTTCCTGTTTACTTGAAACAAAACTGCGAATTAATTGAAGAATGTTACAGTCTATTAATATCACAGACGTCGACGGGATGGGCTTGACAAATTTCTTGCAGTGAAGCACATTACTTACAATAATCTCATTTTTCATCACAAGTTGGTGTAAGAATGCAAGCAGTGAATGAATATGTTTATCCGTTCAAATGATATTGATTCGATGTAAATGTATCTATAAAGTCAAATAATATTCTGGTGGTTTTAATTAATATTTTGTACAAATGCTTTTTAAAAACAGATATTTATATTCTTTGTTGCAGTTAAATGAAATGAAATGTGTGTTAATTTAGATGAATACCGCCTCATAACTGACCTTGGCATACTTTTAAAATTAGCAAAACAAAATACACCCTAAATGTTTTTATCAAACATTCAAAAGCCATTCGGCAGTGCATAGATGAAGATGAATACGACATTGGAGATTTTCTGACAGACAATCCTCACACCACAGTGGCCGTGCCAACATGCTGTGGCGTACGGCTAACCAATAGGAAGCGCCAAACACAACGAATCGCATCCGAGTATAACTCTCCATCAACCACTTACGGAGCGATTCCTGCTTAGTAGGAATCAGATGTAGCCTATTTAGACCCTGGCACTCACATCCTAAATACACACATACACACTTGTTCTAACGCGCATCTCTGCCTTACTATCTTCTCGGTGCGGATACCTAACGGATCGGGTTACTTACTTCAGTGAGACAGTTCGTTGTTTGTAGCAATTCGCTACAAATTGGTGACCCCGTGCTGAGCGCTACAATGCCTTCACTACCAACTCCTCCAAGAAAGAATGAGACAATACGCATTGGTAACATTTACAGATTAATTTAAACGTGAATTCTTTTACAAACTTGATAATTATTTGAACAGGAACTCTTTATAGGACAGACCTAATAAGTGAGATAGACTTTCGCGAGCCTAAATATTCAGGCAACACAGAATTGATGTCAAAGCCAAGTCAATTAAAGTTGATTTTTTGTTTACTATTAAAATCTGTGCAGATAAAGAAGAAAGTGCATTATAGATTGCAACACTTACCCTTCCTTCTGGAAATACGAAGTTTTACCGCACATTGATAATTGTCACTGTTAACGAGATAATGATTCTTCAAAAAATTAAATCCACTACCATTTATTATAAAGGGTAAACTACTGCGATTTTAATCATTGCCTCCTTACTAAAATCAACAGAAAACTAACAGAATATTACAATCTGAACCAATTTGGGCAGCAATGTATTTAAAGAATTTTGGCTACATCGGTAGAGTATAGAGCGTTTTAAAAAGTATTGGGAAAAGTTGGAAGTTCATTGTCTTTTCTAAGGCTTCTTTATTGATTTTGGCCAACATTTGCGTTACTGCTTTATTTTTTTTTATTCTTACTTAAATGTTCGAGCCTAAACATATTTACCGAAAATAGTAATTTTGTGTTCTTTCCCTAGATGCTAAATGAGCCCTCGGAAGAGCCTATAAAACACTTTTTTATGATTTTATTATTCTGAGACACCGCTCAAATTGCTCAAAAGGCGATCGCCATTTACAGTTAAAACTCATTTGAATTTCTCTTAAAAGGTAAAAAATATGTTGAGTAATAAAATGTATTTTGTTCTCTTTCTTCCATCCATTAATCCTAAGAAGTAATTGCAATTTCAATACATTTTATTTGTCATGGTTTGATAATGACTTTAGCTTATTCTTTTCAAATGCAAAATTACAATTTCGAGTAATTCGTCATTTTACCTCTTACTTGAGTCTCAAGATCCTAGGCGATTGCGATTAAGTAGATAAAGTGCCAACTAACCAGATTTTTTCCATTTTCAATGTCATGATCCTCTAGACTAACTGATGTCCCAGTTTTATTTCGATCAGATGATTGCAAAGCAACTAAGACGTCGGGGCTTCACTCATTGCACGGCAGGTCAAAAACTCACTTTTCATAGTCCAATACAACAACTGAAACTAGAATGACAAGTTTACATAGCAAAATAAAAATTGAACCCTATAAATCTTGAATTGAAAATCACCCTTTGAAAGCTTCGTTGCCAAAGCAGAGTTGTTTGAAAATGAATCCAACAATGCCGATAGGACGGGCACCTTATCTTTGACGGGAAGCAAATCATAGGACTTGACTAGATCATCCCTCAGCTTAGGCTTGAGGTCAGTCTAAAAACAAGCTAAACGAGTTGATTGGCGGTAAAATGCAGCATACACGGCAGCACTTAACTGATCCTGGAAATGAACGATAAAGTAGGAAAAAATTCTTGAGTACCTATATCTGTTTGAGGGTATAGTGTTTATGCGCTGCGCTGATGTGGATACTGATTTCAAGGACAAGGACACGAACGAACCAATCGCAGATCACTTAGTCACAATTTGTGCCCTGTCACGATAATTGGTGTACACAACATCTTGCGACGGGGTCTAGACAACACCTTATTCATCCTGTGCTAGTTTGTGTCTCCTAATACAAGTATATGCTCCCATCCTCCGTTTTTTCTTACCTGATTTCAGAGTCCCATGTAAAGACTCCTTGAGATTGGATTCATCGCCTCCTACATCCAAATTCTCATCTGATATAGGTTCAGAAGTACCTAAAACACCATGCACACGCAGGCACACAGTCCGTGGAGGTTATAAAGCAATTTGTATCTTATTCCGAGTAGCTTTTGACGACCTTGTAAATGCAGTTGTGGCTTTAGATTGAAATAATTATAATATTTTTTATTCTGCTCTTATTACTATTTAAAAATAATTATTTTATACGTAAGGATTATTATAACCTAAACTTTGGGACATTTTCGATAATTTTTCGAAATGACTTATTAGGGTCACAGAACAAAGGCTTTTTTGCCTCAATGTATAACTAAATAAGTACTAATTTGTTGCTATCTTATATACATGACTTCGGTTGTACAAAATAACTTTTATGCAAGTTTATAAGTACGTATCATTTACAGGCAAACTTTGCAGTAGCAAGTTGTAAAAATTGTCGGATATTCGAGTTTGATTCCTGTCCTTCCAGCATTGCTACCCAACTGCGAACATTCCAGAGATTTAATTAGTAATTTTATTCTCGACTTATCGTTGAACATCATTTAGTCCGGCAGAGAAGACGACTTAAATTTTCTCTTTCTTCTTGTGCTGAAGAATTCCAGCAAAACTGACATATAACTAGAAATCACTTGAGTGAAATATTGCATTGATGCCGCAAAACAGGAAAATTTACATCGGCAGAACCCGAGATACTTATACATATATTAAATTCTACTCGGCTACATGTGCCATTTTTATTTAGTCAACTCAAACTTTGATTGCATATACAATGAGAAACGAATTAAATGTTGGGTAAATGAGTGGACTACGGTGCCCAAATAAAGACCCCATTTAAACCCTTGACATTTTTACTTTTCGTTAATAAAAGATATTGGGGATTATCAAAGTGCAGAAAGATACCTATGGCAATGGAAGACGAGAGTCCTGGTCCTGGAATATATTTGGACGGAAGCAAGATTGATTGATTGAATTGATTGACTAAACAGGCTGATACCTACGTTACCGAGGCTCAATGGTACTTTTTAAATAATAAATGTGTGCCAAACGCCCTTAATCGATCATGCGTGGCTGCACTGAAGACTTGATGATACTCATGCTGCACACCCAATGTTTTGACAGTTTTATGTGGTGTAACTGAGCTTCTACTAATGAAGTGCATTCGATCGATAGTACTTGAATGGATTATGTGGAGCCATCGAAATCGTCACTGCCGAATGCGTCATAATGACTATTTAGGCAGAATGACTTATGCGATTTTATTAATCGACTATCAAGTTACCTTAAGCCACTCCTTCTTCAGTTTCTAAGTCCATAGCTTGACTTTAATCCATTAAAAGGTTTACTTCACCTTTAGGAAGTTCCTAATCTTTACATTTCCAGGAAATAATATTAATAATGTTCTTAATATCTTGACCTATCATTTATTTACCTTTCTTTATTATCTGAACAATATTTGCAGTTGTTTAAGTCGTTACTATGACGCCTTGCACTTCGTTGAATAAACTTGGAGTTACCACGCGTCCCGTCCCTTGTGGCCGTGATCTAACGTAAACGTTTACCAATCAGACCACTTTAGGTAGCATGGCACATCCGTACTTTACATTTGGAAATGATCTATGTAAGGTCCTAAGACATGTAACCATCTGTTACAAGCTAGGAGCACAGTAGATAGATGGCCAGTAACATTTAATTGTACAGACCCAATCCTCACGATTGACTGACGCAGGCTCAGCATCGCGTGCGCTAAGCAGATGCGCCAAACCAGGTCACTCATCGTCTTCACAAGCCTGAACCAGTCGTTCATTTATTGATAAAAGGAGTTTTTCGCAACTGAGTGCGACCAGGATGGTCGATCGATTACCCACCGGTCGGACGCCCCTCTAACTAAGACGTGGTCGAAATCCTAAAGCCAAGGATTTCAAGCATAGTGATATGTATCTATCAACAATGCCTGGCAAAGATGAAGTTACTAGCTGACGTAATTTGTGAAATCAGTGGGTTTGATTTTGGCAGAAAAAATAGGCTATTTTGTAGCTATTGAATAGTTTGACAAGTAGTTTAAGACTGTAGGTCAACGACAGGCTCAAACGCGAGCATGTTTTTGAGTGCAATCGTCATTTCTGGCGTCATGAAAGTCCTCACCTCTTCCACCTATAGTATAACGCACTGTTTCATCATCGTCACGGCTAAAGTGTGAATAGAAATTTTCTTGCATGGATTCGTTAAGTTTTTGCAGTTTAAATATTTAGGCATTTTGTGCCTTTATTGTCCATTCTGTATGATTATACTGATTTTCAGAAAAACCTTCTCTGCATTTGGAGTGAAAATCGATAAATGTTCTAGAACTAGGACTACACGCTGAATATCCGACACAAAAGCCACACAAATTAGCATGAATTTTTCCTCCTACGTATCTACTCTAGGCCTCGAAAAGCAAAGCAGAGATCGAAGGAATCAGAAACCCTGCTAGACTGACAGAGGTTTAAACAGATTGCAAGCTTGGATAGACAAAGAGTGAAGAAAAAAAGTAGGACTTCTGTTATAAAAAAACGCCACTGAAGAGGGACAAAATTTGTACAGGAGTAAGACAGTCACTCTAGGGAGCCTGGCCAAAGACTGGACGTAAGTGAAGTGTGGGTATACGACACTCAACCGTCTGCTGTTTCGTAAAAAGCATCATAGCTAGACACCTTGAGTCAATGATCTTTTCAATGAGAAATTTTTCCTGTGTTACTCGAAAACAGATGGTGGAAGAACTGGGTGGGCAAAATGAGAAAAGTTTCACCTAAGAAGCCACTGCGAGCGCACTTTCAAGGGCGATCGATAAATCAATCGTTTGAGGACTGAAATTACCACAAGTTTTAACCGAGGGCTGCTAATAGTCCCTGCACCTAAATTAAATAGTGATATCTTCTGGAAATTGCAATGCTTGACTGCTTAACGTTTTCAGGGGGCTATTATGCAAGACGGCAACTTAGTGGTTTATTTGCGAGCCAAAGGATATGAAATTGGTAAAATATCCATATGCTTGTATACTCGAAGCCTATCTTCTAACATAATTTCACTCAACTACCTATTTGCATTAATAATATTCCAATAGTAGTAAACCAGTGGACGTAATTGAAAAGTTGAAAAGAACGGCCAAGGAAATAAACACGATTAACTAATGCTGCAAATATAAGTGCAATGGAATGAAAGCTGACAATTTTATTTTTTTGGGTATCATTTCTTTTGTACATGGTCAGAAATGCAGTAGAAAGATAAAACTTTACTGTGCTTATAAAGTAAATTGTACTCCTTAGTTCTCTATATCTGGCATAATGTAATAAGATATATAAGAAATAATTGCCATTAGATATTCGTTAGCTATTTTGCCTGGGAATGTAGTATTGAATCTATGATAGCTTCAAAATTTACTAGCTCTCAAAGTCACTGAATAATTTCTTGCGATTCGTTCGATCGATTACAAAATTAATTTCACAGCGAATCCACTAACTGCTTCCAAACATGTGGAATTTGATTGGCTTCGCACAGTACTAAATAACTCACTGTCTAGAGTCCCGAAATTCTACTCCCTTGTTCACCAGAATTATCCCTCTCATTAGTGTAAAAACCACATGGAACACCACTGCATCAGTGCCAATTAGAAGAGAGCCCGCCTCAGAACTCTATATAAGCTGGGGGTGTGGCTTAGAGTTGCCACTTTGGTTTCTCACACACGCGCACACCAACACATCTTGCGTGAATCGTGAGACGAGTAGCAGACGCCGTCACCAGTACTCGACATGCCAGACGAAACTTCACTCGAAGAAGGCACGAAAGCAAGGGATGAGGACAAGCCGACCACGTGTGGACAGAAGACTCTCAAGGTCCTCAAAGACAACCTCTTCACCATCCTCACACTCATTGGTGTAGCCATTGGCTTTGGCCTTGGCTTTGGTATCGGTACTCTACACCCCTCCGAAACGGCTATTACCTGGATCAGTGAGTTAGTTGTTTTTTCTCTGTTAATTCGTTACTCGGTATTTGGCTGAAGGCTGCATTGATTTCTAACGAGGAATTTCCGGAAATTCTAGCTTTGACCAAATTTTTGTACGGTCTACTTAGGACTGACTAAATAAAGCAGGATTGATTCAAATAACATTTGTCAATGAACAAAATTTTTGTGTGTTTTAATTGTAGAAATGCTTGGAACGATATACATCCGGTTACTACAACTCACCGTCCTACCAGTTATTGCATCAAATATTATTGTGGGTATGAGTTATTTTATTTAAGTATTTTGAAATTCACTTACATCTGTGCAACTAAAAAGTGTATTTATTTATAAAAGTGATGGCGAAAATGGATCCAAAAGAAAACGGGAAAATGGGATTAGCAGCCGTAGGCTTCGTTTTGGTCTTCGATATAACTAGTGGGGCTCTTGGGGTGATTACTGCAGTTATTATCAAACCCGGTGAGTTTCTTGTCTGAAATTTTAATTTTTGCCTACGATGATGCTGACTTGTATGCTCAAGTACGAGAACTAAGAGGATAAGGCTTTCAGAAATCAGAATTAGAACATTTTGAGCCACACCCTAGCTAGAGTACCAGCTTTGATAGATCAGAATCTACTTTAGTAGATTCTGATTGGTGGAAAGATGAACCTATCATTAACATTGACGCCTAAATGCACTTTTAATATGCGAAGGAAATTTATTGATTTTGTGGGAAATTTCCAGGTCTCTCGTCGCATATTGGTAGTGGTGAGCAGGAAGAACTTGGTCCTGATGACGCACCTGTCACCACTTCAGATGTATTCCAAGATCTTTTCCTGTAAGTGTTTATTGATAATATCTTCTATGAGTATTACTACGTAGCTATTCTTGATTGCTTCTAGCAACATTTTCCCGAACAATATTGTCACCGTAGCCATCTATCAGGTACGTTCAAACAATAGTCACAAAACGTTGATTCTAATCCCAACAGCTTTTTGCTACTGTTCTTAAATTTGCGTTATATTTGATGCTTCTTATATTTTTTGACCTTTAGTAGATTGGGTTAAAGTGTTAACATATGCTGTTAGGGATTTCAACCAAGATTACGTAGGAAGCATTACATTTGAAAAAGGAATTTTACGACTTGGTGATGAAATTCATTAATGAGATGATCGATTTGAAATCTAAACCTTCTTAGTATCTATTTTAGCACCCAGTTTTCTAGTTAACTAGCAAACTATTCATGACCTTGATAAACAATAGATTTATTTTAGAGGTTCCGTTACAATCACGCAAACCTTTAATATATTTCCTGTATAGCTTCGGTTTAACAAATCATGGACTTGAAATTGAGCACTGGTAGCTATTAGCTTCAAAACATCGTAAGTCTACCTTCAATTTAGACCAAAACGATACGGAGATGGCCGTATTTTCCAGTTAAAAACGTGACGGAGCAAGTGACAACCAACCTGGAATCCACCGATATGATTGGTACGTTACGGAGCTGTAAAATTCCTCTAGAACCCATAATGAAGAGGCTTTTCACATCCACTCTCTGTGTGTGATTCTTGTGCCCAAACAGGCCTGATCTTCATCTCAATCGCGTTCGGCATTGCTGCGGGCGCCGCCGGTGAGGCTGGACAAGTTTTTATAAATTTCTTCGAATCTCTTGGCAACGTCGTGCTCCTTCTCATGCGCCATTTCCTAAAGTGAGCACTCATAATCTTCCTTAAGTGGGGAAAAATCAAAATTAATCAGCTAGACTTTTGATTAAAATTAACTTCTTCAAATGCTAGGAGGAAGATTTATCGAGGCGAAACCACCACGATTCAGTGTTTAGGATAGAGTTTTTAAGATGCAAATTTGAGTGGAATTAGCAAAGAAAATTTCGGTTGATTATTAGTGTTAATCATTTTAAAAGACCTCGGCAAGTCATGAGGCTTGTTAGGAATTGACAATATACAAGGGTCTAATCTTCACCGGGTATTATAGAAGAAAATAAACACCGATTTTCTTGCAAATTAAAGAGCCACCCCAGTGGGCGTGTGCTTCATGGTGGCTGGATCAGTGGTGGGCTTGTCAGATGTCTCCGGAACCTTCCAGGGACTGGGTCTGTTCATGGTAACGGTCCTGGTGGCATTATCCGTCCACATGCTCCTCCAGATGATCGTCTATGCAATCGCGACGTTCCGCAATCCCTTCAAAATCCTCATTATCGGCTTCCGGGTATGGTTCCTCTCCTTCATCACCACTTCACCGTGAGTTTCTCGCCTTTAGTCTCATCTGCTTCTCATGAGAGCCTCTTCCTTCTTTGAACTTTATTGTGATTACTGAACTGTGGTCTTGGGCCCTAGAGAGACTTCAATTTTTTGAAACCTAGTTGTTGTTGTTTTAACACATCTGAAAAAATACGCTTGATTTTGGGACTAGCTCTACCGTACGCCACACCTCAACAGCTTTCCGTGTGAAATATTGAAATTCCATAATACGAATTATTGATACGGAACAATTACAATATCTCAGAGCCCAAGTTACGGGAAGGTTGATTCTCAAGTCCTGTAACGACTAAATAGTAGTCGAGGCTCCCGGGTCAACGCATTCACCCTCGAAACGTGTCTTGTGAGACCGCTTCCCATAATTAATCCATCTATATAATTTTAAAAAGTCTAACAGCGATAAAAGCTGAAGACATATATGATTTCATATATATGTCACTGATATGACATATATGACATCAGTGAAATAATTTGCGGAACTGAGACCCGGTTAAACAAACCTAAAGCTTGACTGCAAGCCAAAATAATAAATGTCTCAGTTGCTAATACCCACCACACACTCTTGAAGTGTCAATGTTGGAACAGTGAAGTCTAATTAATGTTAAAAGAGTCAAATTTGAGACTTCGGGAGCCAACTGGCAGAGGAGGTGTCACTCTGTCATTTTACAAGGCACTTCATGCTCGTGAATTTAAAAAAATTGATGATGCCAACATCTCTAAGAAAAGAAGCACCTGTCGATATTGCGACAGTAGTCGACATCTCCAATACTTTTCTTGAAATTAAAACAAGGAAAAATATAGCATGAAGAGGAGAATAGATGATTAACAACACTATAAAAGACTAACTTCGTTGGGAATTCAAATAAATGCGATCTAAATTCCCGGCTTGAGAACACAAACTACTCCACCCTCCATGGGTGAGTAACAGAAGGATCAATTACCCAAGATAAGGGTCCCAAAGTCAGAGAGGGGGGAAAGAAGACGTCCTTCCCAAATGGATCTGTGTGTGTAGGTGTCAAGGTTTGGCCAACCTAATTTATCTAATCGAAATAAAGCAAAACAGCCTCTGTTTGTAAAAGATTCTACTCAGCACTCTACCAATAGCATTTTTCTCCAAGTAAATCACCATCAAACGTGTTAACATTAATAGTTGAATACATATTTTAAAGTTAATTAAACGATGTGGGCCTCAAACACAAATCTATTTAGCAGTTATTTTAGTCAACTCATTTTAGAACACCTACGTAGTGGCCGGTTTCCTTCTACTTAATCCGTACTTAAAAACTCCAATTAATCTCTTTATCTTTAATTCAGTTTTACAGTTATCCCTCTATTCAATCTAAATTGATTTAATGTCTGACAATTATAGGGTGATTGCCATTCCGGAGATGATGGAGGCCTGTGACAAGTACGGGATCGAGAAGAAGGTGAGCCGGTTCGTCATTCCCTTCTCAGTGGCTCTTAAGGGCGATGCCTCGGGCGTGTTTCAAGCCGTCGCCTGTGTCTTCATCGCCCAACTCACTCACTTCGACCTCACAGCCGGAACCTATGTTGTCATTGCGTACGTTCTATCTTCATTCCATCCCCGAAAGCTCATAAAGTTGGATTCGGGAGAGCAAGCGAGATAGTTGAAGAATAATAATTGATCTAACTTCTGGAATTAAATGTTTAAGCGGTTATAATCAACAAATCTGCTTGATGAGCCTATGAAACTAATAAAACAAATTCCATTGATGGAATTGTTCTCTACTTCATCCTGTTATTACAGCTTAGACAATGGAAGCGTTTTCATAGAACTTTAAAATCCCTAAACGCACTATTGCAGTGACCTAGTGGAATAATCCAAGGTCGATAGAACGCGAAGTTGTTGTTCGACAAATCAATGGCCTTTGTAACTCCTCTTTTCTAGCCTACTGACTGGATTCGCAACCCTGGCTGTTCCGGAAGTCCCCAGTTCAAGCATCATCACAATCATCACCGTACTGTCATCCATCGGCGTGTCAACAGCTGAGGTGTCGTACCTCTTTGCAGTCGAATGGTTCATGTGAGTCACGAGTGTTTTTGCTGATTAAGTCTCTTTGTTTTGGTATAAGAAACAGAGAAAACAATGACTGATAATCTCGCTAGGTGGGCTTGAAATTAATTTGACAATGTGGATTGGTGTTGGGTAAATTTTCTCAAAGGTAGTAGTACGCAAATGACACACTGGATGAATTTTGAGTAAGACCATTAGGTACTAAATGGGGAATTTATTGGTTATTTTTCTTGGAGTCGTAAGGATATAGTTGACCAACAAATGGAACCTCTAGACAGATCTTTATCAGGTCCTCCCACAACTTCTGCTTGAATGTAGAATAAATAAAACAATTGATCAAATTTTCCAAATAATTAAAAATGCAATCAACAAAGTTCTTTTGCCTGATTATCTTTGACTTCATTTCATCTGTTAGCGAGCCTATTAATACATCAATTATTGAAAAATTCTTTTGGTTTTGGTTCGAAGAACTCACAGATGCCAGTTTCAACTCCTTCCTGTTGAGTTGCAAAAGCTGTCCCCTCCAAATGACTTTGTAAACTACGAAAAAAAGATAGTCTGAAGAAGCAAGGTCGGTAGAAAAAAACTCTTCGACCTCTTTGACGTGATCCCTGCTGTGTGGGGGCGAATGCATTATCGTGAAGAAAAATCGCACCTTTTCAAATCACTAGAGCAAGTCGTTTACCCACAAAGCTTGGTTCAAATTACTGTCTATTGTTGATTCAAGCATAAAATGTTATTGCATTAGGTGGCAGTAATGCAAAGTGGGTTGTTCCTTTACGATCCCACGATATTCTTTCATTGAAACGCTTCTTTCTAATGGCTAATTGGATTTCGCTGAAAAAACAGTTTCCTAAATGTTCAGATATAGGTCGTAAAAAGGCAATATTAGGCTAGCGAAATATGAAGTAATGAAGACGAATATCAACGATCTATAAAAGCACTTGATCATTCGTGAAGTAGGATTTTAAACCTCCCATTATAGCGGGAAGAAGCAAAGTCTGTTGCCTGTCATACGTGTGATGGTGTTTCTACTACCTTTTAGACCATGATTCTGTATGTTTATGTGGGATTTCATTTTCAGCAGGTATAGGCCATTTCAATTTTTACAATTTTTGATCCTTAGTTTTTATTTTCTCTCTCTCCAGGGACCGTTGTCGTTCGGGTTCAATCGGTTACGGCCACCTCTTCGCCGCAGGTTTCACCCACTCCGTGGCAGTGGGTCGAAAAACCGAGGGCAAAGACATGGATGGCGAAAAAGCCAACGACGATGAGAGTCTATGGCCAAAGGACGATGACTCCGTGGAGAAGGAGACGAAGGACTCAAAGGAAGAGGAGCAAGGCCATTAAAATGATTAGCCTAAAGCAATCACCCTTCCCTCCCTCATCGATCTTCCCCGCTCCCGCAGCTTTTTCAATACGATCAAATACCATTCAGAACTTGAAATTTGAATTTCTTTAATTTCGTGTTTGATTGGTTAATAGGCCTGGAATTACAACTGTGATTGGTGGAACACTGTTGTCCTTTGCGAAATTTGAATTTCTCAAAGAGTACTTGGAAAGGCTTATCCAGTTCCCACTGTCCAGGAGTTTAGCAACTTATTCCAACTCTTAAAAATGATCAAACTCAGAAGAAAGTTTTTAAGGGTTGGTAGAGACACGTCAGAATGCACACGATTTTTCTAGACGCCGAAGCATGTGACTTGGAAACGCCACTAAGATCACGACTTACTTACTAGTGATTCAGTGGGCTGCCAGATCCTTGCCATTGGGGTGTTACGTAAAGGGATCCCTGAAGCTGAATGATTGGGGTGTTTTGCTTGACAAACACCCAGTGGCATGTGCCTAGGCCATTTGCTCTAAGGGAAAACACGCGTTTTGAGATTAAGTCTGTCGATAAACGAGATTTTAATTTGGTCATTTTAAAATCAATAATACGTTCGCTAAAGTCAAATTGTAACTAATGAGATTTATTCCATATTAATTATTTTGTTTCCAATGACGTTGAACACTCAAAAATTGTTTATTACTACTTATGTAATTGAGTAATATTCGAATGAAAAGCTTCGTGTAGACCAGACGAACAGGGTGGTCCATAAGGCTGTTAAAATGTTGCAAGGAATGATGAAATTCGAATTGTCAGTTGAAGAGATGGTAAGAAATCTCTGGCAAGAAAACCGACAGTTTCACTGAGAATGTATGAGGTTGTCGACTCGTTTGGAATATCTGTCAGCGTCTTTAAACTTAACACTTATTTTTTGCCAAGAATGCGTACGTACTTGATGTAAGGTGACCAGATATAGAAGTCTTGGATTGGATAGTGAACTTAGAAGCAACAGGACGAGAAAATGAATCGTTAGAGTTGAAACAGGACTCCAAGGAAGTAAGTACATTCTAGATGATACGGTGTAACTGCTGTGCTGTTTAACACAAATTAGCAACGGTTCGAAGCAATTCATGATTTTCGTACATTTTTCTAGTTGAGGTAGTAATTGAGACGAATTTAAAGCTTGGACAAAATTCGCTTCATTATTCGGAAAAATTTAAAAAATCATGAAAACTGCAGATTAAGATACCGTCAACTGAGCACTAAAGTAAAAGTTGCTAAACATTAATAAAACAAATGTATTAAATTAAACATTATGGAAAATGCTGGTTGCTGAATTAAGCACACTGACTCTACCTCTAAGCCCTGGGGCGTTGACATTGTCTGTGTTACTTGTTTTTTTGCGCGATCTGCCACAAGCTACTCACAAAATTTCACAAAACCCCTTCATCAGATTTTAAATTTACAGAGTAAAGCGGAAATATCTGAAGCAGTGCGGTAGGTTCCATTTACGTCAGTCATCACAGAAATTCGTTAGCTCAAATAAGCTCCTAATGCTAACTAATGGAACGACAAACCTTCATGGAAATATCCTTGAGTGACCTCATTTGTGAAGACGATAGCATTTACATAATAGAGTTGTGTAATTGCTTTGAATTTCCAAGGTGTAGGTTAGTGAGTTTTATCTTAAGGAATTATCGTGGAGAGCTACACCGACCCGGGTATGCGCAAGAGACAAGAATCAAAGCGGTAAAAAGTGGTTGGTTTAGGAAAAATACTGAAAAGCACATGGGCACATGATCGAGTTCATTTAACTATAGATAGGAGTGCACAAAATAATGTTCCTTTTCTTGTGTTGATAGCAACAGATGGGGTTATCCCATCGGTTCTGCCGGAATTTCCATTAAATAAAACAAATGGAAATTTTTTAAAAATTTAATCACCAAAGTACCTTCACTACTTATTTAGGATTTCATTCCAATGATTAACAAACTTATTAATAACATGAAATTTCCATCTCGTTTGTGATTGTGACTGGGGTCTTTCTCCTATGCGATCCTGCCACTGTCTAAAATGCTGAAAGGGTCCAGTTTCGTCGCCAGTTATAAGGATATCCAAACCAACCATGTGAGACAAGTTGGTTAGAACAAAGAGATGAGCGAATGTCAACTGCAGATTGATTTCAGACATTTCAGACACCGATATTTCAAGATTAGGAACTTTAAGACATTTTAGAAGATGCCAATGAACTGTTGTGGGACTTTATAATCGATTTAAACTCAATTGAAACAAGTGACCTAATGCTACATTTCATTAAAGATCCAAGCATCAGTGTGCTTTCCCAATTTATCTATGAATTGCTTACATTAATTTAGAAACTTATTAATACCTTGAAATTACTTTGGACTCATAAGTGACAGTTTCAACCTCTCTTTGCAGTGTTACAAAAGCCGCTTCTTGAGCTGCGAAACAAATGTTAGTCTGGAGGCACAGCGTCGGGTGGCGAATAAGGTGGTGCGTGAGGAATTTTCCCCTAACGAAGTCCTTCTTCGATCTTTCGCTACGTGATTCCTGCTGTGTGGAGAGGGTCGTACATTGTCCCAATGCAGCGGTATCACCCCTTTTCAAATCACTAAAGCAGGTCTTTTTTCCTCCCCAAGGCTTGTTTCATACACCGTAATTGTTGCTTACCGTAGATTTGAGCATTTTTGATGCTTCATGTGCAAGTAATTCAAAGTGGATTATTTTCTAAGAAAAATGATAAAGTTCCTACCTAAGCCGCATGTCTTCAAGAAGAAAAGGAAAAAATGGTAGGATAGCTTCAGCTCAACTAAGCTTTGTATTTATGGAACAGAAGTGAAAACTTTTCAGTTTAAAGAAGCTGAAATCGCTTTGTCGTAAGTCGGTAAGACCCATGAAAGGTTCAGTTGTTTCTTGAGAACTCCCTCAATACAAGATAAGTATACCGCTGCTTAATCGACCCAGAAAGCCTTTCCAGACGTCAAGGTGAAAGGTTGTCGGCAATGAATTAGACAGTAGTTGGCAACAATGAAGTCAAATGCCAAGTAGGTTTACTCAAAACCACCGTTGTCTTGTGCGTCTATCCCAACGTTAATCAAGCCCACCCGGGGCAGGGTCTTCCCAAAAAGCGCTTGATTGCGTTGGCGATTAAACCTTTCTCAAATCGACAACAAATTACAATTTCCCAGTTGAATACAGCGCTTTGTAAGGCGTTTAAACGCCTTCTGCTTGGCTGGTAAGTTGCAAGGTAGTTGGCAGCACAGGCGGTTTTTCTGAATGTGACTCTGTCACGCAGCCCACCTCCTTTGTCGGCAAAAACGGGTTAACTTGGCCTTCTTTGGTACTGGAGTGGTGGCGATAGCGCCCCCTAGTTCACGATGATCATTCGGTGAGGTAAGGTCTGGGGAATTCGGAGGAGACTAAACAAAACAGGGGAAACTGGTGTAGACGCAAAAGTTAACTGCCCACCTTTTCGGTGAGGAGTTTATGAAGGGAAACTTGGCAGCCTTCGAAGCGGCTAGAAACATTCACTCAGCAGGAGATGGTTTATGAATTTCGAAAGCGGAGATTTCATACTCCCCGAAGGTGGAGATCGAACGGTTCGTCCACTTGAGTTTGGTGGTAGGCTTCTTGAGGAATTTGCCCCTGAATAAGCCTATTCTGCTATTTAAATTAGGGCTCAAGTCCACTGTAAGCAATTACAAAAGATCTGCTTTAGTGAATCAGGCCAGTGCATCAGGACTCCCACACAGGAGGAATCACGTCACAAAAAGATCGAAGAAAGCCTTGGTTGGGGAAAACTTCCACATCCACCTTTTCTCCCGACTACGTAGCTCCTCCACACCACAATTAGTTTTGTAGCTTACTAAAGCATTTCGAAGAAGGAGCTTTTGCCACGCAGCTGAAAGTGTCATTTGTGAAGTCGTCGAATCAAAATCGGGAGTATTGTAATCTCGTTGATAGATTAAAGGAAGAAGTCATCGATAGTCAGGAAGGGAACACCGATGACCGAATCTCTAGTTAAATGTATTATTTGGTCTCTCGTTTAATTAACTCAGCATTCGGACAGAACTCATGGGATGACCTGATAGTTCTTCTGTGGAATTTATTCGGAAATCTCCAAGACGTGGAGCTTATACTGAGGGCAGTCTTGGATGTCCACCCCCACCCCGCGACTTCTAGACTATAGAGAGATAAATCGTACAGAAGAAGGGTTTGAACTATTGGATTTTAATAATGTGCTTAGGGAACCAACCGAATACTTCTTCTGTAAGATTTAAATTCGGGATATTTTTGTATTGAAGTTCGTATTAGAAATTCCTCTAACTCATACTGAGGGCAGACGTGGATGCACACCCTGCACCACCACCACCACATCCAGTCTACAGACGCATAGATTACGCCGCACGTTTTCTCGCCTCCTCCTCCTCCTCTTGTCTAGCCATGAACGCGCTGTTGGGCTGCCCCTACCTCCTCCCGAGCACTCCGCTGGGCAACTTCCCCCTCGGTCTTCTCGTCATGGTGACCAACAGCTGCATCGAGTCAGTGAACATCTTCGCGGGTGGCATCCTCCTCCACCACCCTGCCACCCCTAAGCGGGGCCCCCTCGCCCACCCCCTGGCCTCGACCCTCGTCTGTCGGCTGGTCCACGTCGCCAGTCTGCGAGTCTGTCTCCATGCCCTCCTCCTGCAGAGGCTGAAGGAAGCTGCTGTGATGGCTGGGAAGGCGCCCCAGCAGCCGGTCTGTGAGAGCATCGACACGGCGACGTTTGATCCCGCTTTCATTCGGTGTGTCGGTGGAATGGCCAGTTGTGCGAAGAGGGTGGTCCTCTTTTGTCCCCAGACGGCGTCAACGAAAAGAGGGAGGGTGGGGAAGTGTGGGTAAGTGACTGGTGGATCAATTCTTGTCTGAATAGTGGGGATGAGGACCCGTGCTGAGTACTGGTCGATTGGTTGGTTGGCGATCGCCTCTGTCAGGTCATCACATAGGTTCTCTCGGATTATCATCTTTTTATTACATTGATTAGAATTTAAAGTGTATATTATAATATCTGATGGAACTGAATGGCAAGCATTTAAACTGATAAGCAGCAGGTATGTGGCCACAGAACCTGCTCTAGTGAAATGAAAGGAAATGATGCTTCATCATGACAATTCAGCACGACCCCACTTGGCAAGAATCACATCCAAACAAATTGAAGAAAAATTCGGTTGGGAGAAAATTCCCCATCCACCACCCTACCCATTTGTTACGTAGCTTACAGATTCCTTTGGGATAAGCAGCTTTTTAACGTCGCTTGAAGAGGCTAAAGCGGACAGTTGTTAGTTCTTCGAACGACAACCAAAAATATTTGAAATGATGGTATGAATAAGCTAGCCAGCAGATGCAAGGAATTCGCGGGTAATGACGGTTGAATCTCTACGTAATTTTTCCATGTGGTCACTTATGTGCTCAAAAATCGGACAGAATCTAAGCGACGAATTGATGAACACTGAGAGTGAATTAAAAGGTCAAAAAGATTCACAAGCCTTGGTTGCGAAGGGCTTCACCTGGCCCTAAAAATACCCTGTATTTATTTCCTTGTGATAACCAAGATAATCTAATCAGAGACGCTAACTGGATGTGAACATTCCAGGACCTGGCCTTTTTAATAACCTTGGTGAAAAGGACAGCCTTTCTGTGACCGAAATGAGTAAATTGGAACCGGCTACCGTTGCAAGGGTTTGAATGTCCATTTTGTTAATTTGGCGCACTTCTCCCTGTAAGGTTAATCCATTCGGAAGGGAGTAACTACTCTTTCATTCTCCCCCTCGATGGTCCAATACCCAAGTTAAGGAGTGGAGTTCTATAGTCAGAGAGAGAAGAGACGATGTCCCTCCCTGAGTGATTGTTAGGAAAAGTTTGTACAGGAGTGTTTAGATTTGGTTGACCTGATTTATCGCCCAACAAACTTGGCCAATTAGACTAGATTCAAAGCCCTTAGTCGTAGAGGTGGTTGAGGTTAGTGGTACGATGGTAATCCCAGGTCATCGTAGGGCCACTACAGACTTGCTTGCAATTCTTTTCAATTTTTCCCTTAGAAAAGGGAAGAGCCCTAAATCGAAGAGGGCCAGGAAGAACGACGACAAGGTGACTAAGAAGCGAGTTCGAACGAATTCCCCGTTGGACGTAGCTGACGAGCACGCTGGAGATGAATCTTCAGACGACGAGGTTGAGCCAGAGGATATGGGCGATGTGGATGATGCGGATCAGACTACACCACGGTGACAAGTGGCGGGATCGACTGGGACTGGAAAAGCGGTCAATGCTTTGATCAATGATGTGAGGAATCTTTCCGGTTTGGGGTCGTCTGATTAGCTAGTATATGTGGTAGAGCATACTTTGTTGTCATACCTGCCTGAAATATGTTTACCCAGGATTTCGTTTGGTGGGATGGAATTATGGGAAATAACCACACCGTAACTTCCTGGGTTTGGTTTCTGGGTTGAGTCTAGAAAAACGAGTGTACAGTTTTCACTCTAGTTTAGCAAATCGCATATAAAAACTATCTCCACTAGTCCTAATGTGAGTAACGACAAGCAGGAAGGCGGTCACTCCCCAGGGACTTCGATAGCAATGTGAACGGAAAACTACTGTACAAAACTGTCTTCGCGTTAAATGACACCGTTTACATAAGTGAGATAAAGTCTAAGGCGTAATAGAGGGAGCAAGCCTAACCCCCTTTTCCATCCACTAGAGTAGGTTTTGTCTGTTGTTTCGCGGTATTTTCCCTTTATGGCTCTGTCGCCGCCTACGACAGTTAACTTCTCGCTGAAAGATCCATTTTTTCGCTAATCACAAGTCGTCTATTCACCAAGAAGGCGAAACAAGGTGTCGAGAATGGAGAGAAGAGCAGATGTCAACTCGAGATTTCAGATTGTTTCACCTCATTCATGAGTCATCAATTGTACAAGTGTAGGAACTTTTCCACACTTTTGAAGATGAAGACGAGGAAAAGATGTATGCTTTGAACTAGGCTTAATTGCTAATTAACCAATTCTTCAATTGATAAAGTGGTGGAATAAGCTTCTTCAAGAAATTTATCGTTAAACTCAACTGGAGGGTGAAATCTCTCACTTCTGATTTTCGCAGACCCTCTTCTGCAGCCATTTCTTCCATTCACATATTCCTCTTGATAAATTGAGTTTATTTTTCTTGCCACTCCAATTGCTGCTGCTGGGTTCCATTTCCTGAACTCATAAGACATTTTGTGCCTTAAATGGGTCTTGGTTCTTCCATGTTGACAAGGTTTTCAATCAAACAAATGTTAGTTTTATTGTTCCCCAAAATAAAATTTGATTTGTTCCATTGCAATCTATCTTAAAATTCTATTTAGCTCTATTAGTTGGTATAAAATACTCTTTAAATTTCGGTCAATTTAACAAGGTAAATTGTTGACATTCCAGCCTCTGCTGGCGAGCCTCACAGTGTGTTTCCGCCAGTTGGACGTGGCCTGCATCCTCCTGGCCCTGCGGAGACCATTGCAGGCGCCTGGCGACTTCCAGTGTGTGGACGAGTACACCCTCGTCGAGAGCGCATCTCTGGCCGCCGCCGTGAACGCCGTCTATGACGTCTCCAAAGTGCAGCACTTCGGGGCTCACAAGTCGCCCGACACGCCTCTCAACTGGGTCACCGTCGCCTACCTGCTAAACGAGCTTAAGGTCAAAGTGGAGCATGTTTGTGACTCCGAGTAAGTCTCATTTTCGATGTCATCTATGAGATCACTTCATAAGTTCTGTCCGAATTTTAAATTCGATTGTGATATATTCGAAATTTAAAGTCTCTTTATACTGTTCAATGGAGTTGAGTATCATTTTTACGTGTAGATGTATTTATACACATCAAATTTTGTTTTACAGAACAATAAAATTAAAATTTGTCTGAGTAAAAACCCTGCCAATAGGGAAGAACTTAGAAATCATTTGGGGCAGATAAAGTTTCATGATTTCAGGGAATGAAACTCGAAAAAACTAGAACTATTCACTCAGTTAATTCAGTGGATGTGGGGATTTCAACCTGGATGACGTGCAGTTGAACATAATGGTGAAATTCTTGAAGAAAAAGTTTGTCCTGCTTCATCATTTGAGTTGGAATTGGCAGCTTAGTGTAGTTCAAACCATGCAACTGCTCATCGTCTCTATCTTCAAGAGGAAAGACCTCAGCCAGGGAACTTCACGGGAAAACTTCTATCGCTTTCGTGGGATCGCGAAGGAGTAATCCTCTTTCAGTCGTTACCGTCGAATGCAGCAACAGAATTAGGTTGTTTGAACGACCAAGCTTTGAGGAGGGGAAAAGACCCCCTCTAGTGAATGGAAAGGTGTGATGTTTTACCACGACAATACAGCACAAAAAGTTGAATACCACCTTAGTCTCCCGGCCACCTTGCTCCTCCTCCAGAAACAGATTTTGTATAACCGCAGTAAGAGGTTGGAACTGACACTTTTGTGTTCTTCGAATAATCAAAACGAAAGGACTTTTACGCTGATGGTGCTAGTATTTCCCCATTGGACAAAAGGAAGTAAGGACCGAACCAGTTGGATGACCTGGTAGCTTAGTCGTCGTATATTTGATAAACCAGGTGTTCTAGACTGATTTGATAGTCCGGTAATGAAAAAGCAAAAGTATCGTTTCTTCGTAAAAGGTGCGCTTGATTAAAAGGAACCTTAGTAGACGAAGGAGTTATACTACTGACTCCCAATTCACCGCAGATGTTGGATTCTATTACGGCCCTAATCCGCCCTCCCCTTCCCTTCCTTTGGGCCAGAATCTCCTCAAAAACTCCTGTGATTGCGTCGTCGATTAACTGGCCTTTTTACCACCGTCGTGGTGAAGATTAATGTCTTTCTCGGCGGCACCGCCCAACCACGTTAATTAATTAATTTTGATTTAATAAAGTTCAATTGTCTACAGAACATATTGGATGACCTAATATTATTGGCTTCCGCTTGCTTTTAAGTACTCCTTGCAGGCTTATGTGGGACTTTTAGCTTTTGAAAAAGAAATATATATGTCTGAATTCCACAAAAGATTTTATTGTCTAAGTTGCTGCATGTAAAAAGAAGGATAAAGCATTCTGTTTAACCATAACAATGGGATTCATGCCGTAATTACGGATTTCCAAACCTTTTCATTTAGACTGATATGGGGTTTGTCTAAGAGTGTTGATATAGATAGCAATTAACTCGACGGTACCGGTTGAATTACTGACTTTAGCTGCGCCATAGACTTATTTGGCCAATCGGCTACTTGAGATTGTGTTCGGACACATTAAGTACCCACTGTCCAAGTTTTAAAGCCGCCAACGGTAAATCCTGTTGTAGTCTGAGCAGGGTTTTCTTCAGGGGATGCTCCCAATTAAATTATCATCAAATTCTACTGGACCTAGTGAATGTTTCTACCCTCTTCGTCAGCCGCTGCTGAGTCTCCTTTCTTTAACTCATAAACCACTATGTGCCTCTAATGATTCCTATTTTTAATGAAGCGAACCATTTTAGAACAAAATTTGATCTTCAAAGACAACTTCAGCTACAATACATATTTAAAATGCACTTGCAAATTTTGGATTTTGTGATACCTTACCGGAGATTCATTTCTCATTGCATCACTTTGAAAAAATCCACATACGTCCGGTATTAAGCAAGTTAAATGCAGCCTCCTAAGTACGTAATTTTGTCTAAGTTGCGTCTTGTTTCTAAGCACTTTTTTCGGTTTTTTTCCAGGTAAACAAGTTACTTGTTAAATGGATGATAAGGTATACTATTCATTTACCGTAACAATAGGGTATATGTGGCATAGAGATACCATATCACGCTGTAATTAAGACTGATATAAGGTTTGTCTTAGAGGAGGAATAACTAGAAGAAGTGCATTATTTGTATATACTTGTATATGTGCTGCTCCGAAATTGGCGTTTAATAGACTCGCATTTGGATGTTTCCAGGTACTCAAACAGACATACCAAGGCACACAATAGACACCTGGAAACCAAATCGCCATCACAGAGGATATTCAGATTAGACCTTTGATTTGCCCACTTCCATTCCAAATACGTTTTGACATAGCTGGACAAAAAATGAAGTGCATTTGTGTGTGAGCAGCATGGTCAAAAACCACCAGTGAGGCCTGGGACACAGCGAAAACGCTCTAGAACTTTATGGGAGTAGATTAGGAGCCATTGAAGGCAAAGCTGAAGAGCTTCGAGTCGCATCAATGGCTGGTCACTTTCTATTGATACCTTCCATATGTTCACTTGCCTCGTAGAAGAGGAAATGGTGATGGACCATGAGTAGAAAGGTTTCCACCACGTAAATGGGTCGGAAAGAATACGATTCCCCGATGTTCAGGTGTAGCAGACCTATATTGTTCCTAGCACTTTTAATAACCAGAACCAGAAGTACGGAGACGTTGATTCGTTTCTGTCACCGTATAGATTGTAAAGACCCTGTTAATGATTATTTTTGGTCACAAACTGGCAAGCAAACGCAACGTAGAACGCCATACAAATAGCATGCAGTGCGAAATCCGTAACCGTGAAATGGAAATTTATTGCATCAAATGCTGTACACCTTTTACCTCAAAGAGTAATTTAAAGAGTCACGTTGAAACCGCTTGAATGCAGTTTTCAAAGTATTCTGATATATTTTAAGCTCGAGAGACAGCGAAGCGAAATTATGATAAGATAGAATGTCTGACCTGTGCTTGATAATTCACGAAAAGAGCATACTTAAATGTTGGGTGAACACTGATCACTAACTTCAGAAATTGGTGGAAATCACGCCATTGGCTCGTATAAATTTGCTCACTTGCTCGTGGGCACGTTTGCGTGTTCAATAGAAGAACGATCTTCATTTTCGTTTTTAGGTGTCTCTACACATTGGAAAAATATTAAGTAGGTTTCTTGAAAAATTAAAACAAATGATCTGTTTTTGCTCCCATTTAAGCCCAATTTCCTCCTCCATTTGGTTTTGAAAATAAATTCTGTTGGTGAAACAATGCACTTTGATACTGTTAATTTAAATTTTTGATTTTGTACAACGAAAATTTTTACCCTGATTTTTACGGTTTTCGTAAAGTTAAATGGATCTGTTTGCCATTTATATACAATACTACACTATTAATATAATTTTTGGGCCGTAACAGAAAATCCTGAACTGGCATTTCAAGGAATACAATGCTCCTAATGTTGGTTTGCAACGGCGTTTTCTGAATGTCGAAGTTCTGATTCAGCTAAAATTATTGGAATAGAATTTCCAAATTAAAGACCTCTTTTCACTGAAATATCTGCCAAGAAATGTCTTGTTAGCAGATTTTACCATATGAGTGGAGCGAATTCTGGTAAAATGAGCAAAGACTTACGTTAACCATAAGAACTTTCAATAAAAGCTGGTTAATTCAAGGTTTTAGATGGCAAAACAATGACTAAATTAAGCGAATGTTTTGGGAGAGCAGATCAGAAATACCAGCACAAGTATTTAGACTTTAAAAGCCGAGTGCGCTCTCCTAACCACAGATTTTCACTTTGTTTTTACAAACTGACAATTTTCAGGACTAAGCCTGTTATGCATTTATAATATTTCTCCAAGGCGGGTTCATAGAAAAGCAGAAAATTTAAATCACTTCAGATGAGACACTAAAGTGGTTTACACTCTAAGTCGGATTCCCAAAAGTATGCACTTTTATTAGGGGTAGTAGCAAGCACGTAAAGAATGTGGTGCTGCTTGCACGCTGCGGTACGGTGTAGTGCTCGCCTATTTTGGCGACAAGACAAAAATCATGACTCTGCACTTGTGATTGGTCCGTGGCTGTTAGCGTCCTGTCCTTGAAAAACGTGTGCATATCAGCGCACCGCGTAAATGCTACAACACTTCCTTTCGCCAATTTCTCTAATAATAAAGCAGCATTTTCTTCAAACGCTACTATTTCAAGAAGCTTATCATCAAATTCAACTGGACGTCGGTTCGATGTTTATCATCGTGGAGGGTGGAATCTCCACTTCTGGATTTCTCACACCACTTTTTTTTCATTCGCACATTCCTCTGTGCAATTTAATGTTAGCAGTGTATTAATTAAGAAAATTTGAATTTCATGGTTTTTTTTAGAACAAAATTTTATCGGTATAAACACATTTTAACAAAAAGTGTTAAGCATTATTCGACATTGTAAAATGCTCTCTAACTTTCATTAAATTAAAAGTCACAATTCGAAAAGAGCTTATGGGATGATTGGGTAAATGGGATTTCTATAATGAAACACTAAGTTGTCCACAGCAGGTACAAAGAACCAACTGTTCTCGAAAGCATGATATAACTCCTCACTTCGATTCCATTTGCCCTTTTTTGTGGATGCTACGAATCAGGCAGCTGAATGCCAAAATGAGAACCCTTTGCTCAAATTTGTTTTCTACCTTACTACCTAATGGAAGCTGTTTTGTGACGAAATTCAAGCTCCAACACTTGTATGACTACTTTGTACAATTCTTTCCATGGACTTAGGCTGAAATTAAGCCCACTATTTCCCGCAGTGAATTTTTATGTCGTTAAACTGTGAATACAGGTCGAACAGTCTATCAACTTGATCACTGGAAAATGTGCCAATTGGAAATTACCGAAATTTCATTAATAATTACAACTGAAGAGGAACTAGAGAACGCTTCAAAAGCTCAGTGAATCTAGTCAGCGAAGACTTATCAAACTTAGGCTGGCTGTCAAAAGAAGACCACGAGTACCAGTTTCTTTTTCAATTACAGAATTTTACAGCTGCCTGTGCGCGTCTGTTGAAATTAAACTGTCACTCATTCCAATCAGTCAGACGTTTTGTTATTTGTCCTAAGACTTTATAAATTCCTTTATATATTTCTATCTCCTTGTTAGTTGAGATCTTTGTAACGAAAGCAGAAAAACGCACTTTCAAAATAGGCATTAACCTTGCCTATGTTATGTGAATTTTCGGCTTAAAGATGGCAAATTTAACGAGATTAACGGTAAATTATTGTCTGTCGTAATGCATGATTAGCTCATACAACTCCTATATGTGGTTTTCACCTTATTATCAAATTTTTCAAAAGTCCATTATATTCAAGAAAGATTGACCTTCAAACAAAGTAATATGCTTTTTTAGTCATTTAACAAACAATTGCAGGAGTATAGTTTTTTTAAAGGCAAGGTGTGAGGCTCTAATTCCACAAAAGGTGGATTTACACCATATTAAAGTGCGTTTCGTTAATTTTTCAAGGTGTTTCCACTGCTTTGTACAATCCCTGAAATTAGTCTTCTACAAAAAATGATAACTACGTTTTATAAAGTGCTAGATAGAGGAAAAATATGAATATAGAGAAAAACACACTTGTATAGTGCTTTTTAATATTCGAAATTGGTATAATTTTACATTTGCTACTCGCGTGAGCAAAGAGGACTCTATGGTGATCTCTAGCGACGACCCTACAAGTGTGTGATAAGGGGGAGGACAAGCACTGATGGGCCCAGATTTGTGGTTGAGATACTACTTATATAGTTAAATGGTAATCAGTAATTTCAAAAAAAACAAATAAACTACGAAACCACATTGAAAATCTAAAAAGCCAAAAACGTGATATGTGCAGTGGATTGGAAAAATAACAAGTATTTTTGTTTTCCTAATATCTGTTAGAGCCACCTATGAGCAGCAAGCTCTGGTGTGACGGGAGGTTGTGGCACGTGGGGCGAGGCGGGTAACTTTGCGCAGTGGCGGTACCGTAGCCAGTGAAGTGTAACTGAGGCGCGGTTATTGCTAGTTGAAAACTACTCCCAATTGCCCGCACAGACGACGTGAAATATCGTCGGCTGGTGCAATTTTTGCTGGGTCGTCAGTCGGCCCTTAATGGCAAGGTTAAGAAACTGAGAGGAATTTAGGGTTTGAGGATCTTGTTGATGGTGGCGAGAGTTTCGTTTATATTCGTGAGTATCACGTGGAAGTTCGCGAACTGATACGGTTTACTCATCTCAAATTCGATGGGTGTTTGTGGTAGGATCTGACGGTTAGCGGTGGCTGAGTAGCGGACTGTACGGGATAATGGCAATCAGCTTGCTGGTTTGTAATCACTGAGTAGGTCTTTAAAAAAGCCCCGAATCATTTATAATTTAAGATGCCAAAAAATTCTAAAATTAAGTCTCACCATAACCGACGCATTCTCTCAACTAATCCCTTTTAGTGACCATTAATCTCATCTGCACCGAGCGTTATGTAAATGAGTATTTTACTGTTTAAATTTATCAATATACTTGAAACTTTTGAGTGCCTAATGATGTTCACTCAAATTTGAATATGGTGAAGCAAATGGTGCATTTGAAAAATATTTATGTTTTAATGACAGACAATTACATTGTGAGGATTTTTAATGTTTTTACCGATCACGGCAAATGAACTTGTTTGGTTCCTAATCCTGTGAAAAATCCTGCTTTGTTTCTAGAATAGCAAAAGCCCTGGAAAATCTGTTGTTATTTTTTTGAAATAATTGGCCGTGTGAGTGCAATTAGATCATGTTAAATTTTGCTAAAGTACTTTAAGATTCTTTTTTCTAGGTGGACCAGTTACCGAGGATAAGATGATGAGTCCCAAAGGTGTCCTTGTGCCTTTGTCTTTGACAGGAGCTGTTTTAAAAGCAAAGAGAGAAGGAACAAGGTTGTCCTCAGCAAGGTTCAGGCATGTCTGGACGAAAGTCGATGTTGTTAGCTGGGATGGACCGTCGGACTCTAAATCGAATTTTTAGAAAGGATCGTAAGACCACGGCTCCTAAAATCACTTCAGAGCCCCTCAATGAACACCTACAGAACCCATTCTAGAGCTGCACATGTGGAGCTGGATTCCATAGGAGAGCTCAATTAGAAAAACCCTGCTCTAATTGAAGCCCTAGTGTACTACGTTTGTAGACATCCGAAAGAAGCCTTTAATGCAGACTGCTTCCTTCTCCCATACTGTAAACCATGGCAGGGACTACTTATTAGTCATGGTCTGAGTCGTTATTTCTTGGAAATCCGCCTGACCGGCCAATGATTCCCCTTCATGGAAGAAGATTTTACAGTCAAGACCATTTAGGAAGGGAACGCAACCATTTTCAAGATGTTGGTTTGGAACTGACCTATAGAGCAAGAATCGTTAAGGAATACTGCGAGGAATAATTTAATGAAGTTGGGCGTCTCACCTGACCACCATAATCCCCAGACTTCAACATTAATGGACAATTATGGTGAATTTTAGATATCGTGTCTTATGGGACTTGATTGTGCTTTAATTGAAGAATGGGCTAAGATTCGTTTGAAATCAACACTTAACAATTTGCATGAATCAATACCTTGAACAATTGAGGCTGCAATTTGGCTTTTCAAAATGCTTCCTCGATTTTGTTCAAACCCTGTAAGATTATACAAGTGCAAAGGTTTGGTTAACCTGACTAAACAGTAGACAGACTTGTCCAATCTGATGAAGGTTAGGTAATCAGTCATTTTGGTGATTCATATGTTATTGTTTCGTGGTGCGTGTGTTGCACTCAGATAACCGTAGGGTCACTACACTAAGTTGTAGTCACGTAGACTGCATTGAAATTCGTTAACTGTTGTTGTTGTCCTGATTTCCTAGAATTTTGGAGGGAGCTTCATGGTGGATGGTCATGACGCAAGATATTTTCTTCTATGATAAAGATAGCAGATCCTAGCACTCACTACCCTAGTTGAAACCAAGTATATTAGAGAAGGCTTTACATGAATCCAAAGTCAAATCCTGTTGATATTTAGAAAAAAGACAGCCAAACATTTTCACTTTCTAATTACTTTCGAATGCACCAGTTGGAACATTGGTTGGAACAATCCACTGAAACCTGGGGGAGGTGAACATTTAAGTTTTATAAAAAACCATTTAGCCGATGCAAATGCACAGAACAACTCAATCTACCAAGAGGCGATTTTCCTTTTTTGACTTCGCATTGCATTTTACAGTTACTATACCTACGTAACAATAATTTAAAATATCTTTCTGCGAAATTGTTGAATTATACTCTATTAACAAAAATCGCAAACTGTCATGACATATTTGTCCGATAATAAGTATATTAGTTAAATATTAGGAAATTACGGATACAGAAAAATTCGTGTGGTTAATTTTGTTATTTTAGGGAATTTATAAGAACACGAACTTTCTTTAAAATAATTCAAAAATTAAGCATTATTTAATTTCAGAAAGTATTTTTATTTGAAGAAATTTGCAGTTCAAATTGTGAGATTATTTAAACGAAGAAGGATGAAAGCTCATACACAACGAGTCCTTAGCCTTCTTAAGGTGAAATATTAGTCAAATACATTCAGGATGTTGTTAATTGGAAAGCATAAGCATTTTTCATTTTACGTCGTTGTTTAAATAAATTTTATAGTCAAATGTAACAAAACCAAAGCAAAAAATCATTTCATTACATACTTTGAAGAATAAATGAGGCTTTGGGAGGAAGATGAAGGGAATACAAACAGCCTTCGTTCAATTACAATCGAAAAACTTTAACAGAGATAAAAAGATCTCACTTTAAGGCAAACATATATAAGGTCCTTTTTCTGAAGTCCAAGTTGCTTATTATTGCCTAAAATTTGTGATTTAACTTAATAAAATTTTAAATGTTACACTTTATACGTTTAAATGCCCACATGAAAATTAAATTATTTCCGTGTAGTGGAATCATAAAGAACATATTAGAATAAATTAATTTAGATCTTCCTCAGGCTTAAGTTGGAGTGGATGAGGATAACACGGATAATGAGATTTTTCAGTATTCAAAACCTGATCTGAGATTTATGATAAATATCTGCCTATTCTTACTGATTATAGGAACCGACGCATGTAGAAATTATCTGCGTTCAAAAAGTAGGGATTTACTATTTCAAATTTTTGTATTTTCTGTCTTATTAATTTTTTAAATATATTTTTAGTTTGACTGCACAATATCAGCTGTAAAACAGAAAAAAATTATGTTAACTACAATATTAGCACCAGTTATAAATACCAAGAAGGAGATTGTACGTGCATGCCAAATTAAAACCTCGTTCTGATGCTTAAAATTATCAATCCACTTTTATGAGATTCAATCTGAATTCCACCGTAAAACGGTTTTCGTTTGTTGATGAATACATGTGGGTAGCCTAACGTTTAAGATATGAGACTTTTCGCAAGAGATTAAAGTGGTTATCACTTTAAAGCCTTCCAAATACTTTCCAAGTAAGAGAAGACCGGGAAAGAACGTATTAACTTGTATTGGAAGAAATGACTAGCACGTTACGAAGGACGTCTTGCTTGCACGCCGTTGTACGAAGTTGTGTGTACTAATTAACGTGCCTGGGCACAAATTGTGACTAAGCGATCTGTGATTGGTCCGTTTGTGCCCTTGAACTTACATCAGCGTAACGCGTAAACACTACAAGATAACCATAAGATTTGACTTCGAAAAGAGTGAAAAAGTGTCAGTTTAGACCACTGTACTGCCCTCTACAACCCTTGTCTGAGATAAATTTTGTACTTTGTATTTGTCGAGTTTCAAATATTTCCTTCAACTTCAAATAAAAATGCCAACTTCTGATTTTGAAAAGGGGATTCTGCAGTTTGCACGCACTGAAACACCAATCAAGGATTATGCAAATGAAACGAATAAGTGGTATGTACTATTTTAATTCATTCCTTGGCATTCAGATGCTTAATAATTCAGGCATGAGGCAACATTGAACATTCCTCCTTGAAAAGATCCTACGAAACCTCGAATTCATCGAACTTCGGCCACTTTAATGCCATTTAAAATTGTTTCTGCAACAGCATTGCAGGCATATTGGTTTCCTTACAAGAGTAACGGTTAATCTTTTGAAAACACCAGGCTTTTGATGCAGGATATTTTACATGAATTTATCTACTGATGTCAATAAATCGGCAACAATGCAATCATCTTCATTTACTTGGTGTCTGTCTTCCCAAAGTATAAACGCAAACACGTGCTTATAACAGTGAAAGTATAAAGATATGTGTTTTCGTTGATTTACCGTTCCTTTCTACATTTCTAGTTTTTGATTTCCAAAACACATTCCCTAATAACTGAGTCAGTCGCAATGGTCACCGTTACTTAAAGGTACTCCAAGTGTCCCTGATGACCCTTTAAGATTTCAGTCAGGGCAACACTACTCTAAAACGAGGTGACTTCGATTCAGTGGTGGTCACACTGAAGTTCTCTGTTGAATCGCTGAGCACTTAAGTCACTGCAAATCTTGATTTGCGAAGGAATATGTGATGGATAAATAGGGAGTCAGTGTTGACCCTTCCGTAGGCCAATTGAGAATTCGTCCACCTCGCTGAAATGTCTCTTCCCCTCGAATTCAAACCGAAGAGGAAGAGGAAGATGAAGGGGAAGAGGAAGAGGAAGAAGCAGAATTGCAGTTAAGATTGCAAGTCCAGTTGATCTCGAGCAGTTGGAAAGAGGTGGTGTAGGAGATAACGGATAACAGAGCTAAAGCAGAATACGAATTGAGAAAAATATTTGGGTGGGAAATGATGGCACGATTTTCCCCGATTCTGTAGTGAGGACGACCGAATTTACACCCCACTTGTGTGGTTCTAGTGTTGTCATTTCATAGTAAGATTTCACAATTTAGCTGAAAATTCCTTTATAAGGCAAATTTAAATATTCTAAATCGGCATGCTTTTATAGTGTCGTCGCGCGTAAGTGAAGAGAACTACGTGATGATCTCTAGCGAGTGCCATCAACCTAAGAGATGAGGGGAAGGAAAAGCAAAATGGGATGCTCACACACGGCGATGAGATGCTACTTAAATGTGAAAGAGTACTTAGCAATTACGAATGAACAACAATTTATATAAGGAAAAGGGACAATTAGAGGTAAAGATTATAAAATAAGATCAGTTCAGTAAATTGGAAAAATGAACAAATAGTGGTGAGGTTAAGGGGACCAGTTAGATAACTAATAAGCTGCAAGCTCTGGTGTGACGGGAGGTTGTGGCACGTGGGGCGAGGCGGGTAACTTTGCGCAGTGGCGGTACCGTAGCCAGTGAAGTGTAACTGAGGCGCGGTTATTGCTAGTTGAAAACTACTCCCAATTGCCCGCACAGACGACGTGAAATATCGTCGGCTGGTGCAATTTTTGCTGGGTCGCAGGTCGGCCCTTAATGCCAAAACTAAGGAAACTGCAAAGGATCTAGGGTTTAGGGTCTTGTTGATGGAGGCAGGAGTTTCCTTTATGTTCGTGAGTACCACATGGAAGATCGCGAACTGGTATGGTTTACTCATTCAAATTCGATGAGTGTTTGTGGTAGGATCTGACGGTAGCGGTGACTGAATAGGGATCTACGGGATAATGGCAATCAGCTTGCTGGTCATGAGTAGGTCTTTGAAAAAGCCCCGAATCATTTATAATTTAAGACGCCAAAAAATTCTAAAATTAAGTCTCACCGATATACCCACGCATTCTTTCAACCGCACCTGACTGCTGCGCTGCTCATCTGCGTTTGTCGTCAGTCATTCCACATATTCCGGTACATGAACCACTTCCTGAGGTGAGATTCAAGGAAGAGGTGGAAGAAAAGTCCTCCTTCATAAAAAGCCTGAATTTCAACAAGTGCTTTTCTAGAATTACCATCTCTTGTTTGATTCTAGGACTCTTAATTCTACTGTACAGTTTCGGGTTATTAGTCATTAACTCACGCCGTCCATGTATATGAGATATCCCAAGAGCACCCTCATTTTGGCAGATAAAATCCATGGAAATTGGAGGAAAACTCCGAATAATAATATTCCCAGATTGAAGCAATCGTCTTTCATTTACTCGTTAATTACCATCTCTGCTTGATTGTTGCACTAATTCTCCCTGAACCGACGAAGAGATCTTCTGGAACATATTTTCTCCAAAATATATCCCCACATGTTTCTTGGCTAGTCGCTTCAACGTAGGCCAAAAATGCCAACATTTAATTCACTGTTGTGTTGTGTGAAATGATGGGACATCAATAAGGCCGACGCACCAAAATAGTGAAGCCAGTTCTGCCCCCATCTGGTCACCAAGTAAATCGAAACTCTAGGTATGGGCTAGGTAACTACAACAAACCAAGGGTATTCCCCTACTACTACATTCACTCTGACGGATGAAATCCATAGAAACGGAAGAAATACCCATCTTACAATTCTTAGTTTAAACGAATCAACCTCATTTTCTCTCTCTCATTAGCCTATCGATATCCTACACAAATGCAAATATGCAGCACACACTTATATAGTGCGAGGTAATTTTGTCCTTTTCATTAGAGATGATTGGTACTTTCCTAGAACAACGAGTTTTCGTTACATGAGTTAACCCACTAAAACAAATGAGTCATCACAAAAGTCTTCAGCTCCAATAAAGCCAATTATGGAATTAAAGGGCTGATTCAAACACACCAGCCAATGGAAAGACACGAAAGATGTTGAAAAGTGAACTTGGCCAATCCGGAAATATGCGCGGACACCACTTATCCGCTGATTGGCTAAAATTCCCCCATCAGCCTATTTAAGCAGGGAACCCGCAAAATTTCGTCAATTTCATTTTCTCCTGCCTGCAGAAATGTGGTCTATTGGTTACGGCCCAAAATCCGTCTTCAGCTCAAGTTCCGATTCCACCACCCCAGACAGTGCCTGGGCAGATCGAAATAAGGAGACGAAGGTGCCTCCTCAAGAGGATGCCAGCAACAAGTGGCCCTTTGCCATCCAGATTCCTGATGCCGCATTCCAGTACTGCAACCGCAGTAACTCGGTGCCCAACCTGGGTGCCACGCACGGAGAGAAGGCGGCCCATTGGAGCAGTAGTGAGGGCAGCAGTGAGAGCAGCAGTGGCAGAACCTCTCTCTACATCAGTCGCTACGGACCCCTCATTTCAGCCCTCTTCAACAACACCCACAACACCGACAACACCGACAACACCATCCCCGCCATCGACTACGACTGCAACAACAATCAGCAACAACATCAATGGCAACAACAACAGCGGTGACAACAACAGCAACCTAGCACTGAGCACCGACAGTGGAAGTAGTGACTGGAGTTTCCACAGCATAGACACCAGCAAAAGCTACACCCTGCCCGATGTCAACTCTAACTGGAGAATGATGAACTTCAGTGAAAACAAGGAGACCCACGACAATGGCAACAGGGACCGCAGCAGCGTCAATTTCTTAGGAGGAGGCCAAAGCGGCAATGGGAGTGAGGAGAGGCAGAAGGACGGCTTTTTCGGCTTCGCGTCTGCGCGTGCATTCCACAACCGAGGAGACGTGGATTGCGGCAGCGTGGCCACAAGTGTGGCCGGTCTTTCGTGTCTGGCCAACCCCACTGAAACGGAGAACCACCGCCAGCGTTACGAGGCCGATTCTCAACGCGGAGAGGAGAAGTGCTGCGGCAACTGCAGGATCCAGTAGATATGAGTTGATCCTTTCTGTGTCCAGTAGAATCAGTGTAGCTTTTCCAGTGCCTTTTGACCTTCTGCTTGTCTTATTTTGGCTTCACAGAATTGGCGATCTTTTAATCTACACCTACACCTACAATTTCGCTGCTTCAATAGTTGGTAACTAGCACTTTGTCTTTACCTTCATTTAGCAGTCTTCAGTTGAGGTTAACCCAAAGACGTGAATACGACGTCTAATGTCTATTAATCTACTAAGATTTATCCGGAAGTTGAATAGTTGCGGTGGGTATAATTTCGCCATCGAGGCAATTATCAAGGTCATTCGCCAAGTTTCACAGCACCACCCATAGTAATTATTGCTCGGTTAGAGGTCAATTGAGGCATTTTTACCTTTAATTATCTAATAATACCTCTAAGCATGTAAACAAACAGGCCAACTCTCTGCATTTGCTGATTAAGGCATAAGGTCATCCCATTGGTTCTGTTCGAATTTTGAATAAATCAACCAAGTTAGCGCATGATGCATTTAATCGGGAATTCAATGGCTAATGCATTTACTATTATGACCTAGGAAGTTCTTAAGTGCCTGAATAACTGTTAAATCCTTGGGTTTCGACTATTCAAATAACTCGATCTTCATTTTCGTGAAGGCTGAAATCGCCACTTCTGAACATCGCAAAATCTCTCTTCCGAGCTAGCAGAATTTTCATCTGGCATATATATATAACGTTCAGCTTCATTAAACCTCGTAAAATACTCTCTAAGTTTCTTACACTTTAAAAATGGTGACCCCACAATGAGCAGTTGTACTCTTTAATTAATCACAAAGAATTGGACCCTATTTTCCAGACCATTATTTTAATTTTTAATTTTGGGGTATTAGGACTGAGTAATTATGTTGATTTAGGAAATGTTCAGAAGAAAGAGCATGCTTCTTATTAATCATAAGAAAATGTTTCATGCTATAATGTGTTTAACCAATCGAAGTTAACCCAATGACGCTATTTTGGTATAGAATGTAATAGATTTAAAATCAAATTGCACATACAGTGTTGAATCATCGATGAATACCACATTAAGTCTGGATGTTTAGTTGGAGGGAATGGAATCTCTTGAGCCTATGTGAAAACTCAGATACTCCTCAATCTCCTAGTCTGTCTGATTTCAGGGTCTTCAGCATAGGATCCTCCGACCGAGTTTTCTGCATCGGATATTCGTGTGGTTGAGTCCCTTTGCCACAATGGCATGAGGGACTGCGTCGAAAAGAAGCCCGTTGCGTTGCTCGTAACCGATCCACACGTCCCTCACATGTGCTGTTGCCATGGCATTTCTTGCAGTTTGTAGTCGAAGAACAGTATTCAGTCCAATCCAGAGCGTTTCGGGTTAGCAACTTGGCAATATCACTACAAATTGGATAGTTTTAAGAGAGTTTCATCAGAAAGTGAAATTTGTTGTATCTCCAGAAAATTGCATCAGTAATTTTCTGATTATCTTGAACTATAGTTTATTTACTTTTCGTTATTATCTGTATAATATGTGCAGTTGCTTAAGTCGTTACTATGACGCATTGTACTTTGTTGAACAAACTTTGGAGTTACGACGCGTCGCGTCTCTTGTGGCCGTTATCGAAGCATAGCACCTCCGTAATTCACAGTAAAACAAATCCACAGCTGTTAAGAAGTTTAGCACGTCATTATCCAGACGGCATTTTGGTCTCGATCCAAATCAAAATACCTTTTAACAGGTTTTGATCATAAAGTTAGTATTTAATTTTCGGATTAATGAATAAATTCAGATCAAATCAGCCGATTCACTTTGGTAAATGACAGTATTCATATTTTTTACTTAAATATATTTACTTGATACTCAATGAGAAAATATGTAGCAATAAACCACTCTTAGTTTTCCAATATTAAAGATAGGTAACTGAGAGATGACTTGGGTGACCAGGTAGTGTTACTAACTTGGAGAGCAAATGGAATGCTTGAGCTCATGACCAATTCAAATGCTCCTTTTCCATTTTTACTTCCATTTCGCCAAATTAAAATGGTCGTCGTCGTCATCGTCGTCGTCGTCGTGATTAGTGGAGTTGCATCTTGACTAAGAACTCGATTTTCTTGTACACTTTGCTGCTGTGTTTTAATTTTTTAAAAAAGTTTTCCAGGTTATCTTATTCGTGATACGTCTACCTCTTTAAGAACGAGCAACACATTACAAGGAAACGATTTTTTAAATTTAGATATTAAATATTAAATAATTTTGAAGCGAGATATCTGCTAAGATAAAACGTAGACAGGACTGCCCCATTCTCTCCCTTGCATCCCCTCTCCGAATCAAAAAATCTTCACTCAATTCTCCTATCCTGTTATAGTTCCTATACTTATTTTTCTCCAAAGAAACGTTCCTGTTATTTTCGGATGGTCGCAGGTTGATGGAAAATGCAATTTTCACTGCTTCATTTATCACGTGGGTAGAGAAGGCGCTTATTCAACTGCTGCTGGTGTGAAGTTTACAGTGACTTAGGAGTTGGGCTATTTCTAGATCAGAACAGACCCGTTGGAGGCATTACACGAGGTCCGCCGCACTCTCCTCCATGTTTATTTTAAGCACACGGTAGCCCATCATACCTCGCGCCTGCATCCACTTCTCATGTCTACTCGATTGTCACTTCTTCTTCCTCTTCTTCGTATTCGACGATCATAAAGTGCCTTACATTTGATCCTCGATGCGATGTGATGTTTAGCCAAATGGGTTTCTTCGACAGGAGATTTCAGGATTTTTTCTTATCGATATGATCATTCTTTCTTAGCTGTGCTGTTTTGAATCTCAAACATATCAAAAATCGTCATTGGGGCCAAAAGTGTCTTGAAAAATTGAAAAAAATGTCTTTACAGTAAATATTGAAAGTGTAATCCCAAGTTGGATCGGGATTGGTGTCTAGAGTAATCGCAAATCAAGGAATGGCGTTTTGACACGAGGACAGTAGGGGAAGGACACTTGGATTGAATCGCAATCGAGGGGAGTTTCTCAGTTGCTTTGACGGACATGCGACTGCTTGAGCAACGAATCCAGCGAGAGTTTAATCTCGGCGGCGGAGACCTGCTGCGTCTCCTGCTGTGCACAGCGAAACTACCTTTAGTGAGATCTCTCCCACAATGCCTAAGCTAAACCGCTGAATCTATCATCATCATCATCATCATCATCGACAGCATCATCATCAATTTTTTCAGTTTTGCTGCGTAATAAGTCAACATTGATTTTCCTGCGTTTCCTTCACAAAAGTCAATTACATTGACATTATAGTAGGGGAGGTTGGAAAATCGTTGGTAGATTTGACTGCCCTCTTCCCTATTTCAATCTTCGCAAGTCCTGTGGAGAACTCTAGCTACAAATCGGGTTTGATTCAAAGAGGTGGCAGCTACTATGAGGTGAGCAACTAGACGAAAAGCAGAGGCCTGATGAAACGCTCCCGAATGCAGAGTGGGTGTGGGACCAGGTGACGTCAGAAAAGTTCCAGTTCCAGTGGAGTCGGACCACATTCTCGAGGTTGAAGAAGACGAAGAAGAAGAAGAAGAAGCGAGTGGCGAATTCTCGCGGGATCAGAGCATAAATGGATTCATTAAACAAAAAACTAACAGATCTCTCACGACAATCGATTTAATTGGTCAGAGTGGGACAATTTTACCTACAAGTCATCTTAAATCGCCATTGTAACTAGGTGAAGCTACAATTAACAATTAGGAGTGCAACCAATTCAGTGTTTAAATATTCGGTTGATATCAGTTAAATGTTTAACCTCAAAATCGATAAGATCTTTTAGTTCGTTAGAGGCCAATTATAGCAGTTCTATCGTTAAATACAATAAATCATTGCTTATTCCAAGGACCCAATGTCTCTAAGCATTTCAATGATTAGGTTAACTGTCTGATTTCGTTCCTATTGATCAATTTTGATTAATATCGGGTCATCACGAAGGTCCCGAATATAAAAAAACAAGTGATTAAAGATATACCTTTCGGTTTTGATTGAAAAAAGTTGCAAATGACACTTCCAACCTCTTCCTGCAGCGTTGCAAAAGGTCTTCCCCTTTCTTCCTTCCTTTCTTCCTTTCTCTCAAATCTTTTATCTAAGCTCTGAAGCAATGGCAGTCTGGGGAACAAATGAGAATTTCTCCCCAACAATGTTCTTCGAAGGTCTTTTGTCACGTGATTATTGCCTTCTGGTCGTACACTCTCCTTTTGAAACGCCACCACTCTCAGATTCACTAAACATGTCTTTTTCATCCTCCTCAAAGCTGGCTTCAAACGGCGCCCTAATTGCTGACAGTAGATGCGAGCATTCATTATTGGTGCATAAGGTGGTAACAGTTAAAAGTGGATTATTCCTTGGCCATTCCAACAAACTGGTCGAAGAAGACCCATTTTCCCATGAAGTCCCCGCCACGCGTGCGTTTCTTGAAGTCTACTACTACTACTACTACTACTACTACTACTACTACTACTACTGCCCTGCTACCATCTACGAAGTTTAAAATCGCGATAAAAGATCAAATTTTGCGCCATTACTTGCGAGTGGTCTATCCATCAGACCATTTACAAGTGCTTTATCCAATGATTTGGTGTGGAATTGAACAGCACCCCTACGCGTTTACGCAATGCTTAAATAAACTAATAGCTCCCTTTTCCACTTGCAATATTTGCAATCGACTACCAATGTTAGTTTAGCATTAGCAGTTTGTCTGGGTTAAATTTTTTCAGTCATTTTGATTCATCAAGACAAAATGACCTCCACATTCCAAATATTTAGATTATTTGTTAATTAGGTCAATTAACTCTGGCAATGAAGTTCTTAAGCTGTAAATGATCCTTGGCAATTTACAAAATACTGTTTCAGCAATTGATAAGAGATAAACGGGTTTTTAAAGGATCGTAGTTAACCCAACGCCACTAGTTTGAGCAGTGCCTCATTCGGACCAATAGAATGAATGCGCGAGTGCACATTCAGCCTCCTGCAACTGCGCCAAACGCTCAGTCAGCCAGTGAGTGGGCTGTCTGCCTGCCTGCCTGCCTGCCAGAGTGCGATCGTCCAATTACGAGTCAGCGCTGAATCGTTGTTGCTTGCCAAAATATCCTCCATCACCTCCCACTTCCTCATTAAATGG